>CM074723.1:209365943-210565943 GCA_037306005.1 Rhinophrynus dorsalis
AATAAGACATGAACAACATCATAAATACTAATTGTTGTATTTTAATTTCTAAATTACGTTGAACAGGGCAACATAGCCTTCAGTATAAATACATTTTTCCTTCAACATGTACTATCCATTTTAAAACTTTTAAATATTATTTTAAAATATAAACCTTTTTTTCCGACTTTTTTTATATTGCCTTACACATGTAAACTGGGCTTGATATAAAACAGAATTCCTCATCCACAGTCCTCATGTATCCCTAACAGTGCAGGATTTCATGATTTCCCTGTCTGAGCACAAGTGAACTAGATAGAATGAAAAATCCACTAATTATACACCTGATGCTAGATTCTATTGCAGGCGCTAAATGTTAAAACCTGTTTTAGCAAACATTTTCCTATTGAAGTCTATGGAGAAAACTGGAGATAAAAGCAGATATAAAATTAGCATCTGTAATAGAATCCAGCCCTCATACTCAGACAGAGAAATCCAGAAGACCTGCCCTGTTACGTGTACTTGAGGATCACTGTTGAGAAACTCTGCAAAAAAAAGATGAATTGCCTTTGCACAAACTAGTTAAACCAAACTGACTTATAAAAGGGATAGATAGTAATACTTAAATAGCCCTTCAAAAACTGAGTAAAATGAGCCCAGCAGCATCTCTCAAAGCTTTATGGTTTGAGAGATATCCGCTTTCAAAGTTCCCTCTTTTTGCCTTTCCCCTGACATCAGCATTCAGGCTGACAGCAGGGGAATCCTCTCCTGGGATCAGCCGGCGGCTCTGCAGCAGTGCCGAGATAGCGGTAATAAAAAAGAAATCCTTCACTAAAAAGGTCTTCTGCGTGTGCTTGGTTTGCAAGCACACATAGAAGACATTTTAAGTTAAGGATTTCTTTTTTTATTACCACGATCTTGGCTCTGCTGCAGAGCTTCCGCCAGTCCCGGGACCAGATTTCCCTGCTGTCAGCTAGAATGCTGACGTCAGGGGAGAGGGAACTTTGAAAGTGGATATCTCTCAGACCATAAAGGTTTGAGAGATGCTGCTGGGCTCATTTTAGTCTGTTTTTGAAGGGCTACAAGATGGGGGATGGTAATTTTTAAGTATTACTATCCCTTTAAAAATGTTTTTCTTCTAGAAAATGTGGCTTGCATCATTCTAACAAAAATAAAGCAAATTTAAATCTTTTTTGTTGTCATTTTTTCCTCCAACATGTCCTTGAAAAAAATAGGGAAGCAGCAGGCAATATATATATATGGTTCTTGGAATACCAGCAGAAGGCTGAAACCTTTCAGGCTGTGCCCTTTTCTTTGCTGCAAAATTATCTGTTGTAATAATTACACCACTAAGGACATAAAATAATCAGTTACATAGTTGATAATAAATTAGGTTAAAAGAGGCTGAAATTCTACTTTTACCATAGTATAAATCAGAAATGAATAATTATATACTGCTTCCCGACTCTAAGAATGTTGTTAGTCTATTTACCAGTACTTCATGTTCAACCTAATGATACATAATATAACCCTACCATCTCTTCTGCTAGAAATGGACTAATCTTCTCTTAAATGTGTCCATTATATATGCCATCACCTCATCCCTGGACAAAGAATCCCACAGTGTAACAGATCTTACTGTAAAGAACCCCATCCTCTGCTGAAGTTTGGGCCTTCTTTCCTCTAACTGTAAGCAGCAGCCCCTAGTTATCTGAGTTTAGTATTCACCTTGCATGCAATTATACAGTGTATAAAGATCCCCTCTCTTGACTTTTCTCTAGAGTAAATAAAGTTTGGCTTGGCACTCTTCATACTTCAGTTCCTACATTCCCTTAATTTAGTGTAATTTTTGTATAGACAATATTGTTATACACTCTTGCTTCAATACCCCACTTTACGCAGAATAGTATTTTGTTTGCTTTTGCTACTACTACTTTACCCTGATTGCTGTTGCCAGGTTCGTAGTTTAAGTTCTTTTTCTAGCTACAAGTCTCCTAAAATGGTCCCATTCATAAGTAGGGTTCATAAGTAGCAAGCTTATTTGTTCATCCCAAATGCATCACTTTACTTTTTTCTACATTTTTTTCTGTCTGATATTTTATGTAGACACTTCTGTAGAGAACAAACAGCAAACTCTGAATTTATCACCCTACATAGTATAGTGTCTTCTCAATAAATATTTCCAGGTATTTTATAAACATGTTTAAAAAAAAAAAAAAAAAAACAGTGGACCAAGTAATGACCCCTGAGGTACAAGTCCCATCATGCTTACCTATCTGGATAGAACTGGGGTTGGGGTTGTACTTTATGGCACTAACATTTATTCCTGGCACTCATGTAAGCACTGCAGTTTGAGTCTCATCATGCTTACCATCATGAGTCCCATCATGCTTACCTATCTGTACAGAACTGCACAATTTTTCTTGTAGCACTTTATCCAGGGCACTCATGTAAGCACTGCAGTCATATATGCTCAGCACTGCTCCGGGTTCTTTGTCCCCTTCTCTGCATGCAAAATTACAGGGCAGAGCAGACCACGCAGAGAAGGTGAGAAAGAACCAGGAGCAGCGCTGAGCATACATGAGTGCAGTGCTTACATGAGTGCCATAAAGTGCTCACAAGAAAACCTGCGCAGTTCTATCCAGATAGTAGGTAAGCATGATGGGACGCATGATGGGACTTGTATGCTGACATGCAATGTTTGACTATGTTACATGAGAGTCTTATGCAGCCTGAGATTCTCATGTCACCATTTTAACCATGGCGACATGGTTACTGTGTTAAAAGGCTGCACGCTCTTTTGAATGCGACCTTTTAAAAGGATACCCTCTCAACTGTATGGAGAATGTTAGAGTTACAACAATACACTGTTCTCTACATTTCAACCAATTATCTTTCTCGTTAAAAAGGTTATCCCCTAGAGCCAATTTCCTTATTTTATTGACCAGCCTCCTATGTGGCACCATATCAAACACCTTTGCAAAGTTTAGATATACTACATCACCATTATCTATGTTGCTACTTCTTCACAGAATTTCAATAGATTTATTTAGCAAAATCCATTCCACGTTAAACCACATTGATTCCTAATACTAATTGTTTTGCCATGTGTCCCACTACTGAGGTCAAACTCAGGTCTATAATTCACAGGTTCTGTTTTAGTTTCCTTATGCTTTACCACTATCTAGGTTGCTACCTACGTCTACATAGATTCTCAATAGATGTATTTGACAAGATCCATCCCTCATAAAACCATGTTGATTCATGCTTGTAATTTTTTGCCTTGTATGTACACTACAAAGGTCAAACAACAGTCATGTGGCATTGAGCCTATGGAGATCTTTAAAGATTAAAAAGAATGGTCCTGTTAATGCTCTGATATACCGGAGCACTTAGTTTCAGCCAGTAGCAACATTGTTGCAACATGTGATTCACTAGATTAGCGAATCACATGTTGCAAAAGCAGAAAATTCACTAGATTAGTGAATCACATGTTGCAAAAGCAGAATGACAGGGAAAGTATATACAAACACTGTCCCTGTCACATCTTTCTGCCTCCCTCTATCTCACACACTGCTGAGGTGAAGAGAGACATTTTGCTGCTGCTGTGTGATCTTTCCAGCTCCTGTTCCAGAGTGCTACAGTAAAAAAAAATAAAAGAGAAAAAATCATTTTAACACCATCGATCACTGTTTTTGCAGTGATCAATACACCCCCACCCTCTGATCACTCTAGTAGTGTTCAATTGCCGCAGACCAGCTTTTGCTGATCTGTGGTACTCCCCCCCCCCGTATTTTTTTAAATTAAAAAAAATAAATAAAAAATTGATTATTTAGTGTAGTTTAGGTAGGTAGTTGGGTAGGTTTAGTCTATACGTGCGTTAGGGAAAGGTTTTGGGTTAGATTTAGGTTTAGGAGTAGAGTAGGGAAAAAAAACAAAAAATTATTTTATTTAAAAATAGATTTTTTTTAAGGATTTTTAGAATAAATAATTATAGTTTAGATAGGTAGTTGAATTGGGTTGGGTAGGTTCAGGGAATACATGGGTTAGGGTAAGGCTTAGGGATAGGAAGCCTTAGTGTAGGAAAAAAATATATATATATCATAGGAATAGTGACCGTTTGGGGTTATAGTATAGGTATAGTATTTACATAGTAATAGTTCAGTAGTGGGTGGTATTTTTTTAGGAGGGGTTAGTAATTTATATAGTTTAGAGTACACAATGCAGCAGAGGTACACTTTAGATGAGGCATATGCCTTTTTGGCATCAGACTCAGAAGACACTGCGTCAGACTTCGAATTCACTCAGTTTTCTGAGAGTGAAAGCAGCTCTAGTGATGATGCTGGGCCTTCTTTCAAGAGAAGACACACTACCTCAAGAGCTGCCCCAGCAACTGCCCCAAGAGCTGCCCTGGCAAATGCCCCAAGAGCTGCCCTAAGAAATGCCTCAAGACCTGTCACAAGTACTGCCACTCCTGCTGATGAATGGGTATATCCAGCCAATTTATGCCCACAAATTCCTGAATTCACAGGCAACCCAGGAATTCTAGTGGACGTGGCAGGATTTACCCATGTTCAGTTCTTTGATTTATTTTTTGGGGAAATTGTGTCACAAACCAATTTATATGCAGCCCAATATATTGCCGCCAACCCATCAGCATTCATTTCCAAGGAAGAAATATGGCAACCCATAGACCTTTCAGAATTGAAGAAATTCTGGGCCTAACAATGACAATGGGAATAATAAAAAAAACAAGTATTGGATCATACTGGAGTAAAAACCCCATATGTGATAGCCCTATATTTGCCAAAACAATGACCAGGAATAGATATGAAATGATTTTGCGCTTTATGCACTTTAGTGATAATACCCTGTTCCTCCCAAAAGAACACCCCCAGTATGACAGACTGTTCAAAATTCATCCCCTGATAAATCATTTACAGGAAATGTTTGCCCAAGTATACAGGCCCAAAAAACACAAGTATAGATGAATCCCTCATGAAGTGTAAAGGCAGGTTAAGCTTCAAGCATTACATCCCCTCCAAGAGATCCAAATTCGACATTAAATTTTATAAAATGTGCGAAAGTGCCACAGGCTATACCTAGGCTTATGAAGGCAAGGACAGTCAGCTTGATCCTCCTGGTTGCCCTGAATCTCTGGGAACAAATGGGAAATTTTGGGGATCTAATTTACCCCTTATTAAATAAAGGATATAATTTATATGTTGATAACTACTACGCCAGCCCCCTTTTATTTAAGTCACTTTTTATTTTGACACAGTGGCCTATGGCACTGTTAGGCACAATTGCAGGGAGATGGCCAAAGAACATGTAGCTAAAAAAAGGGACATCCTCAGCTTTGTGCCAACAAGAGCTGCTTGCAGTTAAGTTTAAGGACAGAAAAGAAGTATATGTGCTTACCACCATGCATGAGGACAAATCTGCGGCAGTCTCTGTTCGTGGCAGAAGGAGGTTACTGAGAAAGCCAGTCTGCATCAGAGACTATAACAAGCACACGGGGGGAGTTGATCTGTGTGATCAACTCATGCAGCCATACCTCACCATGAGAAAGTGTAGGGCATGGTACAGAAAGGTTGCCATTTACATGATGCAGACTGCCATATACAATTGTTTTTAATTTTCAAATTGGCAAACCCCACTCCAAAATGTAGTTTTCTGCAGTATCAGCTCCATCTTATTTCCCAATTTTTGATTCAAAGGGAAACATAAATAATTCCACCAAGGGGTAGTATACCCACACCCAAGGAAAAACCCACAAAAGCACTGCAGGGTTTGCTACAGCAAGGGAATACTATCACGGTCCCCGTGCTTTCCTGTCAATCTGGGCTGATTTACCTGTGCATTGGAGGAAGCTGATTGGCCCGCCCAGGATGTTCCTTTATATGCTGGAGTTTGGGCACTTGTCAGTTGCCCTTTCGTGGTGTTCCTGTTCCTGCACCTCGTTGCTGAGTTTCAGTGTCTCCTGTGTACCGACCCGGCTTGTCTGACTCCTCTCCTGATCCTGCTCCGTGATTGACCCGGTTCTGGCTGACGATCCTGCTCCGTGATTGACCCGGTTCTGGCTGACGATCCTGCTCCGTGGTTGACCCGGTTCTGGCTGACGATCCTGCTCCGTGATTGACCCGGTTTTGGCTGACGACTCTGCTCCGTGATTGACCCTGTTCTTCGGCTGTTGTGACTACTGCAGTATTGATCCTGTTCCGGTTGCCGCTCCGGTCCTGTCTGCTGTTCCGGTGTTCCAGTATTGCTCTGGTCGCTCCGGCGACATTCTGAACTGTTTAAGTGACTTGCTGTTCCTCTCACTATCGACTAGCTGTAGCCTGAGGTTGCTTTGCCATCTGCTGTTTGCTAAGCTGTTCTCTCCTGTACAGAACCACTTAACCCGTGCAGTGCCTGTAGTCTCCGGTCTAGTGCCTCCTTTATCGTTTGCCAAGCATACGGTTACCCGTTTGAGCCGCTACTCTGAGTACCTCTATTACTGCCTATTATCTCCCGCAGAGCATTGTCTGTCCGGTTTTCGGTGTGCACCGTGACCGCGCCGGCTGGCGCTGGTAGTCTGTTCGCTCTTGCTGTGAGAATTGAGAACGGCACCGGAAGGGTGTCCTGGCTCCGGCCTACATACGCTCAGAGGGTACGTTATCCTCTGCACTTCCCAGTGCTTCGGCTCTTTGTAGCTTGTGCAGTAACCATCAGTATTGGCACCCAAGGGGTGTCAGGGCACAATCCATTTGGCACACGCAGGGTTACTACTATTTTCAGTAAAGGGTGATCCTGGTTCAGGTTACTTCAGCTCTGGCAGTAGCAGTCCTCTTAAGCCCACGGAGGTGGTACTGGCTCAGCGTTGGGCACTGGTGTGCATTCCTATTCCTACTTGAGAGTGAATTCAGTGCAGACACTTTACTCCTTTTCCGCTACTCAGAGACTGTGTTCCAGAGACTGCTATATATCCTGGGCGTTGGCCAATCTAAAGACTGAGTCTCTTCTATTTCACCTGTTAACCCTTTGGGGTTATTCCCCGTCTATACATAGCACATATTCCTACCATTGTGTGCATTCTTTTTGTCTGTAATTGCCATTACTGTTATTCCTGTGCTGGCCCTTAGGGGCATTGTTTTACTTTCCTGTTTCAATAAAACTGTGTTTTTACTTCATACCCTGGTCTGAGTGTCAGAAAACCGTTACAAATACGGACAGATACCACCACTTAGTGTCCTGATTGCCCTTGCAAACCTGGCCTCTGCATGTATGACTGCTTCAAGCAATATCATGTAGGCACAATGCAATAGTGCTGTAAAGGTTATTTTATTATTTGGCCACTTTTTATTTGGCCTATATGCTGTAGCGTTCAGACAGGTACAGAACACTGTCAGTATTGAAAACATGCATAAAATGAAAGCCTGGGGTGTCTACTTTCCAAAAATATACACTTTTGGGGGGAAATTTTAAAGTGGAGCACTGGTGCACAGCCCAAAATGAGACATGTCACCAGTGACGCAAGCTGTGAAAATTCAAAGTGTGAAACTGGAAACGCGTATGTTCCAATTTGGGCCCCATAGCTCCCCCAGACCTTAAGAAACCTATGCATATGGGGTATTTCCGTACTCAGAAGAAGGAGCTGAACACTAAACAATGCATTTTTAAAAATCTTCACCTATCCTGTGCTTGAACTTCACAACAACATTGAAACCTAAGTGTGATCCCTGAAGAAGTGCGCAGGTGGCATGAAACGCGTTGGATAGGAGCTGTACCACTGTACCATCTTTACAAGCTTATTAGCCTATATACTGTAGCGTTCAAACAGGTAGAGAACACTGTCAGTATTGCAAACATGCCTAAAATGAAAGCCTGAGGTGTCTACTTTCCAAAAATATACACTTTTGGGGGGAAATTTTAAAGTGAAGCACTGGTACACAGCCCCAAATGAGACATGGCACCAGTGACGCAAGCTGTGAAAATTCAAAGTGTGAAACTGGAAAAGCGCATGTTCCAATTTGGGCCCCATAGCTCCCCCAAAACTTGAGAAAACTATGCATATGGGGTATTGCCATACTCAGAAGAAGGAGACGAATACTAATCAATGCATTTTTTAAAATATTCAACTATCCCGATGCTTGATATCAATAGTAATATTGAAATGTAAGTGTGAAAACTGCAAAAAAACTAAATATTACCACAATTTTGGAACATATTTCTGGAAAAATAGCTGCATAAAAAACTCCAAAATTCTACTTATTATTTACCTTATGTTGTCTACTTTTCAGAAACATCTACCTTTGTGGGACATTTTTGGGTTCTGGCACCATCAACTAAGGTATGATGCTCACATGCCAAATGTTGAAAAATTACAGGTTGGAAATAATGGTGTCCATCTTGTAATATTTACCTTGTGTAAGAAAGGGATTAAAATACTAGACATATGGTTTACTGCCATATTCAGGAGAAGCAAATGAATATATTTAGGGGTATTTTTTGTAATGAACTAATAGTATACAAATCCTGACAGGAAAATGTAAGAAAAATTTAGTTTTTTTTTTAAATAGTTTCCTCTTTTTTTCTATTTTAATCAAATTAAACGATGAGGTATTCATATAATTGTGGTATCAAAAGAAAGCACTACTTGTGCTTAAAAAAACAGTATATAATATGTGTGGGTGTATTAAAGGAATTAAAGAGAAAATATGGTTGAACAAAGATATAGTCAAAATCCATCTCAGATTTTCCCGGTCCTTAAGGGGTTAAAAAGTATTTGCCATGTTAGCCAAAAGACAAGCAAATGTATAGTTAAGGAGATATTCATACTTGGCACCGTTGTAGCCCCCATGCGTTACCAGTGACATTTCATATGCTAACTAAGCATTTTGGTGATGTTTCATATGCTAATTAAGATTTTTTTATTATATTTCATATGATAATTAAGCACTGTTCTGCACCAGGACACTTTTCCCAGAACATTTCCCAGAAATAAAAGTGTGAATATGTCCTTAACTAGACATCTGGGGCTAGACTGTTTTATCAAACATTTTCCTATTGAAGTCTATGGGGAAAACTGGAGATAAAAGCAGTGATAAAATTAGCACCTGCAATAGAATCTAGCCCCTGCTGCGCTTTTGGTTAACATGACACAGACAGTTTTAAATGAAGTTTTCAAACTATGTAAACATTTCAAGGTGACATGGGCTAGATTCTATTACAGGTGCTAATTTTATCTCTGCTTTTGGGCCGGATTCTGTTGCAGGCGCTAATTTTATCACTGCTTTTATCTCCAGTTTTCCCCATAGACTTCAATAGGAAAATGTTTGATAAAACAGTCTAGCCCCAGATGTCTAGTTAAGGACATATTCACACTTTTATTTCTGGGAAACGTTCGGGGAAAGTGTCCTGGTGCAGATAAAACAGGTGTTAACATTTAGCACTTGCAATAGAATCCAGCCCCTTGTCTGCTATTTTTGTGTTTTTAATAACTTTTTTGGATTAGTCTTACACTCCTTAGCTATATAGGTTTCATTTTCTTTTTTTTTTTCTCACCTAGGGCTAGATTCTATTGCAGGTGCTAAATGTTAACACCAGTTGTAGCAAATATTTTCCTATTGAAGTCTATGGGGAAAACTGGAGAAAAAAGTAGATTTAAAATTAGCACCTGTAATAGAATCCAGCCACTAACTGCATTACCTGCATTTCAAGTAAGAATGTTCCTGTAACGGTTTTTAAGACACTCAGACCAGTTGGTAAAATAAAACACAGTTTTATTAAATGAAGAGTTAGGATAACGATCGCCCTCTACAGGCAACACAAAATAATAGCAAAATATGGACAGGTATGCCCCCACAGGCCCAGTATACAGAAACAGAGTATCACATATACTATATCAGGACAGGCACATAATAGTGAAATACATCAAGGGTTAAATGCAATAAGCAGTCCGTCTCTGTTATGGTGTTTGGCACGCCCAAGGTGGTGATAGGCAGCTGTAAGTGTAGATGGTGCAACACTTAGAGTTCTTAAGATAAGGAAGCTGCTAGGCAATACCTGACCAGAGGTAGAATCAGCAGAAAAGTTGCCCAGAATAGCCCCCACGGGCGTAGCCACGGATACAACTTAATCTGCAAGTGCGTGAGTCGGTAGACCCCACGGGCGTAACAACGGTACTAGCTTGCACTGCAAGAGCTGGCTAATAGCCCCCACGGGCGTACTAACGGAGACCAACTGAACAGAGGTAGTTTGAGCCAATAGCCCCCACAGGTGTATACCGGAGACAACCTGCCAGAGCTTGAGCCAGTAGCCCCCACTGGCGTAACAACGGAGACCACACTATGCTGCAAACAGAGAAGCCAAAAGCCTCCCACTGGAGCTCACCCTTTGCTGCAATAGCTCGAGCCTTTAGCCCCTACGGGCGCAAACCAGAGAACAACGTATGAGCAAGAGCCAAAGGCGCCCTACCGGGAGCGTTAACGAACGCGGCTACTCTGCGGTTTGACAGGATGAGCCGCCGACCAGCCTGAACATATACATGGCCGGCTCAGCAGAAGTAGTGCGATATAGCTTAGGCTCTGTACAGGAGTGAGAAGGCTCAGCTGAGGAGGTGGCAGCACTGCAAGGGTTAATATGCAGCTTTAAGGATCGAAGGCTCAGTATAGAGGAAATAGCTCGGCAAGTATCACGGAGGCTCAGTAACGGAAGCACAGCTCTGCAAGTGAGCACGGAGACTCAGCACTGGGAACAAGGCACTGCAAGGGTTAAGGAGGTCACACTATCAGCCTGGCAGGCAACAGCAACGGAAGTCAGAATGTTGCTACGGCGACAACAGGAGCAGGAAGCAGGAGCAAGCAGGTCACTGGAACAGGCCGGTTCGGATCACGGAGCGGGAAGTCAGCCAGACCGGGTCGGATCACGGAGGTGGTACTCAGACAAGCCGGGTCAATCACGAGCAGGAACGTCAGCCAAGCCGGGTGAGATAACGGAGGTGGTTCTCAGATAAGCCGGGTCAATCACGAGCAGGAGCGTAGTCAGAACAGGCCAAATCGGTACACAGGAATCTGGAACACAGCAACAGCAACACTGGCTCTGAAACGAAAGGGCACCTGACAGGTGTCACGGCCAGGCATAAAAAGGTCACCAGGGGCGGGCCAAACCAACTCAGCAAATCAGAGCATACCACAAGCGAGAGTGACAGAAGAGGATCACAGGCACTGTGATAGTTCCTTCAGACTTAAATTATCTAAATGCCATTCCTTGCCATTTCATTTTTACCCTTCACAATTAATGTTTGAATTATACATTTAACATTGCATTATGCCTGAAGAAGCGACCTTGAGCTAGACTCTATTGCAGGTGATAAATGTTAACACCCATTTTATCAAACATTTTCCTACTGAAGTCTATGGGGAAACCTGGAGATAAAGGACTATATTCTATTACAGGTGCTAATTTGATGTTTTTATCTCCAGTTTTCTCCATAGACTTCAATGGGAAAATGTTTGATAAAACGGGTGTTAACATTTAGCACCTGCAATAGAATCTAGCCCAAAGGCAGTGATACAATTCGCACCTGCAATCAAATCCTGCCCCTTGTACTTGGACCAGTAGTAAAACAAATGTAATGTCCGTATTTTTAAGTCACAGTTTGGCATTCTGTTACCTGTGCTGTGATAAACTACCAACAGGTAAAAAAATACAACGGGTACAAAATTAGCGTCCATGGAAAACAATGAAACAGCATATGAATTTGATATTCAGTTACATGCGGTGGCTAGTAACGCGTTATTTTAGAGCCTAACAAACCTAGGGCTAGATTCTATTGCAGATCCTAAATGTTAACACCCATTTTATCAAACATTTGCCTATTGAAGTCTATGGGGAAAACAGGAGATAAAAGGAGTGATAAAATTAGTATGAATTAATGACCTGCACTAATTCCAGACTTTTGCCCGAAATCGTTAATGTATGCTTCATTGAAGCAGAATGTGTGTACATTCTACAACTCGATACAATTAGGGCAAGTAAAACAATTGTTACAGCAAGAATGAGTACCGAGCAGAAAACATACTACTGTCCACACTTAAAGTAACCTAACACTTCCCTCCACCTTCTCCAAATAAACATTTACCAAAAAGTCCCATCCCACCCACCTTCTAAAGAAAACCAACATTGACAATAATGAAGTCATCGTTTATCCCATTCTCTCCAACAAGAAGCTATATTGCCAATAATGAAGGCCCTGTTCACTCTCCCCATGTGTCCATGTGAAGCACTTCTCTTGATGTTGGAGGTCCAGCAGTGTCCACGAAACCCTGGTACTCTGCAGTGTCCTCCACAATTGAAGTAAAAAAGCAACAAAACCCTAATAGCCCACTGCTGCTGTAAACAGTAAAAAGAATAAGGGAGAAAGTCTTGCTCAGGCTATTGTGAGAAAAAAATGAACAGGGCTTGGCTTTTATATGGCCAGTCCCTGTTCAAATAATTTCCCATGCCCTCGTTGGCTGTTAGGTGGGATTACACTGGGCACAGAATGTGTCCTAGTGTAACCTCATCTCTTAGATTGACTAGATGGAGGGATGACATTATTGCATGCAGGACCCCTTCATCTGGATGGTGACTGGCTGAGAGAGAGCGCTGCAAGCAAACGGTACCTAACAGAAATATGCAGCAGATAACACAATAAACAGGAAGTTCAATAACAGGATACACACTGACTGTCTAAGGAGACCCCAGTAGGAGAGAAGCTATGGAGCTCAGTTTAGAAAAAAGTGTAGCTGGATGGCAGGGACTACCCCTAGGACAGTCATGCTGCGGCTAAGGCCAGAGTAAATGTGCTAGTCACAAGAATAGTTTAGTACCAACAGAGGAGCTGGCCTGCACCCAGGATAACTTTGTAGGCATAGTTGATACCTACTGGAGATTATCTACAAGGTTGCAACAACAGTCTAGTCACTGCTGTACAGGATCTCTAGTACTTTGAGGAGTCTAACACTAACTAAGCAGACACTGATAGTCGAACTGCGCTGAAAGCATAAATGGACTGATAGTCGATGTAATTGAATACAGACTAAGTGGGAACAGGAAACAGACTAATGGTCTGATGAGTTGAGCTCCAACTAAGCAGGGAGGATAATTCAACTGATAGTCGAAGGGGTACAAAACCAACTGCGTTAGAAAGGTTAACCGACTGATGGTCTGAAGAGTATTGGACCCCTTCAACTATCAGTCAAATCACTGTTCTTGCTTAGTCGGAGTGACTGACTCCGTCTGAGCTGGAAAGGTGAACCAACTGGTGGTCTGATAAGTAGAACTCCGAAAGAGCAGGAACAATGATTATGGATGGTCGGACTAGCCAGGTCGGCAACAGAGGAGCAGGAGAAGTACAGAATTGACAGACTGAAAGATAAGTCACATAGGAGAGCATGGGTTGACAATAGGTATCACTGTAGAGGTACAGAATCGGCAGTCAGAAGGATAGCCAATAGAAGAGCTTGGGTCTGCAACAAGGATTCACAATAGAGCATAGGAGACAGGAACACAGGAATCAAGAACTGAGACTGAGCTTGAATACTCACAGGAGCAATAAGATCATGTGTCAGTACTAAGAAGCTGGTGCGTAATAAAGGCACTGGAACAAGCACAATCTGGACAAGAAATGAAGAATCTGGCAAGTCCTAAGGAACAGCACAAATCCAGACATGGAATGGGCAATTAAACACCACAAAGCAAGAACAGAATGTGACACATGGGAAACATGGCCTTCATTATTGACAATGTTGGTTCTTGTTGGGGATGGAATAGGGTAAAGGTGATTTTGTTTTAGTGAATCTTGTTTTTTTTATGGGGGGCAGGGTTATGTTACTTTGAGCGATGATTCTAGTATGTGTGCCAGTCAGTACTTGTTTTTGCTGTAATGATTGTTCCTCTATCGTCCAATATGGAACACCGGTACCATTGGGGGTTGATCTTCCATTTGAAGGTGGGTGAAGCCTCTCCTCTACCTCTACAGTCCAACCTCTCCTCACCTTCAGTTTATGTGTTCCCAGACTGCAAGGATGGAACACTACTGCTTAGTTTTTAGTTTATTTATTATCTTTTACTTAGATATGGGGCTGCTATAATTCCCACATTAGGAGGGATACCATTACTGGAGTGGATTGACCAATGTACAGGCGCTGTGTGGACCCTTGCAGCCCTGTGCGGAGAATTTTGTAACCCAAGTTTTCACTTCCAGCAGTGTCTCTCAGGCTCCACTTCCTTCACAATGGTAACCTTAAGAGAGAAGATGAAGATTGGTGAGTTATCCTTTGAGTGCCTTGGTCTACTTTGTCTCTACTTGTACCTCTCCCTACAGCTGTCTTTTCTCTGAGCCCTTTGGCTCTTGCACTCCTGTTGGGTATTATTACTGTTTTACTCTTCACCCCTTGGGTTATGAATATAGATGGCTGCATTGGGACTAGTTAACCCCTTCCCTGTTGTTTTCTCCTGGTTGGGGTTTTTCCCTTCAGGGACCTGTTTCTTTTGTTCACCCCTCATGTTCCCTGGGGTCAGTGTGTAGTTTGGGGTACCTTAGATTTTATCTGTTTTTACAGGTGCATGGCTCCTTTAAAGATGCTTCCCATATCATCGCTGTCGTTGCTCCATTGACTTCTATGGGCAAACTACTCTGGAACATATCTCTGCAACTGTTTGTCATACAGAGGTCAGAATGGGCTCATTCTTCTTGTCTTCTTATGTCCTTTCATCCAGTTCATGTCATGAGTGCCTTGGGGTCCATGGGGTTCCACACATGTAGTTGTAGGCATTGCTAGACAACAGCAACAGAGAAGACTGCATTACCCAGAAAGCCCCTTTCACAGGCCTTCTTCCGATTGGCTGCGCTTTTTGCACTCACCATTTTACTTCTCTCTTGCTTATCTGCTTACTGTTTCTCATGTTAAACAGGGCTAGATTATTTTAGATCTCTCTGCCCCTCCTGTGCTGTGGCCTCCACTACTCCACCAGGCCCCTCCATCACTGTACCACAAGATATTGTTGCCCACTATGCCTAAATTTCCTCTCTTCATCCAAGGGGTTCTTCAGTCTTGGAAGCCCCCTACCACTTTTTGGTATGTGTCCCCTAGAGTATGGCTGCCCTCATAGGGTCCTCCTCTGGAGGTCTGTTCTGAGGATGAACATGAGGAAGGGAAATATGAAGACATGGATTCTTCCTATTCCTATGGTGACTTTTACGAGGCTGACTCTCCTCCTCTGCTGAGGGCTTATCAGAGCTGTTTTGAGGACCCTTCGGGTCCCTGATACCCCTGGGGAGGGTCCATCCTCTACAGACGTTTTCCAGAGGTGTAGGGAATCTTCTACTGTATTTCCTCCTAATGCCACTCTTGTTCAGATACTTATGGATTAGTGATAGACATCAGATAAGAGGTTGTCTGTCTCTAAGAGATTTTCTAAGCTGTACCCCTTTTCTGAGACAGCTTTTGGTAAAGTGGGCCTCTGCCTCTTCTGTGAATCCCCCAGTTTCCAGACTAGTCAAGTCCACTGCTCTGCCGTTGGTGGATGCAGCGGGACTCAAAGATATGGTGGATAAAAAGCTTAATTCTAATTTTGTGGCCACTGGAGTTGCGTTGAGGCCTATTTTTGCCTCTGCCTGGGTCAACAGAGCTGTTATGGTTTGGGGTGAACAGTTGATGGAAGCTGTTCATGCAGATACTCCCAAGGAGGTCTTGTTGTCATTTTTGTCCAATATGACGGAGGCTAACAAGCATTTTGCAGAAGCCCTGTTTGGCGAGGTAAAGCTGACTGCCAAAGCTTCGGCTTTTTACTGCTCGACACACTTTGTGTCATAAGATTTGGTCTGCAGACCAGTCTTCCAAGAAGTCACTAATTTCCTTATCCTTTCAGGTCAGATCTCTGTCTGGAACTGAGCTAAAGAAGATTATCAGCAATGCTACTGGTGACAAGAGCATTTTGTTGCCTAAGATTTCCACCAAGCTCCCTACTATGTAAAGGAAATTACGTCTCTTTTTTGTCCCTGCCAAACAGTTGAGCAAAGGCTGCAAACTTGCAGGTCTCCAACCAGCGCCCCCTGCCAAACCCAGACGGCAGTGGCAGACCAAGTGAACAGCTTCAAGGCCTAAATCTGTCAGTCCAGCTTCAACATGAATCGCAGAATCCTGGACCACAGGTTAATGTAGGCGGGCATATTCTCATTTTTCAGGATGCCTGGGAAAACTCTATTGTGGAGCAATGGGTTTTGCAGGGGATCTCAGAAGGATACAGAGTAGGCTTCAAATCCCCTTCCTCCTTTTTGTTTTTCTAGTCCAAGGTTATTGTTGCTCTGGCCAATTTGCAGTTGTTCTGGGAAGCAGTGCAATCTCTGCTGCACAAGAAGGTTCTGGTTCCAGTTTCTCCCCAAGAGCAAGGTTCAGGTTTTTATTCCAACCTGTTTGTGGTCCCAAAGAAGGACGGCACCTGCCGTCCCATCCTGGACCCAAAGTGTATGTGGAGACCGCTTGCTTCAAGATGGAGGCCCTTACCTTGTTATCGCAGCAATGTGCCAGGGAAACTATCTGGTGGTCTCTGGACCTTCAGGATGCATACTTACACATCCTGATCCACCAAGACATTCAACGCAACCTACGTTTTGCCATCAATTTGTAGCATTACCTGTTCACCACTTTGCCTTTTGGCCTGGCCTCAGCTCCTCGGGTGTTTACCAGGGTCATGGGAGGCCTTGCCAGCCTTCATTCACACCCGAGGCATTCATATGACCCCTTATTTAAACAATCTTTTGCTCAAGGCTCCTTCTGAGGAACTCTTGGCTCAGTAGGTTCAAGACTGTGCTTGACTCCTTGTCCATCATGGGCAGATTCTGAACATGTCAAAATCCTCTCCAGTGCCATTCCAGGAGCTGGTGTTCCTCTGCATGAGGTTCGACACTCAACTAGGGAAGGTATTCTTGCCAGATGACAAGATCCTGCAGATCATGCAGAATGTCTCACAAGCTCTGGAGTGGCCCTTGAGCTCAGTCAGGGCCATTTAGTGTCTACCCTAGAAATGGTGCCTTACTTTCAAATGCACCCCAGGAAACTCCAGAGACTTGTCATCCAGAGAAGGCATGGAAATCCAGATTTCCTGGATTGGCAGTTCTCCCTCTCTCTGGAAGCCAGAAGGGATATACAGTGGTGGTTGCAACGGCACCACCTGGACCTGGGGAAGCTGTTCATATCCCAGAATGGACTATGGTCACGACAGATGCCAGCCTGGGCAGGGTGGTGCCGGGTCACAAAGGGATGCAGGGCAGGTGTACTGTGGAGGAATATCTTCAGTCCACCAGTGTTCTGGAGCTCAGGGTGATTCATCTTGTTCTGGTATACTGGACCTCTCAGTTAAATGGTCATCCAGTACGAGACCAGTTGGAAAACGCTACGGCTGTGCTTTACATCAACCGCCAGGGGGACACTCGAAGCCCCACTGCCTGGTACGAGGTGTGGTACATTCTGGGCTGGGCAGAAGCCCACATTCCATCCAACTCCACTGTTCAAATTCCAGAGGTAGAAAACACTAAGACGTGGATCCATGATAGTGGGAACTCCATCTGGACGTGTTCCACCTTATTGTGTAACAGTGGGAAATGCCACAGATAGACATAATACCACACTGGTATTTTGCTCCAGCTGGAGAGGATCCTCTGCCCTTTGCCACGGACACAACAGCGATTCCATGGCACTGCCACCTCGCATATATTTTTCCTCTGATTCCCCTCATTCACAGGGTACTCTCTTACTCCGGAAGATCAGAATGGACGGTGCAACTGTGATTCTGGTTGCTCCTTATTGGACCAAAAGAGTGTGGTTTACAGAACTGGTAAGTTTGGTGAGTCTTTCCATATAGGATCCATTTTCAGTACCACCCAGACTGGACCTCCTTATTCAGGGCTACCTTTGGAAAGAGGATGTGGAAAAGCTGGCTTTGACGGCATGGCTGTTGAAGCCCACATCTTGAGTAGGAAGGGTTTCTCTCCTGAGGTCATTTCTACCATGATCCAGGCTAGGAAACCTGTTTCCTCTAAGTCCTACCACAGGGTTTGGTCCATTTTTCATTCTTGGTATATGGTCACAGGACTTTGACCTTCCACTCTTTCTCTCCTTTCCCCAGGATGGTGTGAACAAAAGACTCAGCTTGAGTTATTTGAGGGTCCAGATTTCTGCTTTCTCTGTGTTTTAACAGAACCTGATTGATACTCTTCCAGATGTCAACATGTTCATTCAGGGAGTCACGCATGCTTTCTCTGCTTATAAGGATCCCACTCCTCTGTGAGACCTTAATTTGGTTTTGGGAGTTTTTCAACATCCTCCTTTTGAGTCCCTTTCATCACTTAACATGGAAAATGGATTTTCTTCTGGCCATGGTTTCAGTCTGCAGGGTTGCTGAGTTGCCGGAAAGGAAGAACAAAATGTGACCGCTCATAGGGCATTCAAACTCAGGAAGAAACCTGGCCTCGGCTCAGCAATTGTGCAAGACTGCGCTTTTGTCCTCCTTGCATACTCTTTCCAAGCACAATCGTGTGGATGCTCTGGCTTCGGCTGAAACCAGATTTGTCAGAAAGGTCCTTCAGGCAGTCCTTCCTAAGCTTCTCTCTTTTCATGTGCCTTACTGCTGTCCAACTGTTTGAGCCCAGTTGGCTCTTGTTTTTCTGTGCCTAGGGAACTCCGGTATCATGGGGACAGGCGTAAGGTCCTTTCTCCTTCTTCCCGCCCCTGGGAGCCTGCTGTTGGTATAGCCTCATGGTACCTGTGTTCCATTCTGGATGATAGAGAAAATCAGATTTTAGTCTTACCTGTTAAATCCTTTTCTCTTAGTCCATACTGAACACTGGTCTCCCACCCAGAGAAAGGGACCTCTTTGGTGTCACCTGTGTGGCTGTGAGAGTCCTTCTATAGTCTTATTCTTCTTCTCTCATTGTCCCTACTTGTGTGGTTGTCTCACATTATAAACTGTAGGAGGGAGGGTTTGGCCTGCAGTGGGAGAGGAGAGGCTCCGCCCACAAGACCTTATCTTTTTTTGATGTGTTCCCCGTTCCAATGGAAGATCAACCCCCCCCCCCCCCCCCATGGTACCTGTGATCCGTATGGACTAAGTGAAAAGGATTTAAGAGGTAAGACTAAAATCTGATTTTCTTCAGATGTTGATTTTAGGCTTATATAGATGTTGGTTTAACATATATTGTGATTCTGGATGTAGGGATTTGATGATCTGAACTGTAAATCAGAAAAGGTATGTATTTAATATGTGCTAAGTATTAGCACAGGGCATTACATTGCTCAGCTGTTAGGACTGTCTTTTGATTTCTATGGTGAAGGTTTTTTTAGTGAAAAAAAATGCCTGTTATTTTTCATGTTGACATGTTATTGGAATGCTTACAGAGCGGTGCAGTCTGCTGTTTACACCAGTGTAGTTGAGCTCATTGAATTAGAGAGAAGAGAGACAACATGACTAAGAAGAACTTTGGGGAGATTCGCTAAACGGTGATAAAGTGAAGATGACTTCTCCAGTGGTATCACTTCTCCACTTCCTATGTTATTCTATTGAGCCTATTCACTTCTTCAGCTTTGGATATCTTAGTGAATAGGTTCTATAGAATAACATAGGGAGTGGAGAAGTGATATCACTGGAGAAGTTATCTTTACTTTATCACCTCTTTATCACTCCTTAGTGAATCTCCCCCCTGAAGTATTTCTGGAGCAAACTGACTGCATATCAATTCTGCCACATTTCCATTTATTCAAATACAGCTTTTAACCCCTTGATTGCTAGCGAGCTCTCAGACTCATTGCAAATCAATGCATTGGAGACTTGCATAGCATATGAAAGATTACACCCTACTTAAGTCAATGGAGATTTTTACGTGTCCCCTGTGGTGTAGTTGGTTTGACCCCAGAATAGTTCTTTTTAGTAAACCAGCCTCAATGAAAGACTGAAAAACAACGCAGCTTTGAGTTTAGCAGGAGGTAAAATAATGCTTTGCATACCCCTCTGGTACTCAAAAGGTTAAAAATGTTACATTGTAAGCTTTCAGGCAGGGACCTCGCACCCAATGTTTCACTCTACAAAGCACCTGTAACCCTGTATTGTTTAAACCCTGAAATTGTAAAGCGCTGCGTACACTTGTAGCGCTATATAAACATATTCATTCATTCATTCATTCATTCATTCATTCATTATAAATATTAGACAGAATCCATACTTGAACAGAAACACATTTAAACAAGATACTGTTTAAGTTTAAAAGGCAGTGACAATAAAAATGAACCTTTGTACAGTTACTGTAATTTGTGTAGGTTGTACTCTAATATTTCTTCATTACAATCATAGATAGATTGTTCAGGGCAGAGTCTGTTTATTGCTTCTTGATTCACACAAGTGCTGACAAAACTCCAACCTCCGACCTTGCTGATAAGTGTTCAGTCACATCTGTTTGCTTTCAGAGTAATACAATTTCTCATGAATTGCAGTCTATGGAGTAGCTCAGAATAGTACACATTAAAAAAAATGTTTCACAACAACATCTCTAAAAAAATTCTCTTTTGCATCACTAAAAAATAATTTTTCTGTAAACACTAACATGAGAAATATTTAATTAAAGACAGGAAATAAGAAAAATAACATTGCAAAACATATGGTTAATAAAAAAAAGTCTAAAATGTGTTAAAAAAAAGGTATATTGGAATATCTACTTCAAACTCAGAAGTCTTGACCCTTAAATGTATGTATCATATTTCACTTAAAGGGATATTAAAACTTAATTATTACTAATCCCTATATTACAGTCCTATTAAAAATAAATGTATGGCCCCAGTGTCATCTCTCAATTGGTTTGAGAGATGAGCATTCCATATTCTGTCTTATGTGACTGTAAAGCTGAAAATATTTTTTTCCTAAAAATGTGCTGCATGATGGATAGTCACAAAAATTTAGTGTTTAAGGGTACATTTTATAATTGTGTGCTGAGAGCCATATTGTCTAGTAATGGCCGTGTAGGAAACATTAATTCAGTGAAAAAAAAAAGAATCAGGAGCCTCCACAAGTGAAGCAAGCAAAATCTGATGTAGATACTGTTAATCACTTACAGACCTGTCCTGAACATGTAAGTACCATACAAGGACCTGTGGAAATTTACAGTTTAAAAAGCAATTTTAAACCTTGTTTAACCCACTTAGGGCCAGATTCTGTTGCAGGTGATAAATGTTAACACCCGTTTTAGCAAACATTTTCCTATTGAAGTCTATGGGAAAAACCAGAGGTAAAAGCAATAATAAAATTAGCACCTGTAATAGAATCTAGCCCTTATGGCTGGATTCTATTGCAAGTGCTAAATGTTAACACCCGTTTTATCAAACATTTTCCTATTGAAGTCTATGGGAAAAACCAGAGGTAAAAGCAATGATAAAATTAGCACTGGTAATAGAATCTACCCCATAATCTCCAGAGGGTAGGACAACACTACCCTGGAATGCATTTCCCACACCCTCTGGTCCTTAACCCTTTGAGTGCCGGAGGGGTATGCAACGCATTGCAAAACTCAGGCACTCAAAGGGTTAAAGTTCAGCAGGATTATCTGGCATAATATATTGTTTCATGTACTTACTACCCCTTAAAACTATAAACCCTAGCTGACTAGGCAGTATGGAACACAAGTTTGTTATCAGTAAATGAGTTACTGCTTTATAACTCAAATTAGGGTAAAACCTTTTTACAACATTGTGTGATTGATGAAGGATAGATTAAAACAATGGTATTTCACACTGGACTTTAACCTACACTAGGCGCTTTTCTGGTGATCTAGTATAATGTATTAAAAGGCATGTAACTGGAAACTCTTATTTACATAAGTTACCTCTGGTTAGTTTAAGGATTTTAAGCTCGTCTGCAAATTAGATCACAAATATTCCAGGAATTAAGGAGTGTCATTAGCTGTACCGAATGTATAACACAGTTTCTCACAAGTTAGAACAGTGGTTCTCAAGCTTTCTAGTGCCGAGACCCTTTGATAAAATTTCCTAAGTTGTGTTGACCCCTAACAGTAAAATTATTTTCGTTGCTCCATCTTCGCTGTAATTTTGCTGCTGTTATGAATCGAAATATAAATATCTGATATACAGGATGTATTTTCATTCTTACAAATTTAACATAATTAAAGCGTAGTCGTGATTAATCACACAAACAATGAAAATGTAATATATATTGTGAAATATTTATTTCTAAACATATAAGTTACAAATAAAATGTTTACGACTTACGTTTTATTTTTTATTCATTGTGTATTATTGAACTGTATTCCCCGTATTGTATAATCATGTGAAAATGTGAAAACAAAGCGTAACAACAGTAACAGTCTTAATTAGACAGTCTTAATATAATAACGGTAAACTACATTGCTACAAAATTGTTGCAAAACCACACATAAAAAAAAAATAAAGCGTCACTGTGAAGGCTGAGGTTGCTTCTTTCTCACCAGAGCAGACATTCTCGGGGCAGTCTTTGCAAGAGCACAATGAAGATCATCTTCTGCAACAAGTCTACTTCTGTATTTAGACTTGATAATCAACAAACTTGAAAAGGCTGTTTCACAGAGATATGTTGTTGAAATGGAAGAAGAAGGCACAACACAATCTCAGACAGAACAGGATATGACTGCAAACACTTGATCCAGAATCTATTAACTGACATTGAAGAGAAATCATTTTTTGCTGCATCGCTGGTAATGAGGTCAATGAACTCCTCTTGTGCATTCTCAGGAACATCTTCAATTCTGACTGTGAATGGACATCTAGCAAGTGCAAATAGGGTGTCAGGTAAATTTGGAAAGTACGATGAAATTTCATCTGCAAGCATTTGCATGTGTTCTTTGATAGAAATTATCACTGTCCTGTCAAGTTCCACATCATTTTCCTCAGAAAGCAGATAAGTTGAAGTTTCATTTGGAATGATTGGATCTTTTCAGACAAATTGAGGCATGTTGCATTTGGTCCTTGAAGTGATAAATTTAAATTGTTCAAGACTGCAAAGATGTCAACCAAGTAAGCTATTTTCTGCAGTTTATTTGCATGGCTGAAAATTGCTTCGAACTGCGGGTTTGCTTTTTGATAAAAAAACATTTTTAGTTCATCATGAAGAACAAAAACACGTTTTAAAACTTTTCTTCTTGACAACCATCTCACATCACTATGAAATAACAGAACATTGTTGGACGCATCCAACTCATTACAAAGTTTTGAAAACAGTCGACTGTTTAAAGCACTTGCTTTTACAAAATTGACGGCACTTACAACACTTTTCTTTACTTCTTGTAACTCTTGTGGCAGCGCCTTTGTTGCTAAGATTTGTCGATGAATCATACAGTGAGTTCCGATGGCTTTTGGTGACTCATTCAATGCCAAACGCTGAAATCCAGACTTACATCCCAGCATAGCTGGAGCACCATTTGTGCAAACTCCACAAACCTTTTCCCAAGAGATTTCATGCTTTTCCAGAAATGAACCAGTTGTGTCAAATATATCACGCGCAGTAGTTGTCGTTTCAAGAGGTTTGCAAAAAAGAAACTCATCTTTAAAGTCGCCACCATTAATATACCTCACGTAAACCAGTAATTGTGAACAGTCTGCAACATCTGTAGATTCATCAAGCTGTATGCTAAATATTCCAAGTGGAGCAGATTTCATTTCCTGGATTACCTGATCAATAATATCAGCAGACATGTCATCTATTCTTCTGCTGACCATGTCGTTGGACAAGGAAATTGCTCTCAATTTCTTAACAAATTCTGCTAGAATCATAACTTGAACAATGTCTTCGGCTGCTGGCAACAGCAAATCCTCAGCAATGGTGTGAGGTTTCTTAGCTCTGGCGATTCTGAGAGCCACCAAATATGAAGCTTCAATGGCTGCTAGGTTTTGCTGCTGGTACTTGCCGCCAGTATCAAGTCTGCTTTTCTTGATGCCATCAGCTTTGTTTTTAAAATACTGGATATCTTTGCTGGCAAAGCTCGGATGCTTGCTATCAAAATGACAGTTTGTTGGGCTTCATAGATTCGGCCGATAGAACTTCAGTACAAATAACGCATTGCGGTTTCTCAATTCCTGCTGCAACTATTGAAGTAAAACCATACTTTGAAAAATCGTCACTATATTTTCTTTTCTTAACGTTCCTCTCTGCATGATGCATTATCATGGGCTCACGAATGAAAATAATATATAAGAATAGCTTCAATAACACAGATTTCAATTCAGTCACGAAGTGCTAAGCAACTCGTAATGTAACGTAAGGCGTACCATACGATGTACCGGGGCGTAATCTGTAATGTAAACAGTTAAAAATAGTAAAGTTATGAGAATTAATAATAGATCAAGCAGTCACAAACTGATTAAGCTGTTATTATCACATTTTATTGATACCTGTAGTGTAGTCAGTAACTCATCTCTCCTATAGAATGCAATGTAGGTGACAAATCTCTATAAATGTAAGAATCCCAACAGTCTGGAATAATTTTTGATCTGTGCATCTCCCAGAAATGAAGTACCATTTTTTCTCATCAGTAAACTATAACATATGTTAATATAGCTTTACTACTTATAAAAATTGACAGGATTGTTTTTTTTTTTCATTTCATTCCTATGTTGTACAGTTGTTTACATTTTTCTAACAAGAGGCCCAAGAACACACCCAAAGCAGTGTGCATTCATTCACTGTGGTAACCTGGTGTGTGTGTGTGTGATAGAAGAAGACTGGAAAGGGAGGGTAGTTCGGGTATGTGCCTTACAGTCTGGCATTCATGTACTTGTGTCCCTGAGCAAAGTAATATTGGATAATTTTTTTTTAACCATCCTAGTACTTGCCAATTAATTAGGAGATTAATGCAAGATAATACTGTATATAGGTTTTTCAGCAATCTCCTCTGTTATCTTGCATTAATCTCCTACACGTCTGAAAGTTTCAGTATGCAAATAGCAAATTGTGATGAGGCAATACGCATTCTAAATGTGTCAATCGTATGGTGAAGGGAGAATTACATGCCTCAGATTCCTGTGCTGGTGCTTTAGTTTGGAAACACTTGACTCTGTGCTCCCACTCAGACTCTCAGCTCTCTTCGATTGGGTGGGCGGCCAACCCGGTATGCACACTGTGTCTGACGTCACTGGGTCTAGAACCAGCCTGCCTCCATTCTTCTGTGCTGTCCGCAGGGGAGAGCTGGCAACTTTTGGCCTGGGGAGAAAATAAAATCAAGGGGCCCATTTCTATTATAGTTCGAGCCCACTGTCCCAGCCCACCCTGCGTAGCTTGCAATGGAAATGGGGCTACACTTCTGGTACTTCAGAGCTTACAGCTGAAATGGAGCTACACTAGTGATACCACAGAGCTTACAAGGGAAATAGGTTATGCTACTAGTGTAGCTCAATTTGGATTGTAGCTCTATGCTCTCACTTGTTTAGCTCCATTTCAACTGTAAGCTCTGTGGTATCAATTGTAGCTCTATTTACAGCAGCAAGTGGGAGACTGAGACAGTGGCCCACTGGTCCAGACATATGACCGACCCAGGGTACAATTGCCCCTCTGCCTCCCAGGCCAGCCCTCCCCTGTCTATGGTGCAACTGACGTTCCCCAGAATTGTTCCTCTTCACTGTGACGAATAAGACCCCATCAAGTAAGAAGTTCACACAAGAATAGGGGTGTTCAACCTAGGATGTATTGCTGATCTACAACTCCAATCATCCTCAGCTGACCTTTGAACAGCTGAGGATGATACGCATTGTTGTTCAACAACAGATGGCGAGACCGTTGAACACCCCTACATGTGTAAACCCAATATTACCCTTGTGCACTTTACACAGGATTAAAGAGTGCACATATAAGGGTATGGCACTGTCAGTCCCCTACTTTCTATTACTGGAGGAATCAGAACATGTCTTCTGTTTTGTGTTTTGCGTGTGTGGGCATGGGAGGGGTTCTGGAATTTGGGAACAGAGGGGGCGTGAGATTCAGATGAACAAGTGAGTCATCATAGTGGCAATCTCTTTCACTGTGGGGATTCCCATGGCTTACCTTCTTCATCCAGAGAGGCTCTACTAGCCTTGTCCAAACATGATAATTATATATGTATGTAAAAATTGCATGAGGTTAAGGCCAGCCAGGGCCTCTGTTGAATCAATATTGGGGCTTGTTTCAGAACTACATGAAAACAAGAACTAGAAGTTGTTTATTTGACCTGTATACTCCCTTGAAAATTGCATTTTGCAGAATAAAGCAAATGATGTAGAGCTATCAACGTGTTATATTTTCATCCCGCGTAATTCCATGTCTTCCACTACTTCTCATTCGAAGCTCCTATAACAGTATTTGCAAAGGTTAGCCTCAAATCTATAAGAGGTCTTCCTCCCAGTGCATACAGATGTAGAGAAGGCGGTCTTTCCAGGTGTATCCAGATACAAGACAAGTCTCAAACATAATAATTCTCTGAAATGGATCAATATGCAGACACATGGTAGAAGACAGTAAAGCTGCACACTACACAGGCAGCCAGCTGCACACATACTGTGACATGAGCGACAATGACAATAGACATCCGGCTCTGCTCTTCGGCCCGCACTGGCGCTCAGACTGATTTTTTTATTCGTATTATTTTGTTTTCAGCTACCCCTGTCAAATAGTCATTTGGGGTCGTGACCCACAGGTCGGATGGGGTCGTGACCCACAGGTTGAGAACCGCTGAGTTAGAACAATAAGTGAGGGACTATATTGGTAATATTTGACATCATGGATTCTCACCCTTTTCAGCATCAAGTACCCCTTCAGTTCTAAAAATGTTTTTAGTATTCCAGCACCAACGTTTTATTGATTCAGTATTTATAAACTATAAACCCTGTCATAGGAATGGAAAAAGGCAGAAACATAAGTATATATTAGGTCTAACTGTCCTGTTGTGGGAAAATCACTCGCACACAGCTAAAACATATACCGTCTCCGTTATTCCACACTCACATTTATTGATTAATTCTCTTTACATTTAGTTTCCACAAATTAGACTTCAGTCATTATTCATGGTGTTGTCACATCTCTTCATTAGTATAAATAAAATGAAACAATATAAACTCTGTCTGGGAGGTGCTGTTAAGAATGTGGGAAAGGAGAGTGAAGGGGCCAGTGAGCATGTACACCCAGGGTGTAGGAGGCAAATTCTCCTCAGCAAGTCTTTAGGCCTTGCCAGTGGGCCACTGCCAAGCACTCAGTTTGGCTGCCCATCCAGCCAGTGGGCAGACCAATACAATATTTACCTGGTGGGCAGCATTTTCCAGTTTGCCATCCACATTGTTACTTATCTTTCTATACTTTGAGGACCGGCAGCAAGATCCTATCTTCCACTGGTGCAATGGGAAGTTTAGTTGTACAGAAGACAGGACCTTGTCCTGGCAGATCCTAACAGGTAAGAAGGAACACAAGTAACAAAGCAGGAAGTCACTCCAGACATGGGTAGAAGGAGGGGTGAGAGAATGGATGGGAAAAGGAAGAGGATGGAAGGAGCTTACCTGGGAACCAGGGACACCAAAGAAATTACAGTTGAAATGGCTCTACATTAGTGGTACCACAGAGCTTACATTTGAATTGGAGCTACACTAGTGATACCACAGAGCTTACAATTTAATGGCAGCTAAACTAGTGATACCACAGAGCTTACAACTGCAATGGTACCAGATTAGTGATAACAAAGAACTTACAGTAGAAATGGAGCTATACTAGTGATACCACAGAGCTTGCAATTGAAATGGCACTATACTAGTAGTAGAACACAATTTCAATTGTAAGCTTTGTATAGTACATTAGTAGTATAGATCCATTTCAGCTGTAAGCTCTGTGGTATCATTAGTACCGTAGATCAATTTAATTTGTAAGTTCTGTGGTATCAGCGGTATAGCTCAGTTCCAGTCGTAAGCTTTGTGGTATTACTACTGTAGCAACATTTCAATTGTAAGCTCTGTGGCATCACTGATGTTACACAATTCCAGTTGTAACCAATATGGTATCAATAGTGTAGCTTAATTTCAAGTGTTAGTGCTGTCTTTCACTAATGTACATCATTTGGAGTTGTAAGCTCTGTGGTATCACTAGTGTAGCACAATTTCAATAGTAAATTATGTGTATCATCACTAGCTCCATTTCCATTGGGAGCTATGTGGCATCACTAGTGAAGCTCCATTTCAAATGTTGATTCTGTGTTTCATTAATGTACTCCAACTTCAGTTGCCAGCTCTGTGGTGTCACTAGTGTAGCACCACTTAAATACTAAATTCTTTGTTTCTAATAGTGTAGCTCCATTACAATTGTGAGCTCTTTATTTTAATTGAAAGCTCTGTGGTATCACTAGTGTATTGCCATTTAAGTAGTAAGCTCTGTGGTATCATTAGTGTAGCTCAATTTCAATTGTAAGTTCTGTGGTACCACTAGTGTATTAGCATTTAAAGGGATAGTAATGTTTCATAATAAAAGCAGCTCTAATTAATCATCATAGTATTTGGACTTTGGAGAGTGTTATTTCAATTCTGTCAGAGTTGCAATTCAAGAGTAATTCAATGACAAAGTATCCCCCTCCCGTCCCTTTTACTGATGTAACACTGCTCAGCCAGAGCACAGAGCAGAAGGGAGGTGTCCAGGTAGATTGCAGAGAAGGACAATCTTCAATTAAGAAAAGGGAAAAGCCTGAAAAATGTGACAAAGGGGGCAGGGCTTTCATTGTTCTCATAGGAACAAGATAGTCCCCTGTTGTTATCTGTCTAGTCTATGGACTGCATTCCACATCTGAGAAGAGATTGCTTACACTAGGTAAAAGGGGCGGGAGGGGAACTTTGCTTGTGAATATCTCTCAAACCATAAAGGTTTGAGAGATAACACTTATATCGATCCTTCATGTTTTTTTCATGCCTACAAAATAAAATAAAGATAAAACAAAGTATTACTATCCCTTTAAGTTGTAAGCTCTGTGATATCACTAGTGTAACTCAATTTTAATTGTAAAGAAGGAAAGGTGCCTGTGGAGAGAGAGGTGTTGAAAATGTGTGTTAATATAGGTAGAAGGACTGGTGCAGGTGGTTTGAGTAAGTGGGAGGGCAAATGGTCCAAGGAGCAGGTAGTGAGATGGGTAGATAGGAGAAGCTGCCTCTGTTACAGGAGTAAACTGATCAAAATATGATGAAGGGGGTTTGGGGATAGAACATTCAGAGACACATGGAATAATAGGAATCTGTTTTTGAATTTATTCCACCTTGTCTTTGAAGTGCTCAGCAAAAGCTTGTGTTGAATGTATGGGGTGAAAGGAAGCTGTGGAAGGATGGAGCAAGGACTAAAAGACTGCAAAGAGACGGCAAAGGTTAGATTTGTTGTTGTGGAATAGTGTGGTGTAGTATTCCTGTTTAGCCTTTGATAAGGCAGAATGTAGGCAGGAAAGGAGAAATGTAAAATGCATAAACTCTGCATGTGAGCACAATTTCCTCCAAAGATGTTCAGCACAGCGAGGGCAAGAACATAGAAAGCGTGTATGGGAGTTGATCCAGGGTCGCGGATTGACTTGATGACTCCAATATAGTTTCAGAGGGGCAAAAGAATAAATTGTCAAGGATAGGATTGAGTTGTATGTGTTAACAAGAATGTCTGTGTCAGAGATGGACAAGATAGAGGAAATGTTGGAGTTAAGTGAGGTGCTCATCCCAGGGAGATCAAGCGAGCAGGTGTCCCTTCTAAAGCTGTTGGGGGGAGGGATGGAGGAAAAGGGCAGAATGGTAGCGAGAGAATGATATAAGATAGTGGTCTGATACAGGGTATAGGAAAACTGTGAAAGAGGAAAGACCCACGCATATAAATCATTATATGATTTTTTGTCATGAGAAAGGAAGGGGCATCCTTCTGAAACACGTTGATTTTATCAGTATTTTCTGCACATTATTGATGTACATTATTGTTACATAAGAGCCCCCATCGGCTGGTTGAACTACACAAACATATTTGTTAACAACACATGTGGACTGGGAGTGAAGAGGATATATACATCATATGCGGATTGACAGTGGAGATTTCATTATATACAACACCACTAGAGCGAATACTTGTAAGTCCGAGTGAAGACGGCGGCGGTGAGTCCATTATACACGTTACTTGGACTGTAATATGTTATACATCTATCTGGTTATTTTCTCCATTTGCCCTTAAGTCTCAGCATAGTGCATTACTGAGTCAAGAAAAGTTACTCTTCCCCTTTAATTGATGAACCATCCACAGACAATTGAGTGATTTTGACTTCAATTCACAGCTCCTCGATAATTCAACCAAGTGTACACCAACGTATATTTATGTGGGCCCAGTGTATACATTTTTCATAACATTAATACACATATGTTCTATTTATAGATATGTATTGTTTTAATAAATTGTTATTTTATATAGCATTTATGTCTATGATATTGTATCTTGGCCTTTTGATACAATTCAATTACCTTGTTTAGTGAGTTCACTGATTACCCTATTGGCATTATTATATGCTAGTTATAATTGTTTAGATTTATTTGTACTTTGTTTTTTACTTCAAAATCTATTTGTTTGTTGACTTAACCCGATTGTATATTTCCCTGTATAACCCTTCTGCTATAAGGTTTTTGCTCCACGGCTTTTTAGTGAGTAGACACCTATCGCAGTAGGTTGTATAGCGGGATAATTTCCCCATCTGTGCTACTTTAAATCCTGATTTAATCATTGGGGAATCACGTGGCATCTGTGCGGGATTTCCCGCTGTTATATACTTTGTCTGTGATTGGGGCCTCTCCGATGCTATTGGACGTGGATCCGATGGAGAGGTGGGTGTGCAGTAATTAGATCCAAGCGGACATACATACTGTTTTGTATTGGTGTAGTCCTATACCATTTATCGGTCTATCTGTTCAGTTGCTGAGTGGTGTTGCGCACATAACAATTGGGACATTTAAGTTTTGGGTGCTGTGATTGGAGATTTTTGTACGTGTGGTTAACACACATTGTATAGATTTTTCCCTCTCCTCTCCGTTGTTCTTTTAAATCTAATTTATTTCGTTTAGGGCGCAGGAATAATATTTCTGGTACTTTTTCAATCAGAAAATGTTTGATAAAACAGGTGTTAACATTTAGTACCTGCAACAGAATCTAGCCCATGATTTTTTAGGTAATGCAGGAGTTCTAGGGCTGGATTCTATTACAGCTGCTAATTTTATCACTGCTTCTATCTCTGGTTTTCCCCATAGACTTCAATAGAAACATGTTTGATAAAACTGGTGTTAACATTTAGCACCTGCAATAGAATCTAGCTTGTGATTTTTCAGGTAATGCAGGAGTTCTGGGGCTAGATTCTAATTCAGGTGCTAATTTTATCTCTGCTTTTATCTCCAGGTTTCCCCATAGACTTCAACAGGGAAATGTTTCATAAAACTGGTGTTAACATTTATCTCCTGCAATAGAATCTAGCCCCTGGTGTCTTCTGTGTTGTCTTTGTTGTTGAAGCTCTTGCAGGCACTTTATAGGCACTTAAAAGGAGGGCACTAATGCTTTTGCCCCAGCCAAATACTTCCTCCAGAGTGTGTCCAGCTATGTTGGCCCAAAAATAGTGATCAAACTATCAACACATCAAAGGATTAAGCAGAAGGCTGAGGGGAAACTGAAGGTGTAATAGCTAATTAACTCTGCAGGTGAACCCAGTCAGACAGTCTATAAGCTAAAAGTGTTAATAAGCTCGATACACAATAGGTTAATAGGAAAGTTCTGTTCATACCCCAGATAAATTCCTGCAGATACACCAGGCACACAAGAGGTTAAAAGAAGGCAGCGTTCTAGTCATACCCCAGAGTAATTCCTGCAGATGCACCAGGCACAGAGGTTAAAAGAAGGCAGATAGAATTTTTAACTTGCCACCTACATCATTGTCTGTATTTTCTTATGGTGCAATGTTGATCAGGTGTTTTGGGGGGCTGGGGAAGGGAAAAGGGAGTCCTTAAAAGAAGAGCAGTCAAGGGCATTGGAACCTTACAGAAATTCTACTTTCCTTGTGTGCTTTTTTTTTTTTTTTTTCAAATATACCTTTTGCATTTTTATATGACACAGCAAGCTCCACAATTATTTATTAGCTGTTAAACAACTAAATGGGTGTGCAAAACACTTTGAAACAATTTGTTGCACACCTTTCTGGTCCATAAAGGGTTAATGAAAAGAGGAAGTGATTAACTCTTTGGTTGATAAAGTAGTCCCTAATGGATTGTGTAGCAACACATTGAAGACCACTCTGACATCCAAGAGGTTTTAATCTAACGCTGTAAATGTAACAATTGCCTGCATTACTCAAACATAATATTTGTTTAATGCAGTTAAATATATTTTAGTTAAAGATTTTCTAAACTAAGATGATTTGTAACTTTAAGAGCTGAGGTTATAAAGCGTATTCTTGATGTACATAACTGTTTTATGACCAATTCAGAGAGACACACCTAGAAATTAGTAAGTGCACAGTTCATGTCTACTGTGCTTTTCATTTGTCATTACTGCCTTGTTGTAAGCCCTCCCTTCTCCTTCCTCCTCTGACTGTTTCTCACGAGCTTGTGGCTGCTGTATAAACCCAGAAGGGGAAGGCAATTGGACACCACCCACTTCTATCAAACATACAGCTTGAAGCAGCACAGCAAAAGACGGGAAATAGTATACACAGGGTAAGACCATGTTTCCAAGGTGTGGTTGCTAGAAATATAAAAGAGAGAAATGAAATACATTGTGTGTCCTTGTGAAGCTATCTTTTGAATCAGTATTATATAGAGGCCCTGCAAAGTACTGTTTGATCAGGTGACCACCAGATATCCTATTATATACGGGACACATGAAAATGTAATTCGGATGGCCTGCCCATAAAGGAGTGTAACACTGCAGTATGTATCATGTGTCCTACATTTAAAGGGATACCTGGTCACCTTATGCATGAGCTGATTTGTTATTTAAAGAGAAACTATCAGGAAAGAAAAAATGTTTTTATTTCTATTTAAAAAAACCCTTTGGAGGTGAAGTAGTGTTGTAAAAGTTATAATCTTTTTTTCTTTCTTGCTTACTTGTAAAACCTCAATTGAGGTAATCCATGACACCTAATGTATTCTTCCTAATTAGAATCAAAACTTACATTACAAAGGTGACACCATGTGTGTGTGTGTGTGTGTGTGTGTGTCTGTGTGTGTATGTTTTGTTTTATAAGCATCCTTTACTGGAAGGGATGTGTGGATATCATACCTCCCAACATTTCAAATGGCCAAAGGGGGACATTTTTGTTTTAAATGGTGTTACTGGGGTACGTCTGGTGAGCGGGGCATTACCATGACTTATTGACACCTCTTTGTGTAACTGAATAAATGATTTAGAGCAAGACCCAATTATTTTATTTACACATACTAATGTATAAACACATACTGAATTAAAAAAAAAAAAACATTAATGTGAGTTGTATTGCTGTGGAGCTATGTGATACACTTATACACACACCACACAGTTTAATCTCCTAAAAAGAGGGACATCAGGGTAGGAAAGAGGGACAGAGAGATTTGGGTCTTAAAGAGGGACTGACTTTCCTTAAAAAAGGGTCTCTTGGGAGTTATGGAACATCTTAGCTTACTTAACTCCTTGGATTGATGTCCCTAGCAACTATGGGGTTAAAATATTTTACAACACTGCACTAATTAATAATATACAAAATGTTTGAAACCTTCTTAAAATGGTTTCCAGCAGCCCAGCAAATATTACTGTTAATGTGACCAGATCTGCATTTTAATGTGGGACTCTTGTGAAATGGTTCACTAATGAAATCTCATTTTAAATACTGCGCGGCTGCATGCTGCATTAAACATGTTGCCTGCATTAAAAGGGCGACATGAGAATCTTGCGCTACACATAAGCGTGACATTCTCATGTCGTCTTACTAAATGCTGCATACCTAATTTTACTTGTGTTGCCCATGACAGCTGCCCCCGCTCTCACTCACTAATTAGTTGACATCTGACTGGATGGCCCTGCTTCAGAGCGCACAGAAGAGAGACAGGCAATAAGAGTGCACAGAGATCAGCAGCAAGGAGAAACAGGTAAAAAATAAGTATGCACAGCCGGGACAGACAGGAAAGAAATAAGTGTGCAGCAGAGAGAAAATGCCTGACTGTCTGTCCCGGCTGTGCATACTTATTGTTTATCTGTTTCTCCTTGCTGCTGATCTCTGTGCACTCTGAAGCAGGGCCATAGAGTCAGCTGTCAACTAATTACCCCACCACCCAGCTCTTTATTTATGCCCCAGAGATACAGGAGACTTCATACCTGGAGAAGCTTGGAGACATGGGGTTTCTCCCAGGACTCAGCGACCCTTGTGTCCACGTCTCTTCCCTATTCAGGCCGTTCCACTACCCTTGCCTCACATCCAGCCTCCATTGCTCCGCTATCACCATCCCCTCCATCGGGCAGTTGTACTACAGTCAGCTGCTCCTTGACAGCAGTTCATCTGCTATTGGAAGCGCAATGATCCTGGGGAATCCAGCTCAGTCATGGGTCACTCTCTGCACTGTCTATCATGCAATGATCCTGGGGAATCCAACTCAGTCATGGGTCACTCTCTGCACTGTCTATCACACAATGATCCTGGGGAATCCAGCTCACTCATGGGACACTCTCTGCACTGTCTATCATGCAATGATCCTGGGGAATCCAACTCAGTCATGGGTCACTCTCTGCACTGTCTATCACGCAATGATCCTGGGGAATCCAGCTCAGTCATGGGTCACTCTCTGCACTGTCTATCATGCAATGATCCTGGGGAATCCAACTCAGTCATGGGTCACTCTCTGCACTGTCTATCACGCAATGATCCTGGGGAATCCAGCTCACTCATGGGACACTCTCTGCACTGTCTATCACGCAATGATCCTGGGGAATCCAGCTCACTCATGGGACACTCTCTGCACTGTCTATCACGCAGTGATCCTGGAGAATCCAGCTCACTCATGGGTCAGTCTCTGCACTGTCTATCACGCAATGATCCTGGGGAATCCAGCTCACTCAGGGAACACTCTCTGCACTGTCTATCACGCAGTGATCCTGGAGAATCCAGCTCACTCATGGGTCACTCTCTACACTGGGCACATCACGCAATGATCCTGGGGAATCCAGCTCACTCATGGCTCACTCTCTGCATTGGCTATCATGCAATGATCCTGGGGAATCCACCTCAGTCATGGGTCACTCTCTGCACAGGGCACATCATGCAATGATCCTGGGGAATCCACCTCAGTCATGGGTCACTCTCTGCACTGGCTATCATGCAATGATCCTGGGGAATCCAGCTCAGTCATGGGTCACTCTCTGCACTGGGCACATCACGCAATGATCCTGGGGAATCCAGCTCAGTCATGGGTCACTCTCTGCACTGGGCACATCACGCAATGATCCTGGGGAATCCAGCTCAGTCATGGGTCACGCTCTGCACTGGGCACATTACGCAATGATCCTGGGGAATCCAGCTCAGTCATGGGTCACTCTCTGCACTGGCTATCATGCAATGATCCTGGGGAATCAAGCTCAGTCATGGGTCACACTCTGCACTGGGCACGTCACTCAATGATCCTGGGAAATCAAGTATTTGCTATGTCCGGTTTACTTCCTGCCTATCTTTTATTGGCTGTCGCTCCTATCTCCGCCCAGTTCTAGCCCTTAAATACTCAGCCCTGTCATTTCATGGGTGCCCTTTCGTACTGTAATGGTTTTCTGACACACAGACTCAAGAGGTTATGGTAAAACACAGTTTATTGATAATACAGGAAATAAGGTAACCCACACAGGTCCAGTAGATACAAAATGATACGGTACTGACACAGGTCAGGTTACAATAGTATACGTTAACCCACACTGGTCCAGAAGATGCAAAAATGATACAATGCTGACACAGGTCAGGCTACAGTTCGTGTGAATCCTTGAAGAGACAGTGGAGCATAGGATGCTACTAGGCCAAGGGATACCAATAGGCCCTAGTAGTACTGAGGCCCAATGGAGACTCTCTACGCAGAGAGTGACACCGAGAGAGAACGAGCCACAACTGAGGTGGTGGAGAGGGAGGCCACAGTTACCCCAATACTTGGGTAGTCAGGACAGACTGAGGCAACACGGAGGCAATCGAAGGCCCTGGACAAGTGACAGACTGACAGAGGCCCTAGGTAACCCAGTTGGAACGCAGGACTGGGGTCTGCCCAAAGCGTAAGGTACAGAGGACTAACAAAGCAGTATCAGGAAAGGTATGCCCAGACTGACAGAACAGTCAGAGGGTAACTGAGCAATAGATATCACGGTGTACCATCAACCTGTGGCTGCTAATGACTGTGACCCTAAAGTGCAACAGCACCAACCCGCAAGGGGTTAAACAGATGCTCAGACCTGGAATCGGCGGCAAAGCCGCGGAGACTAACCGAGGGGCCCAGAGAAGAAACCAACCTCGGAGGTAAGTGTTGGACAGGTCAAGCATACCGGGGTGCAACCCAATAGATCTCCAACACCGAAGTGTAAGGATCATGACAGCACACAGAAACGGAGACTGGGTCACAGTATAGCAGCGCTGCCATAGCAGTACAAATACGGAGGCAACCAGTGAACTAGTATAGGTAGACAGTATACAGGCACAGGAGGTGAGCCCTCCAGACGGAACACCGACTGTGACCGTCAGCGATACCGGGTCGGTACACGGAGCAGGAACGTCAGCCAATCCGGGTCGGTACACAGAGCAAGAATGTCAGCCAGGCCAGGTCGGTACATGGAGCACGAACGTCAGCCAATTCGGGTCGGTACACAGAGCAGGAACGTCAGACAATCTGGGTCGGTACACAGAGCAGGAACGTCAGCCAATCCGGGTCGGTAAACAGAGCAGGAACGTCAGGCAGACTAGGTCGGTACACGGAGCAGGAACAAAGACAGGCAGAGTAGTCAGTCAGTCTGGGTCATACACAGGATTCACACTGGAAGCCAGGAACATGTGCTTGCGAGTGGAACACCACGAAAGGGCACCCATGAAATGACAGGGCTGAGTATTTAAGGGCTAGAACTGGGTGGAGATAGGAGCGACAGCCAATAAAAGATAGGCAGGAAGTAAACCGGACATAGCAATGTCGCCAAGGAATCACGGGCACCGTGATAATGACGCTCTTATATGTAACGTGAGATAATCATGTCACCCTTTTAACCCAGCGATGTGTTTATTGCGGCGTGCAGCCGCGCAATATTTAAAATGCGCCCATTTAAGTGGATACCAATGAGATACACACACTGTAGATTACACTGGTTCTTTTTGTTATATGTAGGCCTGTCTGTAAAAATTAGCAGTTGAACTAAGGTTCCAATGTTTCAACACATCTTCCACTTTTGACAAAGCCCACCCATGCAGCATGTGATGCCCCAGACCATTGCAGCAGCATAGGGTAGCACCTGTTTCCCAGATTAATTCCGCTGATAGATGGGCATGAGACATTTTTTCAGACAGTGCTTCCACCCCATGCACATGAACTCCACCAAAGAGATAAATTGGACATGGTGCATCCTGGCAATAGGCTGTTCTAAGAGACTTGACCATAAGACCAGAGTCCCTGCACTGGAAACAGCAAAATGACTGAACCTTTACTGATGATCCATCTTTTGTGAAGGAAACTTAAATGACTATTTTTTATTAAACAAGATGACCATCCCTGTTTTGGAAGGAAAGTGGGGAAAAGAAACCTTGTTCTAACAATTGTACAGCACTGCGGAATTAGATGGCGCTATATAAATAAAGAATAATAATAATAATAATAATCAATATCTGATTTCCACTAAGTGACAACTGTGTTTCTTGTAGAAAAGCAATCTGACTCCTGCTTTAATCTATGTAAAATTTGTGATCTGTTAACTGGACTATTGATACTGCCAATATTTTACAAATATATTCTAACCATAATCTGCTTGGAAAACCTTAACTTTATTAGTCATTCACACAGATGAAGTTTAACTGTAGGCTTGGGAAAGCATAACCTTCCCCAAGGAAACTGACAAACAGCAGCAGGAGTCAGGCAAACAAGTAATTTTACAGAAATGTCTCTGTGCAGCCAGTCAGATCATCTCTTCCCTGTCACTACTCTGTTGTTATTCAGCTGCATCCAGCTGCAGCTGAGCAGGTACATGTCCACTGCTGGAAACAAGTAGAATAGGCCGGGAGCAGCCTTGAACTTCCAGGGGCAGAGGTGAGGGAAGCTGGAGACAATCCTAGCTGAACACTGACACACCCTCTATCTCCTCTGCGCTATTGAAAACAAGCATAAGAGGCAGACAGCAGCCTGGGGCTTCCTGGGGCAGAGGAGGGAGAATCTACAGACAATCCTAGCTTAGCACTAGCATACCCTCGGTCTACTTGGCAATGCCAGAAACAAGCAGTTGTGGCAGAGAGCAGCCTGTGACTTCCTCTGGTAAAGGTGAAGGAACTGCAACCAATCCCAGCTGAGCACTGCCATGCCTCCTGCTTCAGTACTACAGGAAAATAGCACACAGCAGACTGTGTCTTCCAGAGGCAGAGGTGAGAAGTTGTAGCCAATCCCAGCTGATCACTGTCATGTCCTCTGTATACTCTGCAATGCTGGAAACAAAAAGTAGATGTAGAGAGCAGCCTGAAGCTTCCAGGGGAACTCCCTGCTTCCTTAGTACTACAGGAAAACAGTAGGAGTAGCAGAGCGCAGCCTGTATCTTCTTGGGACAGAGGTGAGGGAAGCTGCAGCCAATCCCAGCTGAGCCACTGACATTCCCTCTGCCTCCTCTGCAATGCTGGAAACAAGCAGAATAGGCATAAGGCAGCCTGGGACTTCCTGGGGAAGAAGCGAGGGAGCTGCAGCTAGTCCCAGCTGATTATGGATGCACTCCTGCCTCCTTGGTACAGCATGAGAGGCAGAGCTCAGCCTGTGTTTTCCTGGGGCAGAGGTGAGAAACTGTATCCAATGCATTGCATAAAAGGGGCATGAGGGTGCTTGCGTTGGTGGGGTGTGGGGAAAGAATCAGTTGAACAGGGAATGTTTTTGGAGGGTTGTTTACTGGGATTGGGGACACTTAATAAAATAAAATCCTAAGTAAAATAAAATAAAATAAAATAAAAACCATAAAACATGGTGTAACGGAAGCTGAGAAGGGACCGCGTCGCCTTCTGCCGTCGTTCCTGGGTCTCTCCTTCTTGACACCAGATAAGCTCCGTTGGATGCACCGGTTGACGTATGGACTGTCACTGGAAACAGTCGCTGGAAGCAGGGAAGAGTCCACGTCGCCGCCTGACAGTCCACGAAGTTAGGTCGCAGGAAACTGGCAGCAGGCGGTCGACGATTCAGGATACTTGGCGCAGATAGGTATCAGAGTGGATACTTTAGACCATAAGCAATACAAGACTCCAGGACTCCTTGTTCACTCCAAACATAACTCACTTTATTGGCAAAGACCACAGATATTTATACACAGTACAGTACATTGGATCACATGGGGAACCTGATACAATAGGGAACATGATTTAAATCATAACACATCAGACAAAGGCCAGCAACAGATGGTCTTAACAGATACAATAACTCAGACATGATTACATTTCAGATACAAAAGGGTTTGATTGAACAAAGATTTCAGGGCTTGAACTGATTATCACACGGCAGGGGGTCTGACTGCAGTTCACAATGGCTAAGTTAACACCCAGCAGGAGGTCTGGCTACAGTACACATATTCAGTGCCTTGAGAGACTATAATATACATTGGAATAATTAACCCCTCACTGCCATCAGTCTACCACAGGGCAGTAATACAGTCCATTTCCTCATTCACATAAAGCATATACAAACTATTTTTAGTGCATAACCAGAGAAAAATGCCCACAGTTTTTGGTTAAACAAACTTATGGCCAAACAAGGCTCAAGTAACAGGTAGGATCCATTACACATGGTATAAAGGGGTCTGAGGAGGGTGCCTGTGTTGGTGAATCATTTGAACAGTGAATTTGTTTTGGGGGGCTTTCTTGACTGCTATTGGGGGGACAGTTAATAAAAAAATAAATCAATAAAATAAGGCATTTGTATTTAAAGTGACAGAGACAGGAACCCTCTGACATAAGCTGCCACTCGGGTGGACTGATACTTGACTTGATAGAGTATTTTGTAGAAGATGATTTGTTTGATTTGTTGTTAGAGGCCTTTGTAGGACTTAGACTTATTAGAGGCCCAAGCTCTGAAGAAACATTGATTTGTAGGACTTAAGCTAGCTTGGCAAAAGCCCTAAGTGATAGCAATCACTATGAGCCTCTCCTGCCTCACTTTTTGCAAAATATCACAGCAGAACAGCACAGCACATCTATCTCGCTCTGTAGCTGCTTCTATTGTGTCTACCTTCAGCGAAAATGTCACCTTTTTATAGTGGAAGGGCAAAAACAACATAAATCAATGGCAGAAACTTTCTAGCCATTGAAAAAATGGCAAAAAAATTTCGACAGTGGGCGAAAGATGCGAAAATTTTAACAGCTAGTTTTAAAGCGGATTTTCCCACAAAAAAGCAGATAACAGCGTGGTTTTCATGAAATTTCCCACGGGAACACGGCGACAAGTTTTGCCCACCCCTAATTAGCACTAACATTCCCCTTGCCTCCTCTGTATTACAAAAGAACATCAGGAGAGGCTGCTGTAAGCCTAGGATTCCTAGGACAAAGGCGGATAAAGGCAAAAAAAAAGACATGGGATAAAAGGGAGATAAAATGAATGGAAATATGATAAGCATGATATAAGTAAAGGCATAAAGGGGTATTGAAAATTGAGAAGTGCATTTGTGATAGACAGTGACAGTTAGCGCTTCTGTCTTGGAAAATAGCTGGAGGAGTGGTATGAGATGTTCTGCATGCTCCTCACATTCCTGTACTTCACCTGACTAGACAGTGCTATTCAGTCTTACCATTGGGTTCCTTCCTTTTACTTTGCTACTATTATCTTTTCACATTTAATAATCCTGAACTTTTTTTTTATAGCTTTCTCTATCTACTTTGACTGCCACCTTATTTTATTAGGCAACAAAGGAACTGGGACCAATTACCCTATTATTATTATTATTATTATTCTTTATTTATATAGCGCCAACTAATTCCGCAGCGCTGTACAATTGGGAATAGACATACAGAGGTATTAAATAGTACAATCAGATGTGGAGAACAGGAGGATCAGAGGGCCCTATCAACTACAATATGTTGGAGACCTCTATTGCTTCCATTAGATTAAGCCAACATGTTTTCAGTGCTGTACTCATTTCTCTATTTGACACCGCACAGCTTGAAAAGTAACCTAGGCTAGTGAACCCCAACTACAGTCTTGTGGAGTCACCAATAATGCAGGTTTTAAGGATCTCCTAACATGGTCACAAATGGGTCAGTCGGTGGAATAAATAATTCTGCCAGGTTCACCTTCCTTTGTATTAAGAGATCCCAAAGAACTGAATTGTTGGAGTTTCTTTAAAACTGGGTTTGGGAACACATTCATTATATTTTCATAAAGCAAATAAAAATAAAAAATGTACTGAAAGAGTGTTTTTCCTAACTCAAAATTTATGATACAGTAGCAGTAAGCACCAGACCTGAGATTTACTACAGCTGATGTCTCACTAGAATTTAGCGATAGTTAGGTATAACTGTCAAAAAAATCTTTCGGTTTTCACAGTGAACCCCAAAATGCTTAACCCTTTGAATGCCAGAGGGGTATGGAATGCATTGCTTTGCAATGCATTCTGTCCCCCTCTGGCACTCAAAGAGTTAAAATGGACCCACCTGCTTTTCTGTTTATTAAACATTTTCCTGAAAAGGGGACTAGGCAAAGTGTGCTTTTGAAAAAATAAAATAAAAATTATATTTTTTTAGGAGCAGAAATGGATTCACTAAGCTCTGCCTGCACTGCCTTTGCTCTAGACCTATACAGAAAATTTAGTGAAAACAACCCAGATGGAAATATCTTCTTCTCCCCTGTCAGTATAGCAGCTGCATTGGCCATGATATTGCTAGGAGCAAGAGGTCAAACTGCAGAACAGATATCAAAGGTGAGTAAAATCTTTCTAGTTGGAGTCTCTCAACAATTCACATGTTTATGATGTTTATAGGATGTAATTTAAAAGCAGAATTTTGCAATTGCTTTGAAATTGTTTTTTCATAATGCAGTTGGTTACTTTTTTGAATACACATCTTTATTTAGTCTTGAACATTAAAAACAACCAAACACACTAACACTCCATTTGTATAACGGTAGCCATAGAATCACACATACTGACCTCCTGCCTTGTCTCACTGCACTGGTATAGCCATTCCAAACGGTTTCTTACAAACATTTTTGTTTTAACGTTTTACTTTTTAGAAAGTGAATTTTGAAAACCATATGTTAATTCAAACCTAGATCTAGATTAAATTGCAGGTGATGAACATCATCACTGGATTTATCTGATTCTCAGTGAAATCTATGGAGGAATTTGTAACAATGTAACTGCAGTGGAATGCTTGTCATAATAGGGACTCTAATGCATACATGCAAGTATAAGCCAGACATGAGGTAATTCATATACTTAGTATTGTAACCAACATGCCTGGGTTCAGTTGATGCTAATTTCCAGAAAGGGGCTTCCAAAAATCAAATAAGTGCACAATAATATTTAGAACTTGTCATATGTAATTATGCTTCCAAATACTTTCCAACTGCTTGCATATTGCTCTATGTGAAACCTGCAGCTGTTGTCTGACTGCATTGTATTTATTTAGACATGGTTTTATCAGGAAAATACACTGAGAATTATCTCAAGAATATCCTGGTGGGACATTTTCCAATTTTCCTTACCCAGTCAATCACCAGGTGAGGCTAATGAAAATTATAGTCCAACAGTAGCTGGAGTCCTGCAGGATATACACCTCTGCCAAAGACATAAAAACTAAAGCAGACAATATTTCTCATTACTGCGGGTATAATGCTTTGCCTTTATGGCATGATGGGGATAAAATTATGTAAGTGGGTTTCCAGGGCAACTAACTGTAAACCCCATCAGTTTCACCTTGTAAATGTTCACTATGTACCATATCGTAATGACCAAGGACATCTATCACAAGTTATATATTAAATACATGCAAATCAGACTTTTACCTCAAAAACTTAAAGTATAAAACTCTTGCACTTTAGTTATGTATTCTGCCAGGAGATTGAACAGGAGAACAGAAAGTTTTAGTCATTTTTTGGCTTCTGTCCATTGAGCTCAAATTATTTTATCTTCACCTTTTGAGTGACAGAGAGGTACCCGAGGCATTGGATATGCAGCAATGAAATGTGAGATGTAGCAATAAAAAAAGTTAATTGTTTTCTTGAGAAACATCACAAGATGTTTCTCAGGAAAAACAGGCAAGTTTTATAATCAGGGAAATCTTGTATATAGCATTTAACAGGGGTTAAATGGGCACTTCCAGTTTGAACAATATTCATAAGTCCAGCTGGAGGCAGTACCTTTCCTCGTTGGTTAGGATGAACTTTCCATGGTAGACCTTGTCCAATTGGAGCCTCTCTCCAGAGATCCCGACGGATAAAATCACTCCATACCAGCTCGTCCTGTGTCAAAACGGTCAGTGGAGCTAGGCCAGTGCCTCCTGCAACCGGCATCTAAACTCCGATTCCATAGTTGGTGGGGACAGCGTCACTCCTCTGTCAGCAGGAAAATTGGTCCCGTTGGTGGTTTGGATGTCCCAAAGACAAGGAAGAAATCCAACTGCTGCCACCGAATGCAATGGTTACTCGTACTCAGTCTGAGTAGCTCTGCCACACTGTGCTCCCTTAGCCTGAGACTACACTCATGAACTCCCACCAGCCAGCTAAGTATGATCATAGCTCCATCCCCCCCGTCACTGGTCAAGCCTTTGTGTAGTGTGAAAGCACTCTGGACACAGCAATTTACACCAAACACCAGACAACACCGATGTTTGAGTAAAACAGGAACATCTTTATTGAACCACAACACAGGTTTATATACTGTACATCATCAGATAAAAACATAATTAAATCACAAATCACAATAGAGCATAATCTGATTAACAACCACGATACCACATATGACAATATTACAACTTACAATAGAGTATAATCTAATTAACAACCACAATACCCTGTGTGACGGTATTACAACTTACAATAGATATTCGTGATATGCTCCTTTCAAGAAAATGAAAAAACAAATGAGTTTCATGCAGACCCATCCCCGTGACAGTCCTGCTAAGGCACATGAAGCCCTCATGGCTGGTTAGTTTGTAGAGGTCTGGATTGGGCTGACCAGACTGGGTTGCCCGGTCACCCTGTGACCCCCAATAAGCACAGGGCGACTTCGACACAAGAGGGGACTGGGAAGCTGAGAAAGGAGCTTCCCCATGAATGGGGCCCATAGTCTGTAGGGAGGAGGCTGGCCATCCGGCTCCTAAAGGAGCCCGGGGCATGGAGGCTTCCATGAAAGGTGTTGGTTTATGTGAGCATTCAATGACTCTTGTGATCTCTAAAGACAAACTCAGAGTCATGCTTCTCTGCAGCAGGAACAGAAGATCTTGGCACACTCTCTGACATGTCAACGTCACTTCTATTATGTACCCCAGAACTTTAAGGAGTACTTCTGCTGTTGCTGGTTGTGGCATCTCTGATCTGTTGATGGTGTGTTTCCCAGTCAGACCAGTGTTTGTGCTTCAGGTGGGATCTCATTGAGGAGGTGACTAGGTGTGAGCCTGCTTTTCCCCTGCTCACAGATAGCAACATGCTTATCTTTTGGGTTGTGAGTGAAGTATCTCCATACTGTGGACTTCTTAGACTGCAGGGTTCCAGAGGGTCTGCTACTACTACTGGGGCTAGATGTTCCTGTAATGGTACTACTACTAGGTATCGCAGGTGCTGCACTCATCATAGCTAAACCTGTGGATGTTCAAAACCTGTGTTTCTGCTGGTTACTCAGCATTAGTAGTATGTGTTGTATGTGTGTGACTAAGTGGAGCTTAATGATGCTAATGATGACATAAAGGATGACTGTATTTTTTGTACATCTTTGCTTGTTCAGGGTCAGACTTTCCAGTTGTTTTCTCTAACAGGTTATATACTGTGTGCACAATTATTAGGCAAGTGAGTATTTTGACCATATCCTCATTTTTATCCATATATTCCAACTCCAAGCTGTATAAACTTGAATGCTTATTGGATTTAATCATATCAGGTGATGTGTATTTGTGTAATGAGGGAGGGTGTGGCCTAAGGAGATGAACACCCTATGTCAAGGTGTGCATAATTATTAGGCAGCTTCATTTCCTCAGGCAAAATGGGCAGAAAAAGAGATATAACTGACTCTGAAAAGTCAAAAATTGAAAGTCTTTCAGAGGGATGCAGCATTCTTGTAATTGCTAAGATATTGGGCCTTGATCACAGAACCATGAAACGTTTTGTTGCAAATAGTCATCATCCGCCACTTCTTCCCAACTACAATTATATTCTTCTAGGCATTTAGAGGTCTCAAACAATTTTTTACTTTTGCTCTTTGATGGATTTTCACAACTTTTGCTATTACTTTCTGGACAGATGTTTTTGTGCTTGTTTGTCTCACTCTAAGATGCAGCAGTTGGTTGAGCTTCTACAATCTTTTGCACTATGCCTTCAACACTGGAATGTGATTTATTGTCATCTTCAGTGTTTTTAGTTGGTTTATTAATATTACTGGTGCTGGTGATACTTTGACAAACTGCATCCTCCTTGTATTGTTTAAATACATTATCTTCAAATGACATGCACTATATGCAAACTAAATTCTTTCTAAACTCCAGGGAGGATCTGCACTTTTATTCAGTATTTCGATTTCTAGGAATCTTTATAAAGAAGCTCCAAAGAATATCTCCGTAATCATCAATAATACTTTCAATGGAAAGTTTTATCATGGATTATTGCATGTATTATATACTGAATCTTATCTGAGTACCAATAAGTGAGAACAGATAGATTTAAAATTCCAAGGTGCAATTTTCATTAGCTTGTGTTTACAAAGGCTAATTTATACCATGAGATCTAAATTTGAATGATTTTATTGGCACACCTCTCAGGCATTGAAATGGTTAATGTTGTAAAAAGCAATTAATTTAGGAAACAAAATGCACAAGAGGAATATGTGTTTTTTTCCCAACAACAAAAGAGGAGAGAGGCTTGAATGTTTGATTTTATTTAAGCTGTTTTAAAAGTAGGGAACAATGCAATAAAGCAATGGGAAAAGAAAGTAGGGTACCAGCATTCACAGGAATATGAAGTAGCACAGCAGAGGTACAAATATCACACTGTACAAGTATTTTTTTCTTTTCTTTAAAGAAAATGACAATATCAAGGAAGTGTTTCTAATCTAAAATATGTAAGTAAGGAAAATTAACTTCGACATATATAACAGGTGTGTGAAGATAGAACTTTTCAGCTGTGTTAAGGTTAAATCTTATCAGTAAGGGAATATCCCATATGCTTGTGATTTCACCATGGTAGCTAATGTACTGGCAATAAAAAAAAAAGACCTGAATAGATTCCTTGTTAAAGTAATAAAAATGATTGACTGGCTTTGTGAACTTTGGACAAAAGCTTTATAATATATGAGGCTAGTCCTGCCCAAGATTGATGTCTATAGTACATGCCATAAAATAGTCAAACATTCTTATCATTAACAAATTCCAGAGTAAAACATCACTAATGTTTTAATTAACTTCCCAAGATCTACTTATATAAACTGCTAGTGAACATACACGTTTGCCCTTGAGTTTATTTCTGGATATAGATAATTTTACAATCTTGTCTCTCAGGGAAGTACTTTACTGCTGGTATAGGGTAGGCCTAAAGTTTCATTATATTAACCTCTTAATGATATATAAATGGCTTCCCATCAACACATGAGGTCATTAATCTGCATAAGCAACACTGTCAGAAGTTTTGGAATTTCCCATTCAAATGCAAGAGACTGAAGAGAGCTGTCTCTAACAGACTGCCTTTCCTGTCATAGCAGGGAACCAATCAAATTGGCTGCGTGCACTTTGTTTTAAAATTAACTAATTTTAAGTTCAAGGGACATGCTCTCAGTAGTAACAGTGTGCTTGCATGCTCAAACACAGGTGGAGAACCAGGCTTTCAGTGACAGCCTTCTTCCTTTTTATGTAGCAAAAATGTAAATACTTAAAGAAATGTTAACACTGAAAATATTTATATATATAAAGATGAAAATTATTGGCTATTTTGAAAATGTAATATACACCCTGTAATTTTAACCCCACAAGGGAAAAAATACTCAAGAAACCAAAACATATAGGTTGTTTTAATAAATAAGATCTCTAGCAAATTGTATTTGGGAGTTTTTTCACAAAAGCTATGCAAACAATAAGCCGTAGAAACAAGAAAAAAATTTTATTTTCATCGTTTTCCAAATATATAATCTACATATAATATTGTGCCCTGCTGGGCAAAACTGTGTGATGTCTCTTTACTTATTCAGAGAACCAGGGTCCCTTTAAAGGGATAGTAATACTTTGTTTTAACTTTATTTTATTTTGTAGGCATTAAAAAACATGAATAATGATATGTCTTATCTCTCAAACCTTTATTGGTTTAAGAGCTATTCACAAGCAAAGTTTCCCCTCCCCGTCCCTTTTACCTAGTGTAAGCCATCTCTTCTCAGATGTGTAATGCAGTCCATAGACCAGACAGATAACAGCAGGGGACAATCTTCTTTATATGAAAACAATGAAAGCCCTGCCCCCCTTGACAAGCTTTTCAGGTTTTTCCCTTATCATAATTGAAGATTGTCTCTGTGTGCAATCTACCTGGGCACCTCCCTTCTGTAACAGTGTTACATCAGTAAAAGGGGCGGGAGGGGGACACTTTGTCAGTGAATTACTCCTGAACTACAACTCTGACAGAACTGAAATAACACTCTCCAAAGTCCAAATACTATGATGATTAATTAGAGCTGCTTTTATTATGAAACATTACTATCCCTTTAAGGCTTTTTTGGGGCTCAGCCCATGAAGTTGTTTAAGGAGGAGAAGAGCAGGAAATAAGGGCATTGGAGTAAACCTTGTGCTCATTAACAAAGGTTATCTGCTGGAGCCAGATTCAGAACACTAGGCCAAAGAGCTTGAGGATCTGTGGCCAAGTGAAGGAATTCCCTCAAGCAACCTTTGCGATCTGTCTGTCTGTGAGGCTCACTATTTTTCCAGAAAATGAAAAGGACTTTAATGGACAGGATCCCAAAAGACAGATGACTAATGGACAAATAATGTGTACTCTATCTTTTGGGAGTAAATTCACAGATGCATTGGGAAACTAAGTCTTGTGCCCTTTTTTTTGTGGAGAGGGAATTACCAGATAAAAATCACTGTATTACCTGCCAAACTATCTAGCTCCTGACTAACTAACTAAAAATGATTTGCCCTCATCTTGAAAGATAGGTTGACTCTAGTTATGTGTAACTATTAGCTAACTCCTTTTGTTGGTTGAAAGTTATTCTTTTGCTACACTGAAAACTTCTGCCACCCAACTAGGATTTATTATGCTGTGTTCTGTTCACCCCATGCATCTATCTTGTGGGGTACATGGCCTGGAGATCTACTAATCTAGAGCAGGATCTACACTTGGGAGTAAAGGGCCCATTGATTCACATCTTGATAGGTTTCTTGGCCACTTCCGACAGTTTGAGGTTTTCTTAGGTGCGTTATCAGGCAGAGTTGAAGTAAAACATGTGCTGACCTTAGAACTGTGAGTCATTGCTGGTACAGATCCATGGAATGACAGTCCTCTTAAGTGAAGATGAGCTCCTTGTGCCTGGGGACTAGGCAACGCAAGCTTTGTTAACTGTACACTACTGGCTATGCTGGACCAGGTGGGGGTGAGAGTTTTTTTTTAATAATTGTTCTAGCACTGTTGACCACCCTGAATGGCTGATGGCTCTAGACAACGGGTTCACACCTGGCTGCAGTGTAAAAAATCCACAAGAAGGGGAGATGAGCAGTGCCATAATGCACTGTGGAGCTGTGGCAAAAACATCCTGAAAAAGAAGAGGCATTTATAGCCACATGAAATATTGGCAGTTTACAGGTATCTGCTTTCAGTTGGGAAGCTGTACCATCAAGCCTAATTGTTTTCTGGGAATCTTGGAATATTTATTAAGAATTATTGAGTTATTGGGTTCAGCCGACTTTTCGATGGGTGGTCCCTTGCTTCTTACCATGGACGCTGCCCTAGACTCAACAAAGTACATGCACCTTCCTTTATACACTTTGCCACATCCTCACTTGATCCACGTCCTTCCACAGGGCACACTTCTGCTTTCCAGCAGCATGAATATCAACTATGATGGAATATTTGTTTATGAGGCTATAATGGTTACTGATTGAATACATATAAAGTCTATGCAAATAACCAGCATCCATGGAGCTATGAGAGAGTGGGGCATTTTATTAATGAAGAAAGACCACTTTAGTTCACTTTGGGAAAGAGGTGCCTATGAGGTGGCTATTAGCCCTGAGCCTCAAAGTAGAGAAATGAAAACCTATGTATACTTCCATAGCAGATCATAATAAACTTAAAGGACTCACCACTGTATCACAGTCCTGGTGCATGGCTACTAAAACAGGTTCTCCTGTCCTGTTAATAAACACTTGAACAAATGGATCGGCAGCACTCCAGAACAAGCTTGAGCCAAGCAATAAAATCAAAAAACTTTAATTCTCATATTTTAAAAATCAAAAACATAGAGGGAAATAAAGTTCACATATCAACAGTGCAGATGTTCCACCATATCTAACGCGTTTTGCTCTTAAAGAGTGCTTACTCATAGACAAATTGTTTGTGTGAACACATCTCTATTTAAAAATTTACAATCAAGAAACTATTTGATACAAATGTTACTGTTGCAATCGTGTTTAAACCACCCTATCAGAATAGCTAAAACTCCAAACCGAGGTTTAGAGAATTTAACCCTTAGAGTGATATTTATGTCTAAATTTAATTCTTCCATCATAGATACATCAGGGTATTACCGTTATAATAAAACAACAAAATACATCCTACTTTAACCCATAAGTATTCTCATGGTGGAGGAATGCTGCATGGAACATTAGAACCTAAAAAAACCTTTGGGAAGGATTGGGTCAACAAAAAGTGTACCTAGTACCTCTATTTTTAATAGTTTTTATTTTTTGATTTTTAATCTTTAACCCCTGGATATCGCTAAATAAATTAATAATGAAGAGATCAAGCTAGTCAATCACAGATTGTAAGTTTTTAAATATATATGTGTTCACACAAACAATTTCTCTATGAGTAAGTGTTCTTGAAGAGCAAAACGCGTTAGATATGGTGTAACATCTGCGATGTTGATATGTGAACTTTGTTTCCCTCTCTTTCGACAAAAAGAGCTGTTTGATTTTTAAAATATGAGAATTAAAGATTTTTATTTTATTGCTTGGCTCAAGCTTGTTCTGGAGTTCTGCTATCCATTTGTTCAACTCAAAGTCACACATTTTTAAATTACTACATTTAGGTTACAAAATAGTTGGCACAGCATAGCAAAACTGCCAATCTACTTCCCTAACCCTAGAGCTACTTGGCCTAGGCTTAAATATGTCACTGATTCTGCCCCAAGATACTGTGTACATTTATTGGAACATATTTACTGCTGTATTGAACACTGAGACATGCTTAAGGAACTGGATCTTCCCACACCATTCAATATGAATTCTTGGCATAGACTATTTGGTGCTGGGTGCATTTGATACTGCATCACAGTAAATGTTATGTTTAACCCTTGAAATGCCATTTTCATCCTGTAGCTTTTGTGCTGTAGTTCCTAGAGAGGACCTGAAGATTATGTACCAGAATTTGATATATATCAATATATATTGTCCTCACACTTGCCAATATGTATAAAGCAGTTTAGGAGAGGGAGAGTGTAACAGTGCACCCACGTGAGCTAGACTGTGTGTTGGCTCTTTGAAGATTTAGTAATCTAGGGTCCCTTTAAGGCTTTCCCGGGGTTTGGCTGGGAAAATATTTAAGTGGGCAGAGATCAGTAAGAATGGATACTGGAGAGAAGTATATGTTGGCGCTGCATACAGGTCAACGGTCCTGTGAGCCTGTGCATCTGCAGTTAAAAGAAGTGGATGACTGGGGCTCTATTAAGTGACCATGGTGGACCTTCTGTGAGGCACACTTTCTGTAGCAGTGGAACTGTGAGTGAAGAACAAGACTTATCCACTTTTCCCTACAAAGGAGAAATTCACCAATGTGTTGGGGGAACCAAGTCTTGCACCCTCTTCCCTTAACAACAAAACTGTTATGAAATATGTGTTGCAAGACAACTCCCAGGCCCTATAGACCTTTAAAATTTTGTGTGCCAAAGGGGAAAGCAATACATTGAATTGCAATGTGTTGCTCACCCTTTGGAACTCATATTGTTAGCCTCATGCATTCAGTGATAGACCGAGTGCTCAACACCACCTCCACACACCTCTCCTCGTCTGTGTCAAATGTAGACAATGTGGGGGGCATCTAGATGCAGGCATTTTATGTTCTTAAAGTACTTATCTTGCCCAACTTGTCCACTTCTTGCAAGACCACAGTGCCCCTTCCTAAATCCATTTTTTGTAACTTTGCCCTGCTCATGCTCTGCTGCCTTTAGTCAACAGTGAACAACCATATACAACCCGAGAGAGGGGCGAAGGTGGTAACACTACTGATGGTGCAGCAGAAAGGCACCATGGATTGCAGTACAAAAGGACGTGGAGCCAAGAGCTCAGCATAATCCAAAAGCACTGGGACCTTTTCAACTGTGTTTTCCTACCCCAAGTCCCATATGTCTCTTAGGACTCGCTTATCATTTTGTTGCTATGGGCAGTGCGTGATGAGTTACGAAAGAGAAGAACCTGCAGCTGAGAATTTTAAGTGATGCCAGTTTCTCTCTTTACACTCCCAAATTCTCGGTAGGGATGTGCAAAATATTTTGTCTCAAAATCAAAACAGAAAAAAATGGCTCTTCCTACAAAAAGTTTTCCTTCTTTCCCGAATTTGTCATCACATTGAATGCAAAAAAAGGTGCCCTGTTCCCATATGTTGTCAGGCCATGCTTGGGAGAGAGACAGAAAGCCACTGTATTTTGATGGTACAGGAGATACTCAAAGATAATGGAGCTGGAGTTGATTGTTAGGCGTCTTGCAGATAGCTAAGTTGTTCTCTGTGTGTGAGGAGTGTAAAGGGAGAAAGGAGAGTTAAAAAATATGTAGACTGTTAAGTGATGGTCAATAAAGACAGCTTGGTGGGCCATATTCCTACCTGAGCTGCCAGGCCTCTACTGTGACTAGTAGAGTAAAAATTATACCTTTATTGGCTAATTAAGTGGCTCGATGCAAGCTTTCACAACAACTAGGTCTCTTCTTCAGGCGTAATAAGAACGGCAGCTGAATGCACAATACATGACTTTAAAACTCATACACGTCATTTTAATGTCTAACCCCTCGTGTGTCAGAGGAGCATCCAACACCTACTTAACACAATGCATTGGATATCTCTGTGGCACCCAAAGGGTCAAATTCTATTAGCAGAATATTCTTATCAGTGTGGACATGAAATGTATGTTAAGCTCTTGTAAGGTCTTTTTGAAGTGGACTAAGTCTAAAGAATGTATGTGTTAACCCTCTAAACGCCAGAGGGGTGCACAACCCATAGCTTACAATGAGATATGCAGCCCCCTGGCATCCAAAGGGACAACAAATATTTTTATTTTGCGTGATAATTTGACATAAATTCCTTGTCACTGTTCAAGCCACAGTTCAGAGTATTACATTTGGTTATCAGTTTATACTCCCAGATCTATCTGTCTCTCTGTGTCTTCAAATTTCCCATCATTATAGTCGCTTTGAGAACTTTAACCCCTTAAGGACCATGGAACATTTTTTTTTTTTTGTTACTGGAATCAGAGGTCCCCGAACGTTGTGCAGCTGCGCAGGGACCCCTGAATTCCAGGACGTACATGTACGTCATGGGTCCTTTACACACGTTCTCCCCATGACATACATGTACGTCCTTAACCCCTTAAGGACCAGCGGTCCAGGGAAGTTACCTTCCCTTAAGGACCGCTTTGATCCTTGCCGACGCACCGGTACACGTGACCTGTTACGCGTACCGGTGAGCCGCTTTGAGGCCTAAGAAAGATCGCTCCGGTCTTGGAGCAATCAATTTTAGGCCCCGTTTTTACTTACAGCACTCCCGGTAGATCGCTGTAAGTAAAAAGTACTTGACGTGCTATGACCGTCACTGATCCTTAAGGGTATAAGGACCGTGACGGTCATAGTACATCACGTAGTCCTTAAGGGGTTAATGCTGTGATCAGTTCTGCAAAAATGTTGACCCACTTGGGTGTCTTGAGCAAGAGAGAGAAATGAGGTATAAAATCTATGTTTTACTGATTGCTAAGTGGTTTATCTATTGTGTGATTAAGAGCCCCTGAGGAAGTGCGAATTACGTAGCACGAAACACGTTGGGCAACTGTATATTTCAGTCCACAAGCGCAAACTATTGTTCCCTGAATGGGTTTGTTTTAAATATTTCTAAGAGAATAGATCATCGTATATTATATACTCCTGAGTCCTGGTTGATCTTCTGAGATATTTGGAGAACAGAGACAGTAAGAATTTGATATGTCTTTTAGAAATTACTATCTGGTGAGCATATGAAAGTGGGGGTCTGGAATCTCTATCATCACATACAGATATCCTCTCAGATGAGGTCTGTGCCTCTCTTTTTTTGTGTCTTGTTTTAGTGCCGACTTTACACCACATCAGTGTATTTGAGGGGCTGCGACCTGCCTAAGATTTCTGAGGATGCATGTGATTGGAAGATCCTTCATATAACTAATTAAAGTTGCATCACATAAGAAGGCTATTGGATATAGTAAGGACTATTTGAGTCTAACACCTTTATCCGAGAGGACTACCGGGGTCTTTTGGAAAAATCTTTTATATTTTTTCTAAACTTTTATTCTTTTCCTGTTCTGATATGGTGAGAATTCTGGGGATTTGTTATCCCTAGATAATATTATTTTATCACAGTGGTTTTTTTTTAGAGGAACCTAAAACAGTGGGAGAGAGAGTACTTTTAAGATGGACGATAGCACCACAGCTATATTTTGTGTATTTGGTGTTTTTTTTTTTGTTTGTTTTTTTGACCAATAATTTAAGTATACTCTCCACCCAGCCAGATATATTTTCTGTGAGTGTGCCTGTTCCAGATATTATTGGCCTTCCAGGATTCTCTTCCTTGTGTATCTTAGAAACCATCGTGTCTCTAAGTCTACAAACCTCTTGTGGAACCTGTACATTCCCACAGAAACCACGATATCAAGAGCAAATTCATATGTGTCTCATCTAATTATGTTTACCTTATCATGTGTGTGTGGAATGTCCCCAAACATGAGTATATGTAGGTGAGAGAGGACAGACTGTCACGGTTTTTTATGAACACTCAGACAGAACAGTAAGGTTAAAATGACTTTATTGAGTGCATACAAGGAATAAGGCCTCAAACCCACAACACGAAACAACAGTATATAACGGATATATAGTCAATAAGCACTGACTGTGAACAGAATGACTGAGATGGGATACAGGCACAGGAGGTATCAAAGGCAGGCAACCCTCCTCTAGAGAACCTGGAGAGATCCGGCTACTGGACCCCGGCTGACAGCAGGACAAAAGATGGCAGAAAGTCCTGGAGATGGTAATAGGCACGAGACCCAGAAAGCATAGGCAACCAGGGAAAGCGTAGGCAAAAAAACTGCAAAGTTCTCTCTGGAAATTAATTGGCAGTGGTGAAGTGGAAGAAATGTTATGAGTTTTCTGTGGATTGGAATTGTAGTGGTAAAAGGGTGAAATTGCCTGTTTTCTTCTAAAATTCCCATGGAAAAAAACCTGACTTTTCATCAGTCCCAAGTCCTCTCTATGCACATTGTAATGCTGGATGCCTGGTGTGGCAGGTTTAGAACCTGAGGTATGAGCACCATGAATCCTTTTAGTTTTCTGAGATTTAGAAAAGAGGTAGTGCCTTTCAGCACATTGATGTTATCTATCCTTGTGCTGTCAATAGCTCATACACCCTCCCCCCTTCAGTCTCCCTTGTAGTATAGGAAAATCTTCTACACACAGTAGTACAGTTGCTGCTCTATCAGTCTAGAACATACCTCCTGAGCTCTTGCTCCCGTATGTTACAATGGGAGCAGGACAAGCCAGTAGCTAGTTGGTCTAGATGAATCTCTCTCTCTCTCTCTCTCTCCCCACCTCTTTCTTCTTCCCAGGGAAGTGTCTGGTTTTACCTAAGGCACCAAAAACCCTTGGGTCAACCATGGTGAGGATCAATCATTAGCATTACTATTTTAATATATGTTTATTGTGATCTATGTTTTAAATGTCAACCACTTTTCATGAAATAACATAGAAATTTTATGTCTGATTATAATGTATAAATTAGTTAAGTTGTTTGTGTATAGTTCTATATTAAATAAATAGTAATATTTCACAAAAACGCAGCTGCAATTTATCTTCATAGTATTTGGGCCATGGAGAGTGTTATTTCAGTACTGTCAGAGTTGTAGCTCAAGAGTAATTGAATGATAAAGTATCCCTCTCCCACCCCTTTTACCTAGTGTAAGCTGCCTCCACTCAGATGTGGAATCTGGTCTCTTGACCAGAAAGGTCGCAACAAGGGACAATCTTCTTACCGTGAGCATAAGGAAAACTCTTCTTCCTTGACAAAGGAGGGCAGGTTATTTCTTATTCTCCCTGAAGATTGTACCTCGCTGAGATCCATCTGACCAGTCTTGCTGCTCTGAGGTGAGCAGTGTTACATTAGTAAAAGGGGCAGGAGGGGGATTTTTTTATCATTCAGTTACTCTTTAACTACAACTCGGACAGCATTGAAATAACGCTCTCCACGGTCCAAATGCTATCAGGATTAATCGGAGATGGTTTTTTTGTGAAACATTACTATCCCTTTAAATACAACCACATAAAAACCACTATGTAAAATTCCATGTTAATTTAACAAATATACATTTATACAAATATACTTTCATATGCTATCATATTCACATATTTACATACATACATACATACGTTGTTTTCAGAGGTCAAGGTTTCAGTGCGTAGGATGAAATTACAATTTACAATATGAAAATGTATTGGACTACAAAGCTCAAACATTCTTCTCTAGACTTTTACTATAGGTCAATAAACCATACCATATTTATACTTTTTTATATTCATATTTACTAAGTTTTTGTATTCTAGACTATGCATCTTGATGCAGTTGAAGACATTCACACACATTTTCAATCTCTAAATGCTGAAATCAACAATAAAGGAGCATCCACATATGCTTTGAATTTGGCTAATCGATTGTTTGGAGAAAAAACTTTCAGCTTCCTTCCAGTAAGTACATTCAAGCTCTACAGAAAATGGTGTTGTTATTTTCAACATATTTGAAAGCCTGTAACATAATGTGTATTGTTTTTTTCTGTCTATGGATTGGTGAGGACGTGGGATGAAAGAGTAAGCATAATAGACAAGGTGTTATTTATTTTTAAAAGACCCAAACTATAAAATGGAATGTTAGATCCATTGCTTCACCTGCAAGAAAACAAATTACAATATATTCTTTTGGTAAAAATGTAACATACATGGCCCAAAACATTTTAAAAAGTTGCACTATATATTAGTTGTACTATATAGATGTAGATCTACTCCTATCCGGTTGTCAGGCTGAATACAATTTCAAACATTCGCAGTCCACATTTAGTCAAAGATAATATCCATACCTGGGAACTTTTGAAACAGGGCTACCCGGAGGGTAACCCTGTCAGTGCCGACCTGGGAGGAAAATGACGCGATTCGCGTCATAAAAGGGGCGGGGCTTAGTCACGGAGGGGGGGTGGGACAAAAAAAAAACCCCGCAAAATGTATCTAAGAGGGCACGGAGTGGGAGGAACCAGGCGGGACGGAGCACAAGTGGGCAGGGTTTCTATTTAAACTCTGCCCACCCGGTGATCCACACATTGCCCCGGAGACCCGGTAATTCAGTCTGAAATCCGGAGTCTCCGGGGCAAAACCGGAGAGTTCCCAGGTATGATAATATCTAATTGCATTTTGCAATGAAAGGTCCATTGCTCACTTCTTAAACCAATTCTAGAGTATTAGACACATTTGGACTACTAATCAGCTTGGAATAACCAATCAGTCATTGGAGTGGTCCAGATTTGCAAACCACCTGTTGTATGAACTTTTCTCCTTAGACCTAGCAATAACCGATAAGAAAGCAAAATTCCACAAACTTCACGGAACTGACTCAAGTCATTCTGTAGCCACTTGAGCACCAGCTGTTGTGACTAAATGACAGGTGGTGCACTCACATTTCAGGAGACCATTAAGGCAGCACACATCAAGCTCTTTGAAAGATATATATACATTCAAAATGGGTTAGCTTTCAAAGCCTACACGGTTCTTTAGATATCTGAGTTTTAACTTGATGAATAACATATTTTAGTTGTGTAAGAGGTGTAATTTGTCTATTATTTTGCTTAAAGGGTAACTGCCTATTTTTCATTGTCTAATTAATTATTTTAAACCAGGAAGCTTGTATTACTATTTTTTTATGTTGTCTTTGATCCTATTGACTATAGTCATTCACAACATTTCTATGCATGATCTTGGCACTAACTTATATTTGTGTTCAACAAACTGGTTACTTTAGTTGTAATAACTCTGAGAACTGGATTCAGTTACAACCAAATGGAAGTTTCACTGGCAAAAGAATCTGAAAACAAAAATTAACTTTTTGTGATTTTCATTCCATTGATAACAGTTTACATTGTGAGTTTGGTAATTCAGGATACTTAAAAATATTCGCCATAAAATACTGCAAATAGACTTTCATCTATTACATTATAGAAACAAGGCCTTTGCAAAGCTTTCTTTTGTAGCTGGACTGGCCTTCCCTTGCTCAGCAGCTCAGGGCTGCCAAGCCTAGGAAAAAGGCATATTCGGCTGCAGAAGGTTAACTGGGCCTGCTATTCTATTGCTGGATTGAATGGGAATGAATTGAAGTCAATGCATTCCAGATGCTCCTCCAATGAAGAGTTTAAACCTGTCCAACAAAACAGTGCAGGACAGAGAAGCACCATCAGAGGAAGTGTCCTCCATACACTGTGACCATACACTTCCATATCCTGCCCACACAACACAGGGAAGCACCTGGGGACATTTATACAAGCATTCACACCATAGCATTGCATATGGTGAGTAGGACACAGCATAAGCAACACTATTGTCTGAGCGCTTCTATAACTGTCACCCAGTGCTGCCCTGTATTGTGTGGGCAGGATATGGAAGTGTATGCTCACAGCGTACAGAGGACACTTCCCCTGATGGTGCTTCTCTGTCCTGCACTGTTCCACCTCTACAGCCCATTGTAAGAAGGAGGATAAAGTGTGAGTGTATTAAAAAAAAAAAAAAGAGTGTAATTGCATTCTGGGTCTCCATCACATTGCACAGCATCCCAATACTGGTTGCTACATTTGTGTGCTGGTGCTCTGTGTTGCTGTGGAATTGTTGAAAGTGATTACCTTAACCCCATGAGCGGCACTACAGGGCAGAGAGCGTGATTCGGCCATGAGCCATTTACTGGAGGGTGAGTAGTCTATGAAGCATGCATTGGCGTATGAGGCATGTATGGGAATATGATACATGTATTGGTGGAGTGAAGTTTGAATATCTTCTCCTTACTGCCGCCCCTAGGGGTGCATGGAGACACAGTTTTTCTCATAGAGTGAACAAAAACAGCTCCACTGTATTATATTATCAGCTTCTACTGTGAGTATGAGGGCAGCTGACTATCAGGCCCCTGTACTCAGATACCACAATCAGTTGGAGGTGTGATAAAAAGGCTACAGTCCCCAAACAAGCTTGTTTCCCAGTGCAAGCATCCAGTGTCAGTACTGCATCATGGGTCCCATGAGGATTTATGCAGTGCAGAACAGGGGTAGTGAGGGATTTTTGTATCAAAAGTAAGATATAAGAAATATAGCAACAATAGATAAAAAGAACAAAACTACGTTAGAAAGCAATTTATCTCCAATTAGAAATGTGATACAATATATTCACCCTGTAAGAACCACAGAGCATTTAGCAAAGGGGCTGAAATATGCATGCTAATCGGCAAAGATTGACATACAGTAGTCACTACAAAAATAATAGGTCATTATCTATATATTTTATTGTTGGATTAATGGTAAGTATGACGCACTAATAGTTACACACACTTACTTAACAGTATTTGTTTTCCAGGAATTTTTAGCATCTATTAGAAAACTATACAGTGCAGATTTGGGCACTGTTAACTTCATTTCTGCTGTAGAAGATGCTCGAAAGGAAATCAATACATGGGTTTCAGAGCAGACAAAAGGTACAATATGGTAATGAGGATTTTTCCTTTTTTTTTTTTTTTTTTTTTTTTTTAAATTAATTCAGGACAATATATTTAAGTAAGTCTCATCCAGTAAATGTCAACTGTAAGTGGACTATAGGTAACATATATGCTTGATGTTTTCAATTGGTGTTAACATGCTATATATTGGAATCAAAGTCCTTTAATAATAAAGAACTCACAATAGTGATGTAAAGGTGATAGCTTTTAATGGCTAAAGAGAGCATAGAAATACATTAGATGTAATGTAAAAAAAAAGTTTGACTTCACTGAGAAATAGTAGATAAGTGGAATAGAATACCAGCAGAAGTGGTAGAAGTTAATACAGTGACAAAATTTAAGCATGCATGGGACAGGCATAAGGCTGTCCTGAACATAAGACAAGACCAAGGACCAAATGAGGTTTTTACATTTGGAAAATGGGCAGACTAGATGGGCCAAATGATTCTTATCTTTGTCTAAAAAAAAAAGTATGAAAGTCAAAATTCTCAAATGGCACTTTAGAACAGAGAGGGAAAGGAAAATCTGAGAGTTTGAACTAATGGTTATGTGTGACACTTTAAAAATAGGTCTGAAGTTGGTAATGTGTTTTATGTCCCATTATGATCAATAGAACATTCTGCATATTTTAAGTAAAATTGTTAAGAGATCTATTTCTAACACCCAGACTACAATGATTTTCACACCTCTGTTCTAATGAGTATTTCCTTGTTTGTACTCCTTTTGATCTAATCCTACGTTCATCATATCATATGTAAGCAGACCTTATATACACTAACTTAAACCCTTCCCATTTTGTATTCATACAGTTTATTCCATATGTTTGCATCTTACTCTGTGTATATACATGTCATGTTATTTGAGTATTATTTGTTAACTTCTACCTGATGAAGGGACATTAGTATCCTAAAAGCTTGACTTTTCTATGCTGTAAGCCATTACAAGGATTTACCTTTACATCTCCCATGAGCTCTTTATTGCAAAAACACATCTACTCTAGCAGATGGCAAGCAGAGTACGACCTTTTCTCATTGTGTGTGTGTGTGTGTATGTGTGTGTGTATATAATATACACACAGTACTGTGCAAAAGTCTTAGGCAAGTGTAAAAAATGTTGTAAAGTAAGAATGATTTCAAAATATGTTAATCGTTTATTTTTATCAATTAACAAAATGTATAGTGAGGGAACAGAAGAAAAATCTAAATTAAATCAATATTTGGCGTGACCACCCTTTACGTTCAAAACCGCATCAATTCCTGTATATACATTTGCACAAAGTCAGGGATTTTGTAGGCATATAGTCAGATGTATGATTAAACAATTATACCAAACAGTTGCTAATGGTCACCAATTTAATATGTAGGTTGAAATACAATCATTAACGGAAACAGAAACAGCTGTGTAGGTGGAATAAAACTGGCTGAGAAACAGCCAGAATCAGCTAACAAGATGAGGTTGCTGAGGTCAGTTTAATGTCAAAAGTCATACACCATGGCATGGCAGAAAAACACAAGGCAGTTATACTGCATCAGCAAGGTCTCTCCCAGACAGACATTTCAAGTCAGGCAGGGGTTTCCAGATGTACTATCCAAACTCTTTTGATAAAGCACAAAGAAATTGGCAACGTTGAGAACCGTAGTCGCAATGGTCAGCCAAGGAAACTTAGTGCAGCAGATGACACACATCATGTTTACTTCCCTTCAAAATTGGAAGATGTCCAGCAGTGCACTCAGCTCAGAACTGGCAGAAAAAATTGGGATCCTGGTACACCCATTTACTGTCCTGAGAAGTCTGGTCAGAAGTGATCTTCATGGAAGACCTGCCGCCAAAAAGCCATACCTCCAATGTGGAAACAGGGCCAAGCGACTCAACTGTGCACAAAAACACTGGAACTGGGGTACAGAAAAATGGCAGCAGGTGCTCTGGACTGAAGAGTCAAATTTTTAAATATTTAGCTGTAGCAGAAGGCTGGAAAGTGGTACAAGAATGAGTGTCTGCAGGCAAAAGGCAGCTACTAATCCTTCATACAATACTATCAGGGAGGCATCTGATGGGCCCCAAATCTACTCTGAAGCATGACAATGACCCCAAACATACAGCCAAAGTCATTAGAAACTATTTTCAGCCTAAAAAAGAACAAGGATTCCTGGAAGTGATGGTATGGCCCCCACAGAGCCCTGATCTCAACATCATTGAGTCTGTCTGGGATTACAGGAAGAAAGAGAAGCAACTGAGGCTGCCTAAATCCACAGAAGGACTGTGGTTCATGGTTACACTATGCATTTTGTTAATTGATCAAAATAAACTAACGTCTACTTTTTAAAGCATTCTTACTTTAAAGCATTTTACATACCTGCCTAAGACTTTTGCACAGTACTGTGTGTGTGTGTGTGTGTATATATATATATATATATATATATATATATATAATCCTAAATCTAACAAAAATCGTGTTGTTTATTCACTATAAAGGAGGCAGGCAATTATTACCATTAGATTTGAATAATATATTTTCCTCATAAACTAACATCCATACGCCAAATTGTTCACATTAAGTAATAAAGCCACATTTTTATTTGCAATAATTTATTTTCTATTTTATGTAGATTCAGTTTAGCTTTATATCTGTCCTCCAGGGTTTTTAACCCCTTAACGACCAGCCTCGCAGGTCGTTTTCTGGACTCCCCAAACGGCGTGCAGCCGCGGGGGGAACCCGGAATTCCATGACGGTCATAGTACGTCATGGGTCGTTAACTCAGATTGACCCATGATGTACTATGACCGTCAAGGGTCGTTAAGGGTTAAAGATTGTTAACTCTTTAAGTGCCAGAAGGGTACACAATGCTTTGCAAAGCAACATGTTGTGCACACCCTCTGGCACTCAAAGGGTTAAAATCCTTAGAAACAAAACAGCCCATTATCCATTAAAACTATCAATGTGCTGAATATTCTGAATCCTTTGCTTGTAGGTAAAATTCCTGAACTGCTAACTGAGGGGTCAGTAGACGGAACCACCAAACTTGTGCTTATAAATGCCATATACTTTAAAGGGGACTGGGCTAAAAAGTTTGAAGTTGAACAAACCAGAGAAAAGCCATTCCGATTAAATAAGGTAACATTATACTTTTTTTCAAGAATTATTTGTGCTTTTCTTTGTGACTATTTCTAAATTAATCAATATTATTGAATTTTTCACAGAATGAACAGAAGTCAGTAAAAATGATGTATCAAAAGAAAAAGTTTCCCTTCAGCTATATCCCAGAAATCAGTTGTCGTATCTTGGAGCTTCCATATGTGGGACAAGAATTAAGCATGATTATCATGCTGCCAGATAATATTGATGATGACACCACTGGGCTACAGCAGGTAAATGTTTGATACTTATTCTGCATTATTTCTTCTTGTCATGTAATTAATGTTTGTTTTTTATCCACAAAAGGATGAGCTTCCTGTAGGTATTGCTCTTGGTTAGATTAAATGTAATCTCATTGAATATAAATAAATAAAAAAAATCATCATATGCCCCAAGTATATTTAAATTAAATATACTTAATTGTACTGCACTATCTGGTTTTAATACAGCATTGTTACATTATGGGGGTATTTACTACAAATGAGGAAAAAAAAGAAATAACATACAATTTGCTTGTTCTATGCTAAGGAGTTGCTCAGGCTTTGGTTTTTTTAGACTTTTGAGCGATTATAGAAGAGAAATGTCCATTTTTGTTGTCCGTGTGATCCCACCTGTAACAGCAGTTCACTGTTAAAATATCAGACAAGTCTCCACTGTATAGGAAACCAGTATACCAATGTACATTTCATCCTGGTATGGACCTCATCGTGCAGATTATCTTTCTAGGCACAAAGAGCTAAGGGTTCCACGTCTGAATTAAAAAATAGGATTGAAGAAGACACTATAAATAGCAAAAGGGTATAGTATTTATGGTTAATTTATGCCCAGAATAATCCATGCAATACTGAAAAAATTAAGGTATCATGAATGGACATCACAGAACCAGTTAAAGTATGCTAATGGTTATATCGTTTAAATAAAAAAAACACCCCTCATTATTTTATAATCTATTTTTCAATCTATAAAATCTACAAATTAATTTTGGCCTTGTAATTATTTGTGTTAAATTATTTGTCAATTTCATGTTTCTATTACCCTTAAATATTTAAGGAGGAAAAAAAAGGTCTGATAAGTGCATCACTGAGAACAAACACAATTAATTGATCTATGATCTGAGTGATAACCATCCAGGAACTTTTTTTTTCCCACTGTTAAAAGCAATCTTCACTCCATTTACTTTTCTCACTATTACAGAGGTATTCAAGTTTTTTCAGTCGTGGGCCACATGATCAAAAAGCCATAAGTGTGGGCCATGTTTTTTTAAATTGACAACAATTATGAATTATAGCCTGTCAGCTATTCAAAAATATGGATTTATTTATTGAGATGTAATAGACCTCTATTCTGGAACTGTGCAGAACTGGGAGGTAGGGGGTTAGGTCTTACTGGCCTACTAGTTAATTTGTTCTAATTAATTAAGTAAAAAACATAAATTAACTCGGATGAGCTGCACCCTTGGGTCATGTTGGCCGCATTTGATCCACAGGATGCATATTGGACACTGATCATAATACAAAGAGAGAGAGAGATGTAGTTTCATATTTTTTCCATTATATCCCATCTGCAAAATATGAATATGGGTTTTTTCACATTTCATTTTATTTTTCTAGGTGCAGATATGCTTGTAGATTTGCATATTATGTGAATAAATTAGATTATTAGATGAAAATGTCTTGGTTTGTTGTTCCACAAATGTATCCCCCATAGTTAAAACTATACTATATATTTATTTCCTCCAAAGAAAATTTGTTGTATCATTTCTACACAAAATAAAAAAAAAAACAGAAGATCACATGCAGGATAACTACTATCATCTTCAAACTCTGAGTTGAATATTCTCATATATCAACTCAGACCTGCTATTGAATAATGTAAAAAAAATCCTAATTATTCTCAATTATTATAATTATTAACCCCTTAGTGACAGTCGTGTGCGTAAGCGGCTGTCACCTTAACGCCCGTGGTACATTTAAAAAACAAAATAAATAAATAACGATTCCGGAGTCTCTGAGCGGCGTGCAGCCGCACGGAGACCCGGACTTCTGTGACTTACCAGGTACGTCCTCTGTCACTAAGTGACAGTTTTTGCGGGACGTACCTGGTAAGTCAATTGTCGCGATGGGGTTAAATAATTTAAATTATATTACATATATTTTTTGAATATAATACTGTCTTGCAAGCATTTACTTCTAGGATGGATGGAGTTTTTAATAATAATCATCAAAATAATATCGTTCTTTTTTTTTCTGTTTAATTCTGCATCCTGAAGCTATTACAGGTGCCTAGGCATTTGAATTACAATATGCATATCATCCATAGGAAAAAAACTGTACTCAGGAGACATGTAAAAGTTGAAAAAGTTTACCATGTATTTCATCATCATAAATCAAGATCTAAAAACAACAGGAAGGAATAAAAAGCAGTACCTTATATAGGCTAGCAAGTGCTTTAAAAAAAAAAAAAAAAAAAAAAAAATATTATATATATATATATAAATATTTTGTCCATTTACATCAAGGGCCCTTCTCAGGGCTGGTAACCTAGGGGTTCAATAGCCCTTTCAAGGGATGGTAATAGGACGGTTATTCCAGTGACTCTCTATTTACTAGTATAATTCTTTGCACCCATGTGTTATTGATAGCTCTGTTGTAAGCTTGATACGTGTATGGGGTGCTTTACATCGTATTGATAATTATAAGATTATATTTAATCATTGGCAAGCTGGTTTAGTGCCCTGGTAATGTAGACTAGTCAGATTATTGCTCACACATTGTGTATTATAGAAACTATCTGTTTTTTTTTTACACAATGTGGATGTGATTGCATTTTGATTACTATCCGGCTTATCTAGCAGCTTTGTATTTTTTATTTCTTAGTTCTACTTTGTTTTAATTATTGTATCATTAAAACTTAAGTTTTATCCTACTTTCAGGCTAATTATTCATATACCATATGTGTGTATTTACTTTGAGTGCTATTTAGGCAGGGTTTTTCTTTCTGATTTTGTATAGGTTTCACTATATCATTGAATCAATACACGAGCCTCTGTATGTAAGGATTGAGCGCACTGGTACAATTTTTGTTTGTTTAGCAGGTGCTTTTAACAGTATGAGTTATATCTATTGGGATAGAGGTAATCAGTTTGGGCCGAGGAAGAAAATCGTTAGTACTATACTCAGTTATATAACGTATTTAAAGGTTCCTAAAATAGAACATTTGGAGAGAAATGTGGGCTGATGTTTAATCCCACTTCAGTGGTGCTGTAGTCCATGTCATGATGGTGAATTAACTTTTACGACAGTCCCTCTGGAATCATAAATACCTGGACCCAGAGGAAGAATGCTATTTAAATCACATCCTCTACCATTGACTGATCAAAGAATTGGTATCTGGACTAACGTTGTTATCTGATTTCCATTATAAACAATGTAATGTGTACTTGTATGTAAGAGAGAAGTTTTCATATTCATCTGTATAACATGCCTGAGGAAGAGACCTAAGAAGTCTTGAAAGCTTGCATTTTAAATCTGTTTAGTTAGCCAATAAAGGTATCAACTTTACAAAAAATTTTTGCATCCTGTATTTCTACGGCTAACACGGTACCAACTCTCATCTATGATTTAAAATTCCACTCCAAATGTATTCTAGCTGCATGAGTACTGGAAGCAGCTTTAGTTTAAACCAGCTAAAACAGCCTGGGGAGACCGAAAAGAGCCTCAGGGCATGTATAAACTCCCATAGTCAGGATCAGTGGTGGATTGTGGGGTAATACCTGCCCAGGGGATTTTTTTTTATTTAACTGGCCCACTAGCTGGTATTCCAGTGCCGGGCCGGGGTATACAGTGTATTGGTCGGCAATGTGTCGTGCACCAATCTGGCACTCAGAGGGTTAAATACAACTATAGAGACTTCAAATTCTTTTCCCCACTCTGTCGTCCTGCCCCAGCCTATTACTAACCCCCCCAACACACACACACCGCCACCCCTTTTCTACCTACATCCCACTTAGCAATGCGGGTGCAGGCAAAGCGTCTGGGTCCTAAGTAACAGTTTAAACATGCATTAACTTCATTGTATTATAAACCATTGATTGTCTCATAGGTGCACAACACATTGCACAGGAATGTGTACCTCAATGAATAACCCCTTGTGTGCTAAAGAGGCATATGTCATCAGTAACTAACATCTTTATTCAGCTTTCTGGCATACAGTGGGTCAGTTACTCATGAATTATGCCTCTCTAGCATAAAGGGGTTAAACAGTGAGGTACTGCACCTTTGAGGAATTCAAGGGTTGATAACAGAATAAAACATTACTGTAATCCTCTCTGGCATGCAAAGGGTTTCACAATAAAAGCAGCCCCAATTAATCTTCATATTATTTGGGCCATGGAGATTGTTATTTCAATACTGTCAGAGCTGTAGTTCAAGAGTAATTCAATGATAAAGTATACCCTTCCCGCCCCTTTTACTGATGTAACACTGCTCACCCCAGAGCAGCAAAAGTGTCCGATGATTCACAGAGAGGGACAATCTTCAGTGAGCATAAGGGAAAAATCTGAGAAACCTGTCAAGGGGGCCAGGGTTTTCCTTATGCTCACAGTAAGAAGATTCTCCCTTACTGTGAGCTGTCTGGTCCTAGGACCAGATTCAACATCTGAGGTGAGGTGGCTTACACTAGGTAAAAGGGGTGGGAGGAGGATACTTTATCATTCTGTTACTCTTGAACTACAACTCTGACAGTGTTGAAATAACACTCCATGGTTCTAGCTCCCCACTATTCTCTCTCTTTTCGCACCACCTTTGTGTTTTGTCTTTGAAGGACGAGCTGTCCAAGGCTGCTGGACAAATCATCCACTTCAACTCCAACACATGGAGTGTCCCTAGTACGCAGCATGCCTGTATTTTGCTGATGGCAAACTGGTGACAACCCAAAGTCTTGGAGGATGGCGCCATTCTGCTGATGCAGGCACATCTGGTGACAGAAAGGGTGCAACTGGGTCAGGAAGACAGCAGGGGTATTGTATTGTATTGTATTGTATATTTTTATTTATATAGCGCCAACCGGTGTACTTGGCACTTTACAGATTACATTTAATATAGCAGGGATACAATAAGTGCGGTGATTAAGTGCTTATATAGGCAGTCATAAGGGGAACGACAGGTGAGTATACATTAGGATAAGAGGTCCCTGCCCCGTAGAGCTTACAATCTAAGTATAGGATGGGTGACATACAGATACAAGCTGGTAGAGGAGGAAGTGCAGTGTTTGGCTTATGATAATGATAATGTTTCCATATTATGTTGTTGCTAGAGATAAAAGGTGCTCATTTAGTTTAGATTTAAAGTTGTTTAGGGTTGAGGCTTGGCGAATACTGGGTGGTAAGGAGTTCCAGAGGTAGGGGGCAGCATGTGCGAAAGCTTTCAATCATGAAACAGCGATAGTGGTTAAAGGGGCAGTGAGTCGTCCAGCATGTGTGCTGCGTAGTGGACCTGCAGGAATATGGCGGGATATCAAAGATGAGATATAAGGAGGGGACAAGTGATGGAGAGCCTTGAAGGTGATGAGGAAGATTTTGAATGTGATACGCTGCTTTATGGGAAGCCATGACAGTGATTTTAGAAGTGATTTTAGGAGTACTGTCCTGGAGGAGAGGAAGAGTATTCTGGTGGCTGAATTAAGAACTGATTGAAGAGGAGCGATATGGTTAGTAGGAAGACCAGTAAGTAAAGAGTTGCAGTAGTCTAGGCGAGAAAGGATAAGAGCATGCATGAGGGTTTCTGTTGTAGAGTGAGAGAGGAATGGCCGGATTTTTGCTATATTCCGAAGAAAGAAGCGACAGGTTTTGGTAACGTTGTTAATGTGGGTGGAGAAGGAAAGAGAAGAGTCCAAAAGAAAGAGAAGAGTCCAAAGTTACCTCGAGGCAGCGGGGTAACTTACTCTCTTCTTGCTGAGGTTACAGATAAGAAGCAAGTCAGCTCACGTTTTGACAGCACTTAGGAAGATGCTGCCATAGTAGGCTGAATAGCAGGTTGACACACCAATTGAAATGGGATTACTGGTGACCAATGATGCACCAAATATGGCGAAAGCAGTCAATGATAGGGACTTTGTGGGTTTGTGCTGTGTGGCACACATAAACTGTTTCTGGTGGTAAGGGCAGCTCTACCAGTTTAATGGGCATTGCAGGCTTGTGAACCTCAATGATCATTGTTGTAAGAGTTCTGAGTACTTCCACACAGTATGAAGTCAAGCCACCAGCAGAGGGAGGAGTAGAAGGCAGGTATACCCAGCACTGTCTATGTCAAGATTTTGTCTCCAGGTGGAACTTCACCTTGGAGATGATGGAGAGGAAACTGGAGCAGCAGAGAGCACTTCACTCCATGTCCTCTAGGCAGAACATTGGGGTGTCCTGCCAACTTGGCAGAGTGGAATGGGCATTAATAGGGCAGGTTGTGATGGTCCTCATGCCATTCAGGGACGTTACTGAAAATGTTAGCAAAGTCACTGCTCGTCTGGGCCAGGTGATCCTTTTATTCAGCCACATGATCCAGAAAATGAAAGGCTTCCTGCACAACAGTGATGCTTTAACTGGCAAAAGGTTATATCCAGTGGTTGCTACACTGATCAGGAGACTTATAGAGGAGTTGAAAGGTTGCATGCACCATAATGGACACCCCATAGTATATGCAAAGTATAGTGAAAAGAACAACCTGGGAACTTGGAGGGACAAGCTTGTCCACAGGGTATGCGAGCTTCAGCACAAGAGGAGCATACTCAGGGAAGTAGAATGCAGGATATAGATATGGAACATCCCTACAGCAGTGGCAATAGCACCACCCAGCTGTCTTACTCCCCTGCCCACGCATTCATACACCATCACAGTGGTAATACTAGATTGACCGAAGCAGCAGCTTTTTTGGTCCAAGGCCCCTGATTCTTTGGTGGGTACTACAGAGGCACCCCAAACAAAGAGTATCCCCTGACATGGTTGAAGCCTACCTCAAGGAGCTTCCACTGCCTTGGACTGCTGACCCCCTAAGCCACTGTGACTATCAAGTGGTCAGCCCTCTCCTTGGTAGCCCAGAAGCTACTTTGATGCTCATCCACCAGAGACTAAACAAGAGAGTTTTCTCAGTGAGAGGCAATATTCTCACCCTCACAGCTCTAGCCACCCTTGGCTGAGCAGATGGCCTTCTTAGAATTCAATCTGCCTAAGCTTGTATACCCAGGAATGATGTTTCATGTTTTTTGGGGAGCATTCTGTTGTTAGACAGCCAACAGTACTTCCTCAGTAAATAGATTTTCTCAACCATGAACGATACTACTGTATGTGGTTGTCCATTAGTGTAATGATGTTGCTGATGGTGGTACTGCAGTTCAAATGCTAACCCCTATTGCCTCCTTACCCCTACATCGTTATTCTAACAAAGTGAAAGATGCTGCTGCTTCTTCTTTACTCTGAGAGAGCAGTACATGATTTTTGGGGCCTTTGCTCATGGGCATGCTCCTTATGCACACTCATTGTGAACATAAATAATAAAATAAAAATGCAGACCTTCATTAAAAACCCTGAAGGAATGGAGTTGAATCATTGTTGATTCTGGGACATAATCATAAGTACATATCATAAGTAATAAACTTATATTTTCATTTGAATGAATGTGCATAAGGACTAAGGATAATTTTTTTCATTTTTTTTTTTGGCTTTGTTTTGGACTTTTGCATTGCAGCCTAATATTTGGTTATTTTCTGATTATAGGTGTGCATAGTACATTGACTTCTTAGGTTTACTCACTACTATTAGTACTACTCATAGTGAGTACAAAAAAATAATCACAATGCTTCATATCTGGTGGATATGTCCCCTTATCATTCCTTTCTGGCAGGAAGTGATCCAAATCTTCAATAAACGTCTTGACACACTTCTGACTCCCGATCTGTGGCTATGCCTGTTTTAATTTGTACCACCTCACTAACCCCTTTCCTCAAATCGCATGGCGTATCATTCCTCACCTTTTGACATCGGCCAAACCCCTAATACCCCTTTTTTGGCCTTTGACCTCTCTTGTTATCCAGACTTGACCACATTATTACCATGTTACCCTGTTACTGAGCGATCCTTTCAGTGGTTGCCAGTAATGAGTAACTAGTGATTCAATGCTCCTACCGAATTATTGCTTAGCCGGTTATGCACATACTAACGTGAGAACTGCTAAATATAAATGCAGATCATTCTCCATCAAGCACTCACTGAGACATGAAAGAACACTGGAACAGGGTACTAGGTCCTAGTACCCCTAAATGATTTAGGGGTACTATGACTTAGTACCTTGTTCCAGTGTAACTTTATTCGGTAGGAGCATTGAATCACTAGTTACTCATTACTGGCGACCACTGAAAGGATCACTCAGTAACAGGGACACAGGGAAAATTTCATGACATAGTATGTACTTCTATTTGAGATATAATCACACTCAAATACAAGTTGATTGCATGCAACCATTAAAAGGATCGCTCAGCAATAATAATTAAGGAGATAACTGCTACAGCTAGACGTATCCTTTCTAGTGATACATTACTGCAGCAATAGCATATGAATGTATCCTCTGCTGTGAGACAATGTTGCAGTAATATCGACTATTAGTTACCAGGTAGAGAACATAATAATGATTGCTCTGCTATAGGAACCAGATAGTGTCATGATAATAATCCACGGAACTATTTATATCTTTAGCATGAAGCGTGGTGATTGAGAATTTATCTAATCACTACAGGCTGTGTACTATGATGACTACGAAGACTCTAAAACCATGTACAAATACTGATTAATCGCTTACGTGATATTAATAAAGAAGAAAGTCATTGCATTATTATTATTATTATTATTCTTTATTTATATAGCGCCAACTAATTCCGCAGCGCTGTACAATTGGGGAATAGACATACAGAGGTATTAAATAGTACAATCAGATGTGTAGAACAGGAGGATCAGAGGGCCCTGCTCGTGAGAGCTTACAGTCTAGAGGAAGGTAGGTTTGATACAGAAGGAGTAAGTGCTATTGTGTTTAAGTGCCTCCTGCCACATGAACTGCCAGTCAGTGGGTGGGAGTGAGAAGTGCCATTGAGTGCAGTAGTCCGTGCAAGGGGTGAATCTTGGTGATGATGTTTATGGAGGCAGTTGATAGGCCTCCCTGAAGAGGTGAGTCTTCAGGGAGCGTCTGAAGATTTGAAGGCTGCATCTGAATGTACTCTCATTTGTGAAACGGTGTTGCAGCAATAACCTATTAATTTACCACTAGCTAAGAGTTATCTGTTTGTGACCACAAAAAGGATCGTCCTCTAAACCCTGTGTTGTTCCTACATCTCTAGCAATAAATTTTAAGTTAAATTATAATTGAGTATTTATCAAATCTATATAGGCTCTATACTATTCTCCACGGCTATGAAGATGTTACTAGAGATTGAAAAAACAAATTCCCTTGTCCATTAAGTAGGGTAAACTGTGATATACTTTGCAATACTAACCAATACATCTATTTAGTATTTGTTGCTCTTGTGATGGTACGAAATTTATAACAACGAATCAGGTTACTCTAATTCGATTATGTTGCTGTAACTTAAAGACACAGATAGCAGGGCACCTGCAAATATGTATCAGGTCAATATTTAGACACATGATTAAATCCTCCAACATAAGAACATAAAAATGTATCTATTATAACTGAATCGTGATTTTACGGATACGCAGGGTACTTGCAATAATTAAATAGCAAGACACCTGCAGAAAGTATCTGATTTATTAATCACCCCTCCTAACTAGAACATGGGTGAATCTATTATTAGGCCTTAGCAATGGTAAATCCTAAGATACGCAGGGTACCTGCCAATAACATAAAAGCAGGACACCTACAGTTTAGTAGCTGGTACCATGTTATCCCTCTCAATTATATTTTTGTGAGGTGATTGTATCTAGTCTAAGTGCCTCTACTACTGATGATCACACATGGTACCTCTAAGAAATCTTAAAACAGGTACTTGCTGCTGAGCAGAAGACTTGAATATAGTCTTACATATATTTAGCAATTCAGTTAACTGGGAGACGTCTGTGTCTAGTGATATGCAGGGCATCTGCAGTTATCTGGTTTACATATAATCATTGTTAATATACTTATACATGGGAGGGATGAATAGACGACCCCACATATAGATACCAGTATATGCCAGCTAATTTATTATATTTTATTGTGTTACGGTCTTTTTCACACACCTCCATTGAGAAGATAAAATTTCACCAACGGACACTGGAATTCACTGCTGTTTTTAGCGCATGTTTAGTTACATGTGACCTTTGATTCATTTTATTGCACACCCAATAAAAGTTGAGTTTTAACATCCCTATTTACCTCTGGACACATAATACTCTTTTTGGTGGTTTACTATCACTCAGATGTCCTTAGCAATATGATTTGTGACATCTAGAGTGGACTTTAGTTACCGACCTTTGTTTTCTATCTTCTTTGCTTCTGTTTTTTAACTATATATTTAAGACTAACAGTACAAATTTTTATCAAATGCGCACTAGCATTGTGTTTATACTCAGGTCACCCAAACAGATTGGGTTTTAAGTATATCCCTGATTAAGCTAGGAATTTTATTTCACAGCAGTCCAGAAATCACTTGTGGTAAAAGTAATATAGCCCAACATTTAACCACTGTTTGTAACTAACATTTGAGTGAATAAATGGTTTAATTTGTATTTTGTTTATAAGCCTACTATAATTTACAATTCATTAAACCTTAATTTCATTCTCCTTTACCAACAGCTTGAAAAGGAACTGACATTAGAAAAGTTAAAGGAATGGACACAGCCAGCAAATATGAGACCCATTGATGTACACGTGCATCTGCCAAAGTTCAAACTGGAAGACAGTTATATGCTTAAATCACATTTATCTGCTATGGGAATGGTGGATAGTTTTGACGCCGGTAGGGCAGATCTTTCTGGAATGTCAGGTTCAGGCAATCTTTTTTTATCTGAAGTTGTCCACAAGTCTTTTGTAGAGGTGACTGAAGAAGGCACAGAAGCTGCTGCTGCCACTGCTGGAATTGCAATGTTTTGTATGTTGATGGAAGAAGAATTCAACGCTGACCACCCCTTTCTATTCTTTATTCGACATAATGTAACAGAGAATATACTTTTCTTTGGAAGATATTCATGTCCATAAGACAAAAAGGTGGAGAAATGTCACAAACAGAATTACCGTATTTTCAGAATCTAACAAAATACACTAGTCTCTATGAAAACAGTGATTTCACACATTTAGATCAATGGGCCCTGCTTGTTCCTTATTCGAAATAATAAAGAAAGCCCATGATTTAACCAATGTTCCATATATTTATTTACTCAAAACAATTTTTGATTAGAAACTAGCCTTGTTGTTGAGGTACTAATCAGTCATTACATGTTTCCCTTCTATTTCCCTCTCTCATTTGTCTCTCCGATTTCCCCCAATTTCTAACAGATAGCTTACCCTTCAGGACTTTCATTGAATGATCTCTTCACTGTCTACCAATGACTGAAGAAAAAAAAAAAAGAGTATAGTCACTATTTTATTTTATAACCCATTATAAATAGTCCTACTGTGTTTCCTCTAAAGTGAGTAATCAAGTACCAAGACTATGTGAAAGATGAGGTTGTGATGGGTTTGTGGGAGGGAGAGTGATGTTAGAAGGGAATGAGGGTGAGCAGAAGTTGGACAGGCTGTTGGTCTGGCCTTGCTCATAACGGTTATGGAGGTAGTTGATAGGCTTCCCTGAAGAGGGAGTTTTCATGGAGCGTCTGAAGACACTCCTATCTCCCATCATCCCCAACCAGCCTAACAATTGACTACTATTGCTATAACACATTGATAGTTGCTCTCAATACAGCTATATACAAAATAGTTCAGGTAGGGGGTATCAAATGTTTCTATTATCGTTACCACATTACTTAAAGCAAATATTTTTTTTTCCATTTGAAAGGCTTATGGTTTTATATTCTTGTGCACACACAATCAAATGTAGATCTCATTTGGACACATCTGTGTCAACAGATATTAAAAGAATAAATCAATTCTAGGCAACAAGATTCTCCATAAGTCCTGCGTTTGTGGACCTGAAGTTTTCCAAACAGAATATTTGGTTAAAATTCTAAGTACGTATGAAAAAAATTGTTTAACAATTGGATGCTAGAGAGGTCTCACATACATTGCTTGTGTGCGTGATGTGGGAAATTATTGGAACTGTACCACAGAACAGATTGTGAATTGTCTCAGTGCCACACACTGCTCCAGAACTGCCGATTGTCCACCACTCAAGTAAATCCTCAATATCATATTTATATATAGCACACTATAATAAACCAAAATTGATATTACTTGTAATCTTACATGTGACTCATAAAATATCTTCCTTGGTTCGCCTGAGAAAAATGAATTGTAAACATCAAGTGTAAGCAAAGTGAGGTCCCCAGCTGTGGACTACAACTTTCATCATCCTCCATTGTTCTAGTACCTCATATTGCCCACTGCTATTGTGCATGAATCATGCATATGTTGCTTTTTTAACTGCTTCCTAGAGGACTCCAAAACACTGCAACATAGTATAATAGAGACCTTACTGGCACAGAAGTGGTTGAAGCATTCCTTAACTTACACAGTTTTATGGCTTTTCATAGCACCCAATGTAGAATGTGACAACGTGCCAGATTCCCACGTAGACCATGGGGATTAGCCAGTCAGCTCAACTGCACATATATAACATAGTCTGATTCATTCTACACTGTATATTACAAAAGACAAAGACTACATTTACTATTATCTGATGGTCAGCAGTTTATGGGGCTTAGAGGAATCACTATGCTGGGCAAAACCATTCTTATATAAACAGCTGAGCTTTTCACTTGTAAACCTCTTGCCCAGTTACATATCTGTAAAAATTCCTTTTATTTGTGCACATACATTTCTGTAGTATTTCTACAAAAGTGTGAGCAGTTCTTACTGGTAAAGAGCAAACTGTCAGTGCAAGTCTTAGTCACATATGCCTTTTTACATTCCTATCCTTGAAAATGTTCCTGCTAGATGAACCTTGATCTTCACAATGATAAACACTGTGTAAATGTGTGTGTACACTACTAGAATAGTATAATTATGTATTTATAATATTGCTGCAAATTGACAGTGTTCTACTCAGAAATATGCAGGCACTGTAAAGACCTGCCCCACAGGACTTACTCTTATTTGTTGAGGCACTAGTAGATAAACTTAAGAAGACTCTAGGGGCTAGATTCTATTGCAGGTGCTAAATGTTAACACCCGTTTTATTAACCCCTTGTTGCAGAGCAATGCGTTGCGTACCTCTCTGGCACTCAAGGGGTTAAACATTTTCCTATTGAAGTCTATGGGGAAAACTGGAGTGCTAAAATTAGCACCTGCAACTGAATCTAGCCCTAGAAGAGGTTAATAAGATTTTCTTATAAAATTATTTTTATTAAGAAAATGTACTTTACGTAACTCTTTATTTCTCTGTTATTTACACATAGAAATGTTAGAGCCCAAAATTACCTTTCTAACAACTGCTGCTCTCATAACCAAAGATGATAGACATTACATATGAAGCCAACAAGGAGTTTGATAGCAAAACACGTTACCCATCCTCTGATGATCATTGCAAATCATAAATAAAAGGTGTATTACATGACTTTGTCACCTGTGTATAGCAATTATGACATAAACCATCACATCACAGCCTAGTCTTGCCATTAACTTATTTTAAGAAACATAGTTGTAACAGTGCATAAATAAAGCAGTGGATGACAATTATTCCCAATAAGATAAAATATACACAAATTCTTGGCAAGCACAAGCTACCTTATCAACAGTATCAACATTTTTACATTTATGTGTAATCAGAAGAGAAGAAAGAACTATATCTTGGCTACATATACACAACGTAAACAAAAAAATGTCTGCACATCAAATCCTGACCTTTACCAATAAATAGCCTGTACCTTACTATAGATAATAAACTGTGAGTTTTAGTTACATGTTTATGGCCAAAACCATGATAAGCAGAGCCAGATCATGAGAAAGGCACCTGCCTAGGGCCCAGTGAAGTTGGGGGCCCCAGGCACAATGAAACAGGGAGATATTTTCCCCCATATTCTATCATGTGCATAAACTTAAAGTGAATGTGTCACCTATTTATAGCATAGCCTATAAAGGCATATTGAATACTTCTAAAATGTTATTAATTTTTTTTTTTTTTTTTTTTTTTATTTGTTGTAAATTTAACTTAGAAAGTCTGTCCCCCAGCTACTTCCGCATAGACTGCGGTTACCTGCCATGTAACCGCAGTCCGTCGCTCTGCCTCTGCTCTCCTCCTTCCTCCGATGACGGAGGCTTCTGTCTGTAAGGTGGAGCGGTCTCATTGGCAGAGATAGATATCTAATCAATGAGACTGCTCCAGCTTACAGACAGAAGCCTCCATCATCGGAGGAGGGAGGAGAGCAGACGCAGAGCAGTCTATGTGGAAATAGCTGGGTGACAGACTTTCTAAGTTAAATTTACAACAAATAAAACTTAAAAAAAATAAAAATAATGAATAACATTTTAGAAGTATTCCATATGTAGCCTAACTATTTAGGCTGTGTTATAAATAAGTGGCACATCCATTTTAATACTGAAATTATTGTGCATGAACTTGTGTCTGCTGCTGGCTTCACCTATTATCAGATATAGCAAATGTGGACTATGCAGCTGCGGGGTCATGTCAACGTGAGAACACATGAACACGCCTTCCTGACCACGTCCAGCCACATAAAATAGCACTGCAGGTAATTATGCTGATAATGTGTCCCCATGGGTTTGTTGGTGCCCAGAACAATGTTTGCCATCAAAGTTCCCTATAAGGTGCATGCCTTCAATACTTTTTTGTGAACCTGTTAATATTAAAATAAGATATGTCCGGCCTGGGGTATGGTTATATATGCAAAAGTATGTCAAAAATGTCCCACGTTTATAAAGAAAAAGGTATTGCTTGCATTGCACCTTTCTTCTCATTTTGTCCAGAATTTTCATAACAATCAAATGATTAATACGTACTTACGCTGGGTCTAACATACTATGATAAAGTGATGCAACCATCTGCACCATAGGATAAGAGAAAATCCTATTGGTTAAATGGGGTTTGTAACCTTTTGAATGCTAGATGGGTCTCCAAAGACCTCTCTAGCATTCAAAGGATTAAATGTCCCATTTAAATTAATGGGAATTTAGGGAATGCTTATTTTTTCCCTATGGTACAGCTGTTTTTCTCCAGAATTTGACCCACATTTGTTAGTACATTAGCTCCACTTGTGATTCCTTTCATCTCCCCCTTTAGTATAATATTAAGGTATTAGCCTCTCGTAGTCATAATTTCCCCCACCCTGGCACAGACACACCTTGGTGGGTACCAGGAGGCTGCCTTTGATGCATACCAGGCTGTGGTGTGCTCCAGACTTGGAGCTGCTCTATCCTAGCTCACAGGCCTTCTGTCCACTTAAGTGAGCTATGTGCACAGTTAGTGGGCTCTCTGGAAGTCCTGCTCTGGCTGTGGGTGCTGAAGGGTACAGTGCGGTGAGAAAATCTCCTCTGCTGCAATATATTGTGGTGTGAGCATGTGACTACCAGGGATGGAGTGAGGTGCCAGTCACAAAAGCAGCAACCGGTACAACAGGGACATCTTTGCCCGACCCCCTCAATGATATGGTATGTTATCGATATCAAGGGGAATCTCAAGTATAGGAGATCCTGTGGCCATGGATGTCCTAGCGTGTAATGTTCCAGTAGAGATAAATGTATTGACTATTTCCTTGAGCTGTCCCTTTAAAGTTTAGGTTTAAAAAAGGGTGTCTCAAGCCTTAGGAATTTTTTTTCTCTCAAGGCTCAGTTACAGAGTGAGGCTATCTAGTAGAGACTGGGATTTTGAGTTTTGCAATCTAGTGACAGTCATAGTAAGATACTTAACATGAGAATTTGGGCTCTAGAATAGCTTTGATTGAAACTTTAAAAATTTCTTTATCTCATATTGTGGGACTGGCTTTTTCTGTCTCTTTCAGTCCCTTAAATTTTTTAACGGAATTAGTGATTTTATCAGAAGGCATCATCCTATATGATAAAAAGCTACGATGTTTGTCAGAAGCCATAATGCGCAGTAGAGACGGCCTGCGCTGCAGTCATGCGCTCTACAGACTGCCCGAATACGCTATATCTGATACCGAATTCGGACCAGAGTCCCCTCTGCGCACCTTCCTGGGACCGCTTGGTGAGCAGAGAGGCTGCTGGGAGGCACTGTGGCCCGTGTACATGGGCTTTTAAACTAGTACAGTCATAGAGAGTTCCATATTCTTTGCTTTTCTGGGTGCACTGTAAATAGTCACTTATTGGGGTTTCTTTATATTTTGGGATATAAAATAGCTTTTTTAACATGCAGTGTAAAATCTCATTTGTACTGAATTATTTTTAAGAGAAAGTCTTGGTGTTGTTTATGTTGCAAGTTCTCAAATATAAACAAAATGCACAGAACCACATCTACACCGACCAGAAGGCATAGACCTACATATACATTGTCTAACACTTTGTCTTTGTTCCACTGGTAGCCATAGAACATATATACTGCCTGCTTCCTAAGCCTTGTTGCACTGTCCAGAGGTAGCCGTACATAGTTTGACACCCCTTTACATATTCTTCAGTAATATAGTGGTTAAATGGTCCAGCTGGTCTGTGATCCATTCTGTGTGGAGCTGATCTGCTGATAACACACTACCTTTTCTGGTAGTACCTGGTGCTGAAGTTAGGCAACCTCAGAGAAAACAGGAATGTCAAAGAAGGCAGTGTGCCAGTGGCAGATTGGCTTCACAGTAAATGGAACATATACCACATGAGACACTCAACCATTACCTCCAGACTTAAAAAGAATAGTAAAAACCCTGTAACTTTCAGTGTGCCTTGATCTGTAAATAATGAGAGAGAGCCGGATGTGGCCCTCTAGCCAAAGGTTATCAATCCCTGACCTAGGAAATGTTGAGGCCTCTCAGCTCTTCAAGACCCTGACTTAAGCTGGGCTCACCCAGGCATTAAAACTGCTCTGAACCTCAAAGATTGCTCTAAATGACCACAGACATCAGGTTACTGTCTTAGGAAATCAAGGTCCCATGGGATATTAAAAATGACAGGTCTATAGAAAGTACGGGCAGAGAGAAATTAATTTGGCTGGGACCTTAAGCTACTGTACTCCATCTCAGCCATATCGACCCCTACTATGATGCTAGTCTCCCATTTGTAAAGAGGTAAGATTCAGAATGACTAATATGTAGAGTTATATCACATAATGTTTCCCGACAGTAAACATTTGATGCAGTCAGCTCTGATCTATTGACTTTTTAGAGTTAATGTGCATCAGTAACTCCTAAAGATATTTTGATATTTGAAACATTAATTCAAAACTGTCTACACACATTGTTAGCTAAAATCCCAGCAGATGCTTACTTTAAGAAATATTAATACATATATATTGTTGCTCTTAGATATATCCCCATCTAAAAATACAAGTATGTATGCAGAGATCACCTTGGAGCATGCTTAGTTTTGTGACTAGGTCATGCAGTTCCATTCTTCAAAGCGGATACTCCTCACGAGCCATGGTCTAGAAACGTGAGCCGCAGGGTTGTTTTAAAAGTAATGGAATCAACATTATTGTGCAGTGCCAGCATCATGACCAACCAGTTTAATAATGTTCTAACAAAAAGCTACCAAAGAAGTAGCAAAAGAAATTCTCATTTACTGCACTCCTGTATCCACATAAAGGTTATGATTAATCTCCCTTTTGAATCATTGTACACCATATGAAAAAGTAATTGAAGAGCTAAAATCAATTTTATTTATACTTATTTAAAAGAAAAATCCAAAAAGTAAAAATCTATATCGTAAATCCTTTTTAGATAAGTTATTTTAAGACCTAAGATTGTGAATCAAGGAGTTGCAAATCTTGCAAATTTGTATCATATGACTGGATCTAGTGAAATCCAATCAATGTAACAAACAGACATATGTTAAATACTATATGTCTGTATATGCTGCTACATTAAGAGGATGCAACCAATATATTGTTTCACATATCTACCTTCATTGGACTATAATTTTGCATATGCATCCTCTTATCCTGAACATAATACGATTAAACTTAATAAGTAATATTATATAGTGTCATGGATTGAATAGAAGATCATTAAATGTTGAACAAATGTTATGATTTTATTAATTGTGTTAAGCGATGTTATATCACATTTGGAGGTCTGCTTATTATGTTCATGCAGGAACTAGTTTAATACGGGACCATATTGAATTACTGAGATGGAAGAGGTTAGCCAATTGTTATTTTAAACAATTTAGGACAACCTGTTTAACATCTCGGTTAGCTAACTTATCTATTTAAAAGTAATACTGGAAGAAATTGTATGTAATGAATGCCAATATAGTCCTGTTATCAGGCGAAACAGTCTTGTAGTTAACCCTTCGTAACCTATCAAGTTGCGAGAGAGGCTAAATCTGGAATTCAGGCTCTAATTTGAAAACCTCTTCGTATCAAAGATAATATATAAGTTTATATCCAGCAATAAGTTGTAAACTGTGCTTGAATATAAATGTTGTTATTATAAATAATTAAAGCCAGCAGGTCACTCAATTCAAACAGTCATTATCTAATTTCTTTTTGTAGCATTAACTGATTAGAGCCCGGCTAGCTGAGCTGAAGTCTAGCAGCTTCGTGGTACAACTTCATTGCTGGGTAACCTCATCTCCTTACTCGGGGCAAGCTGGGAAATACTTAAACTGATATAAGACGTAAATGTCACTATTAAGTCTATTAAAATTAGTCAACCACGTGGAATTCTGATGATTGTGGTTTATTACTTTCACCAAGGTGCTGTAATTGACCGATTAAAAACCGGCTAGCTGAATATGAAATCAGGTGATTTCCTGGCACAACTTTGTTGCTATATAAACTTATATGATTGCCTGAAACAACCTGGGAACTATCCAAGCTGATACTAACATATAAATATCGTTATTTGAATCGGTCAGAGTTGATAACTCACATTAAAATCGGGTGGTCATGATTTATTGCATTCACCAAGGTGCCGTAACTGACTAATTAATGACGGGCTGGCTGTTTTCAAAATTTAACGGCTTTCTTAATTCAGCTAAGGTATTCCCTGTGTTAGTTCTTGAGGAATTGCACTTTCAAACTTTTCATCAATCTGAGCCTCTCTCACATGCTTGTTCTTACAACGTTAAGTTCTCCGTCTATCGAACTATTATACACTAAGCTCAGTTTAAAATCTAGCAACTTTCCTAATTCAGGTAAATTATTCTCTATGCTAGTTTGTCAGGGTTGCATTTTCTAACTGTTCACCTGTCTAAGCTTCTCCCTAGCTCAATCCTAGATTTCCACACATAGATCTGATCTATCGTAAATCTAAACTTATCATGACATGATCTATTGTTCAAACTCTAAGCTTATCATAACATAATCTGTTGTTTGAACTACATAGTTACATATAGTTACATAGTAATTTAGGTTGAAAAAAGACTTGCGTCCATCCAGTTCAACCCTTTTCCTATTCCTGTTTACCATCGCTGACCCAAAAGAAGGCATCTGACTCCAAATGACAATCAGATTTCTCCCTGGATCAACAAGCCCTAACTAAATATTAATCCCAATACTAACGTGCATAGCCCCTCTATATTATGCTCTTTTAAATAAGTATCCAGGCCCCTTTTAAAGGCTTCTAATGTATTTGATAGCACCACCTCCTCCGGAAGTGCATTCCATACCTTTATTGTCCTTACTGTAAAGAAACCCTTCCGCTGTTGTAGATTAAGTCTCCTTTCCTCAAGTCTAAGCGGGTGGCCCCTTGTCCTGTGTACTGTTCTGTTAATGAACAGGTCTTTTGAAAGCCCTTTATATGGGCCTTGTACATATTTATATAGTGTTATCATATCCCCTCTAAGACGCCGTTTCTCTAGTGTGTACAAGTTTAACTTTTCTAGCCTCTCTTCATAACTAAAACTTTCCATTCCCCTTACTAGTTTTGTAGCCCTCCTCTGCACTCTCTCTAGTTCCATAATGTCCTTCTTCAGAAAGGGCGCCCAGAATTGAACAGCATATTCTAGGTGGGGTCTTACCATGGACCTGTAAAGAGGCATAATTATATCTTCCTCCCTTGAGTCAATACCCCTTTTAATACATGCCAATATCTTATTGGCCTTTGCAGCTGCCAGCTGGCACTGCATGCTACTGCTAAGTCTATTGTCTACCATTACTCCTAAATCCTTTTCATTAGTAGATTTCCCCAGAGAAACACCATTTAAACTATATGTTGCATTTTTATTATTATACCCAAAATGCATAACTTTACACTTGTCTATATTGAATCTCATTTGCCATTTGCCTGCCCAGTTACTCAATTTGTCCAAATCCTCTTGTAATGAAGACACATCCAGTTCAGACTTTATTACCTTACTTAATTTTGTGTCATTGGCAAACACTGATACATGGCTTCCTATGCCCTCTGGGAGGTCATTAATAAACAAATTAAAAAGAAGAGGACCCAGGACAGATCCCTGAGGCACTCCACTTATCACGTTTATCCAACTGGAGAACTTGCCATTTACTACCACTCTTTGCATTCTATCTTTCAGCCAATTTCCAATCCACACACAAACATTTTCCCCTAGTCCTATTTCATTCAATTTGTACAGTAACCTCTTGTGCGGAACTGTATCAAATGCCTTGGCAAAGTCTAAATAAATCACGTCAACCGCCGCTCCCTCATCTATATTATTACTTACTTTTTCATAAAATTCGATCAAGTTCGTTTGACAAGACCTATCTTTCACAAAGCCATGTTGGCTATTGCTAATGATATTCCTGTTCCAGCAGAATTCTTGAATATATTCCCTTAGCAACCTTTCAAACAGCTTCCCTACCACAGATGTCAAGCTTACGGGTCTGTAATTTCCTGGCTGGGACTTTGATCCCTTTTTAAATATGGGCACCACATCTGCTTTACGCCAATCCATGGGCACCATACCAGAATTAAAAGAATCCCTGAAAATCAGATATATCGGTCTGGCCAGGGTCTGGCTTAGCTCTTTAAGTACCCGTGGGTGTATACCATCTGGCCCCGGAGCTTTGTCTACCTTGACACCATTCAATTGTTTAAACACTTTTTCTTGTGTTAGCCAGTCCCATGCTTGCTGTGCCTGTTCTGTAAAAGTGGTTTGCAGATTCTCGTCCAATGGGTGTTCCTTGGTAAAAACAGAAGAAAAGAAATTATTTAAAATATCTGCCTTCTCTCTGTCCCCTTTGACCATCTCACCCGTTTCAGATAACAAGGACCCAACATTATCAGACTTTAATTCATTGTTTGAACTGCTGCGCGTTTCGCTTTCACGCTTCATCAGAGTTAAGTCAAACAATGCCTACCCGCTAGTATTTACAGCTGTGTCCTATATTAAAACGCCTCTTTCTATGATGTATGTCGATTCTTAATGAAGATGGACATATTGCTCGTCAGGTTTGTTAACTCTTTCCATCTAAGAAAACAAAAGTATTCATAAGCTGAGAGACTTTGGTTCCGTTATTTTAACTCTTTCATTAAAGGGAAACAAAATATATCAAGGCATCATAACAGTGATATTTCATTATAAGAGAAGGAAATAAATATGATAAAATACATATTAGTTACAAAAATCTCTGTGATTCTCAAACTTTGATGACCTAAATTCTAAAAATCAAGAGGGGTTATTTGATTTATTTGAAAAGGATAATATATTACCCAGGTTATCAAGGCAGCATAGGAGTAATTTTTTCATTATAAGAGAAGGAAACTAATATTATAAAATACATATTAGTTACAAGACTCTCTATGAATCCCTAACTTGGTAACTCAAATTCTAAAACTCAAAAAAGAGTTATTTGGTTTATTTAAAATGAATGTTATATTACCAAAATTACTGAAATTACAACACAGAATTGTGTTGCTCATCCTTATGGCTAACCTTTTCCACTACATGTCCAGATCAGTCTTCTGCCCACACTGAAATAGTAAGTCATTGCCAGACAGAACCAGACCCCAGGTCTACTGGTTATGGTTTGCCACATTGCCTCTTCGGCCCTGCAGGTTTTATATCCTAGTTTGGCCTGTCTGTCTATGATACCCGTGGTACGGCTCCATTCTTTGCCTTCTCCTATTGTCCCTGTTTATAAATGTTCTGCACAGAGTTTGAAAGCATCTTCTGTGCACATGTATGCAGAGGATGCCATAATCTACGCTAACATATCTAAACATATTACAGCTTGAGGCTGCATTACAGGATGATTTCTCTGAAGTTGAATGATGGATCACTAAAAGCAAACTGTTTTTAAACACTAAAAAATACCCACAGTGGTATTTGGTACAAGGCACACATTACTTGAACTCCTCAATATCCATTTAACCACCACAAAAAGTCTAATCATAACTTGGCCCCAGTTGACTGGTTAGTTGGCTAAACACCCACTCTCAATTTTGGTCTTCATACTGATACACTTACATCTGTATAATTAATTTTGCCACTTTGTTCTCTTATGTAATTACATTACCCATCACTGTAATACGTTTAAGGAACTATAATTGGCTAGCATTGAATCCAGACATACCCTTCATCTTTCTTGCCTAGTTTCTGGAAAGCTACCAGACTGCCTGACAGGCACAGACTGGCCATCGGGCATACCGGGCATTTGCCCGGTGGGCCGGTCCGAGCGTTTAAAAAAAATAACGAATGCCCGCCGCCCTCCCCCATGGGCTGCTCAAAAAATAAAAATGGGCCGCTCAGCCTTAAATGCCCGGGCCTATTTTTTGTCCCAGTCCGGGCCTGCTGCCTGAGCAGTATGCTCACTGCCACTCTCCATACTTCCTATAACCTCCGCTCCACTACCAGCAACTCACTGACTATTCCAAACAAGAAATAATTGGATTGACCTGTCTTCTTCCAAAAATCTTGAATAACCTACCTGAAAAAAATCACATTGCCTGGTTTAAAAATAACTTTTTCTTGTATTTCAAAATAATATGTATGTGTATATAATAGTTAATGCATTATTTTTCTTTATTGCGCTAAAAAATGATAGGGTGCCCCTTATTAAAGAGTCAATACTTTCATTCAAGGGTTCTCTTTAATAATGTGCATGCTGGGTTATCTAGTGCTCACTCAACATGCTATAATATCTTAATGAACAGCTGGAGGGGGGAAGCATGGTGATCAAACATACATGGACACAAATACATGCATGCATTCACACACATACACACACTAGGAGGACACATTCACCCACATCTTAAAGACGTAAGGCCCCTCTCTTAGACGAGGGTTCTTTAAAAAATGCTTATGATGGGTGATGAGTTGATCACCCTGCAAAAGTACATATTATATAGATACATATTGATATATAAATGTGGTAGTTCTAGTTTTGTGCTTCTCGCACACCCTATAGTAAGTCAATTCATACTAATGGGGTACAATTTTTCTCAGGCTGGCAATATATACTGAGAACAGATGGAAATTCCATGGGTTTCAATGATATTAGTATCTTTGAAGATACCTTATTTTTAATCTATTGCCACTTTCTGAAAATATTTGTGCACACTAGCCTAGGCATAGAAAGGATAGTGACCCCTTATTTGATTCAGTGGATCATCATCTTTCCAAAATGGTATGCCCTGTCTGCATTTTCTTTGTATCTATAGTTGTTAAAGTCATTTAAAGCAGTCAGGTTAAATCTGGAGAATGTAAGAAAAAGAACAGATTTTGGTAAGGTTAGTTTTGTGCTTCTGGCACACCCTATGGTAGGTAAGTTCCTACCATCAGGGTGTTATTTCTTTTAGGAGAGGAGTTTCTAAAGAATACAGTAGGGAATTTCCATAAAAAATTGGAAATTCATAAAAAATTGGCTTCTGTCCAATGTTAAGTCTATGGAGGGAATGCCATGGCCAGTATTTTTTTGAAGAAAAGGTGGCAACCCTACCACTAAAGTAAATAAATGAGAACTGGGTGAGATTTCAGCAGTTAGCTGGGAATGAAAGTAATAGTTTAGCACCATTGCCACTACAATATATGGATCTGCCTGATTCAATATATTTATAAAAGACTTCAGGACAGAACAAAAAATAATAACATACATCTGTTTTTTTCATCTTACAACGCTACTACACTTGTTTCAATTTATTTTCCTTGGAGGCACTGCCTCATTCATTGGATACTAAAGTAAAGTGATAGGAGACCTTGTATACCATTGAAGGGGTTGATAGTAAAACAGAGAAAATTACTATACTGAGTAATAGCATGATTGTTTGATGCATAGCAAACTATTGTCTTTTTTTAGCTGAACTGTCCAATGCTACCATCTTGTGATACTTTAGGGTAACTACAGTAAATGTATGTTATACGCAACAATTCTCTCATAATCTAGAAGTGTACACAGAAAAAATTCAAGGGATGTTTCTGTCCCCTCCTGTTGGTGTGTGCACAAAGCAACTATCAGAAGGGAAATAATATAATTAGCCTCCATGACAAAAATAATGAAGCCATCTCAAATTTAAACATGAGCAAACCACAAATATCTAAAACTTCAACTGAAGACATAATCTAAAAGATAAAATTGTCCAGCTTCTTAGAAAAACCAAATACAACCCATAATATGAAAAAGGAAATAAACAGACATAGCCATGCCCAAATAGCTCTTCTTGTATCCCCGAATGGAAAAATGACAATGCAGAGAAACTTGCATAATATTATTCTTTCCCATACAACCTCAAAAATGATAGTTTCCTTCCCACTCCTAACACCACAGCAATTCAGGATTACTTAACTACCTAAACGTCCCCCAAAATACCAAACAAATCAAATAGAAGTATTCAACAAATGAACAACACTAGAAAAGACTGTGTCTGGCATCAAAAATCTTAAAAACAATAAATCTTCTCTCACAGATGGGTCCATAAATGAAGACCTATAAAGGCATCTTGGCTCCAAACTTACTATAAATCTTCCACGCATTAACTGCTTATAACACTCTCTATCAAAACCAGGTAAACACCCAAATACGTTTCACAATTTTCAACCATTTTTGCTTCTAAACTGACACTAAATTGTACATGAAAATTTTGAATAACTGCTTAATCCCTTAACGTCCAATAATGTGCCAGAACCGTCACTGCTATTTTGACGTTAAGGACCAGTGGCGGGGACTGAAACTGGAGCAATCTCTTTCAGTCCCCCATTTGGAGTGCCGGCACACGTGCTCAGTCACATGGGTCGGCACATCAAACTTTTCTAACTGGTCCTTAAACGACCACACACCCCGGGACATCATTCTTCCTCCTATAATCAACACTGGCCAAGTGGGATTTACCTCTACATGTGAAGTCCCAGGCAAGACCATGAGATTCATAAACCTAACTCAAGCCTCACACAAAGCACAATGGCATTTATTATCCTTCCTTATAGTCATAGAAACATCCATATTAAAGGGATAGTAATGTCAGAAAAAAGTATTAACTATATGGTAGATACAATTAAAAGAGAGTACTTGAACTTATTTGTATCTCTCAAACTGTTATGGTTTGGGAGATATAGGAAAATAAAGTTATCCGCTCCCTCCCCTTTCTGCCTGACGAGCTGTAAAACTGTTAGAAGCAGATTCTGTCGCTTGACCAGATGTGGCTCTTCAGCAGCGATGATATAATAATATCTAAAGATAAATACTTCATCAGAATGGTCTACAATGTGTGCTTGCAAACCAGGCACACATTGTAGACCGTTCCGATGAAGTATTTATTTTTAGGTATCGCTATGTTGGCGCTGCTGAAGAGCTGCCGTCTGATCCAGGAACCAGAATCTGCTTCTGACAGCTTTACAGCTCGTCAAGCAGAAAGGGGAGGGAGCGGATAACTTTATTTTCCTATATCTCTCCAAGCATAACGGTTTGAGAAATACGAATAAGTGTAAGTACTCTCTTTTAATTGTATCTACCATATAGTTAATACTTTTTTTCTGACATTACTATCCCTGTAAAGGCACTCTGACACACTTTGGCCTTGTAGGGTCCATCTTACAAGCTATTTTAAACATGCATTCCTTGCCTTCAACCAAAGTACTTAACTTTGGCTTCCTCTCCATCACATTTTCCACATCTAACAGAACCATACATGTGTGCACTCTATCTTCACACATCTTTGAAATGGCATTTTAACTCTTGGCTGCAGAAATTAGACAAAACCCAAATATCCAAGTCTTTAAATTCTGCAATGACTACACCAGATCTGCACTATTTGCTGATGACATTCTGATGACAATAATCAATCGGTTAATTTCCGAAATCTACATATTTTGGTGTGCTCTCCCACTATAAAAAAATCTGAAATGCAGACACTAAGCTTTGGCTTGTCTAACCAAATTATTAAAAAACTACACTCCCTCATCCACCACCACACACACCTCCACTTTTACAAAATAAGCCCAGTTTGAAATTCATTTTATATGGCAACACATAAAAACTTGCATAGCCCTTAAAATATTTTAAAGGGGAAAAAAGAGAACAGAGGATCTAGGTCTACCGAACATTTACCTATTCCACAAAGCTTTAATCCTTAAGGACAAGTAAAGCCAAAAAAAATTTTAATAATAAAGGGAACATAAGTGTAGAGATATGAGAGCATAACAACTTGTGTTTTGAACAACCAGGTATAATATAACAATAGATTCAGGAGGGTGAATGCACATATATCAGGTTTAATCATTTGGAAACATACATCCACATGCTAAAAATTACAATTTGCCAACAAAATAATATCATAAAAATATCATAGACATTTTAATCCTAACTAATCAGAAAACAAAACAAAACAAAGAAACAAACAAGAACACCACAAAGTAGCATTCAGTAACACACACAGCAACCCACTGAGGGACATTTGTTACTAGGAAAAGCATAACTTTGGTGCTATATCATATTCAGAAATTAAATAAACAAATGCAAAATTAGGCCTAACTTAGTCAAACAAAAATAATAACCAGAACAAAATAGTTTTCTCTAAAAGACTAATCCCATTGCTCATTTTTGTGAGTCATACAACTATTAGTCACATCAGGCCTTACAACATGGGTGTGAAATGTGCAAAGCAATAATTCAGTCATTTTTTTTCTATTTGGATAAAATTAATTTAGTTGTCACCCCTCCCTTTTCTGTGAAAATTTTCGCTAACAAACTAAATTCATTCACCGAGCCATAACACATACCTTGATGTTGGAGGGCCAGCGGTGTCCTCAAAGCCCTGGTCCTACAGCATCTTGTCTGTAAAAACATCAAAGAACGGAAAAAAAATCCTTCCCTGCCACCGTCACCTCCGCTGCATCTGCAAAAAACCTTAATCCTGCTCAGGCCTTTGCCCATGCCAGAATGGGGGAAAAATTACAGGGATTGGCTTTTATGTTGTCATCCCTGTTCAAATTAGTTCCCACACTCCCATTGGCTGGGATTGTAGGGTACACAGAGTACGGAACCTGCCCTGCATTTAACATACCTCCCAGCCAATCAGTATCTAGTTTGAGGGGTCAAGGATATGTGTAATATCACCCTTCCAGCTAGCCTATCATGCCGATTGCCTGGGAAGTGAAGTTACTACAGGCCTCCTTACAAGCCAGTGGGAGTATGGGAACTTTTTTAAACAGGCATGGCTATATACTAGCAAATATCTGTTAATTTTTTTCCCTCATTCTGGCTCTGGTAGTGGCACGAGAAGGATTAAGGTTTTTTGTTGTTGTTGTTTTATGTAGATGCAGCAGAGGCAGTGGGGTAGTAGGTTTTTTTAATTCTTTAGTGTTTTTTTTACAGAAAAAATGCTGGAGCACCAGGGTGTTGAAGACACTGCTGGATCTTCAACATCAAGGTAAGTGTTATACTTTTTGTGAATGTGTGTAATCATGCGAGTATGCGTGTAAATGAATGAAACAAATGTCCGTGCATGAAAATGTTGATTATATTGTTCATGTTTCTGGAATTGAGTGTTCTGTGAAATCAGTTTATCATTTTAATCAGAATGTCAGAAAACTGTAATTTTTGTTAAATGTTGCATTTGTAACAAAACTGATGCACAAATCAAACGTCGAGCCCTCCATTATAGCTGTTGTATGAGTACAACAGTTTCAGATGGCTATTGGCTGTCTGAGGAAGATGGAAGTTGTGGTTCAAAAACAGCTAGATGGCAGCAAGTTGTTCTCAACTGACTTACAGTGTATCAAGCCCTAGAGTTCTGATGCAACTCCCGAAAATTAATAGACCCATTTTTCTACAAAATCAATTTGTGACCATGGTTAACACATGCATACAAAGGAGGTTCTCTGAAACCAGGAACATCCGGAGAAATTTTGGGGTGAACCAACATCATAGGTGACAAAAATTAGCATTGATTTAAATGGGGATTTTAATCCCTTAAATCAGTGATTCTTAACCAGGGTGACTTGGAATTATGGTGTATCACGTACATCCACTTAAGGTATCTCTTGTTTTCTAAATAGGCTTTGATATAAATGTCAATGTTTATTTTAAAATGTATATTTATAGAAATTGTTATGCACAATGTGCTTATTTTTGTTTTTCTGAATTTTAGACCTAAAAATAACTATTACTTATTTATACCCTTCATAACATTATTGACAAATTACATAAATGTTAGGGGTGTCCTGATAAAGTCTATACTGCATGTTAGGGGGGCCTTATAAAAATAAAAAAAGACTGAAAACATTGCCTTAAATTCTTTGACGGTCTCCAATGCATTGTAAAGCAAGGAATCGGATCATGCAATGGGTTAAAAGTCCCTTTTAAATTGGTGAAAAGTTTGTGAATGTTTATTTTCTCCCTGTGGTACAGATTCTTTGTTCCAAAAAAATTGCTCCTGTTTGTCTTGTGCATATGCCCTTAATCAAACCAGAATATAATAGTACACATAACTGACAAAAGGCAACAGTGACTGCTCACCATTCAGCACCTGCTATGTCACTTGATGCTCATCAAGAAATTCCCAGGAATCCTTCTGTGAGAACGCCATGTGTTTTTCTACTTCATTCTACTTCTTGTATCTGATCAAGCTGCTGGCAGGGGTGCTATCAATATAGCTTTTGCTATTGGTATATGTGGTTTGTTCCAGCACTGCTCTGCATTTGTCTTAATACATGTGAAAATGAAAGCAAGAGACCTAGTTTTCATGAAGTTTAATCTAGTTTGCCCAGTTTAATCTAGTTTGCCCCAGAACTGCTCTTTTACCTTGTGCATGCGGTCCTATGAATATGAAACACTATAAAATATTAAAGTACTATAAACTGGTAGTTTCTGGGATCAGATATGTCAATTTAGCTGGACTAGGTTAATGTAACCCTGCTGAAAATCCTGTCAGCAGAGTCAGAAACTGACCTTGCTCATCTATCTTGTTTGGTCCAGAGACAGACCTGAACTTGGAGACATGGACTTCTTAGTGTAGATTCAGTGACTGCTTCACAGCAACCATTTGCAGCAACATGGGCAGTTGAGTCTTAACAGTTGCTACAATTTGGAATTGCAGTGCTGCAAGAGACATCCTTGAGCCAGTCTACATTCATCACATAGGAATTAATGCCATGTCTTCAGACAGTCCTAGGCTAAGTTTTTACCAAAAATGGTTGATATGAGTCATTTGGGGCTGCTGGTTAGACATCTTATTAACGCTATTCAATTACCCTTTGATAAAATGATGTAAGGAAGGGTTTCCATAGGTATCTTATAAAGGGATACAGTTCTGCACTGTTCAAGCTACCTGTTACTCATCCCCATTCTCCAAGGTATAGGGGCATGGTAGACGTGAAAAAGGGGTTGGCCCATGGGTGCACCAGAAAAATATCATTAACTGACCCCAGGTTGGTCATCCAATAATTTGACGTTCCAATAGTGCCAAATGAATAATCAAAATGGAGATTCATAGAAGATCTAGCATCCTGAATGTGTTCTGCTTTGAAAACACCAAAGTTGCAGCATTCTGCATTCTAGTGTCTTCAGAGTGGGAATAATTGCCAGTGTGAGCTGCAAAATAGTGATCAACAGAATAAAATCAAGCATTGTTAATGCAGAACCCAGTGTAAGACAAGCAAAGAAAAACTCTAAAAATAATGATGAATCACATTGCCTAGATAAATATACATTGCTTAATCTGCAAAGAAACATAGTTAAATGAGTTGAAACAGAGACTGAAATCTATATAATGGTTGATAAAGAGTCCTCAAAGGAATGCTAATAGCTATTTACACAAAAGAAGAAATTCTGTGGCAAACCATCTCCACCATAGGGAAAGCCCTTAAAGTGTTAGTAATGTCTAAAAAAAACTTTTTTGCATTTAGAAGAGCTCAAAAAGCTGATCTTTATGCAAAAAACGTATCTCTCAAACCGCTATGGTTTAAGAGATACGGGCGTTTGAAGTTTGATTTCTCCTACTGACAGCTGTAAAGCTGTCAGCAGGAGATTCGTGTCGGTCGACACTGTGGCGCTTGAGAAGTGCCGGGATCTCGTTACTTACACGGGATCCCTTCACTGGAATGGTCTAAAACGTGTGACTAGTGTTCAGGCACATGTTTTAGACCATTCCAGTAAAGGGATTCTGTGTAAGTAACGAGATCCCGGCACTTCTCAAGCACCACAGTGCTTTACAGCTGTCAGTAGGAGAAATCAAACTTCAAACGCCCGTATCTCTTAAACCATAGCGGTTTGAGAGATACAGTTTTTTGCATTTAGATCAGCTTTTTGAGCTCTTCTAAATGCAAAAAAAATTTTTTTTAGACATTACTATCACTTTAACTCTGCGTTTGATACATCTCTGGTGATCAAACGATTAAATGATAGAAAGGACTGCAGTGCAGTGCTTCACAATGTATTGGAGACCTCACTAGTATTTAAAGGGGTTAAAAGCCCCACTTTAATCAATGGGAATTTCTATTTATCCCTTATGGTGCAGTTGGTTTGCCCCAATATTGCTTAGCTCATTAGCATAAAACACTAAATAATAAAAAGAGGATTTTAGTCTTATCTGTTAAATCCTTTTCGCTAGATCCATATAACTCATAGGTACCATGGGGAAGTGACAGCTCCTCCCAGTGGGCTGGAGCAATTCTGAAAGAAGTGCAGGGGTGGAGCCTCACCCTCCTCCATTTCAGGCTACCTTAGCCACTTCCTGCCAGTTAGATTTGAGAAAATAAACCTATCAATTAAGATAGCAAGAAGGAAGAAGGGAAATCTCCTGTGAGGGATGAACCCAAAAGGACTCCCATGTCTAGCCTCAAGAGACCCAGCCTGGTCCCTTTCACTGGGTGGGAGACCTGTGAGTTATATGGACTAAGAGAAAAGGATTTAACAGGTAAGACTAAAATCCTCTTTTGTCTGTCGTCTAATATAACTCACAGGTACCATGGGGATGTGCCAACATTGAGCTCCCCAGGATGGGAAGAAAAGGAAAGGACCAAGTGCCGGTCCCCCATGATACCAGAGTTCCCACGGTCTATCCAGGATACGGAACAGCCCAAACTAACCGTCACAAGCACACAGCACACAAGAACAAGAGCCAACAGGGCTCAACAGTTAAAAAGCTAACGCACAGGAAAATAAAGTCCTAGACAGGCAAAACTGCCTCCAGGACTTTCCTGCCAAAGCTGGCTTCAGCAGAAGCCAGAACATCCACACAACAGTGTTTAGCAAAGCTGTGCACAGAAGACCAAGTGACCTCCTTGCAGTCCTTGGTGGAGTGTGCCGTAATGCGGAAGAGAACAGGTTTTCCTCTGAGCTCATGAGCTTTGCGGATAGTAGATTTAATCCAGGACGCAATAGTCACCTTGGACACAGCCAAACCAGCCCTGGGACCCTCAGGGATGACAAACAAGGCATCTGTCTTGCTGATGGACTCAGTACATTGCACATAGAACTTGAGGCTCCTTGCCAGATTTAGGGTCAGGACAAAAGGAAGGCACAACAATGACTTGATTGATATGGAACTCAGAGACCACCTTAGGAAGAAATCCCTGGGAGGTACAGAGAACACTCTTATCCTTGTGAAACACCAGGAAAGGCAGTTTACAGGACAAAGCCTGCAACTCAGCAACTCTGTGGACAGAGACCACAGCCAAAAGAAAAACCATCTTCCACATCAGAAGACGTAGATGAAGGGTAGCCACAGACTCAAAGGGAGGCTGCTGCAAGACACCCAAGACCAGATTAAGGTCCCACTGTGCAGTGGGAGCCTTAAAGGGAGGGAAAGAGTGAGCGACACCTTGAAAGACTTTGATATTGGCAACATGGCAATGTGTCTCTGGTTAAAGACAGAGAGAGCTGAGGTCTGGACCTTCAAGGAACTAAGGCTAAGGCCTTTGTTCACACCATCCTGCAAAAAGGACAAGATGGACATAAGATCAAACTCCTGTGAGGACAGATCCCAGTCCACACACCAAGAATAAAATGTAGACCAAACCCTGTGGTAGGGCTTAGAAGAGACTGACTTCTTGGTTTGGATCATGGTGGAAACCACCTCGGGAGAAAAGCCCTTCCTCTTAAGATGTCTATGTCCTCTCTCCAGAGGTAACCCTGGAGAAAGAGATCTGGTGTTCGTGGCAGAGGAAATGGCAACGCCAACAGTTCTGGAAACCAAGGTTGCCTGGTCCAATAAGGAACAATCAGTATGACCGATGCACTGTCCATCCAAATCTTTCTCAACACCCTGGGGAGAAGGGGAGGAAAAATGCAGACTAGATGAAAGCACCAAGGAAAGGACAAGGCGTCCACTGCAAATGCCAGAGGATCCCCCCAGTGAGAGCAAAACATCGGAACCTTCCTGATATCCCTGGTAGCCATCAGGTCTATCCAAGGACACCCCAATTTCTGGACCAGCAAGTTGAAGACCTCCAGATGGAGTTCACACTCCCAGGGGTCCACTGTTTGATGACTGAGGAAGTCCGCCAGAACGTTCTCTATGCCTGGGATGTACATGGTGGAGATGGCAGGAACATGTTCTTCTGCCCAGGCCAAAAATAGCCTTGACCTCTAACCAAGCAGAAGTGCTTATTGTGCCTCCTTGCTTGTGGATGTAAGCCATGGCCGTGGCATTGTCTGACTGGGAGCGGACTGGACAGTCCCTCAGTGGAGAGGACCAGTATACCACAGCATGGAGAATTGCTCTGAGCTCCAGAATGTTGATGGGTAGGAGGGTCTCCCCTATCTTCCATCGCTCCTGAACCCCCAGGTGACCCAGGACAGCTAGTGTTCATCATCACCAGAGTCCAATACTGGACAACAAAGGGTTTCCCCTTCCTCGGGTTGGAGCTGTCCAACCACCAGAGGAGGTCCTGCTTCATTTCCTGGGGAAGAGAGACCAGACGTTCCAGGAGTTCTTGATTCCCCCGGTAAGCCCTGATAGTGAACCTCTGAAGCTCCCTGGAGTGCGCCATGGAGTACGGAACTGCTTCCATGGTAGATATCATCTTGCCCTCAAGGGATGAGAACTTGCATAACGGGGCTGAGGTCCACTCCAGGGTACAAAACACCTTGTTCGTGATCTGCTGAACAGAATCCTCTGTTAGATAGACAAAGCCCTGACAGGTGTTGAACCGGAGACCTAGGAAAACCAGATTCTGAGAAGGAACTGGAGCAGACTTGTCCATGTTCAGAATCCATCCATGCTGGAGGAGGATCTGGGCACATTACTGGACCCGCTGGTCCAGGAGGTCCCAGGAAGGAGCCTGAAGGGGAGAGAGCAGTGGTGAGCCTGAAGGTGAGAGAGGTGAATTGGAAGTGTCCCAGAGTGCAAGCAAGTCTGAGATACTTCTGACTATCTGGGTGAATATGAATATGCAGGTAAGCATTCTGCAGATCCAGAGAGGCTAGAAATTCCCTGTGATGGCAGAGCACAAAGACTCCATCTTGTAATGAGTATGGACCACAAAACAGTTGAGGTCCTTGAGGTCCAGGATAGGGTGACTGCCTCCATCCTTCTTGGGAAACACAAAGAGGTTTGAATAGAGATTCTCTGAGCACTCAGATGGTTAAGAAAAACTGGGGGGAATTCACTAAGCGGTGATAAAGCAATGATAAAGTAGAGAAGACTTCGCCAGTTTATCACTTCTCCAATTCGTATGTTATTCTATACAGCCTATTCACTATGATTTCTTTGGAGGTCTTCGTAAATAGGCTCTATAGAATAACATAGGAATTGTAGAAGTGAAACTGGAGAAATCATCTCCACTTTATCACCTCTTTGTGAATCTTCCTCCTGGAGTGATTCTGAGCAATACAACTACCCCACAGGGGAAAAATAAAGATTCCCAAAATCCCCACTGATTTAAAGAGTTCGTAACCTTATATTTTGACTTTACATAATAAGAATAAATATAACCTAAAAAGTATAGGTGAGTAGACTTTACATATTATGCACATGAAAGGTGTTAAAAGTCCCATTTAAAGCAGAACTATGCACCCTCTTACCCTGTTGTCTGTCTCCTATTACCCATTTAGACTGTAAGCTCCTTGGGGCAGGGACCTCTCTCCTAATGTTTCCATGACTGTGGCACTTGTTTTATCCCCTCTTAATTAATGTAACTTACTTTTATTGTAAAGCACTGCATACACTGTGTGGCGCCATATAAATAAAGATATACATACATACATACTTTGAGGTAATACCAAGTCGCCATGCATTCAGTAAATGCATGGTGACTAGCTTGAAAGTAGAGGTCTTACCGTTAAATAATAGCTCTGACTAAAGTAATCCGTCCCGTTTCGGGACTGACGGGCAGGTTAGTGCGGTCTGTGCCTGCGCAGGCGCACAGATAAGATGTCTGCGTTGTAGCCTGGGTTACGGTCTCCAAACGGGACGGATTACTTTAGACAGAGCTATTATTTAACGGTAAGACATCTATTTTCAAGCTAGTTGCCATGCGTTTAATGAATGCATGGCAACTTAGTGTTACCTGAAAGTTCCTCTTTAAATAAACGGGTTCTTTTTTATTTATATAAAAATAAAAGATACATATCATTTTCAGTGGTTTGGGAAAGATGAGTGACATGCTGTCTGGCTAGGAGGACCTAGAATTCTTAGAACTGCCACTGTGAGCCACAAGACACTATTGGTTGGTGTTAGAGTGCAGTACTTGAGAACATGGATAGACCATTGTGCAGTCTAGCTGCGGCCTAAACTGAGTTAAAGTGCCAAGTGTACAGCACAGACCAGTTGAGCTGGAATGTGCTCAGGATGATTGGACAGGGTCTGCAGAAATGGTCACGAGTGGAGTTCTAGCACCAGTCGCCAGGCAGTAAGATACAGAACTAATCAAGATACTGAAGATAGACTGTACTTAAATCAACTGAACACTAGGAAGAGTAGCTAGAGGCAGGCTGCAATACAGGCACTGAACCACGGTGGCAGTGTAGAGGAAACCAGCAAGAGCAGCACATCAGGAGAGCCACCTGAACAGGACTCAGCTCAGAGACCTCAGTACAGAGGTCCACAATATTCAAAGATACAACAGCAACTGAGCAGCAGGGCAAAATAGAAATGTCTAGACCAAGAGCAAGAGTGCAGCACACCACTGCCAATGACCAGGCTGGATCTATAAAAAAGCAGCACAATCAGGGTCAAACAGCAGAAGACTACAACATGTACTTCAGGAAAAACTGCAAAAAGGCGCAATGAAGTAGAGAAGACAGGAACAGGCTCTGTTCAGTAACTGCAGATCAGTACAAGAACAAGCAGCAAACAATACCACGGTTAGGAACAGGACTGGTTCAGCAACAGCAGATCAATGCAGGAACAAGCAGCAAACAACAACGTAGTCAAGAAAAAGGCTGTTTCCGCAACAGTGGGTCAATGCAGATACAAACGGCAAACCATACCATGGTCAAGGAACAAGATTGCTCAGCAACACATCATCAAAGCAGGAACAAGCAGTAAAAATAGTATGGTCTGGAAGAAATCAAGGGCTGGATTCTATTGCAGGTGATAAATGTTACCACACGTTTTTTTCAAATATTTTCCTATTGACGTCTATGGGGAAACCTGGTGATAAAAGAAGAGATAAAATTAGCACCTGCAATAGAATCTAGCCCCTTGTCAGTAACTAGAGAGCAGGAGCAAACAACTTACACTGGAAAAGCCAAAACAGGAAGATTGCAGGAAGCATCATTGACACAAAGTGGCTGCTCTATAAAGGAGACCGGAGGGGGGGAGATGCACTATGGAGTGCTAAATAGGCGATAAAGTGGAGACGAATTCTCCATTGATATAATTTCTCAAGTTTATATAATATTCTGTGGAACCAATGCACTAAGATTTCTCTAGCATTGGAGATCTTAGTGAATAGGCTCAACAGAATAACATAAAAACTAGAGCAGTGATATCACTGGAGAAGTCATCTCCACTTTATCACACCTTAATGCATAACTCCCCAGGTGATCAAAAGAGCTGGCCTGAACACCACATCAGGACACAGGTGGGGCAGCAGGTAATCTCCAGACTGGACAATGACAATGAGATTGCTAATATCAGTAGAGAAATAAGGGGAACTAGTAACCAAAAGCAAATTTAGCAATTTTAATTAAGTTGCCCTTGGTACTACCTAAACTAAAAAAGCAATATTGAAAGGTAGGAGAGATAGAAAGTGTTGGAGCATGCTTTCCTTTTAGTGAGGTATGATACACAACACACTATTTTAAACTACCAGTTCTCATAGATCTGTTGTTAAGCACTGTGTGAAAGAGATAAATGATTATACCACAATGGAATGGCTCCCATGGCTAAATTAAATTGATTCACGCAATAATACACTAATTGGTAAGAAAGTGCACTCAGCTGTGTCAGCTGTGCCTATATGCACAAAAACGACCGCCAGGAGGATTCTCCTGTAATGGAGAGCTAGAGTTGATTGGTAACTGTAGAAACAGCTATACGTATTTTTTCTTCATACCCATATAGTATGACCTTATGGGGATGGTATAGCTTTCTGCTGAGATGAAAACATGCATGAAATATCAGCAGATATAATTACAAAATCAGCTGCCACTATTATGCAGAAGATTGCCTGGTAATGAATGCAACCAGAACCTTTACTAATAATAGAGAGATCAATGACAGTCTACATCTAAAGGAAAAAATATTACTTCTACAAGTCAGTACTCTTAATTACATCTCGTGCTGTTAGTAGTAAACCTGGGACAACCTTCAGCTGGTTCAGGTTTTCCACCAGGCAATGACAGCAAATTCACTACTGTCCAATAAGCATTATCTGACACATTTCAGCCCTGTGGCCTTTTTTCTATAATAAACACACAGCCTCATTGTTATTATCAATTAATGTCACAGAGCAAAACATGGTTTATTTTAGGTCCAAGCAGACAAAGTGCAGATCATTGGGTAGATTTTCCAGATTATAAAGACAGGTCTGATTGGCCCTGCCATACCACAACTTTAAAACTGGCCACTGCACTGAAATGCACCAAGTGATGCTTACTCGACAGTGGTATGTTTGCTTTTACTGCCTGGTGGGAAACTTGAATCACTTGAACTTTATCCTGTGCTGGGGCTATTTTTAACAGCATGGGATTCAATTAAGAGTCCTAGGGGTAGATTTAAAGGCAGGAGTTAGGCAAAAAAATACCACCGGGTGTTTTATCGTGTAGTAAGCCATTCAAAGGGCCATGTAATGAACTGCTAACAGCAGTTCATCAAGTAATATGGCCGCTACAGAAAAGTGTGTTTTTGCCCATTAAAAAAAAATAAAAAACACTCCAATTTGCCATTTAAAGGACTGCGTTAGCAGAAAAAAATCCGATAAGGGACTCACTTACCGCATAAAACTTAAGACCCAGTTTGTTTGGCTGTAAAGTCCCTTATCGGATCTTTTGACAGCTAATGCTGCTATTAACTGGCAAATCAGATTTGAGAGGCTGTTCTTTAATCTGATTGGCTGGGATGTGAGTAAGAACATCCCAGCCAATGGCTGAGAGGGAAATGGAAGTGAGCCTGCCCATATATAAAGGCAGGCTCACTTCCAATGCCCTCAGTGTGTTACGGGCATCGGCCAGTACAGGACTGAAGAGGACTTGTGTTCTTCATGTGTGTATCCGCTGCCACCGCCCTCGTGGCTGCTCCAAGTGGTGGAGACATGAAGATTTCAGCTAAGTAGATTTACTTAGCATTTATGTATGACATTTATTTCGGTGTATATGTATACTATAACAGATGAGAGTTGGTACCGTGTTAGCCGTAGAAATACAGGAGGCAAATATAGTTTTTGACACCCTTTATTGGCTAACTAAGCACATTTAAATGCAAGCTTTCAAGACCTTAGGTCTCTTCCTCAGGCATGTTATACAGATAAATATGAAAACATCTCTCTTAAATACAAGTACACATCACATTGTTTAGCATGGAAATCAGAGAACTTCAAAAGAAATTACATACGGATGAAAGACTCAAGAACATATTCCCACAGCCTCCCTTACTCTCCTTCAGACAGCCTCCCAATTTGAAACAACTGATGTTGAGGAGTGCCCTGAATAAAAATACAAAGAATGGCACATCTCCCTGCCTACAAAAGAGATGTGAAACTTGTGCACACATTTACACCACGGACAACATACCAATTCCAAACACTCAGTTACACCATAAGATCAATGGTACCTTCACCTGTAAATCATCCAATGTAATATACCTTATCATGTGTGCAAAATGCCCAACAGCTCTGTATGTGGGAGAAACTGGACAAGCACTACATAGGAGATTTAATTCCCACAGATCCAGTGTTAATAACAAAAAGACAGAGACACCAGTGGGAGAACATTTTTGCCAAAATGGGCACAGTGTCAAGGATATTAAGTTAACTGTATTGATGGGACTGTGCCGCACTCAGAGGGACAGAAAGGTATGGGAGGTAAAATTAATGTTAAAATTTAATGCAATTTGTAGTGGTTTGAATAGGGATAAGGAATTTCTATCAAAATACAATTTAGTTGATTGACCTTTCCAACAGACCCAAGAGCATCGTAAATACCTCTAAAGCCTCAGAGGAAGAGTGCAATTTACCATTGACTGATCAAAGATATCTGGATCTGGACTGCATTCTGTTATCTGATTTCCATGCTAAACAATGTGATGTGTACTTGTATTTAAGAGAGATGTTTTCATATTTATCTGTATAACATGCCTGAGGAAGAGACCTAAGGTCTTGAAAGCTTGCATTTAAATCTGCTTAGTTAGCCAATAAAGGGTATCAAAAACTATATTTGCCTCCTGTATGTATACTGTTTTTTCTTGGCATTATTATATATTCTGGCATTAAATAGAGGCATTTAATTTAAGGAATATTCATGGTGCAATAATATTTAACGCTTTGAGTGCCAGTGAAAGGGTTATACGATGCCTTCGTTCGTGCTTGGTATTTATACTTTTATTTTCTTTTACAGCCAGAAGAAAGAGAAGAAAGAAGACTGAAGAGAAGTCAGAATATAGAAGAAAGAAGAGAAGACAGAAGGACAGTGGATGACAGGTAAGTATAACACGGATTAGTTAACGATCGGTGCTTGGTAGTATGCCAGGCACTGATAGTTAATTGTTTTTTAATGTTAAGTTCCCAATATCGCTGCTCTTAGAAGTGTTTTGGGAACTTAACTCACAAAACGGACGTTTAGCCACAAGACCGTTTCTGTGGCTTAACTTCCTTTGTGATTTTAGCTGGTAGGGCCTCTGAATACCGCGTTACACGTGTTAGTTTTTCAGACAGTATTCACTTTGGCCCTATCGGCTATATTAATATCTGCCTTTAAATCTACCCCCTAGATCCTTGTCACTAACAGCTCTAAATACCAGGCAATACTTTCCCTGGCAGCACAGTTGGTACTTATGACACTCATTACTGGTTGGTGTGCTATTGTTAATTTTTGAGTCTTACACTACAGCATATGCGTTTTCATTGACACAAGTATCATCTGAGAATAAACAAACAATGGTTATTAGCCAGTGGAATAGAGCATCAGTCAGTTGATACTTCACCTGTTTTTTAATTTTTGATCGGCACCAAGCCGTCCATTCCCCATGAGATCATATTGTATGGGCATGATGCAAAATATGTGTAGCTGTATCATTATTCAATGGGAAACACTTTTGTTAAAGCCAGAGTTATGTTCTCACTCAAAAACACACAGGCCAGGAAAAGGGGATTTTTGTGTACCTACAGATAAATCTTGTAGGAACCATGAGTCAGAAAATGGGGGCCACCTGAATCAGAGCACCCAAAGGACCCCAACCCCCACCCCCCGGCCAGGACTTAAAACAACTGTTTTTTTTTCTCTGTCCTGTGTTATACATGGACTAAGATAAAATTATTTATTGATAAGTACAAAAATATCACTCTCTCTTTCAGACAATGTGGAACCCAGGAACCATGGGGATATACCAAAAGTCACACACAGTCACAACAGTCTGTAGGACCTTCAGATCAAAAACTGGCTTCATGGTAGTGTTTACCAAATTTAAATAGGGATGACCACATCACTGCTTTATACAACTGCAGAAACCAAGATCACATAAGTCCAAGAAGAACCCAATGCACAGGTGGAAATAGTTACAACCCAAAAAGGGAGGCAAGCTTGATTCCAGAGGGCACAGGCCTGTAGAACAGTTGCCTTAACCCAGGAGACTACCGTCCTTGAAAGACAATGTGGCCTACACGAGGGTCCTCAGAAAGAACAAGAAGCAAGTCTGATAAGTGGATAAGCTCTACGTGATGAGTGCACCACCAGAAGCAACTAATAGCTCCCCCCACAAAGAAGCTTCTGCTTCCGCCCAACAGATGGGACAAAGACAGAGAGGGGAAAAAAGAATATCCTAGCTAATGAAACAACAAACAACAAGTTGAAGGAGTGCAAACCAGAATGCTGCTTCCCTCCACTTGAAGATGTCTTCTGACGCCTTCACAAAATAAAACAACAACCAATAGGGGCACAAACCACAAATATAGCAATAGTATATAAATGTTGTAGGTGAGTACTCACATACCTGCAAGGATACTGGTCTGTATGTAACAAAATCGTTATATAGCAAGCAGGGTATAAAATTCGCCCTGCTACGGAGTTACACCTCCCATAGTAGATTGTCCATAAAGGAAAAAAAAACTGGATCCGCTCAGCTGAAGATATACTATACATTTATTAAACACAACAATAGTAATATATATATAGCCTAAAAACCCTCTACGGGTTTCAAAGCGTGCTGCTTCTTTGGCAGGAGAAGATAGGCTAAATAATATTAATAGTAACCGGTCTTAGGATTTGGTCTCCATTAAATGCCAGAGTTACCCTCCGAAAAAATGGAAGAAAGACTAGCGTGATCACGCAAAATTGTGACATCATACACATGCACACAACAGGGTACCAAAAGAACCAAAGATTACCATTGTCTAAACATATTAAATAATAATAATAATACGTATGTGGATCAGTACATATAAAATAGATCACTTTACAGAATAATTTAAAAATGTACATTACATATAACATTTGTAAGCCATCCCCATATTCGCAGGCAAACAATGAACAATAAGGTTCAAAAACACTAACCAAATTCAATGTCCCACACCCAGAAATCAGCCAACCATTAGGTGGTACATGAAAACCAAGGTCCAAATGGAATTATCTCCAACATGAGGGTGGCCCAAAAAAATAACACAAACTAATACAATATGATACACTGAAAATAAGAATGAAAATTATAGTCCTTTAAAGGGGAACTACCACCCCGCAATAACTTAACATGCATTCATTCTTCATCTGGCGACTAGCTGCTTAGTAGCGCTAAGCCAGCTCCAAAAGGGACTGACAGCGCAGGCGCACGGACGTCACTGTGACGAGATGTCCGTGCTTCCTGCTCCTGTGAGCCTCAGAAAAACTGCAAAATCTTTGGAACCAGGAAATATTTCTGGCAACTAGCGCTACTAAGTAGCTAGTCGCCAGATGAAGACTGAATCCATGTAAAGTTATTGCGGGGTGGTAGTTCCCCTTTAATTATAAAATAAAATAACCAATAAAAAAAAAAAAATCATAAAATAAAACTAATAAAAATTGTGCTAAAAAATCTTGCAAAATAAATATAAAAATATATGAATTGACAGAATAATAAATGGATGATATCAAAATGAATAAATGGTGGAAAAAGGTGACATTTTAATACAAAATTGAATGATAAATAAGTGAATATATGCTATGAATGATGTGAAAATAGTAAGAATTTATGAATACAATTTGTACACTGTCAATAGTTGATAACAAAAAATTATGAACCGTTATATCAAAATAAATGACATATTAATGGTATGAAAAAATGTATGGATGTGTTGATAGAGAAAAGAAAGAAAAAAATAAAGAAAAAACAATAATAACATGAATCAAAAATTAATAAATAATTTCTGTACTCTCATTCGAACAACAAGAAAACATGGTTTGTAGCCTAAAAATCCAGTAGGCCGCCGTGTGGTTGAGTCTAATGGAACAACCACCGACCTCTACTGATTCAATAGGGGTCACTCTCAAACATTATGGATCTTTATTATGAACCATATCGCAATGGCTATATATAAAATATATATTACAGTTGTCGTTTGTATTAAATTTATAGTATATTGTCATCTTAGCAGATCCAATATATTTTTCCTTTTTGGATATTTTACTACGGCAGGTATATCTCCATAGTAGGGTGGATTTTGTACCCTGCTTGCTATATACCAGTTTTGTTACATACAGACCGGTAGCCTTGTGGCTATGTGAGTATTTACCTGCAACATTTATAAACTATTGCTATATTTGTGGTTTGCTTCCTTTCTGGTTCTTGTTTCATTTTGTGAAGGGGTCAGAGGACATCTTCATCATGTGGAGGGAATCAGCATTATAGTCTATTTGGGTGTCGACTGAGTGGGGACAGTCTGGAATCCCCCATCTGTCCGTTTGTTCACTGATAGTGGGATTTTATCTTATAAGTGCGGTGGTGGATTGGGGGAGGTTATATACAACTGAGATAATAGAAGAGGCGCTGCTAGTGTATCTTTTTTATCCTAGGTATTGAGCATTCAGAAATGACCGGAGGAGAACAAAATCCACTGAAGTTAGAAGAAAAAAAAACTCACAACCTGGGGGAAAAATAAAAAACTCACAATAACCTGGTTGCATAGGTGTGCACACCCTTAAACTAATACTTTGTTGAAGCACCTTTTGATTTTATTACAGCAATCAGTCTTTTTGGGTAGGAGTTTATTAGCATGGCATATCTTGATGTGTCAATATTTGCCAACTCTTCTTTGCAAAAGCACTCCAAATCTGTCAGATTGAGAGGACATCTCCTGTGCACAGATGTTAAATTGGATTCAGGTCTGGGATCTGGCTGGGCTTTCGTGGATTTGGATGTGTGCTTTGGGTTGTTGTCGTGCTGAAAGGTGAACTTCCTATTCATCTTCAGCTTTCTAACTGACGCCTGAGGGTTTTGTGCCAAAATTTCCTGGTATTTGGAACTGTTCATAATTCCCTCCACCCTGACTAAGGCCCCGGTTCCAGATGAGGAAAAACAGCCCCAAAGCATGATGCTGCCACCACCATGCTTCACTGTGTGTATGGTGTTCTTTGGGTGATGTGCAGTGTTGTTTTTGCGCCAAACATACCTTTTGGAATTATGGCCAAAAAGTTCAACCTTGATTTCATCAGACCATAACACATTTTCCCACGCGCTTTTGGGGGACTTGATGTTTCTTATTGCAAACTTCAGCTGGGCTTGGATGTTTTTCTTTGTAAGAAAAGGCTTCCGTCTTGCCACCCTACCCCATAGACCATTCATATGAAGAATATGGGAGATTGTTGTCACATGTAGCACACAGCCAGTTCCTTTAATGTTGCAGTAGGCCTCTTGGAAGCCTCCCTGACCAGTTTACTTATCGTCTTCTCATCAATTTTGGAGGGACGTCCAGTTCTTGGTGATGTCTCTGTTGTGCCATATTTTCTCCACTTGATGATGACTGTCTTCACTGTGTTCCATGGTATAACTAATGCTTTGGAAATTCTTTTGTACCCTTCTCCTGACTGATATCTTTCAACAATGAGATCCCTCTGATGCTTTGGAAGCTCTCTCCGGACCATGGCTTTTGCTCTGAGATACCACTAAGCAAATGTCAGGAAAATCCTACTAGAACGGCTAAACTTTATTTGTGATTAATCAGAGTCACTTTAAATGATGGCAGGTGTGCAATGACTTCTATTTAACATGATATTGAATGTGATTGTTTAATTCTGAACACAGCCACATCCCCAGTTATAAGAGGGTGTGCACACCTATGCAACCAGGTTATTGTGAGTTTTTTATTTTTCACCCTCAACTATTTCAGTTTGTTTTGCTATTGAATTGTTCACGTTATAGGTAACATTAAAGGTGGAAAAAGTTCTGACATGATTTATCTTTGTCTCATTCTTTAACATCACAACAACCTGGCATTTTAACAGGGGTATGTAGGCTTTTTACATCCACTGTAGCTGACTAGTCTGTCTTCCACTTTCGAAGCAAAAGGTTCATGCTAAAGACATCCCAATGAGAGTAGCAGAATTGAAGACCACCACAAAAAGATATGCGCTCATCATAAAGATTCTAGAAGCAGCAAGAAAAATGTCCTTTCTGGACACATCAGCACCCAGAAGTCCCCCCTCCAAACAGAAATGGCTCCAGAAACACAATCATTACCATAGCTCAACATAAAAGAAAGAATAAAGAGTGGAAAACCGTCTGGGAATACTCAATTTTTATATTCCCATTCTGGTTATGCCACCTGGCCTAAAGAATGAAGACAGACTCCTAGCCTGAGAGAGAAGGGCCTGAGGCCTCTGAAACAGTCAGGGTTTCTATCACGGTGCCCGTGATTTGCTTGTCTGCATTTCTATCCAGTGGTGTGGTACTGGAACTGCATCCTCTGGTCTGCCGCTATCTGTGGGCGCATGTCTCTGATGTCGTGCTCACTATTTTGTAGCTTCCTGTCTGCGTGGCTGATTGTGCTCTGCCTTCCAGCGGCGGCCTTATAATCTGCCCGCGAACTGTGCTTAATCGCCTCTTCGCTGTGTTTCTGCACGTATTCCAGTTTTGCTTGTTTTGACCCTTACTCTGTCTGACTATCTGATCAGTGTATGACTGTGGCTTGTCCGACTACCCGCTCTATGCTGACCCCGGCTGTGACTGACTACCCTATCCAGTTCCTGACTGTGGCTTCTCTGACTTACGCTCCATGATACTCCTGATCCTGTCTGACTACCACTGTCTCCAGGCTCTACCTATCCGGTACAACTACTACCTTGCTGGTAGTGTTGCAAGTTGCCTTCGCACTGTGTGATCCCATTGCCTCCGGGCTGGTAGTGTTACCTGTATCTCTCGATCCGTTGCCTCTTGGTACACTACCATATACTATTCCTTGCTGTCTCTGCCTGTACTCGCCGAGTCTCGGAATGTGCTACTGCAATCCCATCTCTGGTAGCCTGCTAGTGTGCCTCCATGGTGTGGCTTTCAGTCTGTACCACTCGGGTACACTAGCTGCCCAAGCTGTTATCTAACATCCCTCTCTGGAAGTTGTCCGGGTATGCTCAGTTACTGATCCCTGGCTTTCCATGTACCTAGCTGTCGGTGAGAGCCAAGTCTGGTTCTGTACCCTTTGTATCTACTGTACTGATTGCAGTTCAGTGTCAGCTCTTGAGTAGTGGACTAGACACGGTCCTTACGCCTGTCTCCCCAAGGTGGAGGAAGTGTTTGCTCCTATTGTTATTTTTATTATTACTATTATTTGCTTCAATAAACTGGTTAAATTCACTTGTACTGTGTCGTGCGATTATTTGTCCGGGTTATCCTGACAGTTTCCAAAATAGCTTTGAAAAAGTCCTTAGCAGAGGATGCAGGGCCTTCATCAGAGGAATCCCCCAGGGAAAGGGACAAGACCCCAGTAATGAACCCCTCCTCAGAAGCCCCCCCCCCCCGAAGACAAGCTTCCCTCCAATGTGGCATAAAAATTCATAAGGGGAACTGAGTGAATCCTACTCCAGGATGGAAGGGTCCAAAAATAATGGAATGAAGGGAAAACAGATAAACAGAGTTATCAGTCCCCGTTGGCCCAGAAACAGGAGAGGATCTGGCACAAAAGGGACCACAGGGCTAAATAAACTCAAGACCAGGAGAGTAAGGTGTAACGGAAGCAAGAAGGGACCGTGTCACCTTCCACCGTCGTTTCTGGGTCTCTCCTTCTCGACGCCGAACTGGTGCCGTCGGATGTACCGGTCGAACGGATAACAGGGAAAGTGTTGCAGGAACCAGGTAGCTGTGGTCGAGCAGATTCGCGCACGCTGTAAGCTCGAATCGGATGATCTCAGGAACTCAAAGAAGGGGAAGACGGAGTCCACGTCGCCGCCTGACAGCATATGAAGTCTGGTCGCAGGAAGCTGGCAGCAGGCGGTCGTTGATACAGTATACTCAGATCAGATGGGCGTCAGAGTGGCCACTTTATACCATAGAACATAAGACACCAGGACTCAGAAGACTAACTCTTTATTGGTACAAAACCAGGCATATTTATACACAAATCTTACACTGAAATACATGGGCCAACCAGATACAATAGGGACATAATTCAATCACAACATGTAAGACAAAGGACCAGCAGCAGATGGTCTAGAAAATACAATGACTCAGACATGATTATATTTCAAACACAAAAGGGTTGCTGAACTCAGACAATGGAAACAAAGACTTGAGGGCTTGAATGAATTAACACACAGCAGGGGGTCTCAGTACAGTTCACAAAACACTGGCTTGAGTGGCTGCAATACACATTGGAAGTAACTTTGGCTAAACTCAAATAATTAACCCTTACTGCCCATTTTCTTGCAAGCAAGCCAGCAGTCCATGGTTGTTAGTCTCTTTGGGCCCAGAAATGTTCACAGTCTCTAGTGGTTCTTGGGATAACAATTCCAGGACCAGAAAAGGGCTCCAGTAATGGACTATGCTCCATAACGTAAGGTATTAAAGAGGAGATCCTGAAGTGTGGATGTCATTAGACTCGCTCATGTCTTCCTTGTGCTCAGACATAGCCAGGTGTACCCCAAAACAAAAATACATGATATGTAAAAGCAAAGCACCATGTTTGAAAGGGTTAAATCAGTATGCAGTGAGGGAGAGTCCAGACTTGTTTATCTCACATTGCAGAAAATGAGAAAGAAGGTAAGCATAAAATCTCCTTTTTGTATTTCATACCTTATAAGTAATGTAGTACAGATTTTTCATTCCAAAAATAGCTTTGTGGTTCACCAGCCACTGCACAGTAATGATACCCTGTAAGTGGTGGTGGGGGTTTCCAATTGCAATATTACCAATATAGCTGCCAGAAACATCCTTTTAAAAGGCACAGCTGACCCAAAAATGTGAAAATTACCAAACTGAGTAAATTTTAGTAAAATTCCCCTTCAATAGGAAAGGGAGAGAAAAGGTACAAACAGAAAGGAAGAGCAGAGTGAAAATCAACCATTTTTACCACGGACTGTTAATATGGGTGATAGGCAGAGAGACAGGGACATACTAACAGGGCCCGTGCACTCTGATTACTGGAAAGAATGGAGAAATCAGAATGATCAACCCCCTGTCCATTCTGATATTCAGGATCACCCTGAGGGGAACAAATGGAAGAGATGAAAGCTCTATGGGATGGACATTGCGAAGGCCAGGGGGTTCTCCCGTGCGAGAACAGATTATTAGATACTTGCTGTTCTTCCCATTTGCCATAGGTTCTATTGCTGGGACCCCCCAGTGTTGAACTATCAGGTAAAATGCTTCGGGTTGGAGTTCCCAGTTTCCCTTAGAAAGTCTGCCAGCATGTTTTCCACTCCTGGACTATAAGACACTGAGATAGCCAGAACATGTGCTAGCACCTAGATGAGGAGATCTCTCACCTCTTTCAATGCTATTTCACTGCAAGTTCAACCATGGTGATTGATGTACTCCACCACTGTGCCTTTGTGCGACTGTACTCTCACTGAATACTCCCATGAGAACTTGGAACCAGTGAAGGACAGCCAGATAAATTGCTCTGAGTTCCAGAATATTGATGAGATAGATGTTCCATATTCCTGGACCAAAACCCGAGGATATCCCAATGAAGTTCCCTCCTGTGGAAATGAGAGTAAGGATTAGGAACCACTTCCAAGGCAGACACCAAGAGACCCATAGCATGTGTGTAGTCCTTGATTGTTGCCAACTGCCACTCCAGTGCTTGAGACACATCCTGGAACAGAATCTGAATATTCTCCTCTGTGAGAAAGAATCTCCCCTGAAGGGAGTTGTACCGCATGCCCAGGAAACCAAGAACATGGGACAGAATTGGAGAAGACTTCTTGAGATTGAGAATCCAGCTGTGATGCATCAGGATATGGGTGCACTCTTGGATATGGTTAACCAAGAGCTCTTTGCAAAGGAAACCCTGAGCACTGTGCTGTCCATGGCCGTCATGCCGGGTTTCTCTCTCCTGAGGTCAGCTGCAAGCTGGTATCTGGTCCGGTAGCAGAATGTAACTGTGCCACAAGGAGCTGGTTCACTGTAGCTGGGAAAAGTAAGCTGGAATCACTGTAGCAGGAGACATGGGCTGGAACTCTGGAAGCATAAGTTGGGACACTGGAACATAAGGCTCCTGAATGGGGGTCAGAAGGGACCCTTTAAACAATCCAGGAATGAAGACACAGGATCCTTCTTGGTTCAAGTCCAAAACAACTTCTAACTTTATTGTGAAAAGTCAGGTCTTTTATACAGACTTGATAAAATTAAACCATTGACTGAATACAAAAAACACAAGGGGGAACAATGGTGGTAGGGCACAATGCACAAAGTGGACAATGGGTACATAAACACAGGGACAATGGCAACCAGGGAACTGTACACTGAAAAAGTCACTTTACCTAATTCAATCTTGCCGCTCCAGTTCCTAGCCAATAGGAATTGGAGTGACAAGTGACAACCAACCAATCATGACCTGGCAATTGTTCTCCCTAGGAGATGGAATTACCTAGGTCTAACATAATTAACTTTTTAACATAGGAGAGTAGGCAACTTACTAATTGGTTTAGTACTGTAGGCGGCCAATCAGAAGGCTGCCTGCTTTCTCCCATACAAAGTCAATGGAGGACCTTTAAATCCATCACCATGGAGAAAGGCCAATCAGAAGCCAGCCTACTTGTAAAACAAGAGGAAGCCTTTCCCCTTTCAGTTCTGCAGCCGGTTCTTTTCAAGTTGAATATCAGTCTTTTAACTCAAGTTTCTTGTTAGGCCTGACAAGACCTCCATGTAATGGCCTAGGGGTCAGTTTTACACCCCACCCCCTTCCAGTCCCAAGCCTTTGGCAGTCTGGGGCCAAAGGTTTGGACAGCCCCTTGTCCCGGGCTGATTAAATGTCCTCCTGGTGGGGTAGTCTGTCAGTATTCTGGTTATTTCTGCCTGACCGATATTGCACAGTGAAGTTGCAGTTGTAGGACTGCAGGGCCAAACTCCATCTCAACAGCCTCCCGTTGTCCCCAGATACACTGTTTAGCCATTCCAACAGGTTGTGGTTGGTGAGCACTGTAAATTTCCATCCATAGAGATAAGACTGAAAGCTCTTGATAGCCCAGATCAAGGCTAAGCACTCCTTCTCCACAGCGGCATAGCCTACTTCTCACTCCAAGAGTTTGCGACTCTCGTGGGCTATTGGGTGCTCTTTCCCATTGGCATCCACCTGGCTTAGTACTGCTCCAAGACCCACATTGGAGGCATCTGTGTGTAGCAAAAAGGGTAGTTTAAAATCTGAAGCATTTAAAGCAGGTGCCTGTCCCAAGGTCGTTTTTAGGGCCTGAAATGCCATGTCACAGTCAGGGGACAAGGTGACCTGCTGGGGCAACTTCTTGCAGGTTAAATTGGACAGGGGTTTTGTGATATCACTGTATCAGGGCACAAATTTGTGGCAGTATCCAGCAGTCCCCAGGAATGCCATGACCTGCTTCTTGGTCATTGGTTGGGGCCACTGAACGATGGCCTTGATCTTTGGTGACTCTGGTCGCTGGATGCCACTCCCTACTCTGTGCCCCAGATACTGAACTTTGCCCATCCCAGTTTGGCATTTATCTGGGCAAATGGTCAGTCCTGCACCCTAAATCTGCCCCAGTATGGTCTTAAAGTGGGGAAGATGGTATTCCCAAGACTCACTGTATATGGCAATGTCATTGAGGTAGGTGGAGGAGAATTCCTGCGCCCCCGAGGAGCTGATCCATGAGCCTCTGGAAGGTGGACAGGGCATTCTTCATCCCAAATGGCATGACTGTGAATTGGTATAGGCTGAAGTGGGTGATGAATGCCGATTTGGCCTTAGCCTCCGGGGCCAAAGGGATCTGTCAATAACCCCTACTCAGACCTAGGGTGTAGACAAACCTAGCCCCCGCCAGTCTGTCATCTACCCTAGGAATGATGTAAGCATCAGTGACGGTCTGGTCACTGAGCCGCTGGCAGTCCACACAGAACCTAGTGGTTCCATATTTCTTAGGGACCAAGACTACCAGGGAAGCCCAAGGACTGCTGGACCCCCTATATCAGCCCCATCTCCTGCATGTCCTGAATTTCAACCCTAATGTGATTCTTTACAGCCTCAGGGACACGGTATAGGGGCTGTTGGAGGGGTTGTTGATCATGGGTGTATACCGAGTGCTGGGTGAGGTGGATCAGACTGGGCTGGACAGAGAACAGGGTGGGCCATCGATTGATGACCTCCCTTATCTGGGCTCTCTGGGTTGTGGTAAGCTGTTCCCATAAGGCGATGTCCATCAGGGTCGGGACCTGGGCGGTAGTCAGTAAGTCAGGTATTTCCCTGTCCTCTGCCTCATGGCTGGCCAGGGTACAGATGGTTAAAACGGAGTCTGCCCAGTCCTGATACACTTTGTGGGTATTTACATGGCAGATTTTGTGGTCCTTTTGCTGGGGTCCCAGTCCTGTAATGTAAGAGGCCTCCCCCTGCCTATCCACAATCTGGTAGGGCCCTTCCCAGGCAGTCTGAAGTTTGTCTTGCCTAACAGGTTGCAGGGCTAACATCTTCTGCCCTGTGCTGAACTCCCTAACTTGAGTTGTTTGGTCATAGTACTCTTTTTGTCAATCCTGGGCCTTTTGGAGGTGCTGCCTGGCTAATCCATTAGGGACTGTAGGCTCTCTCTCAGCTCCACTAAGTAGGTTACGGTTGGGGTTTCTTCTGTGGAGCACTTCCCCTCCCGGTACTCTTGGAGAATATTCAGGGGTCCCCGGACTCTCCTCCCACATAACAGTTCAAAGGGAGAGAAGTATCATGGTGCCCGTGATCCCTTTCTGTCAGTCTCACTTGTGGTGCTCTCCTATTAGCTAAGAAGGTTTGGCCTGCCCCTGGTGACCTTTTTATACCCAGCCATTGACACCTGTCACTTGCCCTTTCGTGGTGTTCCTGAGCCAGTGTTGCTGTTGCGGTCTTCTGTGGATCCTGATTCCTGTGTACCGATTTGGCCTGTCCTGACTACGCTCCTGAGTTCCTGTTCCGTGTACCGACCCGGCTTGGCTGACGTTCCTGCTTGTGATTCATCTGACTTCCTTCTCCGTGACCTGAACCGGCTTGTTCCTGAGATCTGTGTGTACTGCTTCCTGCACCATTGTCGCCATTGCGACATTCTGACTTCCGCTGAGGCAGAGTACCGGACTGTGTGCATCTCACCACAGTACTCCTTCTGTGTTCGGCATTCTGTGCTGAGTCTCCGTTACCGACTGCTGAACTGTGCCTCCGTTAAGAGCCTTGATACTTGCAGAGCATTTCTCATTCCTGCTAAGCTGATTCCTGCTTAACCTGTTCAGTGCTGGCATACCTCTTGTGAGCCGTTATACTTCTAGCTGAGCCTATTCCTGGTTACCACTACTACTGCCGAGCTGGCTGCTTGTACGCTTATTTAGACGGCAGCTTCATCCTCCAACTAGCAGAGTAGTCGGTATTGATTACCTCGACCGGTGTGGCGCTATTGGCTTCAGTAATTGTCTCTGGTTTACGCCTGTGGGGGCTATTGGTTCACCTCTTGTGCAGCACAGAGTGGCCTCCGGTGTACACCCGTGGGGACTATTGGCCATCTCCAGCGTTTCAGCACTCTCAGTATAACGCCCGTGGGGGCTTTTGGCTTAAGCTGTTGCAGGTTTCTCCGGTATACTCCCGTGGGGGCTAAAGGCTTGAAGCACTGTATTGAGCGTTTCCTCTATTACGCCCGTGGGGGCTATTGGCCAGTTCTTGCGATCTAGCAGTCTCCATTAGGAACGCCCGTGGGGGCTACCGACTCTGCACTAACTTCCATTGTGGTCTTCATCGCTACACCCGGAGGGACTATGCGCCGCTATCATCTAAGGAAGTACTGATTGTGCCTTCAGCCTCCTGTGCATTACCATCTGCAGATATATCACCACCTTGGGCGTGCCAAACTCCATTATTGAGACTGACTTTGTTGTATTAATCCTTGAGTAGCCTGGCTACTGTTTCCTATCAGTAAAGTTACCATTACTTTCTTGTTCACCTACTGCCTTGTTATTGCTATTGCTCGATTTCCCTATTGTCGCCTGTAGAGGGCGTTCCTTGTGATTTCTTTAGATTTAATAAACTGTTTTATCTTACCGACTGGTCTAAGTGTCTTGAAAACCGTAACGAGAAGCTTGTGGACTCCTGAGGTACCTCCTGGTAGGCAAATAAACAGGGTAGATATCTTTCCCAGTCCCTATAGGTGTTGGTAAAGGCACGGAGCATCTGCGTCAAGGTCCCATTGAACCTTTCACAGAGCCCATTCTGCTGGGGATGATAGGCCGTCATGTGGATGTCCTTCACACCACAGGTCTTCCAGATCTCCTGGAGGAAGTTGGAGGTGAACTGAGCTCCCTAGTCTGTCAATATCTCCCGGGGAAACCCCACCCGGATGAAGATGGGTATAAAGGCATCAGCTACATTCTCACGCGTAATTCTGGACAAGGCAACTGACTCAGAGTACCGGGTGGCAAAGTTCACCATGTTAACAATGAACTTTTTCCCGAAGGAGCTGTGCCAAGCCAAAGGGTCCACAATATTCATCGCCACCCACTGGAAAGGTTCCCCGAGGATGGGCAAGGGCTGAAGAGGGCTCTAGGTTGGTCTCCCAGTTTCCCCACCCTCTGTCAGGGGTTGCATGTCCAACAGAATGTCCTGACGTTCCTAGACATGCAAGGCCATAAGAATGCCCTATTTAGGCGATATTCAGTTCTTCTGACCCCCAGATGCCCTGCTAGGGGTATCTCCTGCACTAAGACGAGTAAGATGGCTCTGTGTTGGGCTGGGACAATGAGTTGGGTCTTAGGACCCCCATGGGCCTGGGTAACTGTGTGTCGGTACAACAGCCTGTCTCTCCACTGGCTCTGGTTTTCCCTGTCTGGGCCCTCTGCCGATAGCCGGCTAGAGTGGGATCACTGGCGACTGCAGCTCTAAACTCCGCTGGTGGTGTTTAGAGCCGGAACCCCAGGGTAAGCCACACACCATCCCCTGCAAGGTCGGGGTCAGTAGGGGGATGGTGTGTGGCTTACCCTGGGGTTCCGGCTCTGGCTCCGGGTGACTGCTTGGCAGTCTTGGGTCCTACTGATGGAACTGAATTGGCTCTGGAAATTCCACACATCGTTGCCGATGAAGGCATCTGCAGGGAGTCCCTGCATCACCCCAACTTCCCTGTATCCTTGGTCTGATCCCCAGTCCAAGTGGACCTGAGCCATGGAAAGTCTGTACAATCTGCCTCCGGCTACTCGCACTTCCACAGACCACTGTATTTGATGACAGGGGTCTAAGTAGTGAGACTGCACTAAGGTGAGAGTAGCCCCTGAATCCCGCAGTCCCTCAGTGGGTAGTCAATTTAGTTGGACCAATTGGAGGTGGTGCCTTGTATTGTCAGTGGAAAAGTACTTGGCCAGGGAAATTTCATGAACACAGGTGCCTACACCCATGCCATCTAAAGACAGGTATATTTCCATGGAGTTAGGCCACCCTCCTTCGCTGTAGTGATACTCCTATTCTCGGGTGTAAGAGTCCTCCCTGACGTAATGGACTTGAAGGTAAGAGGGGCCAGGAGTGGATCCAGATTCACCAAACTGAGAGGGCTCGGGCCGGGTAGCCCTGGACCTCTGTGGGCAATTGTGTCTTAAATGCACAAACTGCAGGCATCTGATGCACTCGGGACTAGGGTTGGCTGCAGGGCAGGGTGTGGACCTGGATCGGACAGGGGCCATGGGTCGGCTTAAGCCTGAGGCTCCACTACAGGTGAGTCTGATATGGGAAGGCCAAGGGTTTTGTTGCAGGGACCTTGTGGCCATGGTATCCCACTCACCAGAGTGTTCTCATACTTATCAGCCAGCTTGGCAGCCATGGTCAGGTTAGGGGGGTACTAGTCACGGACCCAGTCTCGAACTGGTGCTTGGAAATGTATAAAATAAACTGCTCCAGTATCAACAATTGGTAGGACTCTTCTATCGTGGTGGCCCCAATGCCCTGCATCCAGTGACAGAAGGCTCTCTCTAGATCATAAGCCAACTCTGAGTTTATGCTCTTCTTCTTGCTTTGCATCTCCCAAAAGGACCTACGGGAAGTCTCTGGGGTAATGACATAACTCATCAGAAGCTGTCTCATAACCTCGGGGTAATCCACCGTGTATTCCTCTGGAATGGCTCAATAAGTGTCAAGGTTTGTTCGACTCACAAACACAATGGTTTAGGATAAAAGCACAGTTTTATTGAATTCACAATATAGTAAGAACCCTCACAGGTCCTGTAGTACAGACAGTATATGTCAGGCTTGATATGGTTGGAGCGTAGGAGCAGGGAATGCTGTCTCTTGCCAGACACCCCTACCAGGTGATCCACAGAGGGATACAGGTAGAACACCTAGGTAGGAGTGACAGCACGGGAGTGCAAGGGTTAAGCAAAGCGTAGTCAAAAACAGTCCAGAAGATCAGGGCAGGCAGCAATCAGGCAGAATCAGTAAAACTAGCAAAGGTCAGGAAACAGGCAAGCAGGGAAGTCCAGAAGGCAAGCAGAAGGTCAGGCAATGGGAAATCCAGCAGAGGGTCTGTAGCACAGCAAGGATAGAAGCACTGAGCACTGGAAGCTTAGAGCACACAGGAACCAAAGTTCTGGAACACTGAAGCAAAGTGGACACAGCCTGAGGGGTTTTTATAGTGTCATGGGTTTTCACCCCTCCCCTCTGCTGAACAAACCTCTCACTGGATTGGCCAACAGAGGGGTGTGCAACCACAGCACCTGTCTCACTGTTTACCTGGAGGCACACTATTGGTGGACAGTTGATGAGAGAGGCAGGCTTACAACACCATGGTTTGATCTGGGCACCCTGTGGATACCTTTCCTGGAGACTCCTTCAACTTTAGGCCATGGCTTAGGCCTACCGCACTACCGCTTTCGCGATCGCAACCGCGGGCAGACGCCGCTACTCGAGGCCGTGGCTTCGGCCTACTCAGTGATCGTGGAGCATCTGGGAAGCCCCCAGCAGCGGAGGATGGCTGGGACATGGAGGTAGGAGCTAGAGGGGCATGACAGTATAATACAGACACACGACAGGTTAATTATTCAATACCCACACAGGTCCAGCATAACATGAAGGTACAGACAGTATATACTAACACAGGTCAGGCAAGAGGAGTAAGTTCCCAGGACTCCGGTACTGCAGGAGTTAAAGTTCAAAAAACAGTCCCATGTGTGAAGGTACTGGAATAGCACTTATACCAAGCTCCAGATCGCTCAAGGTCAGCAAATAAACGTGAACAGCCAGAGCTCAACAGAGGTAGTAATGAGCACTGCCAGAGCAATAACGGAGGCAGCCACTTGCAACCGGAATAGCAGTAGCGGAGGTCAAGCCAATGGCAACTACCGGAGCAATCACGGAGGCACACACTTGCAACCGGTATGACAGTAACGGAGGACTAGGCCAAAGGCGCGCTGCCGGAGCAGTAACAGACAAAACTGGCAGCCTGCAGGAGCAGTAACAGAGGACAGGCCAATGGAAACTACTGGAGCAATCACGGAGGCACACACTTGCAACCGGTATGACAGTAACGGAGGACTAGGCCAAAGGCGCACTGCTGGAGCAGTAGCTGATACAACACTGGCAACATGCAGGAGCAGTAGCGGAGGACAAGCCAATGGCGACTACCGGATGTAACGGTTTTGTAAGACACTCAAACCAGGATGTTAGAATAAAACACAGTTTTATTAAAAGACAAGGAACACTGCCCACTACAGGCTAGTTTGGAATGACAGGTAAATGATATTCAGGTACATATGCCCTCTCAGGCCCAGTATATAGAACAAGAACAGATACTGTCACAGGTCAGGCATAATAAAGTAATATCAGGCAACACATGGGTTAGCGTACAAGGAAGGTAATCAGTCTCTGTTGAGGTGTGTTAGACAATGCCCAGTAGATGGTAAAAGTAGCAAGAGACTGTGGTGCAAGATGTGGAAGCACCTTAGCAGTAAGGCAGAACTGAAACACTCCCTGGACAGAGCAAGGAGAGGAGGCCACAACACTCTGCAAGAGCTAGCACTACTTCGAGCCGTGAGCACCCGTCAGATGCAGTAACGGCGACTATGTACACTGCAAGAACTGAGGGACCAGAGCCAGTAGCACCCTTCCGGTGCAGTAACGGAGTCACAGACACTGCAAGAGCTGAGGTATTAGAGCCATTTGCACCCGTCCGGTGCAGTAACGGTACTACTGTACACTGCAAGAGCTGAATGGAACCAGAGCCAATAGCACCCTTCCGGTGCAGTAACGGAACTCTGTACACTGCGAGAGCTGATGGAATCGCCCAATAGCACCAACCGGTGCGGTAACTGGTAACCGGAGTAAACGGAAGGCTTAATGTATCGAAGGCAACAGTGCTCGGCAAGTGTTAACGGAAAGGCTCAGTATAACGGAGGCAACAGTGCTCTGCATGTGTTAACGGAAGGCCCAGTATACGGAGGCAACACTGCTCTGCAAGAGTTAACGGAATGTTCAGTCTGCACTATAACTGCTACCATGAAAGTTCAGAATGTCTCCCAAACGACACAGGATCAGGATCGCAGCTGGCACTCTCTCAGGATCGTCAGGATAGCTAGGTCAGGTCACGGAGCAGAAACGTCAGCCAGGCCGGGTCAATCACGGAGCAGGAACGCCAGACAAGCCGGGTCAGATCACGGAGCTGGAACGTCAACCAGGCCGGGTCGAATCACGGAGCAGGAACCAATGAGAGTAGTCAGACGGGCCAAGTCGGTACACAGGAACGCAGTAGCGCTGGTACAGGAACACCACGAAAGGGCACCTGACAGGTGCCAGAGGCCCTGTATATGAAGGCCATATTGGGCGGGCCAAACAAGCTCAGCCAATGGGAGAGCACCACAGCAAAGAGTGACAGAGTAGATCACGGGAACCGTGATAGTACCCCCCTCTCAAAGACCCCCTCTCCTAGCAGAGGGTCTAGGTTTCTGGGGATATTTAGAGTGGAAATTGCGCAACAATCTCGGGGCATGAAGGTCCTTCTGATTGACCCAAGAACGCTCTTCAGGGCCATAGCCCTTCCAATGGACCAAATATTGCAATTTCCCTCTAAACCTCCTAGAATCAATAATACTCTGAACTTCATACTCCTCTTGGCCTTGAACGTCCACCGGCCCAGGAACCACTGGAGTGGTAGTATAGCGGTTGCATACCAAGGGTTTTAACAGAGACACATGGAACACATTATGTATGCGCATAGATGCTGGGAGTTCCAGTGCGTACGAGACAGGGTTAACCTTGCGGATTACTTTGAACGGACCAATGAACCGGGGAGCCAACTTATTGGATGGCACTTGCAAATTGAGATTTCTGGAGGTGAGCCATATCCTGTCCCCAACCTGGAAGGAGACCTCTGGCAGCAGTCTACGATTGCATGCCGCTGATGTCGCTGGATTGACTGACTGAGGGTCCTCTGAACCTGTGCCCAAGTGGAGCGAAGCTGCTCAATATGCTCGTCCAGAGCTGGAATCTGCTGCGACTGAAATGAGTCCGGGAGGAGGCACGGCTGAAATCCGTAACTGATGAGGAACAGGGAGCTCCCGGACAATGAATTAACTGCACAATTCATGGCGAACTCTGCCCACGGCAACAGGGTGGTAGGCGGAGGAAAAGGACAATTGGATGCCCATCTGGCTACAGAATGCCCTCCAGAATCTGGACACAAACTGGCTCCCTCGGTCCGACACCACCACTCTGGGAACCCCAAGCAAACGGAACACTTCTCTGGCAAAATCACTGCCAATTCCTGGGCTGAAGGAATTGTCTGGACAGTGCATCTGCCCTAACGTTCTTTGAGCCTGGTAGGTAGGATACTACAAAATTGAATCGAGAAAGGAACAATGCCCACCTAGCCTGGTGGGAGGACAGCCTTTTCGCTTCCGAGAGATAAGTCAAATTTTTATGATCAGTTAGGATTAACACCGGGGTTCTGGTGCCCTCCAGTAGGTGACGTCATTCTTTTAATGCGAGAATAATAGCCAAAAGTTCTTTGTCACCAATTTTATAATGGCTTTGGGCACTAGAGAGTTTTTTAGAAAAGAATCCACAAGGTCTCATGGTGCCACCTCCAACAGGGCGCTGGGAATGTACTGCCCCTACCCCGATTTCGGAGGCATCGACCTCCAAGGTAAATGGTAGGGCGGGATTGGGGTAGGACAGTATAGGAGCAGATGCAAAAGCAGATTTCAAAGTCTCAAAAGCGTTTTCAGCTGCCTCAGACCATTGAGAGGTATTAGCGCCCTTATGCGTGAGGTCAGACAGAGGTTTAACGATTGTAGAAAAATTCTGTATAAATTTTCTATAATAATTGGCAAAGCCCAAAAAGCGCTGGATAGCTTTTAATCCTTTGGGACGTGGCCATTGTAGGACTGCTGCCAGTTTCTCCTGGTCCATGGCAATGCCATCATTAGATATCACAATCCCCAGGAAGGGCACTTTGGACCTGTGAAACTCGCATTTTTCTAATTTACAGAACAGTTTATTCTTGAGTAAGCGAAGCAAAACTTCAGACACATCCTTGATGTGCTGGGTTAGGTTAGCAGAGTGTATCAATATATCATCGAGGTATACGACCACACAAGACTGAAGCATGTCATGGAGGATGTCGTTGATAAACTCTTGAAATACCGCAGGTGCATTACATAGACCAAATGGCATCACTATGTATTCATAGTGCCCCGACCTAGTGTTGAATGCCGTTTTCCACTCATCCCCAGCCTTAATTCTGATCAGGTTATAAGCGGCCCGCAGATCAAGTTTCGTAAAGATAGAAGAGCCCTTCAACCTGTCAAATAACTCTGTAATAAGTGGTATGGGGTAGGCATTCTTAGACATGAGCTTATTCAGTCCACGGTAATCAATACATGGTCTTAGTTCACCATTTTTCTTTTTCACAAAAAAGAAACCGGCACCAGCCGGTAAGGTAGACTTGCGTATGATTCCCCTTTTGAGGACGTCCTCAATGTAGTCCTCCATAGCCTTGTTCTCATCGCAGGACAATGGGTACGTACGACCCCTGGGAGGCACCAAGCCTGGAGGAAAATCAATAGCGCAATCATACAGTCTGTGCTGAGGCAATGTGCTAGCCACTCTCTTACTGAATACGTCACTAAATTCACGATACTCAGCTGGCACGGAGGGAGAGGTACACAAAATCTTGACAGGGTGCGACAAACAGTGTTTAGTACAGTATTCAGACCATGATCTGACCTCACATCTCTGCCAGTCAAACCGGGGATTATGCAATAGCAGCCATGGGAACCCCAGAATGACCGCATGATGAGGGGAACAAATTATTTGGAAACGTACTTCCTTCTTGTGGAGAGCCCCAATAGACCTCATAATAGGAATCGTTTCCATAGTGATAAATGCAGGTTCCAAAGGTCTACCGTCAATGGCTTCAATGGCTAAGGGAGTGTCCCTTTTGACCAAAGGAATTTCATATATCAAATACATTTCTGACCTTTGGAAAACAGGTATTTCCTGAATGGAAGCAGAGTGACCACGGTTATTGACAGTTTAATAGTAAAATAAAAAATATACCCCCTCCCTTTTTTAATTACAAGTGCAATTTAAAGCAAGATGTTTTTGGTTATATTTTGGTTTAACAACATTTTTCAGTGCTGCAACAAAACATTATAGAATCAAAACAAACAGCGGTAAATAAGAAACAGCCTCTTTTTATTTAATAGATTTTAGTTGTGTATAGCCATTATTGTGTCAGATTACAGCTGATTTATAGACCAGTTATAACAAAGAGAGTACTGCGGCATAAAGATTTCTGTGATTATATTCAGCTGTTATCCCAATGCATTGCGTACCCCCTGGTGCTCCAAGGGTTAAATGGGTTAAATGTAAAGAAAGCATACATACATAATAACCGACAGACACAACTGGTGTTCTGCACATACAACTGTATCTATTTAATAGATTTACTCTAACAAACAACAGCTCAAACTGTGTTTTACTGACTAAAAGACAGTAGAGCTTTTCTACCCCATTTCCATAATATGCTTTGTGGCTATCTTTGTTCCCTGTGCATCTTCCTGCTATCAGACCTGTGTAATGGATGCTTCTGGATCCTGCATTCACCCAACACCACTCAGTACTGGGTGAAACAAGGCAATATTTGACAGTAGAAGCCAGAAACAGATGCTACACAGGTCTGACAGCAAAAAAGTTGAATGGAGAATCTCTGCGCATTCTCAAATCAAATATTCAGAAAGCATATTATGGAAGAGGGGAAAGCACTGCGATACTGGCTTTTATTTAATAAAGCACAAAAGCAATTTTGTGCTACGATAGTGCAAATATATTAAACACAACCCTTAGAGCCTTGCTCATCAAGCTAAAGAGGAAAAATTCTGGAGCAAACCTAATGCACCATGGGGGGGGGGATGAAAATTCTACAAACTCCCATTGATATTAAAGAAGAACATTCACATAAAAAAAAATTTGAGCATGGAACTGAATCCATAAAACAAGGTTAGCGCTGTTTTTTTTTTTTTTTTACTTACGAGAGGAGATATTAAGTCTTATAATCGGGCACTTCCGTGTTCTGCGGCACCCTATATGTACCTCACGACACCGCAGGACTTCCCACCTCCCTCCCAGCTGCCCTAGAGAGCGCATTCACGCTTCCCTTCATAGCTGTATTCTTGGAGGTAACGTTACAGGAGGCCGCAGAATGCAGAAGTGCCCAATTATAAGACTTAATATCTTCACTTGTAGGAAAGTTATAAAAAAAAAAAAAAGCTATGGATTTAAACCTATGCTCAAAAATTTTTTTTTTACGTGAATGTTCCCCTTTAGATGTGGCTTTTAACCCCTTGAATGGTAGAGATGTCTTTAGTGGTCAAGAGGTTAAAAGCCCCATTTAAATCAATTGGAATTTTACCATTTCCCCTATAGTACAGTTGCTTTGCTCAAGATTTGAATCCTTTTAGATTGAGGCATTAGGCCCTTAGTCACTGGACCAACTTTCTAAGAAGTTGTTAAAGAAGTACTGTCTTTTGCTTGAGTACTGAAATTTTTAGTTGCAGTTTCAGAACGTTCAATAAAAATGAACAAAGAATTGCTTTTGGCTTAAGGAATATCTCTTCTGTACTACATTTTGTAGATGAAAATATTTATCCAAATGAGTATATCCCTTTGAGTGCCACCAATGTCCTAGATACTTCTCTGGCACTCAAAGGGATATATATATCTACACACATATGACAAGGGAGGTATCAAAATGTAACCCATTTGATCTACTAAATACAACGTAGTCAGAATGAACTCACTTAGAACTGTCACTTTGTAACATATAGTCAATTTTGAAGTGCTTCAAACATAGTTATCTTAGGCATTTTTATTTTAAGTAATAGTTTGAGACATTTAGATTTATTTGTCTGTTTATGCAAATCAGCCTGTATCAGAAGGGAGTGGCAGTTGGGAGGGAGAGCAGTGTGGAATGTTAGTATCTGGCAGGCATACCTGCAAGTACTGGTCAATTTGTATTCGCTCACAAATGCATAAAACAAAATATCTCAACCTATTGTTTTAAATAAAAGATGGCGAACAAATATGTGCTTTTGAAAATGCTTTAAATTAATACATTTTGCACTGTGACCTTTATTATGTCAATCAGGAAGGGGGAGGGTGCTTCTATGCAAGTTACATGTGTAAACTGGCTAGCTGGTGATTCATAGGGACCAGTTTAATCTTCGACCATTTCAGCTTAGGTTCCTGGAGCTGCACTTTTATCAGTCACACAATCACTCTGAAGACCAGGGTGGAGAGATGCACTAAGTTGTGATAAAGAGATGACAAAGTGGAGTTAAAATCTCCAGTGATATCAACTCTCCAGTTCCTATGTTATTCTATGGAGCCTATGCACCAAGATTTTTCAAGTGGGAGAGATCTTAGTGCATAGGCCCCATAGAATTACATAGGAACTGGAGGAGTTATCTCCTCTTTATCACACCTTAGTGCATAACTCTCCCCCCCCTCAGGAGTGATATAAGAAACACAATCTATTTTTGCGCAGGCTGTATGAAATACAAAGCTGTATCAGGAATAATTGCCAGTAACTGTATATCATTCTGCTCCTGCGACCAGAAACGACAGTGCACAGTGAGGTTACTTACAGAGTGAGCACAGCATACAAAGTTATTATTAAAAGAATTACTTTAGTTTCTTAGTATTTCATATTATCAGATAATGGATAATATGGTACAATCTTTACTCTGAGTGCCAGAGGGGTACAGAAAGCATTGCAAAGCATTGCGTTTTGTACTAAACCGGCCCTCAAAGGGTTAAGATCACTTTTGCTCCATACTAGTCCCCTCTCACAGCTACACTATTCCGGTCCAATTCTAGTCACTTAGATCACAGTCTCAGACAACTTGATGTAAATAACTGTAAATTTAACCCCTTAATGACCCTTGACGGTCATAGTACATCATGGGTAGACCTGACTTAACGACCCATGACGTACTATGACCTTCATGGAATTCTGGGCTCCCCCCACAGCTGTACGCCATTCGGGGAGTCCGGAATCCAAATCAGAAAAGAAAAAAAAAATGCTCCGTGGTCCTTTAGTGACCGCAACGCGCCTGGTAGTTAAGGGGTTAACGTATGACATGTTTCCATTTATATTGACAAAATGGCAGCTTGGGATATGTTGAGTACATTGTTTCCTAAACTTTTTCATGCTCAAACTCATACAGCTAAAAACTACAGCATATACATAAAGAAGAGATACATGTTCACAGAACAAAGAAGGGAGACAAGGTTGACACGATCAATTAAACAAATGTGATTCCTTTCATTTCTGGAGGCAGGTAGTCTTGCTCTACCGGTTCCTTGAACATGGGGTTGTATTTGTAGCCTTTGCCATAACCTAAACCCTTCATTAACTTCGTTGGGGCATTCCTCAAATGTAGAGGGACAGGTGGAAGTGGACCCTTGTGGTTCTTCAAGCACTCTTTCACCTTACTGTATGCACTGTAAACTGTAATAGATTTTGGAGCCCGAGCCAAATACATGACACATTGTGCCAGTATAACCTGGAAGGAAAGAAAGAAGAAGAAATAAAATAAGGTTTTAAATTGGTAACTGCTTGAAATAAAACTATTGTTTCTCAATAACAGCAGACTGTTACAGAAAGTAGATTTCTAAATTATTTCACCCTGTAAGCAAAGTTTCTTCATGCTGGACATCCAGACAAATGTTTCTGGCCAATGAGAGCGCCTCAGCTTACATGCAGAAATCCTCCATCAACAGAGGCTGGATCGAGGGATGGAGCAGAGGAAGAGTGACAGACTGCAGTGCAGCGCTGTACCCGCAGTCTGTCCAGAAGGAAGGCACAGGATCATTGTTAAATGTTTAATTTTGGCCAAGCGATGAATTAAACCCCTCCAAAAAACATACTTTAAAGCCAAACTTGTATAGGGGTGATAGCTCCCCTTTAACCCATTAAGGTCCAGTGATGTGCCAGGACCATCACGAGTGTCCAAGCATTGACAGTACTGTCTTGCATAAAAAAGTGTATTGAAGCACTAGTGGATAGCATAATTTTGTACCTGTATAAATCATTGGAAAGACCTCCCTTTGAATATGCAGTGCAGTTTGGGGGACCAGTTCTAAGTGTATTCTAGAACTGGAGAGTGTAAAATAAAAGCAATGCAAATAACTAAAGGAATGGAAGATTTCAAGTATGTGTAAGCCAAATTTTGTTCATTTACTCTAGAGAAAAGATACCTAAGAGGGGATCTTGTTACACTGTATAAGTATATCTGAGCTCCAGCTAGCTTTTCATTCCAAGGCCTGATTACATAACTAGGGGGCACCCCTTACAACTCGAGGAAAGTAGATTTTAACTTTAGAGGAAGAGTTTTGTTTTTTTACAGCAAGGTCTGTTAAATTGTGGAATTTCTTGCCCAATGATGCGATAATGCAGATAAATTGGATACATTTAAGAGAAAATTAGATGCCTTTCTAGCAGAAGGGAATATACAGGGTTATACTGTGTATTAGTAGGTAAAACAGGAAGTTCTAGTAAACTTACTAATACTCATTTTGGAGTCAGGAATTGTAATGGGAACCAGGGCAACTGTACCGTCCCTGGCAGTCGTTGCCTCCTCCCTCATACAGAAAGCTGGTTACAAGATAGGTAGCTTCTTTGCTTCTCAGAGTAAAAGTGCTCCTCCGGGGGAAAAAAGTGTCTCCTAAAGAACCGCACCATCAGTCATGATAAGACACACCATTCAGGATGCAAAAGAACACTAAACTGTATTGGAATTGGCCATGGTATATAAAGTCACATTGCCAGGGGAAGGGGCTGTGATATGCAATAGGAAACAGGAAAAGATTAACACAATTAACACACAACACAATGGTAGCAGATTACAGACAACCACTACACCAAACTAATCTCATCACACAGACAACAATAGTGAATACACAACAGTGGTAAGGGGATTAGGGAAGCAACACTTAAAGGGATAGTAATACTTCGTTTTAACTTTATTTTGTAGGCATTAAAAAAACATGAAGAACGATATAAGTCTTATCTCTCAAACCTTTATGGTTTATGAGATATTCACAAGCAAAGTTTCCCCTCCCGCCCCTTTTACCTAGTGTAAGCCATCTCTTCTCAGATGTGGAATGCAGTCCATAGACCAGACAGATAACAGCAGGGGACAATCTTCTTCCTATGAAAACAATGAAATCCCTGCCCCCCTTGACAAGCTTTTCAGGTTTTTCCCTTATCTTAATTGAAGTTTTTTCCTCTCTGCAGTCTACCTAGACACATCCCTTCTGCTGTGGCTGAACAATGTGACATCAGTAAAAGGGGCGGGAGGGGGACACTTTGTCATTGAATTACTCTGGAACTACAACTCTGACAGAATTGAAATAACACTGTCCAAAGTCCAAATACTATGATGATTAATTAGAGCTGCTTTTATTATGAAACATTACTATCCCTTTAATTAAAGAAGGACTAGACCATGAGATGTTAAGATACATACAAGAGGAGACAACAAGGCGATAATACAAAGATACCGCAAATTAAACCCTGCAGGCACATGTAAAATTGTAATTTACATAATTTTCTTAAAACAGGGGTCCAGCATCCATTGCAGGAAGAACATACAGTATAGATTACTTATTACATAAAAACTTGACATATATTGTGCATCTTGAATGTTTAAATTTACAGTTGTTATCAAAATTATTCAACCCCCATTAAAAATCAGGTTTATTGTCAAAATTTACAGACTTTCAGCTGTTTGCAATGAACAAATCAAACAAACGCAATTGAAATCGCTCAACACAACGAATGCTTCAAGTGTCTTCCTCAAATTCAACTGAAAATGCAACTTATAATGACTTCTCCAGTCTCAAAATTATTCAACCCCTTCGATTCAAGCATCTTTAATACTTAGTAGAGCACCCTTTTGCTGTTATGACTTGCTACAAATGAGATGTATAGCCAGACACCAGCTTCTGGCAGCGTTCGTGAGGAATCTTAGCACATTCCTCATGAGCAATGGCCTCCAGCTCACTAATATTCTTGGGTTTGCATGCTGCAACCACCTTCTTCAAATCCCACCAGAGATTTTCTATGGTGTTCAAGTTAGGTGACTGTGTTGGCCACTGCAGAATCTTCCAGGACTTACTCTGCAACCAAGCCTTGGTGGAATTTGAGGTATGCTTGGGATTATTGTTCTGATGGAAAGTCCAATGACGCCCAAGCTTCAGCTGTCTCCTAGGATTTCCTGATACTTCAATGAATCCATCTTGCCTTCCACATGCGGAATGTTTCCAGTGCCAGAGGATGCAAAGCAGCCCCAGAGCATCACCGAGCCACCACCATGCTTAACTGTAGGCAGAGTGTTCTTTTCAACGTATGCTTCATTCTTTTTTCTCCAGTCTTGGAGTTCTTGCATGGAAACCTTCTGCTTTTAGTATGAGCCTTACTGTGCTTACTGAAACCTCAGTGCCTGTTGCCACCAACTTTTGATGCAGGTCTTTTGCAGTCACCCGATGGTTTCTCTACCTGCCTTCTCAGAAATCTAGATGCAGCATTTGATAGCTTCCTTTTTCTGCCCCATTCAGGTGGTGTAACTACTGTTCCTTTGACTTTGAACTTACGAACTATGCTTCCAACGGTGTCTCTAGGAACATTCAGTGCCTTCGCTATCTTTTTGTATCCTGTTCCTGGTTTGTGAAGGGCGATGATCTCTTCTCTTAACTTTTTGGACCATTCTCTTGACTTAGAAATATGGCTAACATGCAGTCAAACGTGACACTCAACAAACCCCTAGCCAGTTCAGGTATTTCATGTGTTCCAACTCAAGCACACCTGGTGCAACTAATGAAGCCCTTGATTAGTTACATCAGGTGTGTTTGAGACAACATCTGTTTTGCATATTTGTGCTGCTGTAAGGGATTCTATTCAGGGAGTTGAATGATTTTGAGACTGGAGAAGTCATAAGTTTTATTTTCAGTTGAATTTGGGGAAACCACTTGAAGCATTCATTGTGTGCTGTTTCAATTGCTTTTGTTTGATTTGTTCATTGCAAACAGCTGAAAGTCTGTAAATAAATCTGATTTGCAATGGGGGTTGAATAATTTTGATTACAACTGTATATAGATAAGATTTGGAGTATTAAGTGTATAACCGATGGTCATTTTTAGATTTGATCAAAGAGACTAATAGTGGTCTGAGTACATACTGTATGATAATTTGTGATAGGATAGATCACAAATTATCATATGTGACAAAGAAAGTGAGGACGGTAAGAGTCTGATCTTTAATTTTTCTTCCCTATTGATCATACAAAAGAGTATGGTCAGCGGTTTAATTTGAACCCAGTAAGCCCCTTCTATGTCAAACGGTTGCAGAGATCTGTCCCAAAGAAGGTTCCCCATTGAGCTCTATGTAACAAAGATGGGCGCAGCATGGGCTCCCCATTGAGCTCTATGTAACAAAGATGGGTGCAGCATGGGTTCCCATTCTTAAAGAGACCACGTACCAAAAGATAGAAAGTAATCAGTGAAGCCAGGTAATAGGAGCCTGAGGGAGATAATACAACTCCACATGTAAGCAAAAATATAAAAAAGACATCTAAAAATGTAAGAGTAGTGCCAGCTTGCTCCTCTTGAGAGGTCACTTGAATCTGGAAGGCAGGAAGTAAAGCTGGAGGACAAAGAGGCGAAATTTACTCACCAATATTTGTTTTTCCTCTGTGTCCTTCCACAGAAACTCTCCCGGTAGGTTATTCTTGGGTATTTGTATTGATTCCATAATACTATACCATCAGTCATGTAATGTGTACTGCAGTGTGCCTTTACTGTACCATCTCTAACCTGTTAGGTCTTGTAGCTTGAACAACTGTATAACTGCAGGGGGAAGTGAGCTCACAGAATTTATATTTTTTGATTGATTCTACCAGCTGGGAGGCGGAGCCAATTACTCACAGTATGCCGTGGACTGGACACAGAGGAAAGTGGAGTTTCCTCCTCAAATGCCCCTTTTCTTGACCTGCCTGAACATTGGAGGAGGAGATCTTTACCCCATGGTTCTGGTGTTTCATATAGGAAATAAGATAAATTTGCATTTATAGCGTACTGGCTATCAAAAGGGAAAATGACCAACACAGCTTAAAGGGATAGTAATATGTTAATATTACTATTCCCCATATTGTAGATATTTGAAAAAGAAGTTAATAGCCTCCAGGTTCATCTCTCAAACCTTTATGGTTTGAGAGATAACCGAAGGCAAAGTTCCCCCCTCCCTCCCCCTTCCCTGAAGTTAGCGTTGTACTGACTGCAGGGATATCAGGTCTGACTTTCATCAGACGGCTCTGCAGCATAGTCGCGATTGCGTTAGTGAAAAATAATTATTTCACTGAAACAGTCATCTACGTGTGCTTGCAAACCAAGCACATGTAGAAGACCGTTTCAGTGAATTAATTCTTTTTTACCAACGTGATCTTGGCTCAGATGCAGAGCCACAAGCCTGTCATAAGACAGACTTCCCCTGCAGTCAGCTACAACTCTGACTTCAGGGAAGGGGGAGGGAGGGGGAACTTTGCTTACGGTTATCTCTCAAACCATAAAGGTTTGAGAGATGAACCTGGAGGCTATTAAATTATTTTGCAAATATCTACAATATGGGGAATAGTAATAATAAAGTATTACTATCCCTTTAAAAGTGTTGTTAACGAATGCAAAAAGTGATCCACTGATCTTATGTACACAAACATGAACACCCCATAAACATGGAGCAATTCTGGGCCAACCAACTGCAATATAGTGAACAAATAAAAATCCACACTGATTAACCCCTTAAGAACCATGAGACATGCTATGATCGTCTCGCAGTTTTTGCCTTAAGGACCGGTGATTGTCATAACACATCACATACATTTTACGCATATCACTCCTCCTGAGGGGGTCAAAGCTTTCCTTAACGACCCTTGGTGGTCATAGTACGTCAAGGGTCGATCTGACTGAACGACCCATGATGTACTATAACTGTCATGAAATTCCGGGCTTCCACTGCAGCTGCACGCCGTTCGGGGAGTCCGGAAGCGAATGGAGCAAAAAATAAATAAATAAATAAAATGCTCCGTGGTCCTTAACTGACCACACTGTGCCAATCGTTAAGGGGTTAAGGGAAGGTAAGCACTGATCCTTAAGGGGTTAAGTACAGCTTGAATGTGATGTCTCCATTGTATATCTCCGCAATATGCTAGAGACCTCTCCAGCATTCAAGGGTTACAAACTCATTTAAATCAAAGCAAATATGGGGATTTTTTGACTACCATTTTACAATACTGCACTGTCACAGATATTGCTACATAACAGCTGCTAAACACACAATACATACATATGCAGACAAAGGCACTGCAGTACACAGTGTGCCTCATTCACAGCATTCTACTTTCTGAAACACACTAGAAAGGCACAGAGTTACCCAGCAGTTTTATTTTGTGGCTTACAATAGGGAGTTGCTGTGTAAGTGTCCTTTCACACATTGAGGACCAGAGGGGTGTGCAAAGGGGTTAAGACAGATTTTTTTGTCCTTTAGAAACAGTGTTATGAAGCCAGCAGTCACAGCATGTTTGAAGATGCATATCTCTGAAAGGAGAGAAAACTGTAAATTTAAGGTGCTCTTGCATGTGGTGCTTCCAGTGTTTGGGACATTGAAAATATCTTATGAAAGATGTGCAAGGCTGCCCAGTTTAGTTCCTTGGCAGCTGAAAGGGGCAGTTTCACCTGAATACCTATAGTTTTCAAGAAGAGGCTCATATAATCAAGCAGGATGATAGTCCTCACTATCCCCTCAATTACTGCAGACACAGACGTATTTGTGTCTTTAGTACTGTGGTGGTTTATTGGTATCTGTGTCTACAGACCTGCTCTGTTTTCTGTGAAAAAGCACAAGCTCTCTGTATATCGAAATATTGTATCCCGATACAACAGCTTATTTGAGATCACACTTCTCATTAATGAACACAATAGCAGAAGCTGTTGACACCAAAGTGTTTGGGGAAGGTCCAGACATTTCCTTGATATGATCAAGAATTGATTACAGAGATATGTGATCAGAAAACAAAGTATCAGGGAATACATTTGTACTAAATTACTGACATGTTATGGCTTATGCGTAAAACCAGTTAATTGGGAGGAGAGGGCAATTCATCAGAGGACGAACTGATGGTTGGAACTGTATAAGTCCTAAACAAGTTAAGCTGCACTAAAATTACTCTTGTGATTGTCATACAAGTGGACATTACTTAAACAATGCTTACAATTGGCCACAAGAAAAATCAGGCAAGCACAATAACCTGTGTTGCATTAAGTAGTATACCAAAATATCACTGTAACTGCTCTCAAAAATAATGAGGGAGTGAGGTTTCACAAATTTAAGTTATTTATTGAGGGACAATATGCATTCAAGATAATTAAGGAAGTGAATACATTGTTAAGTAGTATTCTACAGCTGATTCACAAAATGTATACTAGTAGATACAGCCAAAGGTTACTTACATCACATTCTGGCATTCCAATAAAATGACAGGCTTGGTAGGCAGATACTGCCTGTGGTAGTGCCAGTGGATCAGCTAGTCCTGTTACAAACACAAACAAACTGAAATCAATACAATGAAACAAGAGACAGGTACACAACCTTTAACATACTGCATTTGAGTATTATGCTATGCCAGAGGTCAGAACTGACAAGCAGTAATATTTATATGCTCAAGTCACATTCTCCAACAATACGTAGTATTTTTGTACATTTTGCTTTTCTAGGATTATTATAGCAGTATGTTGATGGATATATTTTAATGGATCATCATTTAAATTAAAACATTCTGTTGCATAAGCATTCAAAGTTTTAAGAGGTTTCTTCAGATAGATTTTACTGAAGATGAACAGATACATTAATTACATTGCATATGAGACAGACATCAGTATGGTTCTTTTACACTGTGACAGTTCCTAAAGGAATTCACAAGCAGGATATTGTATAGAAGAGTATATGATCATAAATATATTAAATATACCGGACTTTGTACAACATGGAATAGTTCAACAAATATGAGGTATGAGGAGGTATAGAAGATTGAAGTACTGTAGATTTGCAACTATACCTATACAGAGAGCACACAAAGTGTCACAGATTTCTAATCTATTAAAAATAGTCCTGGTTAAATATATTGCTTCTGTAGTCAAATCTACACCTAGAGCCACATATTCAAAGAAGTAGCGAAATAGCTTTTGTCGTTTGTAATGACTTTTCAAAGCAAAGTGTTATTGGGCTCATTAATCTTTTCAGAGAGTGTCGGCTATGATTGGAAATATTTTGTCTGTCCTGACTGAAATTGTCGTATGTATAGACAAAAAATGTCTTAACTAAAGAGAAAAATTCTCATTCGGAACTTCACATTCCCTTCATTTTTTCTTTAAGTACAAATTTTGTCTTTTGCAAGACATTTTTTTGTCGTATACGACAAATTTTCTATTCCTCTATACAACACTGGAGAATAGTTTAGCCACGCCCCTTTGCCTAGCAATTCTGCAGTTGTGTCGTACACAACAGACATTGCTAGTTTTTTGTCGTATATTCTATCGGAAATATGTTGTTCACGCATACAATTACTTATTTTTGACATTCATGCAACATTTTTTTTGCTGTTATCCCTTGGAACATACAGCCCTTACAGTAAACGATTTGATATTTGGGTGTTCCCGCAATCAAAATTTTCTGGTATTCTGAGCATCTCACCAACTTGGGAAAAACAATAGTGGTAAAGCTAAAATTTGGAAAATGTATAAACAACATAAATATTATACTATCACAGGATAATAAAAAGCAAAATGTAATTTTTTTTTTTTAAATTAAATAAAACAAGCTGTAATTAGAGTCAACATCCCTGTTATGAATGAATGAACCTGGTCACTGGGTTCATTCAAGGTAAACGGAGTGCTGCGCTCCCATCACTGAATCAGTCACCGGGGTCAACCCCGTGACAGGGTTCATTCATTGAAGGGAGCGCTTAGAGTAGATACGGCTTTTACATCTACTATAAGCGCTCCCTTCAATGAATGAACCCTGTTACCGGGTTAATTCTTAGAAAGCAGCCCTGCGCTCTGATCATTGAATCAGTCACCTGGTTTGACCCCAGTGACTGATTCAATGATGGGAGCACAGCCCTCCGTTTACCTTGAATGAACCCAGTGACCGGGTTCATTCATTCATTAAGAGCTTGATGCTGCCTTTTGGATAGATGATCCATGGTAGGGGGGCTATCAGGAGGGGTCCTGGTGTCCCCCTTTGAGGTCTGATCTTTTACTGTCAGCATAAAAGCGCACTTTTAGTGCATCTAGGCTCTGGAGTCCTTGAAAAGGCAGAATGGGATATCACAATTAAGACATTACATCTTCTACTGCCCACACTGTGTACACACTCGCACCCTGTCCACACCCTGTCAACTCTCACCACACACTGCCCACCCTCACACCCTGTCTGTACACTGTCCCCCTCCACATAGCCCACAATGTCCACCTCCACACACACTGTCCACACTGCCTGCCCCATCCTCCTCCACAAAATGTCCACCCTGTCAACCTCCACACTGCCCACAATGTCCAACTCCACAATTCCCACATTGTCCACCTCAACACTGTCCACCCATAGTGTTCCTTGGGAAGATTAACCTCTTCTAATCAGGAAGGTGTAGCACTGACTGGTGTTATCTAAATATTAAAGAAAAAAGAAACAAAAGCTAAGAAGGGTGGATAAGGACTGTATGCCACTTTATTAAATTTCCAAAACCCTTCCAAAACCAGTTCAGTGCTTTTGAATTCATATGCCAAATGGAAAACAAGGGTGTCGCTGACTATCATAGTGCAAATTCAGTTTCATAAAGTCAACTTCATCTCAGACATAAGTCCTACAGAACGCTTACAATAGATCCCTTCGAGGGTCAATGAACCTAATTTTATAGTGTCTACAAAATTAAAAAATGCAATAAATTTTATCACATATTGTTTTTCCTTTATTAAATTCAGAAATGATTAAACATAAAGGTTTATTCCAAATGTGGTCAAACTCTAATTAAAAGCAACCATACTATAGTAGTCAGCGGCACCCTTATCAGCCAGGTCACATGATTATTTGGCACTCAATGGAGGGAGGAGGAGGGATCGAGGCACAAGAGGGGAGGTGGAGAGGAAGTGATAAGACAGCCCTAAAGTACTAAGCTGTACAGCAGTGATCGGCCATGCCCAAGGCATTTCTCTGACTCTGTATTTGGATGACTTCCTACTCAAGGATCCTTCCGAGGAGCTCTTGGCTCACCATATACAAGATGTACGATGACAGAACAAAAAGATTCTAGCAACCTCACACTGATTGAGACATTTGAAGTCCAGAATAGGACAGCAGCAGTCGTCCTTCCTGGCAGCCACAAAAAGGTTGCAATAGAAACCTGAAAAGCTATCTTTAACTGGGACCGGCACCAGAATGATGGCCATCTACTTTAGGTGTATGATCCCAAAGATGGCGTTGTTAGGGTCAAGTAGAAAAATATATAATTTTCTTAGGGAGAGAGTCTCTTTTCTACAGCATCCCATTACTTTCAAATGAGGCTGAATACAATTTCGTGGACAGGGAAGATTAAAGTGTAAAAAAAAAAAAAAAAAAAAAAAAAAAAAAAAACCTCAAGAAAAAAGATCCTGTGGAATTCTAAACCTGGTTATATGAATGGCTGAATACACACCTATATCTTCACTTGCAAACCTCACCAGCCTCCTGGCCACATATAATGGGTCTTCCCCACCCTCAAGCATTCGTCCAAGCCAATAAAGAGATGCATTCTGGTCAGATCCACGCATAGATTTATGCAGAGCAGAGATACAGTTGTAGTGCTCTTCTCCTGCAATGTGAAAAAAATGGAAGAAAGGTCAAATAAGTATGTATATACTACACAAACATTAAATACAAATATTGTAATTATTATTTCCTAGTCCTTGACCCAGTAGATGATGAAGACATTTCCAATGCATTGGTCATTTAATGTATTATTGGGACAATTTTAAAATGTAAATTAAAAAAAAAAAAGATTTTAATGACACTGTTACATCCATTTCTATTAGTCCACATGGAACACAGGAACCATGGGGTAAAGCTCTCGATCTTCAGAGGGCAGGACACTTCAAAAATGGCAGGGCCTTTGAGATGGAGACCTCCTTTCTTCCTCCAGTTTTACTACCCACCCCTCAGTTTCATGTACAGCAAATTAGCACAAGAAATAAGAAAGGAAGGAATCCTGTGTTCCACAATGACTAAGAGAAAAGGATTTAACTGTAAATGTCACTAAAATCCTCTATTCTCTTATTTTGTATATGGAAGACTGGAACCATGGAGATATACCAAAGCACACACTAAGATTCCTGGGAGGAAAAAGATAAAATCTCTCCTCACAGAAGACAAATATTCCACCGGACTAACTGGAACCATATAAACCTCAGTAGACACCGAACAAGCACAGCAAACAACCAAACAAGAACATGGTTCAAAAACTACACTACTATTACTACTACTACAGCCTGAAAAACCTACCAGCCAAAGCTGGCCTCAGCTGAGACCAGAACACTGACACAGTAGTGTTTGGTGAATATCTGCAAGGAAGACCTGCCTTCCACAACTTTTTTATCAGAAGGTTTGTTCTTGTAGGCCTAGAGGTGCCCACAGATCTGGTGGAGTATGCCGTGAGTCGGAAAGGAACAGGTTTCTTTCTGATCACATATGCTTGTCATATAGTGGCCTTGAACTATGAAGAAATAGTGACTTTAGACACAACCTAGCCTACTCTAGTGCCAAAAAACACCTAGGAGTGAAAGACAAATTCACATTCTACAAGACAAGGCTTTTAACTCAGCAACGCTTTGCACAGATACAATGGCCAAAAGGAAAGTTATCTTAAGCATCAAAAAATGCAAGGAAACCAATGAAAGATTCAAAAGAAGGTCTCTGAAGAACATCTAGGGGATGACCATGTCACCACTTTGCTCAACTGCTCCACAGAGGCCTGGTTCTTGTAGGCCCAGGAAGCACCCACTGCTCTGGTGGAATGAGCTGTGACTCTAAATGGCACAGGCTTTTTCCTGAGGACATCAGCCTGCAGCTTGGTTGCTTTTATCCAGGAAGCCAGAGTCACATTAGACTCAATTGAAAACCGAAGGGGGGAGGGGCATGAAGCTTGAACAAGAAAGGGACTCTCCATTTCTGATTCAGAAGGCCCTCTTTCCTGCCTTTCTTCAGTTTTCAATCTTTGCTATTCTTTAATACTGTGCATGTCTGCTGGGGCTAAACAGGAGTAGGAAGGGAGTATCCGCCTCCTGAGAGACTTTTTAGGCGAATGCCCTGCCCTCCTTGCTATCTATGAGATATTACCTCACGGTTCCAGTGTTCCTCCATGGACTACGGATACACAAAAATCCATATTCTCCTTTAACTTATTTTTTATATGCTTTTTCATGAAAAGATACATTGTAGCTCAAATACATCAAGAAAGAGATACTATAAATTAGGCTTACTCATCCTTACAGAAAAGGTTAGTAAAGGAGTTCCAATAGCTCATGGATTTAGGACCTAGTCCAATTAGGTTTAATAAGTTAGCATCCCCTTTTTATCCATCCAATGGGAATTATGCTCAGACTAGTCCAGGTATAGAAAGCCCTTGTCTCTCATACAATGCCCTCCTCCCCAGCACTGAAAGAGTTAATTGTCTGTGAGTGGGAGAGGAAATGTATGGTTGAGACAGGAAGTGCTTACACAGCATGCCTTAATTAGTATAATTTAAAATCTAAATACGGAAACAATATTTAAAGATCCTTCCAAAGGGTAAAAATGTCTTAAAATCAACAGGGATTTGTACAATGTGCATTTGTCCCTTATGGTGCAGCTGGTTTGTTCCATGATTATTTCACTTTGCATATATACCTAAGGTCCTTTGTGCTTAACAGAACATTTGCAATAATAACAGGTAATCCGCAATATTCTTTGTGGCCCTATTCTGCTCAACTCACTGGTAATTTAATCAGTATATGTGTACACACTATTTCACAAGTTAAAATGCTTATGCATTAAAAATTGATATTAAGTTGTGCAACCTCCAGTATCCTACATCATTCCTTGTTATTAAACCAGTTTGTGCTATAGTACATGATACTCCCCATACGCACATATTTTCCTTTCTTAGTGGACACATGAACCATGATAAATAGATCTTTCCGACGCTCCTCACACCTCATATGTAAGAGGGTAAAGGAACAGCTGCATTGCTGAGAGATGGAAGATAAACAAGGTACTGGTTACAAAACAAAGTAATGGCAAATCTTAAGGATGTTCCTTGGCTTATTTTGAGGAGGCAGATTAATACAATTATCTCCACTTGCATGTAAACAGATATAAATAGCAAACCTGGAAAAAAAGGGGCATAAGAGTGAACCAGAACACCAAAAGGCCTTAAAGATGTACTAACACTTTATAATGACTTGGTTGATTAATAGCTTTCAAAATCATCTGTTTTTAGTTTAGTCATTGTTTATTTAAAACTATAATTTGAGATATTTGCTTAATTTATAATTTTATGCAAACTAGCCAGTACTTCCTGATAGGAAGTGGCAGTTGGGGTAGAGAATGGAATATCAGTATCTGACTCATCATGTGTGCCAGGGTGTACTGCCTAATCTGCTGAAAATGAAAGAAGGCTAAATATCTCAAACCAGTGGATCTTTGGTTACTACAAAAAATGTTCAGTTTATATTTATGAGTGTATATTTATGTAAATTGTTATGTACAATTGCTGGCCAGTGGTCAGTCGAGGACAATGGGAGCTGTAATTCAATGTCAGTTGGAGGGCTGCAGATTGCTTACCTCTACGCTAAGCTATTTTTTCATTTTGTTTTTTAAATATGTTTATTCTACACTTTTTTCCTTTATTATAACAATAATTAATATAAGAAACAGTAAAATAAAGTATACCCTTAAAATAATACATTTACAGGTAGAAGCTGCAATATCTGAAATTCTAACACTATTTCTGCAATAAAGTTCATATGAGGAAATACAATACAACCAGTGTTACACAAGCTTTAGCCATTTGAGTCCAAACTAAAAGAAAATCATGGCTTTATTAAAATTATTTTGGACAGCAAATAATGTGATTTTAAAAGTACACTATCACCTAAATGATGCTTTTGAAAGATATTTCAAAACTTCCTACCATTTTTATTTAGAAGTTTAGTGTAAGCTAATTATGGCCTGTCATGCAGGGACTGTTTATGTCATTCATTACCTCCCCAAGTGTCTGCTCAGCAATGCACTGCCACCTTCCCTAGCACTGAAAGGGTTCAATATCAGTGAGTGGGGAAGTTAAAGTAGGGCTAAATAACTCAAAAATTAATTTTCTAAATAAAATGGATAACACAACACAGAGAAGATTTTGAAAGAGCTTTCTAAATAACCAAAGTTGCTTTAGGAGATAGAGTCCTTTAAAGGTCATCAGCTTTCAATGACCATCCTTATTTGTTGTGCTGATTATAGGGAAAAATTGTGAGATACTAGGCCTGTTCCTATGGAAGACACCTTAGTACTTAGCCTAGGATTATGCAGCCTCTGAAATTATATATACTGGAATTGGAGTCTGGAAACTGCATGGGCCAGAGATGAAGGCATACCTGATTAAACTATTTTTATCATATGCTTCACAGAAGAACCTGCTGGTATGTTCTTGTTATTGTGCCAAGCTAAACAATTTGCATGTTCTGTGTGCTAGCAATCAATCTTTCAATGTGCATGCTGAACCTGCAAGAATATTCCCAAGAGGCTGCAAATGATGTGCTAGTGTCGTAGGTGTCACTCAGTCTCTACTCTGGCAGCATGATGGCTATTCCTGAAAAAAGTCCTGCATGCTTCTCTGCTACTGTACAAAGTGGAATTCACACCGTTTTCTCATGCCGAAAGATGCATTCACAATTCATACACACATAAAAAAGATTTACCTGTGGGTTGCTATGGTTAGAATTACTAAATATAAAAAATACATCTAAGCAGAATGATATAAAATGAACTGGGCTGATGAATTTGTGAATTTAAGGAACTTCAGATAGAACAGACAAAAAACTGTGATGTCAATTAACATGGTTACGTGTAGGCTGCCAATAGCTAAAACCTCTGACCGACCTATCAGCATCTTCTACAATTTCACAGTTTGGTTAAAGGGTGCATGCTGCCACTTGAGATTGGCAGGCACATCCATCACAGGAGCCAGTCTGCATGCACAGCTATACTCCACTGTAAAATAAAAACTGTAATATATTGGTAAATTCTCAACCAAAACTCTAGGCATTTATTAACCATTCACTGAAATACGATTATAAAATGGCTTCACCAAAGAGGAACAAGGAGTTATTGACAAAGCAGGAACATTATATAAGTATTCTCAACAGGGATGGTGACCCACTCCCTTTCGTTCTTCCAGAAGCTCCCGCAAAGCTCTCCACTCAGTCTCCTGGAGGACAAGTGTAATCCCATGACAGCTAATCTCTAGTGTGTCTGGCAGTGGAAACCACCCATGCTGGATACATGGAGAAGAGAACAAGAAGCTTTGCACTGCTAGTTTCCTTTGTAAAGCTACACTAAGCACAGACACATTTTCATCAGAATTTCCCAAGGAACTGGTCCACCTTAAATTTGGAGAAAACCCCTATACCTGGCTCCTCATCATGACCTCTTCTAGTCTTAATTTTCACAGCAATGCAGCACTTACTGAGGCACTGAAAATGAGAGATCCTTTATACAACACAATATACAGGTAAGGGAGCATTTGGGTAGCAATGACCATAATAGGGTATCCTTTAATATAGTTTATGAGAAAACCAGTAATAAGGGCTCAACTAAAACCATACACTTTTTATAATGCAAAAAGTAGCATTAGGGGGTATTCAATGGGATGTTATTATCAATGACAAAAAAACAAACAAAAGAAAGATGGATTTTTATCAGTAGACTGTTGCATAAATATACTCATCAGTATATACCACTGGGTAATAAATACAAGAGGAACAAGTTTGCTTTTATAAATATGGGCCAATGCGGCTTAACAATGCAGTTCACATGGAAATGGGGGGAGGGGGAGAAGCAGACTCTAAAAACCACTTCACTCCTTAAGGACCGGCCGCGTGCGCACAAGGCCAGCACTCAAGGACTATGGAGTATTTCTTTTTTCATATCTGATTCAGGGCTCGCTGAACGGTGTGCTGCCGCGCAGGGAGCCATGAAATCCATGATGGTCCAGGAAAGTCATGGGTCCTTATCGCATGTTGGACCCATGATGTGCCAGGACCGTGATGAGTCCTTAAGGGCTTAAGCCAGAAGGGACAGATGCACCATTAAAATCATTTAAAAAAAATGCAAAACAATCAAAAATGAAGCTTGCCAAACCTGAAAATTAGAAAATATATCAAATATAAGACAATTCCCAAAATCTTTTACTAGTATGTTAATTTAAAAGTAAAGGTTGACAATGGACCACTTACCACTGACACAGGTGAATTAATGATAAAGCCAAGGCTAACACTCTAAACAAATTATTTTCTTCTGTATATACAAGGGAAGCAACAATTAAAGTTTTTCGACAGAGTATAGAATTTCCTCCACCAAATGCACTGGTAACAGAGGACAGATCCCAAGAGTTATGGCATACACCCAAGAGCACTTCGTTCAGTAATAGCAATAGCATTATAATTAATAATTATTGATTCACTCTCAAACATGGTGCCCTAAGAATGGAGACTAGCAGATGTAGCAAATGGGCAAAATCGAAAACTGGGAATTACAGACTTGTGAGTTTAACTTCTATAGTGGGATGCTAGAATGGATACTAAAAGAGGATTTTAGTCTTACCTGTTAAATCCTTTTCTCTTAGTCCATACAGGTTACTGGTAACTTTGGGTAGGTGATCCACCCCTTTAAGTAGGCAGGAACAATTCTAGAAGTGAATACAGGGGGTGGAGCCTACCATCCCTCCTTGGCTGCAGCTAGCCAATCAGCTCCAGTAAGATTTGAGACACTAACTATTGATGAGATAGTAGAATGGAAAGAAGACTCCTGTGAGCATGACCCCGAAAGACCCCCACGGTCTGCCACAGGAGAGCCAAGCATGGTCCCTTGACAGAGTGGGAGACCAGAAACCTGTATGAACTAAGAGAAAAGGATTTAACATGTAAGACTAAAATCCTCTTATCTGTCATCCAAAACAGGTTACTGGTAACGTTGGGATGTGCAACCATCGAGTTTCCCAAAGACGGGAAGTAAGGCAAGGCCCCCAAAGTCACCAGAGCATATATGAACCATCAGATCAGAGATAGCCCAACAAAAACAAATGAAGTGTCAACGGACACTGAACAGGGGTAACACCCCATGAACTGTCACACAGCACACTGAACTAGAGCCAACAGGACTCAAAAGTGAAGGAATCACCAAAGAAGTTCCTAGACAAGCAAGACTGCCTCCAGGATCTTCCTCCCACAGCTGGCATTAGCCGATGCCATCACATCAACACGGTAGTGCTTTGAAAAGGTGTGCACAGACAACCAACTGGCAGCCCTGCACAACTGATCAGTGGAGGACCGATTCTTATAAGCCCAAGAAGCCCCAATAGATCTAGTAGAATGAGCATTGAACCGAAAGGGAACATGCTTCTTCCCTAGCTCGTAATCCTTACGAATAGTGGACTTGATCCAAGATGCAATAGTCACTTAGGATGCAGATCTCCCTGCACTGGGGCCCTTAGGAATGAAGAACAGTGCATCAGATTGTCTAATTGACTGAGTGCGATGTACATAAAACTTGAGACAATGCACCACATTTAACAAGTGGAGATCCCTCTCCTTATCAGAGGTAGGGTCAGGGCAGAAAGAAGGCACCACAATTTCCTGATTAATGTGGAACTCAGAGACCAGCTTCAGGAGAAATTCCTGAGAAGTGAGAAGCACCGCCTTGTCTTTATGAAACACCAAAAAAGGGTGGTCTCCGCGACACGGCAAACAGACACGATCGCCAGGAGAAAGGCCATTTTCCACGTCAGCAGGTGCAGAGGAATAGTAGCCAAGGACTCAAAGGGAGGGTGCTGAAGGACGTCCAAAACAAAGTTAAGATCCCACTGAGGAGCGGGAGTTTTGAGAACAGGACGAGTAAGAAAAAAGCCCTGAGCAATGCACCTCTGAAAGAAAACAGAGAGAGCAGAAGTCTGAACCTTAAGGGAACTCAAACTGAGGCCCTTATCCACACCATCCTGCAAGAAAGCCAGGACCGTCGGCAGATCAAAATCCTGAGAAAGATCCCTATCAGCAAACCAAGAGAGAAAGGTCGACCAGACACTATGGTAGGCCTTAGAAGAAAAGGGTTTGCAGGCACTAAGCATAGTAGCCACCACACCAGAAGAAAAGCCTTTCTTCAGTATTGAGGATTCAATTTCCAAGCTGTCAAAGCCAGACGATGAACATCCTCCTTCCACAGGTAACCCTGTAGAAGAAGATCCGGATGGCAAGGGAGCCAGAATGGCTCCGTGTCACGGTTTGTTATGACTCTCAGACACAGAGTTAAGATAAAAACACAACTTTATTGAAAAGTTTAAAGGGAACCCTTGTGGGTCAGCATACACATACAACATATATCTTCAATACAAAATCATAGTGAGTAGTGGTATACAGAATGTAAGACAGGCTCTACTGGCCTTGCCAATACCGGGTAAGGCAACTTTAGACTGGCACAAGATGGAACAGGTTCTACCGGCCTTACCAATCTACCGGGCAAGGCAGCCTGGAAGGCTAGCAACCGAGGAGATGGAGGCTCTAGCGGCCTTACCAAAATACCGGGCAAGGCAGCCTTGAGGCTGGTAACATGAGGAATGAGGCTCTACCAGCCTTGCCAATATACAGAGCAAGGCAGCCTTGAGATTGGTACAACGAGGAATGAGGCTCTACCGGCCTTGCCAATATACCGAGCAAGGCAGCCTTGAGACTGGTATGAGGAATGAGGCTCTACCGGCCTTGCCAATACCGGGTAAAGCAACCTTGGATTGGCACAAGATGGAATAGGTTTTACCGGCCTTACCAATATACCGGGCAAGGCAGCCTGGAGACTGCAAGTACTGGAACACAGACAGGGATGGCCTCAGCGACTGACATAAAGGTGTAACTAGCCAGTTGCCCATGATGGACAGACAGAGGCCAGCTGGGTTATCAAGATGTAGAAAACACCTAATTAAATAATGGAGCGAACCAGTACCCGCGTACTGGGGTTACACAATCTCTACCGGTACTGTAAGGAACGCAGCAAGCAGCCGGTTAACATGGAGCGAACCAGTACCCGCGTACTGGAATACACAAACAAAGTGAATGAAAATGTCGCCAAAGGTGACTGGAGGAAGGAGGCACTCTGCAGACATCCAGGAGCAGGAACACAGCCGGTGCAGGACAGGAAGCAGGACCATCAATGGCAGTCAACCGGAGCAGGAACGGCAGCAGGAACAGCAACCACAACCGGATCAGGAACGGAAGCTGGAACCGAGGAAGCTGTCAGACAGGAACTCAGGAGATCACTGGAGAGAATAGATAGTAGACGGCCCAGGAGGCTCAGGAACACAATGCAAGTGCAGGCGACAGAGACACCACGAAAGGGCAACCAAAGGGTGCCCAAGCCCAGTCTAAATAGGTAGTACTGGGCGGGTTGAAAACAGACAGCCAATGGAGAGCCATTCAGGTAACTGACAGGAAAGGCAGCAAATCACGGGCACTGTGATAGTACCCCCCTCTCAAAGACCCCCACTCCTAGAAGAGGGACCTGGTTTCTGAGGGTACTTGGAATGAAAAATTCTCAGTAATTTGGGAGAATGAAGATCCTTACTGTCCACCCAGGATCGTTCTTCAGGACCATAATCCTTCCAATGTACCAAATACTGCAATTTTCGTCTATGTCTGCGGGAATCAATTATACTCTGAACTTCATACTCCTCCTGACCTTCAACCTCCATAGGCCCTGGCACCACAGGGTTAGTAGTATAACGGTTGCATACAAGAGGTTTGAGGAGAGACACATGGAACACATTATTAATACGCATGGAGGCAGGAATGTCCAAAGTATACGAGACAGGGTTGATTTTATGAATCACCCTATAAGGACCAATAAATCGGGGGGGCAATTTATTAGACGGAACTTGTAGTTTGAGGTTTCTGGAGGAAAGCCACACTCTGTCCCCAACCTGGAAGGAAACCGCTGGCAGCCGTCTACGCTTGGCATGACGCTGATGGCGCTGGAAAGACTGACTGAGTGCCCTCTAAACCTGTGCCCATGTGGAGCGGAGCTGATCGATATGCTCATCCGGAGCTGGAATCTGCTGCGACTGGAATGAATCCGGGAGCAAACAGGACTGGAACCCAGAATTGACCAGAAATGGAGAGCTCCCGGATGAAGAATTAACCGCACAGTTCCTGGCAAACTATGCCCAAGGCAACAGGTCAGCCCAATTATCATGATGGTCAGTAACAAAACAGCGCAGGAACTGCTCCAGTCCCTGATTGGCATGCTCAGCGGCCCCATTGGTCTGGGGGTGATAGGCAGAGGAAAAGGACAACTGGATGCCCATTTGTTCGCAAAATGCCCTCCAAAATCTGGATACAAACTGGCTCCCCCGGTCGGACACCAGCACTCTGGGTACTCCATGCAACCGAAATACTTCTTTAGCGAAAACCACCGCTAATTCTTTGGCAGAGGGAAGGCCACGGAGAGGCACAAAATGAGCCATTTTCGAAAACCTGTCTACCACCATAAGTATGAAGGAATACCCTCTAGACACTGGCAATTCTCCCATGAAATCAATGGAAACGTGGGACCAGAGACGTTCGCCATTAGGCACCGGCTGGAGTAGGCCCACAGGGAGGTGTCTAGGGGTCTTGTCACGGACACAGGTGGCACAGGCATTGGTAAACGCAGCACAATCTGCTCTCAGGGAGGGCCACCAAAAGACTTGTGAGAGAGACCAGATCAATTGATCTCTACCAATATGCCCCGCAGCTTTAGAGGAATGGTATGTCTCAAGCAAACGAGTGCGAAATGGCTCATCAACAAAACACTTGCCCACTGGGGTCTCTGGTGGAGCAGTAGCCTGGGAGGCCAATATCTCTTCCCCCAGTGGTGAAGTGATACTTGTGCGTAAAGTAGCCAATATACGGTCAGGTTGTATTATAGGTGCTGGGACCTCGTCTCTGTCTACTTCAGGCTCAAATTGTCTAGACAGGGCATCAGCCCTAACATTCTTGGAACTAGGAAGGTATGAGACCACAAAATTGAATCGAGAGAGGAACAGCGCCCACCTGGCCTGGCGCCGAAGACAATCTTTTAGCCTCAGAGAGATAGGTCAAGTTTTTGTGGTCAGTCAGAATTAATACTGGATTTTTTGTGCCCTCTAGGAAATGACGCCATTCTTTAAGGGCAAGAATGATGGCCAATAATTCTCTGTCACCTATCTCATAATGACTTTGAGCCACAAACAATTTCTTGGAGAAAAACCCACACGGTCTGAGAGTTCCTCCTTTAACAGGTCATTGAGAAAGTTCTGCCCCAACCCCAGCCTCTGAGGCATCAACCTCCAATGTAAAAGGGAGCGATGGGTTGAGGTGGGATAACACAGGAGCGTTAGTAAAAGAGGATTTCACTCTCTCAAAAGCATCTTCCGCTGCCACCGACCACTGGGATGGATTAGCACCCTTGTGCGTAAGGTCAGACAAAGGTTTAACAATTGTTGAAAAGTTCTTAATAAATTTCCTATAATAATTAGCGAAACCCAGAAATCGCTGAATAGCTTTAAGGCTCTTGGGCCGAGGCCATTGCAAAACTGCTGCCAGTTTCTCCTGATCCATGGCAATGCCTTCTTTGCCAATCACAAACCCCAAGAAGGGCACACTGGTTTTGTGAAACTCACATTTTTCCAATTTGCAATACAATTTGTTTTTACGTAGGCGGAGCAACACTTCTGACACATCTTTAATGTGTTGTGACATGTTTTCAGAATGAATGAGTATGTCGTCCAGGTAGACAACAAAGCAGGACTGCAGCATATCCCTGAGGATATCATTGATCACTCCAAAAGTAACTCACTTTATTGACACAAACCACCGATATTTATACACAAATCTTACAATGAACTTTATGGGGGAAACCAGATACAATAGGGTGTGATCCAATCATAAAACATCAGACAAAGGCCAGCAACAGATGGTCTTAACAGATACCATAACTTAGACATGATTACATTTCAGAAACAAAAGGGTTTGATTGAACAAAGACTTGAGGGCTTGAACTAATTACCACATGGCAGGTGGTCTGACTGCAGTTCACAATGGCTTAATTAAAACACATCAGGGAGTCTAGCTACAGTACACATAGTCGAATGGCTGGAGTGCCTGCAATACACATCTTAGGGACAGTGGCCCAAGGTTGAAGCCTTTGCTTGACTACTTTGAATCCCTGAGCTGCCTACTGTTCCCCAGCTTAGGCTGTGGAAGATATTTGCATGCCTACTCCAGGGTTTCGAGTGACCCAGCTTTCCCCTCTTGGCCCCGCCGCCGAACGTTCGATCTGGTGGTGCTGATCGTACACCACGCCGATACCTGCCGACTGGTAGGCGGTGAGTGTGTAAACCCTCGAACACACTTTGTACATTAAACATTAAACGTTCGACATATATTAAACACGAACCAAAGTCTATAAACATAAGTCTTTCTCTTAGGGAATAGCTGGCCAGTTTGTACGACAAGGCACAGCATAGAGTCCAAAAAGTAATAAATGTCCATAGTCTTTGGATGCATAGTTCGAGGTCCAGACAAGGGCTCAAGTTACGGGTAGGATCTGCTACATTTCTCCCCCTTTTTCGTACCCAGCCAGCGGTTGCGGTAGTAAATGTTGGCTTGGAACTCTAGGAGAGCCTTACTGCTGTGAGCCACTTGTCTGGACAGTTTGTCAGTCCGTAGGCCTTGGTCCTAGGCCAGCAACAATGGTTTAGCCCCTTGTCCTGGGCCAGGGAAAATGTGTACAAGCCCTTTGTCCTGGGCCAGGAGAAAATGGGAGCCCCTTGTCCGGGCCTCGAAAGAATGCACAAGCCCCTTGTCCAGGGCCAGGGGTACAACTTTGGTCCTTGCTCCTGGGCCAAGGAAACTGTTGCCTCCTGGTCCTGGCTAACACCAAGTTGAGAGGCCTCTCCTGGGCCAGGCTCCATGCAGGGCTGGGGCCAAAATTTCCAGGATCTGGGGCCAGTGGCTCAGGGTCCAAAGCCAGTCTATACGGGGGATATTTTTGGGGTAGCAGGGTCTTTGGGCTCTCAAAGGCCTGGGGATCAAAGTGTGGGGAGAGAGGCACATCTCCCCCTTTTAGTTGGGCAAGTGCCCCAGAGAGACAGGAGAGGATGTTATTCACTCTCCTGTGCTGGGGCAATACGCAATGGGTCGCTGGAAGAGCTGATTGTTTCCTCCCCCAGCGCAGGGGCATCCAAGGTGGTAGTTGACCTGGTGGGGAACACATTCCCACCCACCAGTCAGAGGTCAGCAGGGGACAGGGTCACAACAGGGACCTTGGTGAGGACCGTGGTCCCACTTACCAGGCCAGGGGTCACAGGAAAAGGGGAAACAACCGTTGGGCTGGGAGTGAGGACTGTTGTCCCACTCACCCCAGCCAGGGGTTCACAGGGCCTGGTGGGTTCGCTCCCCTCCACCAGGCCAGGGGTCACAGAGGCTGGTGGGCTCGCTCCCACCCACCAGTTTACAGTCCATAGGACTAGTATCCAAGACATCAGCACTGCAAGGGGGGAATCCGCTGATCTCCTTGTCTTCCTGGGCCCCCACATCAGGGCCATTTCTTTTCTTGAGGAGAAAGGTGCTTTCAATCCTCCTAGCAATTTTATCCATGTACCTGGCGAACACAATCTTCCCCTTCTCCAGGCCAGCAACAATAGGGAACGAACTGGGGCCGATGGTGGGGACCTGCATCTCTTCCACCGGAGCAGGGGTTTACCAGGCCCTGGTGAGCTCGCTCCTACTCAACAGGCCAGGGTTCACAGGGGGGCTGGTGGGGAACGCATTCCCACCCACCAGTTCACAATCCATATCCACAGGAGGGCCAGCAGCACTGCTCTCTTCCAGTCCGCTGAGGTCCTCCTCTTGTAGGCCACCAACAAAAGGGCCCTTCTCTGCCTTGAGGGAGACCGCAGTCCCATCCCTCAAGGCGGCATCATCCGTGGCCCTGGAGAGAACAACTTGCTCCTTCTCCAGGGCATTTTCTACTAAAACATGGGGCAGCTCTTTGGGGCTGTTGGTGAGCTCTTCCTCACTCACCACAGCAGAGGGTTCACAGGGGCTGTTGGGCTCTCTTCTACCCATCAGTTGGGGCATAACATTGCTGCTGGTAGTGACCTGCGTCTCCTCCACCGCAGCTGGGAAAGCAGGGAAAGGGGCAACATGCCTATCAGGGGAGACGCATGTCCCATCCCCTGATGCAGAGGCATCTTCTTGGCTGAGGAGGAATGCATTCCCACTCCTCAGATCCAGGAAAACATTATCCAGGGGCAAAGGGATATCATTGAGGACCGTTGTCCCACTCCCTGATATAGGGGCAACAAAAGGGGCACTGGTGAGGAGCACATTCCCACTCACCAGTGTGGAGTGAACAGGGAAAACTCCATCCAAGTCCTCAGCTTCACTGAGGTCCTCCTCAGATGCGTAACCCCCCCCCAAGTTGTCTTCTTCCTCTCTTGGTATCTCTTGGGCTATCCAGCCCATGTACATTAGCTCCAAGTTCCATTCCTCCTTGACTAAGAGGCCTAGGTTCACCTCCAGGTCTGGAGGAAAGTAGCTCCCAAACACAGCCTCTCTTTTCTCCCAAGTCTCCCAGTAGCGGCTGTAATCCCTCTGGCCGAAAGTGGCATCCTCCTGAAAGGCCACCCACACAAGTTGTTGGAGGTCCAGGTGCAATTAGAACGGGAAAAAGTCGACCATAACTTCTGCATACTCCTTGTTAAGGTATTTGATCAATTCCTAGTATCCGTCTTGGACTCGGAGCGCCTCTTTGATGCAGGCAGTGACCTCCCTGTAAAACGCCTCGGCCAGATCACCTAGAAAGGTCTCCCATCGATATCCAATGTATTGGTACCGCATGTCATACACACCTATGGCCTCCGGTAGCCGTGCTTTGCCCGCCATCTTTTAGTTGATGCACCAGATGAAAGAAGGAGAAATCCCACCGCTAGCCACTAGTGTAACGGAAGCTAGGAAGGGACCGTGTCGCCTTCCACCATAGTTCCCGGGTGTCTCCTTCTCGACGCCGGACTGGCGCCGTCGGATGCACCGGTTGAGCAGATCAACGGTCCGGTGGTCGACTCAAAGTGGCGTCAAACCTCGGAGTAGCCGACTCTACATCGAAGGATGCGGATCAAGGAGTGGTCGACAGACTCTCGAACAGTCGAGTGTCGCATAACTGGAACACCAGGCAGTAGAGAGTGAGGCCTCTACTCCCGGGCTATGACACACAAGGAAAATGTAGCAGGAACTAAGGTAGCGGTCGCCAAGCAGTTCAAACTCTCCGGTGCTCGAATCGAAGGTTCTACTGGAACTGGAAGAAGCAGGGAAGCGTCCATGTTACCGCCTGACAGCATCCGAAGTTGGGTTGCAGGATGCTGGCAGCAGACAGTCGAATGATACAGGATGCTCAGCTCAGATGGGCGTCAGAGTGGCCGCTTTAATACCATGAGAACATAAGACTCCAGGACGCTTGTTCACTCCAAAAGTAACTCACTTTATTGACAGATATTTATACACAAATCTTACAATGAACTTTATGGGGGAAACCAGATACAATAGGGTGTGATCCAATCATAACACATCAGACAAAGGCCAGCAACAGATGGTCTTAACAGATACCATAACTTAGACATGATTACATTTCAGATACAAAAGGGTTTGATTGAACAAAGACTTGAGGGCTTGAACTAATTACCACACGGCAGGGGGTCTGACTGCAGTTCACAATGGCTTAATTAAAAAACAGCAGGGAGTCTAGCTACAGTACACATAGTCAAATGGTTGGAGTGGCTTCAATACACATCTTAGGGACAGTGGCCCAAGGTTGAAGCCTTTGTTTGACTACTTTGAATGCCCTGCTCGAACCTTGACCAATCCCTGAGCTTACTACTGTTCCCCAGCTTAGGCTATGGAAGATATTTGCATGCCTTCTGCAGGGTTTCGAGTTACCCAGCTTTCCCCTCTTGGCCCCGCTGCCGAATGTTCGATCCGGTGGCACTGATCTTACACCGCGCCGAGACCTGCCGACTGGTAGGCGGTGAGTGTGTAAATCCTCAAACACACTTTGTACATTAAACGTTCGACATATATTAAACACGAACCAAAGTCTATAAACATAAGTCTCTTAGGGAATAGCTGGCCAGTTTGTTCAACAAGGCACAGCATAGAGTCCAAAAAGTAATAAATGTCCATAGTCTTTGGATGCATAGTTCGAGGTCCAGACAAGGGCTCAAGTAACGGGTAGGATCCGTTACAGTGACTATGTTACACACACATGGAAAGGGGCCATGTAATTGGGAAACGTGGCCCATAGATCCTATTTCCCCCAAGTCATACAGGCCTCAAACCCAAATCACCCACTGTGGCAATTAGATTAGGCCAGTACTGGATACATGCGGATGTGGGAAACAATTAACTTTTATACAGTTACCCCCTAGGGTGACAAACAGCAGTTACCTGTGAAATTACCCAGAATACTGATCTTCAAGTGAAAGGGATTTTTGTTCATTCCTTTAACCCTTACAGTTCCAGAGGGGTACAGAACACATTGCAAAGCAATGTGTTCTGTACCCCTCTGGCACTCAACGAGTTAAAGGTCAATTAACATGAAACAAACATCACGTACGATGGCTCTCTGCTTGATCCCCTTCTGGTCCTACTCCTGAGATTGATGGAAAATGGTGTCTACACAGGTTGTCTGTTGTAGGTGGCCTTTTACTTGGTATTCATGTTCACTGTTAGCATGGCAAGCAAATGGTTAAGGTGCTTGTCATCTATGATGGCTTCCCACTTGATCCCCTTAGCCCCTGCTACTCCTGTGAAAATCACACCCCCATTGACTCACCCAATGGGAGCAGTAACTCCTCCTCCTTACTTCCGGGCCCTGGGTGTGTTTGCCAGGCACACAGAAGCCTTATTTTATATATGTAGATATATGCCAAACTATGCTGCTTGCATTCTATAAAAGGATTAGGGGAACTTAGACAAGATTATAACTCTGGATGTAGTATACTTTTATTTTGCTAAGGCCTTTGAGATTGTGCCTCACAAGAAATTACTGCCTAAATTGAAGGGTAACAAAACAAATTATGGGGAGATAAGGCGCTCTACTCGGAAGGCTAATAAGTATCTAAAAACACATACAAAATAAAAAGAAAAAAACCTATAATAATATACAAAATATTATGATATCAGGATAGCTCTTCCAGGGATTCACCCTTAATTAGCAGCTACAATCCCTAGACTGATGTGTATAGTCTACAAACAATATGCATAAAAATATATATATTAGGGAGAGCGCTATATATATATATATATATATATATATATATATATATATATATATATATATTTATATTGAATTAATACAAAAGTGTTTTTAGAGCCAGTAATAACGCCCAAAGCTGTAGGTAGCATTCATATAAATGGCACTTTGTATTCCCTCTCACGACTATAGGTGTAAATGTGAACCTGTAACACCTTGCTCTCCCTTCTAAACAACACACACTGTGTTCAGGCCCCCTTGGTAAGGGACGTATCTCCTCAAACTGCAGGCAGACTTCGAGGGTGCCCCTCCAGTGGTGACCGTTGTAATCTTGTGGCACTCACCGGGTATATGCCCAGGGCTATCTCCACTGATACAGCACTGGGACGCTGAAACACAGAAGCTGATGTGAGCGGGCAGAGCATTCTAAAACAGGTGTAGATCTCTCTCTCAATCAGATACAATAAGCAATCAGGATTTCAGGATACGTGGGCAGAGGGAATCCTTTGGCTAACAAAGTTCATGGGCTTGTCTGGCACTGGCAGCAAAAAAGGACTTGATCTAACTGCTATACAACGCGTTTCATGCCACCCGGGCCAAAGGGGTCCTGAACACAGTGTGTGTTCTTCAGAAGGGAGAGCAAGGGGTTACAGGTTCACATTTACACCTATAGTCGGGAGAAAGAATACAAAGTTCCATTTATATGAATGCTACCTACAGCTTATTAATGGCTCTAAAAAATATGTTTGCATTCATTCTTTGAAAATTCTTAGTCATATTCTAGTGGTACCACCAGTAGTCTTTTAGAATCAATATTTTATTGTGTTTCAGAATTGTTTCTGATATATAGTCTTTCAGAGATTTGTGTGATTTTGAGCTTTTTATTAAACAGTTGTATGTGTATGTGCCTATAGGAGGCAGAGCACTCTTAACAAAAAAAACTCCTCCACTTCCCAGCTACAAAGCTACATACCAAAGCTGCCTCAAATAACTGTGAGTAAAATAACATAGTAGATAAGGCTGAAAAAAGACATGCGTCCATCAAGTCCAGCTCATGCCAATAATACCCCTGTTGATCCAGACGAAGGCAACAAAAAAGCCCTCCAACTGGTAGTCAAATAGTTCCCCGGAGTAATATCCTATTTGCTTTGAAGCCATCTGTCATAATTGTCAATATTGTTCTGTGCTAGACAGACATCCATTCCTTTTTTGAATGCAGTTACATTATCTGCAAGCACAACATCCCGAGGCAAAGAATTCCATAGCCTTACCGCCCTTACTGTAAAGAATCCCTGCCTGTGTTTTAGTCAAAAGTGCCTTTCCTCAAGTCTTAATGGATGACCTCTTGTTCTTAGCTCAGCTCTTTGCATAAATAATTCATTGGATAGTTCTTTGTATTGGCCTTGAATGTATTTGTAAATGGTAATCATATCACCCCTTAGACGTCTCTTTTCTAATGTAAACAAACCCAGTTTGGCTAGTCTCTCTTTGTAACTCAGATCCTCCAATCTCTTTATCAGTTTTGTTGCATGTCTCTGCACCTTTTCCAGTTCAGTAATGTCTTTTTTTAGAACAGGCGCCCAAAATTGTACTCCATATTCTAGATGAGGCCTAACCAAGGATTTATACAGAGGTAGGATAATATTAGCATCCCTTGCTTCTACACTTCTTTTTATGCAGGCTAGTACTCTATTTGCTCTTGCAGCAGCTGAGTGACTCTGCACACTGCTGTGAAGTCTATTGTCTATCAGTACACCTAAATCTTTCTCTAATGAGGATTTCCCAAGTTGTTTCCCATTTACAGTATATGTAGCAAGTTTGTTTCTACAACCTAAATGCATAACCTTACATTTATCTACATTAAATGACATCTGCCACTTTTCTGCCCATTCACTTAGTTTATCTAAATCCTTCTGTAGGGAAAAAACATCCAGCTCTGTATGTATTTCCTTACATAGCTTAGTGTCGTCAGCAAAGATTGAGATGCTACTTTCAATTCCCACTTCTAGATCATTAATAAACAAATTAAAAAGCATTGGGCCCAGGACTGAACCCTGCGGCACCCCACTTATAACCCTAGACCAATTTGAAAAAGTTCCATTTACAACAACTCTCTGCCATCTATCATTTAACCAGTTCTCAATCCATGTACAGATAACATTGCCCAAACCGAAGCCTTTTAATTTATGCAGTAACCTGTTGTGAGGCACTGTGTCAAAGGCTTTTGCAAAATCCAAGTATACTACATCAACATCAATTCCCCTGTCCAAATTACTACTCACTCTTTCATAAAATGCAAGTAAATTAGTCTGACATGATCTGTTCTTCATGAAACCATGCTGATTCCTACTAATGATATTGTTTGTCTTCACATAGTTCTGAATACTGTCAGTTAATAACCCTTCTAGTATCTTACCCACTATGGAAGTCAAGCTCACAGGTCTATAATTTCCTGGTTTGGATCTTGCTCCCTTTTTAAACAATGGAACTACATCAGCTTTCCTCCAATCACAGGGCACTATGCCTGATGAAAGTGAATCAATAAATATTAAGTATAATGGTGCTGCTATTACTGAACTAAGTTCCTTAAGTACCCTTGGGTGTATACCGTCCGGTCCAGGCGCTTTATTCACTATAACCCTTTCCAGTCTCTTTTGGACCTTGTCCTCAGTAAGCCATGTAGATGTTGGAGGAAATTCCATGGTTTTGTCTGTTTGCCCACAGCTTATCATTGCTGCTTCCTTTGTATATACTGAAGCAAAGAACGTATTTAGGGTGTCAGCCATAGCTTTATCCTCACTAATCAATTCACCTGTTTCAGTCCTAAGAGGACCAATATCAACCTTAACTTTATTGTTGTTAATATACTTGTAGAATTGTTTAGGGTTTTTCTTGCTCTCATTTGCAATGTTTCTCTCATTTTCTATTTTAGCTAGCTTAATTGCTTGTTTGCAGATTTTATTACATTCTTTATATTTTTTAAATGATGCATCTGACCCGTTTGACTTAAACACCTTAAAAGCCTGCTTTTTATTTCTCATTTCCCTGCTAACCACATTATTAATCCACATTGGTTTTGCTTTACTTCTCTTGTGCTTATTCCCCAATGGTATATATTGACGTGTATATTTGCCCAAGAGCATTTTAAATACATTCCATGATTCTTGTGCATTTTTATCTTTGAAAATTACATCCCACTGGATATCCTTTAAAGCTTCTTTTAACTTTGTAAAATTAGCCTTTTTGAAATTGAATGTTTTGGTTAAACTCTTGCTATTGGGTTTCTCATAACAAACTTCAAAGGATACAATATTGTGGTCTCTGCTGCCCAAATGTTCCCTTACCTGCACATTGGTTTACAATGTCAGAATCGATTGAGAGCACTAGGTCAAGCAAGGCCTCTTTTCTAGTTGGCTCCTCTACTAGTTGGGACATAAAATTATCATTTATCATACTTGGAAAAATATTTCCCTTTGTTGTGCCTGAAGTCATATTGCTCCAGTCAATTTCAAGGTAGCTGAAATCTCCCATTATAATTAATTTTGCTGACCTAGTAGCCTTTCCATTTGCAGTAAAAGTTGGGCTTCCTCCAACTCCCCAACATTAGGTGGCTTGTAGCAAATCCCCACCAATATCTTTTTATTATGTGTGCCCCCAGTGTGTATTTCAACCCACAAGGCCTCTACCTTTTCATTGGACCCTTCATTTATATCTTCCCTTAAACTGGGTTTTAAGGCCCGCTTTACATATAGGCATACCCCTCCTCGCCTTTTATTAACCACCCTGTCCCTCCTAAAAAGTGAATAACCCTCTAGATTGACTGCCAAGTAATACGTATCATCTAACCAGGTTTCAGACACTCCAATCAGATCATACTGCTCATGTACTGCAATCATTTATAGTTCCCCCATCTTACCAGCCAGACTGCGAGCATTTGCATGCATACATATTATCTTTTTGCCATTCCTAAAGATTTCGTTCTTTTTCAGATGTATTTGTCTTTTGTCAGGCTGTAACAATGGCAACTCCCTATTAGATGAACTAGCCCATTCCCCCTCTCCACCCCCATGACCCTTCTCTAATCCCATTTCCTCAATTATACTACCTTCCCCAGCCTGTGTTGCAGCTCCCTCCCCCCCCTTTCTAGTTTAAAGTCTCCTCCAGCCCTCTAACCATCCTATCGCCCAGCCTATTAATAAAACTAATGAGCAATAGCCAGCAAAACCTTACAGCCAAAACTAGCATCTTGGGATGCTAGAATGTTAACATTGTAAACTTAGTGAAAGTGTGACCATTTGACCATGTAGCTGCCTTGCACAACTGGTCACCAGAAGTTTGATTCTTCAAAGCCCAAGAAGTACTAATGGACCTAGTCGAATGAGCTGTGATTATGAATAGAACTAGAACAGACTTTAGTATTTAAGCTTGTCTGATTGTCTGTTTAAGCCATAAAGCAATGGTAGTTTTTAAAGGTCGGTCTGCCATTTTTTAGGGCCTTCTGGAATCACAGACACAGTGTCTAAAGTCCTAAAGGATTGAGTGACTTGGACGTAGTGTTTTAAATATCTTACTACATCTAAAGTGCGAAGAACCTTTTGTTTGGAATTAGACGGAATATAAGAAAGTATCACATCCTGGTATATGTAAAAAGCAGAGACTACTTTAGGTTGGAAATCTGGGACTGTTCTTAAAACTACTTTATATCGGTGGAAGATTAGATACAGGGAATTACAAGAAAGAACACGAGCACTTCTAGCAGAAACAGTAGCCGTAAGAAAGAGAGGTTAGGCCTCCGATAGAGGTTGATTATAAGGGCTCAAATGAAGAGGACTGAAGAGCCTCTAACACTAAATTCAAATCCCATGGTGGGATAGGATGTCTTCATGGAGGAGCTATCCTTGAGACCCCTTGAAGGAAAGTTTGAATCTCAGGAAGAGAAGCAATCTTTCTCTGGTAAAATACAGAGGGAGATGAAATTTGGACTTTCAGAGAGTTAACCCTTATTAAAGGAACTCTAGAAGAGATGGAATATGGACGGAAGAGGGATCTGGATCTTTCATGGCACAGAAGGAGAGAATGATTCTCCAAAATATGTAATATATTCTACATGACAAATTTACCAGCCCTGAGCATGGTTTTGAATCAGAGGGGGAACTGAAGCCTTTGTCCCTAAGAATTTAGGTCAAAAGTTCCACACCATCAAAGTGAGATTGTGTGAGTTGTGGTGAATAATTGGATTTTGAGTGATGAAGTCTGGAATCTGAGGTAGATGCCATGGCTCTGTCAAGGACATGTCTTTGAGATGGCGAAACCAAGACCTTCTGGGCCAGAATGGTGCTATGAGGATGGTGTGCACCATCTCCTCATCCTCTATTTTGCAAAGAATTCTGGGAATCATAGATAGTAGAGGGAAAATGTGTGTAAGTCTGTAATTCCATGGGATTGTTAGGACATCCACTGCTATTGCCTATGGATCCCTTACTCTTACACAAAAAGTTTTTCTGATTCTTCTTGATGCCATCATGTCTACTTCTGGAACCCATCGGTGAGTTATCTGAAGGAATATTTCTTGGTTTAATCACCATTCTCCTGGGTCTATGATTCGAGGTCTGGGGTAATCTGCCTCCCAATTCCTGGAATGTGAATGGCTGATAAAGCTGGAACATGGTCCAGAGAAGAATTACCTGTACTTCCATCCAGGCAGCATTGCTTTTTGTCCCTCCTTGATGGTTTACGAATGCCACTGCTGTAGCATTTTCTGTCTGAATTCGTATGAGAAGATTCTTCAGAATGGGTGTCTATGCCAGTAGTGAATTGTAAATTGCCCGTAATAGAGAGATGTTTGTACACCACTCCCCAACCACCAGCTGAGAGATTGGCCTGTGGATATCTTTATCATACGATGAAGACGCTTTGGATTTTGGACCAATTGCAAATTAGGTCAAACTGAAGAGGCCTCAGGTGAAACTGAGCAAAGGGAACTGCTTCTATTGTGGCTACCATTTTTCCATGTAGTGTCTGACAAACTTGTGGTATGAAGAGGAATCAATGGACTCTGTTTTGGAGGTCTAAAATCTTCTCTTGAAGTAAAAACAACTTTTGAAGGTTGGTATCGAATCTCAGGTCTAGATACAGAATATGCGGAGATGGTCGTAGCTGAGATTTGCTTATGTTGATAATCCAGCCGTAATTCTTCATAACTGATAAAGTGAAGATGTTGATGCACTAGTTCCAGAAATGGGGTCTTTATCAATAGCTTGTCTAGGTAAGGAGTCAGGTTTACTCCCATGATTCTGAGGTGAGCCATAAGAGGGGCCATCACCTTGGAGAAGATTCTATGCAGTGGCTAAACAGAAAGGCAGAGCGACAAACTGAAAATGTTTGTTTTGGTAAGCAAACCTGAGATATTGCCAATGTTTGGGCCAAAAAGGTATGTGAAGATAGGCATCTTTGAGGGCTAAATATGTGAGAAATTCCTCTGGTTCCATGACTGCTATCACTATCTTGATCGACTTCATTTTGAACCTAGGAACTCTGAGATACTGGTTTAGGTTTTTCAGATCCAGGATAGGACAGAATCCTCAGTCTTTTTTGGGTACCATAAAAGGATTGGAATAAAAGCCTTTGAATTTCTGGTCTTTCGGTACTGTAACTACTACCCACTGTGTAGGAATTGATAAATAGCCTGAAAAAAGGCTTCCTGTAACTTCTCTTCCTTTGGTACCCTGGGCAGGACTTGTGAAAGACATTCTGTACTCAGTTTGAATGAGCTGTAGAACCCACTCTTCTGAAAAGGACATCCTCCACTGATGAATGAAATAGTGGAGCCTTACCCCAGAGGATGGTTTGAGGGAGAGACCACACTCCAAATCTCATGCTGTAGAAAGTTTAGAGTCTGAAGCCTTGGACACAGATTTAATTTATATCCAGGATGTTCTTGTTTTGTGAAACTGAAAGGAACCTCCCAAGACTGAATAAGACGGATGCCTGGAGGATGGTTTGCCTCTGTAAGCAAAATACCTCTTCTTGTTGTCAAACCTCTTAGGTTATTTTGAGGCAGAAAGTGCTTTTGCTTTGTATGGTGTGGCTGACACTTTTGTCTAACCCAGACCCAAAAGGAAGAGATTCTTTGAAAAGTATGGATATTAAAGATCTTTCAGAAGCAGAGTCCCAATTTTTTAACCATATGGCATGGAAGAGGCAGAACATCTAGATGCCAACTCAGCTATCTCCAAGGCAGCTTCACAAATATAGGTGGTGGACTCTTGTAGGTAACCTATGAGAGGGAATATATCCTCATGAGGGGCATTATCCTGTAAGGCTTGAATAGTTTGAGCTTGCCAGGCTTCAGCAGCTCTGCATGCCCAGGTTGATGATCTGATGATTGCTCCTAACCCAAAGAACATCTGTCTGTTCAAGGAATCAACTTTTCTGTCAGCAGAATCTTTAAGAGATGTATGCGGCGCTTCTGTAACCCATTTGTCCTAAATCCTCTCTAGTTTAACAAGTGAACCAGGTAAGAATTTGACCCACTGTGGTTCAAGCATAGTGGGAGCATCAATGGATGTGGAAACCCTATTAGCCTCTAATTTAGCACACAGTGACAAATTTGTACGTTTGGCATCACATTGTTTACATGTAAAAATATAACTTTTATTGCTAATAGTTTTCTTCTCCTCCTTGTCTGTCATATTAGTAATAAGAAGTGAATACTTTAAATCTCAATTATAGCAATAAGCCCTGATTGAAAAATGTCATCTTAGAATGAATAACATTAAATAAGGCAGTGTCTTAAATGGACTTAGTCTAGACACTGGGTAAAAAGGGGCATTAACTTACATATTTCATGGACAAAACAATTACCCTGTTACTCAATTTTTTTTCTCTGATGCATACCAATACATTTTGGAATGTTTCAACTTCTGATGATCCTCTGACTAACTGTTTGCATGGCGTGCTCCTTTCCTTTGTGTTCAAACTAGGCTAGTGTATAAAAACAAAATATAAAATAAAATAAATAATTGAACCCTTGAATGCTAGCAAGGTCTCCAATACATGGATTTTTATACACAGTATAGAGAGCATAGTCCACACAGAGTAGGGCAGTGGTGTTTCAGGTCTGTAATATGTATACAAAGGATACATAGAAGTGGGAGGAAGAACAAGCTGTTCCGAGGTGCAAGAAATCTGTTCTTAAAGGGATAGGGAACAAAATATGTGGTCAACCACTGGCACTGTACAGTGCTTAATGTGTACAACATGTATAATAATTTCGTCCCAACTTAAATTGGAATCAGTTGTAGAATATTACTGCTAGAAAACAAAAAAAAGCACAGCCATTAAAAAAAAAAAAAAAAAAAAAAGACAAAAAGGTGCAATTCTTTTAATTGTTACCAGGGACAGGTCTTATTACCATGTGACCATACAACCCTTATGAGGAGATGTTTATAACCAACAATCATTATCTGTTAGTCTGAAAATGTTACAAAGATGAGACTTTTCTTAAACTGAACACAGGCATGTGCAACTCGTTTTACTTGCTAAACTGAATGATATTTCCATGCTGAAAACCTTACTTGAATAACCCCACAACATGATTAATATCTGACACTAACTTATTAAAAGGATAGGAATACTTAAAATATAAAAAAAATATATATGTTGTAGGGTTTATCCCCCTGGGTAAAACAAGGGTACTCTCACTGCTGAAAGGTGTTTTATTCAGCAGTGGGAGTACCCTTGTTTTACTCAGGGGGATAAACCCTACAACATTTGTTTTTATATTTTAAGTATTACTATCCCTTTAAGGCAACTTAGTTTGTGTACTTACCAGCACGGTCATACAGGATATGGGAGCGCTGTAATCCTTCCTTTATGTGCTCTTCTTTTATAACCATTCCATTTTGCAGTGGGTCTGTCCATGCTGCTAGCCTGGCTTGAACAGACAACTGCAGACCATTCAGCCCTGTCCTAGCATCACCATCACAAAGATGGGCAAGAGTGGTTAAAGCTTTTTCTTCCACATACACTGGAGTCCTGCAGTAGAACAGCAAAAATACATTTAATTTCTTAACTTCAGCCAGGCATTAGATGGTCGTTAATGACAGGAGTTTTAGTCCAACAGCAGCTGAAGTATCACTGATTGGCCATCTCTGACCTAATTTGTAACTACATCATGTATAATATGGACTTCACTACTGAAATGCTGATCAACTTCTTTGGTGATGGCTCTGTACTACAGCAATGTAGAGTGTTGAAAATGTATCAGCAAACACTGGGCCAACAGCACAAAAGAAAAAGATCAATTCTGGAGCAAGGTACATATATCATAAGGGACAAATAATCTGCCCATTGGTTTAAATGCCTCTTTTAAACCCCTTGACTGCTACAGAGGACACCAATGTATTGTAATTCTATTTGCACCCCTGGGTCCCCCCAGAGGGACAGTGAAGGGCAATCAGAGAAACAAGGTCCAGGAGAGAGCCTTATAATAAATATTTTATTTTAAAAGCACTATTTATGACATATTGTTAGGCTGTCCCCTATGACTCTCGAACCTCTGATTTAGCCCAGGTGGTATTATATTGTGTGTTTCCCAAATAATTTAATATCGTTGATGTGGTGGCAGCATACAACTTTATTGTAATAGCTCCATACTCTGGACAATGCCTGCAGTCCACTCTGAGGGTACAAAAGGAAGTGACAACCCATCTGAAATTTTAGAATTTATATATATATATATATATATATATATATATATATATATATATATATATATATATATGTATTGCAAAACTGTATTAGAAGTCCAGTGTATCTTCATGGCTGGAGTTGTGGAGACCATTTAAATGCAGGAATAACCCATTTCATAAAAATGGAAAATTCTTTTCTGAAATTAGTGTCTGTTGTAGATGCAGTTTAGGCCACTTAGCAACACCCATACTATGGAAAAACAAATGGGGCACCTTTTATTCTGGAAGGCCTGCAATTGTATAAAGAAAGGTTATATTTCATCCTATACCAATATTTACTTATTATAGTGGCATTTGTATCAAAGTATTTGTGCTGCAGAGATAATAATGGCAGATAAACCAAAAAGAAAAATTGCTGGATAGCATCCTATATAATAATTAGCTAAATGTGTGTTTGTCAGAAGGAGTCATGCACAGTAGAGACGGCTGTGCGTGCTGCAGTCATACGCACTACAGACTGCCTGCGCCGTGGCTGATAATGGAGAGGGGCACTCCGAATTCAGACCTTAGCCCTCTCTGCACACTTCGGTGCGCAGAGAGAACTATGGTCTGAATTTGGAGTGCCCCGCTCCGTATCAGCCATGGCACGGGCAGTCTCTACTGTGCATAACTGCACCACGGCCACTGCTGGGTGGCACTGTAGCCCCTGTACATGGACTCTTCAACTACTTATGACATAATTGTATATTCTATCACATCAATTCGGTGCTAGTTATGGTCTCATGTGTCTTATGATTATGGTTAAAAATAAACCTTTATTAGTTTCTCTAAAAATGTTAAAACTTTGTTTATTCTCTCTTTTATAGTACGGAGGATGATGTTATCTTAAAAACTAATTGGGGTGAACACATGCCCACTGCTCACACCACAGTTAAAAAAATCAAATTATATAAAAAAAATTATAATGAGCTCTTGACACAAGCTCTCGCTCACATAAATAATGAGATATTTTTCTTTTAATAAAGGTCTACAGTAGTCTTCATTATGTTTCTACAATTGTAATTCTCTTAATTAGTAACATATCTCAATATTTTCAAAAGCGTAGTAGAGACCCTTGAGTTTGAAACACTACAATACCTTACAGGTTGAAATTCTCATACGTGCATACACACGCATGCACATTTACCCAAGTCACATCAGAAAAATTAAAATGCAATTCAGGTCCGATCATTATAGGAAAGTGGATAAAAAGGAGAAGTGGCTCAGTATCAATAATTACCACCTCAGATTCCCTATGAATTTCACTGCTACTTATGGAGGCTTCCTCAGGGGCCAGCATATTACCGACTGCCTCACCATACAGGTATTTAAAGCCATTAGCATGGGCAAGGCCATAGTACGTAATGAGACTCCCTGCATAATCTTATTAGATGTAATGTGGATTTTGCTAAATGGAACTTTCCTTAACCATGATATGAATATTCTTCTATCACAAATCAATAAACCATATATATCTATTAATCATGGTGGTTGTTCTTTTATTCAGAATGCCCAATAATTAATTTTACTCAGGTCAAATAATAACCTGAATGTATACTGAACTGAAAAGCAGGTGTTTGAATGAGAACGTGTTTAACCAGTCCTTTATACTTTTGGACTTCTTCACAATGGAACTACTCCGAACAAGTTCAAACTATGAACAGCGAAGATATTCAGATATTGATTAGTCTTGTATTGATATTGTTTTGGTTTGTATTTCATTCACTTATCAATTTTTCAAACCAATTGTTATAATTTAACAGATGGAACACCCTCCATTCCTAGGATACTCCTCCAAAGTACTCACCGGATATACTGAAAGAGCTTGACTTCTAAGAACATCCCTTATTGTAGTCAGATATTAGTATTTATAAATATTGTCCTATGTGTACACTGTTTTCACTTAATTAAATTAATTTTTTGGGCAGGTTAAATTTCTGTAATATGATGAAGTGCATGCAGCTGACCCTAACCTAAAGAAATGCATAGATATACAAGCACAGGCTATTATTTCATAAATAATATTCTGAGCTTAGTATTAGTTTTCTACCTCAAACACAAAAGTATTTGAAATTATCTTTGCATTACATGCAAGAATTTCTAATTTGGTTCAATTTATGCCAAACTCCTACTTGTTTCCAACCCCCTGCAACGGGATTATGTTAACTGTGTTTTGATACGAGTAATAATTAGTTCAAAGTTAGTATAGTAGATAACACATTTGCATGAATAGTAATATATGTAGCTGCTGTTCTATTGTGTATACACGCTCATATTAGTTTTACCACAGATCCATACTTAAGTTGGTCATAATACTTCTACTTCTGAACATTCACTTGATTCGCAAAATACTTTACTAAAACTCTTTATTATCCAAAAATGTTTCAACCATTTGGATTCCAAATCTGTATATGATAGGATGTAACCATTCTAATTTTATCCATTATTTGATGAATACGCAAGACAAAAGAATAGTAAACACTGAATGTAGCAGACATTTATCAATATATATTATATACTACATTCAATGTATAAATGTTTCCCATCTCATTTGACTATAGTCCACTTATGATTAAATACTGGTCATACAACCTCCCAAACAGGAAATTAAATTTATTAGCATTTCATCTTTATTTAGCTCCGGTTTTCCCCATAGACTTCAATAGGAAAATGTTTGATAAAATGGGTGGTAACATTTATCACCTGCAATAGAATCCAGCCCACAGTCAGGTGTATGAATTAACAATTATACCAGACAGGTTCTAATAATCATCAAGTGAAAATGTTATTTACAAGAAGCCTTGTGAAACAAATTTCTGAAAATGTATTTGGCTGTGCCACAACCATTGGTTTCATACCATACTGGTAAGGCACGATTGAGGCCAGGGTATGTGCAAAGCTCATTTTGTCACTCTGGGGAGTTAAATAAATAGGTTTCCTTTCTGAAACCATTGTGCTAATATAAACCACGTACAGGAAGCCCATTGTCTGGTTGAAGATGAAAAGGCCTGTAGTCCTACAAAAAAGGGAGGGCCACAGTTTGTACACCATGGAGAAAAAAGGTGCTAAAAAGTTATGCATTTGAATAAAAAATACTGGTTGATTATAGATGAAGATGGTCAGAATTTGTCCTTGTATATGTTTCTATTTTTCTGTGCTACATTTTTTCATTTTAACTTGAAAAAGTATTGATAATTGTGCAAATGATAAGTATGAAGCATGCAAAAAAAACAAAAACTTGTCAGGTGATTTTACTAAACACTGCTCATTAGGAAAAAGCCAAGAACAAGTTCAAATGTTAACAACTTAATTTAGACTGATTGCTAGTGCCAGGTGAACGAGTTTGCTTTCATGTCCATCCTATCCCATTATTGGGCAACAGCAGCTTGTTAAAAAGGACAAAGTATGTAGCAATGTGTTCCCTTAACCACAACACAGAAATAAATGAAGCAGATGGAAAGTTTCTTGCATGCATCACTGTATAGACAGACATAACCACATTTTGTCCAAGGACATTTTCAAGTGTCAAGGATTTAGCACGTTTGCTAAAAAATATTCCAGACATACACCAAGAACAAAAAAAAATAACATAAAATAGAACATAACAAACCTAAAGCAGTGTGTGTATTTGTGTGTTATTTTGTCTGTTTAAAGACTTCATGACCCTTTAACCCCTTAACGACCAGTGGTCCGGGGAAGTGACCCTCTCTTAAGGACCGCTTTGATCATTGTCAGAGTTAAGGCACATGTGATTGGTGATGTGCACCAGCAAACCGAAAGGGGGTCTGAGAGAGACCACTATGGTATTGGAGCTGTCAATTTCAGACCCTGTTTGTGCTACAGTGCTCCCTCACGTGACGTGCCAGGACCTTCACTGGTCCTTTGGGGGAAAAAAAATAAAATAAAACAAAACAAAAAACAGTGATGGTCCTGGCACATCAGCGGTCATTAAAGGGTTAAGTGCTACAGTGTGTCGTTGCTCATCTTTCTGGAACTCAAAGGGTTACTAATTGGAGAAAAGGTCATTCTCCCTCCCAGTGACAAATAAATCCTTTGCTTATCAGAGGGGTGAGAAACATAATGCAAAGAAATCCATTGCTTGTGCATCTGTTATGAGGGTAGAGAGCTTTCCTATTTGCTCTCGACCCAATAGTGCAATTGATAAACCCCAGCATTTATTCTCTTTACTTTGTATAGATAAGGGGTGTCCAAGTTAGTCCCCAAGAGCTACTAACATTCACGATTTAAAGGGATAGTAATGTTTCACAAAAACAGCAGCTCCAATTAATCTTCATAGTATTTGAGCCATAGAGAGTGTTGTTTCAGTACTGTCAGAGTTGTAGTTCAAGAGTAATTGAATGATAAAGTTTCCCCTCCCGCCCCTTTTACCTAGTGTAAGCCCCCTCTCCTCAGATGTGGAATCTAGTCCATAGACCAGAAAGCTCACATCAAGTTCAGTCTTCTTACTGTGAGAACAATGAAAACCCTGCCCTCTTGACAAGTTTTTCAGCTTTTTCCCTTATCTTAATTGAAGATTGTTCTTCTCTGCAATCTACCAGGACACACCCTGCTGCTCTGAGCCGAGCAGTGTTACATCAGTAAAAGGGGCAGGAGGGGTACTTTATTATTGAATTACTCCTGAACTACAACTCTGATAGAATTGAAATGACACTCTCCAAATTCCAAATACTATGATGATTAATTAGAGCTGCTTTCATTATTACTATCCCTTTAAGGATTCCCCTGTTTGAGCACAGATGGCCAATCCAAATTAAACAGCCACTGATTAACTCAGCTGTGTTTAATCAAGCAAATCCTTAAATCCTGGCCTGTTGATGGCCTTTGAGGATCAACCTTGGACACTACTAGTGTAAATAGTCCCATTTGTTTGATATGCCAGCAAAACATGCTTTTCTATGGCCCCTGCACACTATGAAGGGTGGTAATGGATAGGATTCAAGGAGATAGAGACGCACATGTTTAACACCAATAACGTTTAATTAAATATATTTTTTTTAATCATTAGCTATGCACCCAGTGCTGTAAGCTATACATTTACTAAGTGTCAAACATCTCACACAGTCTTTATATTTCTCTGCAACTATAAGTTTTCCTCTCTACCATACTCATCATTGTACATGGGGCTTCCTAAAAGAGGATTTTAGTCACAATTGTTAAATCCGTTTCACTCAGTCCATATAACTCAGGGAGGGGACAGCTCCTTCCAGTGGGCTGGAATAATGCTAGAACAAGTGCAGGGGTGGAGCCTCCCTCTCCTCCATATCAGGCTACCCTACTAACCCCCACCCAGATAGACTTATAAAAAGCCTACTAAAGTAGCCCAGCAAGAAGGAAGAGAGGAAAACTCCTGTGAGCAATGAACCCAAGAGGACCCCATGTCCAGCTACAGAGACCCAGCATGGTCCCTTTCACTAGGTGTGAGACCTGTGAGTTATTTGGACTAAGAGAAAAGGATTTAACAGGTAAGACTAAAGTCCTCTTTTCTCTGTTGTTCAATATCAGTCACAGGTACCATGGGGATATACCAACATTGAGATCCCAGGGTGGGAAGAGAAGGAAAGGACCAAGCGCCGTTCCCCAAGATACTAGCGATCCCATGGACTATCCAGGACAGAGGACAGCCCAAACTAACTGTCAATGGACACTGAATAACTGAGAACACAGCACACAGGAACAAGAGCCAACAGAGTTCAAACAGCTATAAGGCACAGGAATGATTAAGTCCTAGACAGGCAAACCTGCATCCAGGACTTTCCTGCCAAAGCTGGCTCCAGCCAAAGCCAGGACATCAACACGGTAGTGTTTGGCGAATGTGTGCATAGAAGACCAAGTGGCTGCCTTGCACAGCTGTTCAGCAGTGGCCTGATTCTTGTAGGCCCAAGAGGCCCCAACAGACCTGGCACAGTGTGCTGTAATGAGAAAGAAACAGGCTTCCCTCTGAGCTCATATGCCTTGTGGATGGTAGACTTAATCCAGCATGCAATAGTCACCTTGGACGCAGCCATGCCAGTCCTGGGACCCTCAGGGATGACAAATAATGCATCGGTCTTACGGACAGACTCAATATGGTGCACACAGAATTTTAGGCAGCGTACCACATTTAACAAATGGAGATCCTTCTCCTTGTCAGATTTAGGGACAGGACAAAAGGAAGGCACAACAAATCACCTGAGGAAGAAATTCCTGGGAGGTACGGAGAACAGCCTTATCCATGCAAACACCAGGAGAGGTTGGCAATTCAGCAACTCTGCGGTCAGAGACCACAGCCAAAAGAAAAGCCATCTTCTACGTCAGAAGACAGAGGAATGGTAGCCAAAGACAAAGGTAGGCCGCTGCAAGACTCCCCAAACCAGATTAAGGTCCCACTGGGGAGTGGGAGCCTTAAGGGCAGGGAAAGCATGAGCGACGCCCTAAAAGAAGACTTTGACATCTGGAAACATAGCAATGAGTGTCTGGTAGAAGACTGAGAGAGCTGAGATCTGTACCTTCAGGGAACAAAGGCTGAGACCCTTGTTCACGCCATCCTTAAGAATGACAGGATCGTTGGGTGATCAAACTCCTTTGAGGACAGCTCCCTGTCCACACGCCATGAATGGAAAATGAACCAAACCCTATGGTAGGCCTTAGACGAGACCGGTTACCTAGCCTGGATCATGGTGGAGACCACCACAGGAGAAAAGCCCTTCCTCTTTAGGATGGAAGCTTCAACAGCCATGCCGTCAAAGCCAGATGCTCCACATCCTCTCTCCAGAGGTAATCCTGAAGGAAGAGATCCAGTCTGAGTGGCAGAGGAAATGGACCTTGAACAGACAAGACCACTAGGTTCTGGGAACCAAGGCTTCCTGCTACAGTAAGGGGTGATCATGATGACCGCCACAACATCCATCTGAATCTTTCTCAGCACCCTGGGGATGAGAGGGAAAGGAGAAAAGATGCAGGCCAGATGAAACCACCATGTAATGGACAGAGCATCCACTGCGGAAAGCCAGAGGGTCCCTCCAGCGCGAACAGAACATCTGAATCTTCCTGTTGTCCCTGGAAGCCATCAGGTCTATCCAAGGGAGACCCCAATTCTGCACCAACAGGTTGAAAACCTCTAGGTGGAGTTCCCACTCCCCAGGGTCCACTGTCTGATGACTGAGATAGTCTGCCAGAATGTTTTCTACCCCTGGGATGTGGAAGGCAGAAATGGCAGGAACGTGAACTTCTGCCCAGGCCAAAATAGCCTTGACCTCGGACCAAGCAGCAACTCTGCTTGTGCCTCCAAGCTTGTTGATGTATGCCACGGTTGTGGCATTGTCTGACTGGACGTGGACTGGATAACCCCTCAGTGGAGAGGACCAGTATACCAGACCATGATGAATCACCCTGAGTTCCAGGACATTGATGGGCTGGAAGGTCTCCTTCACAGTCCATTTGCCCTGAACCCTAACTGCTGTGGCTAGTGTCAGTTGTCACCAAGGTCCAGTACTGAACGGCAAACGCCTTCCCCAGGTTGGGCCAGTCCAACCACCAAAGCAGGTCCTGCCTCACCTCCTGAGGGAGGGAGACAAGACGGTCTAATAGATCCGGAATCCTCCGCCAAGCTCGGATGGTGAACCTCTGAACCACCTGGAGTGAGCCATGGAGTAAGGAACAGCCTCCATAGTGCACACTATGCGGCCCGTCAGAGATGAGAACTGGAGCGGAGGTCCACTCCAGGGCCTGGGAGACCCGACAGATGATCTGTTGGACAGAATCTTTGGTCAAGAAAACCATCCCTTGGCAAGTGTAGAATCTGAGTCCAAGGAAAATCAGTACTTGACAAGGAACTGAAGCAGATTTTTCCATATTCAGAATCCCCCTGTGACGGAGGAGAATCTGAGCACAGTCCTGGACCTACTGGTCCAGGAGTTCCCTGGACGGTACCTTCAACAGATGGTTGTCCATGCATGGAGTCACTTGAATCCCCTTGTGTGCAGGTAGGCAATCAATGCCCCTAGTACCCTTGCGAACACCTGAGGAGCAGTACTAAGCCCAAAAGACAGATCGGTGAATTGGAAGTGTCCCCAATGGACAAGCAAACCTGAGGTACTTCTGACTGTCTGGATGAATCAGAACATGCGGGTAGGCATCCTGCAGATCCAGAGAGGCCAGAAATTCTCCTGGACACATCGCTGCGATGACAGAGCACAAACAATCCATCTTGTAGGGAGAATGGACCACAAAAGAGTTGAGATCCTTGAAGTCCAAGATAGGGCGACTGTCTCCATCCTTCCTGGGAACCACAAAGAGGTTTAAATAAACACCTAAACCTCTCTCTTGAGGAGGAACAGGAGCCAGGACTCCACTGTCCAAGAGAGCCTGTACCGCCCTGTTGAAAAGACGCAGCTTTTCCTGGCCTAAAGGGGACCTTGAATGGAAGAACATGAAGGGAGGCAGGGATATGAAGGGAATCCTGTAGCCTCCTGAAAGCACCTCACTGATCCACTACAAATGTTTGAAAAATGTTGCAGGCACCCACCCCCATCTCCCTGTGTCATGCAGAAGCAGGTTTGGTGGATATGGGTGTGGTGGATGTCTGTTTTGACTTACACTGCTGCCTGGGCTTGGTGGTGGAGCACTGGGTGCTGGCCTGAGACACACTCTGATTTGGCCTTTGCACTTCATTTTGGTGGGGATGAAAAAGATGCTGCTTTCTCGACAGGTTAGGGCATCTTGAGACTTGAGGTAACAGGGTGCTCTTGCCCCCAATGGCCTCACTGATGACTTGCTTCAGTTCAGGACCAAAACGAGACATGCTCTGAAAGGGTAGAGAAATCAGTGACTTCTTAGATGAAAAGGTCATCAAACCAAATCTTAAGCCACAATGTGCATCTAGCAGAAACAGAAAAGGCGGAAGCCTTTCCCTCAAGTCTGACCGCATCAAAAAGAGCATAAGTGACATATGTCTGAGCCTCAGACATGTTAACCAAGAGGGCTAAAAGATCCTCTTTAGAGGCATCTTTACGGATAGCCTCATTAAGTTGCTCACCCCAGATAGCAATGGCCCTAGTGACCCAAACAGAAGCCATGGCAGGCCTCAAGGCAGCACCTATGTCAGCAAACGTAGACTTCAGAATAGCCCCCAGCTTTCTAACAGTCATATCCTTGAGTGCCATGGAGTCAGCCAGGGATAGAGCAGTAGATTTTGAAAGTCTAGAAATAAGGCAATCCAACTGAGGAGTTGTAGCTCACTGAGCCAAAGCTACATCAGAGAAGGGTTACCGCTGACAAAATCTCTTGGAAAGAGAAAGGCACCAGTCAGGTGTTTTCCACTCATCCATGATAACCTGGTCCAGAGTAGGATTAGGCAGGACTTCTTGCGCCTTTAAAATACATCAGAAGAAGTCTGACTCTCAACAGGATTAACAGGAATATGTAGGGTAGTTAAAACCGCCTGAACCCCTTAATGACAATGGACGTACATGTAAGTCTAAGGTGGATGTCCCTTAATGACAAAGGACGTACATGTACGTCCTGGAGATCCAGGTCCCCGCGCGGCTGCACGCAGTTTGAGGACTCCAGACTCGTTTGGGGAAAAAAAAGATGTTCCGCTGGCTTTAAGTGACAGCCGAGTGTGTAGCGGCCTGTCACTAAGGGGTTAATGAGACCCTCAGCAGAGGGCTCAGGGTCAGCATCAAAGGGGTCACCATAGGTATGGGAAGAAGCCCCTTCTTCACACTCCCCTTCCTCTGAATCAGCCTCAAAGGAATCCTCCTCAGAGAAATCTGAAAGATCAGAGATGCCAGGGGCCTACGAGGCCACAAAACTGAAGGAGATGGGGGGTTTCCAAGACTGGAGGACCCCCTGGAGAGAAAGAGGAAACTGTGTCATACAGGACTTTAAGTGGCTCTTGTTCAAGGCTGGAGGGCCCAGGTGGAGTGGCAGGGGCCGCAGCGCATGAGGGGCATAAGTGTCTTGAGCACTCACTAAGGAGCCCTGTTTGGCATGAGAAACGGTAAGCATGGGGGTCAAAGACACTCCTGAGTCCTTAGCCTTAGGTCTAGCCCCACGTCCCTTTGTATCCAACACCCTAACAGGAGAAGTGTCTAAACCGTAAAAGGAACCAAAAATACTGTCACCCAGATCAATAAATCACCTCAGAAAGCCAAAGAGTACTGAGGAGGAGAGTAAGGAAATTCAAGCCTCTGTGTAGGATACTCAGCAAAGAAAGAAAGAAAATGGTGTACAAACTCAGCGCCAATCAAAGGAAAGCCCGTGAAACGGGCATTCTGGGAATCGTAGTTTCTCTCAAAACTGTTACCTAGCAACGCCAGAACCCAAACTCGCGGTGGGCCAGGGACCCCCAAGACACTGAGGATGTGAGCCTAAATCTAGAGCAAGGGGAGACAAGAAGAATGAGCCCTCTCTCAACCCTGTAAGTGGAACTGTTGCAGAGATATGTCCCAAAGCAGTCTGTCTCATAGTATCACGGTGCCCATGCTTCCTGCTCTGACGGCGACATTGTTATGCATTGCTGTACTCTGATTGGCTGGTCATAATTGCTCCATCCAGGGCTTGCCTTTATATACCCTGATATGTCGTTCCTAAGGCGCCCTTTCATGGTGTACAAATTCCTGATTGTGTATCCGCGCTATTACTTATCGTGTATGACCTGACCTGCCTGACTACGTTCCTGAGTTCCTGTTTGATGCTGTTCCGTTGCTGACCGTATCTGGCTGAAGAACCCGCTCCGTTGCTGACCGTATCTGGCTGAAGAACCCGCTCCGTTGCCTACCGTATCTCCGTTGCCTACCGTATCTGGCTGAAGAACTCGCTCCGTTGCGGATCATATCTGGCTGAAGAACCCGCTCCGTTGCGGACCGTATCTGGCTGAAGAACCCGCTCCGTTGCAGACCGTATCTGGCTGAAGAACCCGCTCCGTTGTGGACCGTATCTGGCTGAAGAACCCGCTCCGTTGCTGACCGTATCTGGCTGAGAACCCGCTCCGTTGCTGACCGTACTGACTGAAAAACCGCTCCGATGTTGACCGTATCTGGCTGAAAAACCCGCTCTGTTGCTGACCGTATCTGGCTGAAAAACCCGCTCCGTTGCTGACTACATCTGGTTGAAGTACCTGCTCTGGTACTAACCGTGTCTGGCTGAGCTACTTGGCGACCCCGTGAGGTCACCGAGATTACTGGGCCTTGTATGCCATTGTCGATGTGCACTGTGTGGCGCTATTTCTTGTCGGCCAAAGGCTATGCCCCGTGCTTAAGATGCTCTATTAACCGCCGCTGGCGGTGTGCACAATCGAAGTACCGGTACAGTGTCTCATCACTGACTGTGTTATTCTGATCACTCTCTGTGTCCTCCTCCCTTGAAACGTTGGGCTCACTTCCTCTAGGAGTTGCAGTTATTCTCTGGGCGTTGACCATTAACCCTGTGAGTGACTGGATAGTCCAGGTAAGGGAGAGTACTGTTCCACTGCAGAAGCCTTGAGCTCTAGAGCCAGCGTTGCATATAACATTTCGCAGGTTGAGGGGACGCTGGTTGTATTCCATCTTCTTACTGTTGCCTCGATCTACCCCTAGCGTTCTAGGGTTTGTCTATTAGCAGTTGCCTTGGTCTCTAGTAACCCTTCCCTATGGTTAATGCTGCCATTACACTGTTGCCTCGTTACCTACTGTCTAGAGCCTGGGTCAGTGTTGCCTCGTTTCCTGCGGTCTAGAGCCTGGGTCAGTGTTGCCTCGCTACCTGCAGCCTAGTACCAGGGTCAGTGTTGCCTCGCTCCTTTAGGTTCGGTACCCAGGCATCTGGGTTGTGCCAGTCCTCCTATATTGGACCTCCTGTGTCTGCTCTCCTGTCGTCAGCTTCTGAATGATGTACCTCCAGACTCACTGGTTCTGCCAGAACCTTCACTGCCAGTCTGTGCTCAGTCCGTCCAGTCTATCTATACTGGTGCCTCTGGCTGTATCCTACTGAGTATATATTTGTATGATCTGTACTGTGGGCCTTAGGGCCTATATTCTTGTATGCTCTTTATTCTGATAAAGTCATTTTAACCTTACAGTTCTGTCTGAGTGTTCATCAAAAACCGTGACACATAGAAGTCAGTGAAGCAAGTGCGGCCTCGTGGTAAAGCATGCCCTTAAAGGCGCGGAATTAAAAAAAAAAAAAAAAATATATATATATATTACTATTTTTCAAAAGTGCATAAAAGTACCCTAAAACACAATAGAATATGCAGGGACTAATAAAGACATATAATTCTCAAAGTATAAGTGAAAATAAGCCCCAAAGTCCAGTGAAACCAGCAGGGAAGGGGTTAAATAAAAAAAAGCATCCAACCAAGCGCCCGTGAACCTGGGAACAAACAGATGATTGACCCAAAATGAGTGAAGGAGTTATAAGGAACTCCTATAAGACCCCTGTACTGAGGGGAACAGAGAGACAAGTGGACCATGGCTCTCAAAGGGTGGCTCACCTTTTTTACAGGTCTTCTTTCTTCAGATTACCATTGAGGAGAAAGGAGCCTCAGAGAGACCTCTTCAGAAGAGAGAGACATGGGCTGCATGATTCTCTCCACAGGGCTGCAAAGGGTCCACACGGCACCTGATAACTGGGCAACCCTCCATTGGAAGCCAGTAATGGTAATCCGTCTAATGGGGGAATTTGGACACCCCATATCTAACAATAAAATAATAAAAATACTAAATATAAGTAGAGCTGTTCTCGGCCATCTGTCCAGGATCTTGAAACAAGTCTATCTGGGCGGGGTCTAGTAGGATAGCCTGATATGGAGGCGGGGAAGGCTCCACACCCCTGCACTTCTTCTAGAATTCTTCCAGCCCACTGGGAGGAGCTGTCACCTCCCCATGGTACCTGTGAGTTATATTGGACTACAGAGAAATATATATTTAAAAATAATAAACGGACACTGTATTGACTAGAGACTCATCTAGGTCAGTTTTCATCAAGAAAAATGGTGCATCTTTGAAAAAAAATATAAAACAATGTGAAGTAATCTTTTCATTCTTAATTTTTAAGTGATACGTCCAATTTAAAAAACAGTATTTAACTTTAATAGAAAAAATTGCAAAGGATTAGAAAGAAGCAGAGTGATTTATTTTTCAGAATACAAGCAGTGCAAGTTTTAGAGCACAGTTCAAAACACTATTCTGATGACATCAGAACTGCAGCCTGGGCTTACATTTTGTCATAACAAATAGGCATCTGCTCAAATGTAACATTCTGCAAGCTACTACTCCCAAATGTTACAACATAAATATAAGTGGCAAAGGAAGTATACAAATATGGAGGTACCAGGCCTGACATAATAAAATACAATTATTAAAGTAGACATCCAACACAAAAAAAAATGCTAAGTCGGCTCTTTACAGTTTCTTGGAAAATAAAACATAATCAGAGAAAAGTGTAATAGAGAGGATTTTTTTGTTTACATTTTTGGGAACTTCTGATAGATTGATACAGTAATGCCTTAGTATTCTGATACACAGCTGACAATTCTCCCTCAACACTAGATTTACAAATCAATATGAAGGGTGAAGAAGAGGTCTGGTCAGGGACAATGCCAAGTAGCTCAGACATGAAAATCTTTAAAGCTTAACAAATTTGTTCCATTGCTCCTGGGATTAAAATGCCAAGTGTTAAAGTTTGAAAACACAACAGCTGCAACACAGTATGGCATAAAGTAAATTAAAAATATCCATGGTTTACCAGTTACTGTAAAATAAAACATATAAATTAAATAATGGGCTACATACATATGTCTATCACAAATTAAGAAGTGTTTCATAACTTACACACATACTGCTCTTTCTTATAAAGTTGTCTTAAGATAACAAGATATCTCTGCAGACAGTGACACCTTCAAGTATACCAACATATTTATCAAGAACAAAGTTTGGTTTGTTAAAAATCTGAGAAAGCAAAATAGGCCTCTGTAGCCTTGACAGCTTATTCAACCACACATTTTTTCCTGACTGATACAGTGGTCCAAAAAGGGGTCTCCAAATCTTCTTCAACGGAAGCTACTTTTAAATCGATAAAACATGCTGAACTACTCTATAACATATAATGAAAGTATGAATGTATAACTATTAAACCATCTCCAAAGCTGCTCTTTCCTAGTCTTTGTTTCTCCCCAAACCTTCCAATAACAAAGTATTGTATGGAAACTAACCGCTTAACAGCTAATTTAACAGCTTAGGGTGATAAAATTGTTACAATATATATAATTTTTAGAACAAGAAATCCACATTTAGTATAGAAGACAACGTGGCACCCCAGTGAGACAGAATTTCTGATTGATTGTGCCTTCCCATCCTCAACAACATTCTCCCATATTATGCATGTTTAAAGTTATTAGAGTGGTTTATTAAAGCATTTCATGAATATAACAGAAAACTGTCAACTTTTGTTACAGTGGGTGTGTGAATATGAAGTCACACTTTCACACCACATTTCCCACAACACAACTATATAAATTGTCTTTACAAAGCACACAGAATAATCTGTAAATAGCTATGATGGCAGTGGGGCAGTAAAACTATGAAAATTCTGTAAGGTGCTCATACAGCTGGGTACCACTGATAAAAGCTGTGCTGACTGCCTGCAGCCAATTAAGAATCTGATTTCAACCCTGTAGTTCTCAACTTTTTTTTTTTCCCAGTGCACCCTATATTCTGGAATTTTCAGGGTACCTGTAAAATGGACAGATCACTTGTCAGAGACATAAAAAATACATAATATATGGTTATTCTAAGCTTTCACAAACAAAATGACAAAAGTAAACATTGTGCATTATAATTTCAGTGAATGTACACGTGAAACATAAAAGTTTCACAATCTTCAACTAAAAGGGGCACCCTAAGTGGATGTCCGCGGCACACCAAGTGCTACGGCACCCTAGTTGAGAAGCACTGTTTCAGCCACCAGACCAGTCTCTGGGAGGCCAGATAGCTTGATTGGAGTGGAAAGATCTAATGCCTGGTAGCTGAAGAACTAGCAGCAGCTGACAAGCTACTTGTTGGAGACCCCTCCAAAGGTCCTGCAAACTACATAAAAAAATATAGAGCTTTGGGTTATAGAGCAATGAAAGCATTAAAAGCCCTAATTTAAATCAATAGGCATTTTATGCATAGCAGTAGAGACGGTTTGCCTCAGAACTGCTCCACTTTGCTGTTATACATAAGGACCTATATCATTTAAAGTAAATGACAATACACGCAACAGATCTTGGACCTAATTGATGAGAACATGTTAAGGGCATAACAGGTACAGTTTATAAAAAATAGAAGACAGGTTATTGCTTCAATGTTGCTGTGACAGCGGCCATAGCCAATTGCTCAATATTATTTTGCTTGCTACTCATTTGGAAAATAGAACAAGTGACAATTCGTTAAGGATTCAGCTTGCTGAAACTTGTAGTGACTGGGAAGATGGAGACATGTTTAAACTAGAGCTTGTTGGACCACTGTGTAGATATGAACACAAGAAACTAATTTATTTTTTTCAATATTTCTTTATTTAATTTTTTCTTTTGATTTCTTCTATACAAAAAAAAGAAAAAAATCCACCATACCTTTTTCAAGTATTAAAAATTCCAAATATTGCTTTTACACTCATTTCTCATAGAAGAAACAGACATACATACATACAAATATCTAACAAATCGAGACGTGCGAATTTGAACCAATCAATTTCCTTCTATAACTCCCTCCAAAATCTCAACCAATTTCTTCCATCTTGCGTAATTGCCCAAACCATATCCATTAAATCTGTTATACCCCACTCCATTTTACCCCGATATAGAGCCTGTGCTTTTACCTCCCCCTATTTTATAACTTTTGCGGTCTTCCAGTTCCTTGCTAGCAACAACTTGGTGGCCATTAAAACTTGTATTATAAGCATTTTATCCCTTTTTGACATTAATGGCCAATCCAAATGCAGAAGAGCACTTTCTGGAACAAACTTCAGCCTAATCCCAGTCAAGAGCTCTATTTACTCAAAAACAGTACTCCATAACCCATGCACTAAAGCACATGATCACCATATGTGCACATAACCTCCAGTCAAAAAAACACATCTCCAACACCTAGAATTTACCTGTACATACATATCTGCCAAATGAACCACAACCATGTACCACCTATTTGCCACTTTAAATTAATTTTCTGTAATATTTAAACAATGTACCATATTATTAACCTCCCGTATAGATTTAATCCATTGCCCAATAGATATACTCCTATTTAAGTCCTTCTCCCAATATTTAATTGCCTTAAAAGTATATGTTTCAATATTCATCCTTAAAAGAGTCATTAATTTTGTAACCATTCCTCCCACCTCTTCTTTAGTACATACAGACTCAAGGCACTTCAACTTTTCCTCTCTATTTGATATTCTATGTTCCACTAAGAAAGACTTCATTCTCAAATAAGGAAATATTTCCCTAGTAGGCAATGAAAATTCCTCCTGTAGTTGAGGGAAATACTTAATTACTTCCCCCGATACTAGATCAGCTACTTTTTGAATCCCTACTTTATTCCAATTTTCAACAAATTACTCATCACCAGTGATTCTTCCAATTAACAAAAATTAATATTACCTCCATCTATTAACCAAAGGAGTGATATCAAATCCGGACATCCCAAGATCTTTGTCTCTGCTACCAAATTTCCTTTTTTTACCTCCTTACCCTGAATTGCCATAACATGAGCCACCATACACGCATTATAATACTCAACTATATTTGGCGCTCCAACCCCTCCCTCTTTAATTTTCCTGGATAACAAAACTAGGCTTATCCTTTTTTTTTCCAAGTGAACCTTGTAAAGGCTGTCTGAATCCTATTCAGCCAGACCTTAGGAACCTGTATAGGTATAATTTGGAACAGATAGTTCCATTTTGGCAGAATGTTATGTCCGAATAGTATTTATCCTGCCTATCCATGAAGTTTCTCTTTTCTCCCAATCCCAAAGAAACTTATTTTTAGGTTTTATTAATGGTAGAAAATTCATCTCTACAATCTTAGTGGGATCTTTAGCGATCTTAATCCCCAAATATATAAAACTATCCTTAGCCCAAGCAAAATCAAACTATTTTTTATATCCAATATCTCTTATTGACTTAAATTTATAAGTAGTACTACCATTTTCTATCATTTTTTTATGTTTAATTTATAGTTCAAGTATTTACAATAATGTCTTATTAATCTCATCAATTCTATCAGAGATAATTTCGGTTGTTCCAAAAAATAAGGACATTGTCCGTGTACAGATTGATCTTACACTGCACCGAATCTAATCTAAAACCAACAACGTCCCGATTTTCCCGGATATCTCTAGCCAATGGCTAGATAAACAATACATACAGCAGGGCTGACAAAGGGCACCCCTGCCACGTGCCATTAGCAATCGAGAACCATTCTGCTTCAATTCCAGGTCCAACTGGAAACTAAATTATTATAATGACCATCAAAGTATTGGGGAAGCATGACATGTAAATCTTTAACACCTGGCTGATGCTACGGTGTCTCCTATTTGAGCAGTACTGGAGACTGCTCACTGGCTATTGCAGATCTCACAAGGAGCTGCAATTAGTAGCTGTAAAAGTGGATTTTTGTGTACTTACCAATATATCATTTACTCTTAGCCAGGAGTGCAGGTCACTTGCATTAAAAAGCTATCTGAAGGTGGAGACTCCCATCCTGCTCCACTTTCATCGCCATAAATCTGTAAGAGAAAACAGAAGCTAGGAAGGAAAGGGGGTAATCTGAACCAGAGAACCCAAAAGGCCCCACTGCCCTGAAATCAACCAGATGGTTTTTGTCCAAGAGGGAAGTCCTGTGTTCCACCTGGACATGGTTTAGGAGAAGATGATTTATCTTTAAAAATACACAAAAATCCCATTTTCACTTTCCTCCAACGTGGAACACAGGAACCATCAGGATAAACCAAAGCAATACACCAAGACTCCAGGGAGAGAAAGAGAAAAGCCCCTCAAAACACATTCAGGTTCTAAAAGAGATGAACCTCATGTGTCATCCTACACCCACACAGCAAACCAAGTCACAGGAAACAAATGGGTTACTGGCAAAATAACACAAGAAGAAAAACTACAAAGGCACAACAACCTGTACGACCTTCCAACCAAAGGTCGCGTCTTACAAAAGTTTGAAGGTGCAATCATGGTGCACCTTACGCAACTGCCTGATTCTTGTAGGCCCAGGAAGCATCCACCACTCTGGTGGAATGAGCCATGACCTAAAAGTGACCGTCTTACTTGAGAACAAAAGCCTGGCCTAGATCCAGGAAGGTACTATCACTTTCAATACAGTCTGGCCTGTAGGAGGGCTCTCAGGAACGACAGAGGGAATCCAATTTCCGGAAAGTCTGTGGGAGATGAACATAATAATTCAAGCACCTAACCATAGCCAAAACAAGAAGCTCCTCCTCCTTTCTATTAGGCTGAGCAGGACAAAGAGGAGAAAGAACAATCTCCTGGATAATGTGGAACTAAGAAACAACCTTCCAGAGAAACCCTTCAGGGGTTCTCAAAACCACCCAGTCAGAATCAAAAATCTAAAGAGGAGTACACGGCTTGAGGCTGAGCAACCCACAGAACAGATAAATCATCAGCATTAAAGCAGTCTTAAGAGCCAAGAATAGAAGAGAAACAGAAGCCAGAGTCTCAAAAGGGCCAGTGAAAATAGTGTGTGTGTGTGTGTGTGTGTGTGTGTGTGTGTGTGTGTGTGTGTGTGTGTGTGTGTGTGTGTGTGTGTGTGTGTGTGTGTGTGTGTGTGTCAGAGATTTTGACAGGTGTGGGCAGGGGGAATATGCTACCCTGGCCATTCCTGTCAAAATCAAGCCCCCATGCTTACAATAATGGGACAGGCAGTATTGAGAAGATATTTATGATAACTCCATACTGCCACCTCTGGGAGTGATTGGCTTTGGACAAGCTTGTCTGTCACATTATGTTTTCATCATATATAAATAAGAAAAAGAGATTAGTCAGATTACCATGAGGCTAACAGGGGGACCACTTGAGGTGGGAAAAAGAGTTTTGTTCTGGTAGACCCTGAGCCAGCCACAGCGGCCAATGGCACAGACTCACCAGCACACATAGCAAGGGTTTTACACACACTTTGTAGGAAATGTCAGGAATCTGTGAGGTTGTTTGACCCAAACCCAATTGATTAAGAACTGTTACTACTGAGAAAAGATAAGTGATGGACTGACCACCTGTACACTGAACGGGTGTACAGTCTCATCAGTAAGGCCCCTTAAGCGTAGATGGGTGGAGCTACAGCAAAAGAGATAGTGAAAACTGGAGGATGACAGATGGGAGAAGTCTCGAAGGAAGCTTTGAGGGAGGTACAGCAAAGGAAAATTGTATAGTAGTAGAGAAAAGAGCAAACATAGAGGGAAAGAATAATAGAGGTGTATAGTACAATTCTGGTACATGGAGAGAATTTCCTTCTCTGAAAAGAAAACATTAAAATCTAGAAAGAGATTATACTAAAATAAAAATTGATCTCTTAAGAAAGCATTTTACCAGGATTAATGCACAATTATGCCTCTTTAACCCTTTGAGTGCCAGAGTGGTACACAATATATTGCGAGCTGTGTTCCCCTCTGGCACTCAAAACGTTAAGCAGGATGATTTGATAGTGGTCTCAGAGACAAATTCAAGTGTAATTATTTTTCCCCTTCAACCTCTATTTTTGCATATTTACATAACATAGTGAGGGGTAAGGTGCAAGTAACTTGGGTTGTGGCTTTTGTGCCCACTGGGCTTTCTGGCCTGAGGGAAGACCCTTAGAATCTGGGAACATAGGACAATTAAAAGTGGGGGGAAATACAGCACAAGTAGTTTGTTCTCTGTTCCTGTTCCTGGTGTTGGTGACACAGCTTCCCTCCTGGGTGTCCCTCCCCCTCCCCCATTTCCTGCCTACACTCACCCCTCTGTGTTGTACTGTGGCTGGGATCACCTACGTGTGCCGGACCTTGTAATATCAGTTAAAAGGGGTAAAGTGCGGTACTGTGTTAGCCATAGTGGGTTAAAAAGGGGAAATATTGCCTGCTGTAGTTAAAAAGCAAATGTATTCTGGAATTGTAAACTGTTGTGTTTGGTCTCTTAATAAATATTGGCTAAAGTAGATGAACTGTAAAAATCTTATTTTCTATAAAAATATATAACTTAAGATGCCATACAAGGAACATACTAAAAAGTATTAACTGGATGACATCAGCTTGTGTCAAAGAAAATCAGAGAAACCTTTATACCCCAGGACATTGGCGTCAAGAGCCAAGTCATCAAAACCACATCTCTACCTCTGGGAGATACAGGGGACCGAGACTAAGGAGGGCCAGAAGGAACAGAATCTGAAAAGTGCATCTCTACGGATAGGGAGAGAAGTAGGGAAAACCAGGCCCAGAGGGACCAGAATGGGACAATCAAAATCATATGAGCCCACTATATACTAACTTTACTCAATACCATGGTAATCAGAGGAAGTGAAGAAACAAAAATGCCAAAGAAAAAACTTACATGGAAAGACCATCACAAACACAAAAGGTCCCAGGATGTGAAACAAAGTAGGGAAAACTTACAATTTGCCAGAGAAATTATTAAAACCATGGATGGAATATCCAACATACTGACTATGGGGTTTCCAATTGCAGAGATCTAGCTACTGATGGCCAAGTCTTGCCTACCTCTGGAATATGAATGGTGAAGGGAGGCACGTGAGCTTCCACCCAAACAAAAATCATCCACACTTCTGAATAATAGGCTGCATTCCTAGTGCCTCCACGATAGCTGTAATAGGGCACTGCTGTTGCATTGTCGGACTGAATCCATAATGGAAAACTCTGGAGGGACTGCAGTATAGTAGAGCGAGACTAATTGCCCAGCGCAGTCTAGGGCCAAAGGCCCACAGCCATTTGAAACCTGTACGTAAGACTGGCACCCATTGTGACTAACACCAAATTTAGAATGACAGATGGCCATCCAAGTCGACAGACGAGACTGCTAAAGACACCAAAGGTCTCTCTCGGTCATGGCACGGGAAGGATAACACTGCAGTTCCTGAGTATGGAACTGGACAAATGAGACTGCCAACAAAGCAGAGACCAGAAAGCCTAACACCACCATGTACATCCACACCATTGCAGATGGGCAAAATAATACCTAAGACACCTGCCGGGGCAAAGACAGAACCATCCCTGATGAGCACTGACTCTCATGCAGAAAAAGAGGACCTGGGACAGGACCAGAGATAAATTCTAAATATTCATTATCCAACATTGTTGTTCAAGAATGGACACGCAAGTTTGAATCTGAAGCTGAACAGCCTCAGCGGAAGAAGTCTTTAACAAAAGTCCATCCAAACTGGGAGTAAGAGAAATCCCTGGAGAACGAATAAAAGCAGACAAAGCTGCAAACACAAAGAAATGCTTTGTAATAAAGAAAAATAAAAAACCCAGATGAACAGACAATAATCCAAAAATACTGCAAAATATGGCCTGGAAGTAAAACCAAAGGAAGTGCATAGATGGGAACAGGCAGATCCTTTTCCTTTATGTCTAGGGAAGTTAAAACACTCCCCTGAACATGTGTTGCTGATGACAGAGCACAAAGACTTCCTCTAAAATCAGGACGCAAGAACAAAACAGTTGAGACTCTTCAAGTTCACAAAAATACATCACCTACCATCTATCATGGCAACCAGTTTGGTAGGAACAGAATCCCTTGAATCTTACCTGAAGGCAGGAACCAAAGGTCTGCCTCCAGGAAAGAAACGTCTTGCCTGCCCAAACCTGATTGAGTGTGTCTTAGCCAATGTAGAAGTAGACACCCTATGTGCATACCCATACTGGAGCAAGAGAGGTAACAAAAAATGCTCTTCTACCATTGAAAAAAAGAGGCTTGGGGTAACCTGAGGAAATACTCTACTCCTTTTTCAAGTTTGAGCCAAACATCTGACTACCCACAAATAGGAGAGAAAACAAATGACTGCTTGGAACACTGGTCTGCCCACCAAGTTTTAGATAAAAGGTATGATGGACAGCAACACAGTGCTAAGGCCTTCACAGTCAGCCCAGCTAAATCACAGTGAGCATTCTCTCCTGGCACGTACACATGGACAGCCTCTATCTTTTATCTCCCAGACAGTTATGACCTTAGACACCCAAGCAACCTCAAAGGTGAGACGTAGAGCAACACCAGAAGCCAAAAAACTTGCTTGAAGTAGAGAATTCAGCTGCTAATCTGCCTGACCTGAAATGCCATAGAATCGCAAAGCAGCGGAGCTGTAAGCTCAAGAGAAAGGTGAGACATTGAGACATCAGGGAGGCCACTGTTCGGGAAGGGGGAGAAAACTCACTGCAGTAGAGTAGCAGGAGAGAAATAATTTAAAAAAGAAAACCTAGGAATAACTAGCATCCAAAGAGGCAATGTCCCATCCTTTAGAATGAAAGACTGATAGGTCACTACTGGCAGTTAAAGTAGTATATTTGGCAAAAAAATTTTAGTGTTCTTACCTGTTAAATCCCTTTCTCTTACTGCATATGGAACACAGGTACTGTGGGGTTGAGTCACTCTTCCTGGGGAGCAGGACATCATCTCAAAAGATAGAATCTTCTGGATGGAGACTCTCTCCTTCAGTTCCACCCTCCCCCCACCTACTAATGCCCCGAATTCATGTGACCAAAGCCACACAAACAAAGCAGGTAGGAAAGAGAATCTCCTATGAGAAAAGATTCTAAAAGGACTCCACTGCCCAGGAAGGCAAGACCATAACAAAAAAGTCCCTTTCTTTGGGTGGGAGACCTTGTTCCATATGGACTAAAGAGAAAAGGATTTAATATGTAAGAACACTAAATTCCTATTTTCTCTTACTCTAATATGGAACACCGGTGACATGGGGATACACCAACACCAAGCTCCTAGAAGTGGGGGGGGGGAAAAGGACCTCACAAACGTCCCCACGACTATCAAGTATCTGAATAACCCAAGCAGTAAGTGTCAACTGGCACTGAAATTACACAGCCTGCAAGAACAAGAGCCAACAGGGCTCAGAAGCCCCTATACAACAGTAAGGCAGAACAAAGTGTACAGGTCCCTAGACAGGCAGGACTGCCTGCTGGACCTTCCAGCTAAAGCTGGCCTTAGCCAAGGCAAGAACATTGAAATGGTAGTGTTTGGCAAATGTATGCAAGAAGGGCCAAGCTGCTGCCTTGCAGAGCTGTTCAGCCGGGGCCTGATACATGTAGGCCCCAAAAGGAGCCCACAAACCTAGAGGAATGTGCGGTGTTCTTAAAGGGAACAGGTTTCTTGTGGATCTCATATTCCTGGTGTATGATAGCCTTGATCCAAGAGGCAATGGTGACCTTGGAAGCAGATTGACCCACTCTAGGACTCTCAGGGATGACAGAGTCAGCCTTGCAAAAATGCTCAGTACGATGCATGTCCCTGTCAGACATAGGGTCTGGACAAAAGGACAGCACAACAATCTCCTGGACTTGAAACTCAGAACACCTTGGGAAGAAACTCCAGAGAGGTTCAAAGCACAGTCTTATTCTTAAGAAAAACCAGGAAAGGTGGCTTGCAAGACAAAGCTTGCAATTCAGCAACTTGCTGCACTAAAACCATTGCCAAGAGGAAGGCCATTTTGAGCATCAATTGACACAAAGAGATTGAAGCACAAAGCTCAAAAGAAGGCCTCTTCAAAACACCCAGAACCAGGTTAAGATCCCACAGAGAAGTGGGAGCCTTAAAGGAAGGGAAGTCATGAGCCACCCCTTGAAGAAAAACTTTAACATTGGGGATGGTAGCAATAAGTCTCTGAAAAAACAGAGATAGTGCTGAGATTTGAACCTTAAGAGAACTTATGCTGAGTCCTTTGTTCACACAGTCTTGGAGGAAAGACAACACCATGGGAAGGTCAATATCCTGCAAGAACACAGCCTTGTTCGCACACCACTTATGACAGATAGACCATACCCTATGCCTTGGAGGAGATGGGTTTTCTGGCCTGAACCAGGGTGGAAATAACCTCTCAGAGAAACCTTTCTGCCTCAGAATGTCGGCTTCAGGAGCCATGCTGTCAAAGTCATTTTCTCCACATCCTCGTGCCACAGATAACCCTGAGGTAAGATATATGGCCTGAGAGGAAGGTGGAGTGGATCCTGAATCGAGAGACTGACCAGGACTGCAAACCATGCCTTCTTGGGCCTGTAAGGGCCAACCAGATCGACTGTTGCTCTGTCCATCCTGACCTTCAGGAGTACCCCGGGTATGAGAGGATTCTGAGGAAATAGATAAGTGAGGTGGAAGTTGCACGAAATTGAAATCACATGCGTGGCAAAGCCCAGAGGGTCTCCCGTCCAACACAAAAAATGCACATTTCTCGCCAAGGACGGATGCTTGGTGGGGATCTTGGACTACACAGTGCTCTTAAAACCAGTACAGTCACTGATAATCTGTTTCAGTTTAGGCCCGGAAAAGGGAAGGAAACCAGTGACTTCTTGGAAGACTGGTCTGCAGATCAAATCTTAAGCCACAATGTGCGACTCACAACAGAAAAAGCTGAGGCCTTAGCAGAGAACCTGACTGCATCAAAAAGCACCTCAGACACAATTGTTGACCTCTTTAATGTAGTCCATAAAAAACAACAAATCCTCCTTATGGACAACCAGCTGTTCACCCCCAAATGGAAACAGCCTTCTTAACTCAGGCAGAGGCAAAATAGGTCTGAGTGCTGCACCAGTGGCTGCAAAGAAGGCCCTGAGGTTAAAGTCCGGCTTCTTGTCTGCTGGCTCCTTCAGGCCTGCTGTGTCCACAAGAGGAAGATCAGTAATCATAGCCATACATGAAATAGGAGCATACACAGCTGCTAGTGATGCCCACTGAGCCAAGGCCACCTCAGAAAAAGTATACTGCTCTTACAGAGAAACAGCCATGTTTCAGGAGTCTTCCACCCATCCAGAAGAATCTGGTCAAGACTCTGGTAAACATCTGTAGAGGTAGTCCCCTCATCAGAGGCGTCAGAGACCTGAAATTACATTTATCTGGCAAGCAAATGATTAATCTGGAGAAGAAGATATAGGAGACTCTGTCTCTGCATAGGATAAAGAAGAGAGAAGTAAAATGAGCACTGTATAACTGTCAGCCAATCGGAAGAAAGCCTGTAAAACAGGCATTCTGGGAAACTTAGACTTCTCTGTTGCTTTTTGCCTAGCAACACCTACAACTCTGTTTGTGAAATCGCCATGAGCCCCCTGGGCACCGAGGAAGTAGACTGGAATATAAGGAATGAGTAGACAAGAAGATAGAGCCCTCTCTGACCGTTGTATCATAAATGGTTGCACAGATATGTCCCATAGAAATGTTACCCATAGAAGCCAATGGAGTAAAGATGGAGGCGAGCGGGCTCCCATTCCTAAAGAGGCCGCTACAGTAGACTCAGTCAAAATGAAAAAGGTAACCCAGAGACCAAAAAACCCCAGGGAACATCTGAGGGGGACATAAAACTAAGGCACTAGGGCCTTGGGGGGGAGGGGGCGCAAAGGCCTAGAAATAATTACAGCCAAAATGGCAGTGAAATGGTTAACAATAGGAAAAATCATCCATCCTTACTCCAGAGCCCCTGCAGAGATAACACAATGCAAGTAAACATACCCATAGTGAGTGTGAGAGCCTACAAAGTCTTATAACACCCCTGTATAGAGAGACAACATTGCTGGGACATAAGTGAACCAAAGAAATAAAAGGGTTAATTATCTGGCTTCAGGTTACCTTTGCAGAGAGAAGCAACAGAGCCCAAACAAATTCTGTTGAGAGGGCAAATTTGGCAGCAAGTTTCCCTTCAATTTGCTTGAAAGGTCCATAAAGCACCTGTATCCTGGTCAGTCCACTACAGGAAAGCCCAGTAATCGTAACTCGAATAATAGGGGATTATACAGCCCCTTAAAAAAATCTAAAAGGCTGTCTTGCTCTGTCATTTTCAAGCAGGACATGAATTCTGGGAGATAGTAGGTGGTAGAGGGTTGAGCTGGAGGAGTGAGTCTACACCCATAAGACTGTCTTTTGAGATGTATTCTACCCTATAGGAGGAGGGACTCAGCCCCATGGTACCTGTGTGCCATACTGAATGTAAGGAAAACTATTCAGAGTCTCTTTTTAAGGGCCTCCAAACACCGCTATGCCAAGAACCTCAGCAGGAGATGCAGGGTTACCCTCATAAGACATCCCACGAGTAGAGGAGGAATCACAAATCATTATCTGTCCCCCCCACATCCAGACTGGAAGGCAACAGGATGGTCCTGGTAGGACTCAGATACTATGTTAATAAAGAAAGGAAAATTATCCTTAGAAGACATATGGGCTGCAAACCATACAGGGGTAACAAAATGCTAGGGTTCTACTCTACGAATGGATTGAGAACATAACAGGGGAGCGAAGCTGGAGAGCGGAAGGGTGTCCTTGTAATGACTTTGGTCACTCCAATCAAAATCTCTGCAATGACATCAAAGGGGGTAATCTTTGCAAAAACTTCATGGGGAGGAAGGGATTTTGGCAGAAGTGTCCAGGGGGTGTCAAAATCATGCCCCCAATACAAAAATCAGAGAGTCAATGTGGAGAAGTTTAGCATAACTCCTCTTTACTGCCTCCCAGTGGTACATTTGCCACAGACAATCTCAGTCATGTGATGCCAACCTGCCCTCTCAGACATGCTCCATATTAATGTATGGCAATGTTCAAAAAAAAAAAAAAAAAAAAAGCATGGCAGGAAGGTGATGAACTTCACCAGAGAACACAAAGGACTCCCTCCTGCCTGGAACTCAAACAACTTTTGTTCTCTGAGAGGAAAGTCCTGTGTGCCACATGGACTATGAGAGAATTATAGATCAGTACAAATAATGCCCCTGTCTCTTTCATCCACTGTAAAACACTGGAACCATGGCCAAAGTTGTCCCACCAATATTCCTGAAAGGGAGAGGAAAAGCCACTCAAAACACAAACTAATCTCAACAAGGATAAGCCAGAAGAAATCATGAACCTCAAGTTTCAAGTGGCCTGTAGGCCTTCCATCCAAAACTGGCTTCAGCTGAAGTCGAAACATTGACTCAATAGCGTTTAGCCAATGTGTCCAGGGACTACCACATTGCTGCCTTGCACAACTGCACCACAGAGGCCTTGTTCTTCTAGGTCCAGGAAACACCCACTGCCCTGGTGAAATGAACCATGGTGAATAGACACTTTGATCCAAGAAGCCATTGTCACCTTAGAAGCAGCTTAGCCTAAACGAGAACCTTCAGGATTGACAAAAATTGAGTCAGAGTTTTGGAAAGGTTCCATGCGATGAACATATGACTTTAAACACTACAATACACCCAAATAGTGAAGCTCCTGATCCTGTCAGAGTCGGATAAAGAAAAGGAAGAACAATCTCCTGTTTTATGTGAAATTCATAAACTAACCTGGGAAGAAACCCAACAGGAGTTTGCAAAACCTCCCAATCCAAATGAAAGTTCAAAAAGGGTGTTTACAGGACGAAATCTGTAGTTCGGCCGCATGCCAAACAGAAAAAAAGCAGGAACGCGGTCTTATGACAAGGTGCCTTCTGAAGCACACTCAGGACAATGTTCAAGTCCCATGGTGGAGTAGGATTAAGAAAGACTAGATAGGCATGACCCACCCATTACACAGGAATGCACATCACACAATAAGGCAATATAACTCTACAAAAAGAACAGAGCTGAAATCTGGACATTGCCAGAAGACTAAGTACTTTCTGAAGCCCATCCTGTGATATGCACTTTCTACCTATCATAGTAGGGATTACAGAACCAGACAAACCCTTCCCCCTCAGTATGCTGGATTCAAGAGCCAGGCCATCAAAACAAACCTCAACCTCTGGATGACACACAGAACTATAAGTAAAGAGGTCCTGAATTAGTGGAAGATGAAGTGACTCTGTAATGGACAGACTGAACAGATCTGAGAACCACACCCATTGAGATGTTAAGGAGCAGTACGAATTAAATGCACCCACTCCATCCTTACCTTCCTCAACACCATGGGAATAAGAAGGATGGGAGGAAACACATAAAGCAGAGGAAACTGCCATGGGATGCCCATACCATACACTGTGAGAGGGTCCCATGTCCTGAAGGAAAACAATGGAACCTTGTGATTTAACGGAGATGCCCTCAGATCCATGGCTATCCAAATCAGAGTTCCCAATTCCCAGAATCCACACACTCAAAGCTGCAAAAACCTGCCACAATGTTGTCTATCCCTGGAATGTGAAAGACAGAGAGCCGGTACATGAAATTCCACCCAAACAAGAATCAGACAACCTTCTGAACTGGAAACTCGCTCCTGGTCCCTCTTTGGTGGCTGACATAAGTCATCGCTATTGCATTGTCAGACAGAAGCCATACAGGCAGCCCCCAGAAAGCTGGGACCAATGCAGAAGGACAAAGCAAATTGGTCAAAACTCCAATGCACTGATGGACAGAACACTATCAGATCAAAAGCACTGAGCCCTCAAAGAACCAAAGGAGGCTCCTCTCATATAGAGAAAGAGCTGAACTTGGGAGGGCACCAGAGAGGACTTTTTTTTTTTTTTTTTTTTTTAAATTGATCACCCAACTGTGCTGCTCCAATATGGACACACACATCTGAAGGTGAAAGCACAAAGCCTCCTTTGAAGGAGCCTTTAGTAAACCCAGGAAAGGGAGTGAGAGAAATCCCGAGACAGCAAATGTGACAGGCCAATGCTGAGTAGAAACACCAGCCCAAAGAAAAGGATGATGAACTGAAAATGCTGGATTTTAAAGACAAACAGAAGTAAGTGTTGATGATCTGCATGGATAGGAATCTACAGGTAACCATCTTTTATGACTAGGAAATCTAAATACACCCCCAAGCACATAGTAGCGATGACTGAGTGCAAATACTCCATCTTGAACTGGGGGGGGGGCATGAACAAAGCAATTTAGATGCTTTGAACCCAGAACTGGACAACTCCCCCAGTCCTTTTTGGTACCTGAAAAGGTTGGAAAAAGAATCCCATGAATCTATCCGTAGGAGAAACAGGTACCAGGGCTTGCATTTCTACCAGGTAAGAAACTGCTTCTAAGAATAAAAGGCCCCGCACTGCATCATCATAACACCTACTGGTCTGCCACTGGGAAAGACCACATATTGAAAGATGCAGATGACCTTAAATTGCCAGAAGCGATCGGACCCCTGCAAGTCATGCAGAGGTAGACTTATCAGCCCTGGGCAAATACCCATACTGGAGAGGGTAATGAAAGCCACGTGTCTTCTGCAAAAAATAGGACCACTTGGTACTAACCTGATCAACAAAAGAACTTTAGACCCCAGTAGCATAGCTTCTATAGTTCTGGGCCACACAGTTGTTCATCTACAAACAGGACAGATACTAAATAATTCTTGACGGACTGGTCTGCTGACCAGATTGTTAACCATGAATTTACAAATTAACTTGGAGGAATCAAATGCAGCAAGTATGCATTAGCCCCATGAAGAATCTTAGAAATAGCAAAAAAAATGTCCTCCTTAGGGGCATCCACATGGATTACTACTGACAGCTGCTCCTTCAAAACAGCCATGGCCCTAATCACCCAAGCAGTAGAAAAGGCTGGGCATAAAGCAACCCCAGAATCCACAAAATTTTCCTTAAAAGGGAATCAAGGAGTTTACTTGCCTGGGACCTTGATTTCCCTTGAGTGTGCAACTGCTGTATGCTTAGATAGGGGATAAATAGGAGGGTCAAAATTAGATGGGGTATCCCACTACTGTGCAGCAGGAGAGAAGGGATATAAAAGAGAAAAGTGTCTGAGGATAAATAGCTTGGTATAAGGCAACATCCATTTCTCAAGCGCCACCTGGACGCAAGGACCCCCTTAATGGAGGAAGGACTAGAAGACATAGCACAAATAAGAATTTTTTACTTAACCCCTTAAGGACTAGCCGCGCGCACACGCAGCCAGCACTTAAGGACCACAGACTTTTTTTTTTTTTTTTTTATTATGTATCCGGTTCCAGGTTCCCCGAACAGCGTGCAGCCGCGTGGGGAGCTCTGAGTTCCATGACTGTCCTGGCACGTCATAGGTCCTTAACGCAAAACAACCCATGATGTGCCATCACCGTCAAGGGTCGGTAAGGGGTTAAGCAGGCTCCTGTTCAAATGAAAAGGGGCCCAGAGTTTATTGAGAAAGGGCCACAGAACAAGAGGGACATTAGACACCAGTAAAATCCATGAGGATTGGTCTGACATGAGGAACAAATGTTTTATGAAGAAACCCCTGACATATTGGAGGTCCTACACTTTCTCATGTTTCCCCTTGTGCGAAGACATAACCAGGAGACCCTGAAAAGAAGAAATACAGTACAGAAAATAAGGAAAGGAGTTAAAAACAAGCTGCCAGGCGGAAGATTCAGGCACCAGATCTAAAAAGCAGGTGCATAGGCACAGCACTTTGCCTTTATTTCCATGAGGCCCAGTAAACAACCAGGTCTCAAAGGAAAATTCACCCTTCATGAAAAAGGCAGGAGCTGAGTGGTGGCTCTTCAGCTGTCATGCCCGATTGCCTGCCCAGCGGCAGGGGGACCCCCTGATGGATTACTACTTCATTTGTGACCAAAATTAGTTAGTCCCATGTGTCCCTTCTCAGGGGCTGAAGCCCATCCAGTGTGAAAGGAGACTGAGAAAACACAGCAAATGCCACATCCACATATATATTAGTCAGTTACAGTAAGAAAAATAAATAGACTAGACTGACAGAGTGTTTTATTCACAGGACCTGTGCACTCTGAATACTGGAATCATCTTCAGCCTTCAGGCTCCTATTGCAGTTGAAAACTAAGAGAAGAGTGTCTGAGTTTTGAAATCCATTCTCTAGCAGACCCAGGTCCTTAAGAAGCCTGCTCCCTGATCCATGTACATCCTGGAGGACTAGGAACCCGCGCCTAACTGGGGAATGAACAGACTTGTAAAAGTTAAGGAAATAAAAACAGGCAATGTAAAAGGATATTTGCCCTGACCATCTGCTTTGAGGTCACTTTTAAAACAGAGCAAGTCTGATGGGTATAAAGTAGAGTAGGGAGGGAGTCTCTCCCTCCAGAGCATTTTAGGCAAGTAAGCTGCCCTCTTTTGGGAGGATGCTTTATTACACTATACATAAATACATACATATATACACATTCATTGGCTGTGAAATTCCCACTAATCGGTGAGTAGCAAAAATACTGTATAAGAAAGTAAATATACTCTTCAAAATAGATTGATAGGAGTTAATAATACTCTGCAGTTCCATTGTTATTTCTTACATTTTTTTTCAGTGTCTGAAAGTGTTCTGCTTTAAAAACAAGTTCCACAAAATAACATGGGAGCTTGAGAGATTTCTTTCACTGACTAGTTTAATCTCCTGTTTGTGTTCTCTCCTAAGCATTTCAACATATTGGGAGTTGGGACCTATTCAAACATTTACAAGATTAATTATTTATGCAACCTTCAGGGTACTTGAATTAGTAACACTTGACAACATAATTCCTGTCTAAAAATGAGTTTGAAAGGAGATCTCACAACATACCCTGAAATGGGTTTCTGAAAAGGGGAAGGGAATAAAATACATGTTCATAATCTTATATATATATATATATATATATATATATATATATGTTGAGAGAGAGAGAGGGGGGGGGTAGGGGGAGGGAGAGAGAGAGAAATGCTAGAAGAATATGGATATTACCTCAACATAGGCAAATGTACAAAACAAAAAAAAGGAAAAATGATAGAGCAAACCAACTACATCATAAAGAACAAGTAAATTCTTTTATCCCCCTTAATACTGGAAGAGTCTCCGGGCACATTGCTTTTCATTGCATTGACTTCTAGTATTCACCGAGAAATAAGTCTCTTTAAAACAATTGGCAGTTTTAAACATATGTTATAATTGGCAAATACAAAGCCTACTGCTGAATACTCTCACCATATCTAATTTTGGATACATTATTGTGAATCAACGTAATGTTACCATCATCAAGCATCACCATCAGACACTTGTTTTCTTGAAACCTTATGTAAGAAAACACTGCCTGACCAATTTGTTACTCCACCAAAAGAAACATCACAAACTACACATATTCTCTCTCTGGCACCAGTATGGAAACAAACTGCTGCACTTTCACCATCAAACAATTGGATACTATAATTAGATGTTGCTTTCCCATATTTGACATGCACTGATAATGTGTCCTGTTTTGCCAGCAGAGTACAGTGTTACTGACGTTAGGAAGTTTATCCAATGTCCAGAAAAGGACAGTGATAACTTTTCAAGTGGGTTCCCCGGTTATCACGAAAAAATCCCTGTCCTAGCACTCCTAGCAGGTCATATCTAAAATGCTTGTCTCCTCTCTACAGATAACACTTTGCAGACACTGCACAGAAAAACAACCACAGTGGAAAAATTAGAATAAGCTTTAGTAGTAGTATTTATCTGAAATAAACACATAAGCTAGTTTAACCTCTTAAGGAACTGAGATCCTAGGGGTGGATTCCCCCTTAAAGGGGGTCACCCCAAATAAAGCCCCCCCTCCCAATAATTAGCCATCTAGCGATACACTTAGTCAGTCAGAAATGCTACTTCTGCCAAGACTGACGGCCAGGCAATAGTGCAGACATGTTTGCTTACAGACATCTGCCTGTCTGTGCTGTCAGTCCCAGTCTCCTCTAGGAGGCGTTGCATGGTACTTAAAGGTACCAAATGCCTCTAATGCACTGTTGCCTGACCATCAGTCTCAGAAGAAGTAGGATTTATGACTGAAGCTTTAACTAGGCTGGACAACAGTACTATTGATAAGTGTATCGCTAGATGGCTAATTATTGTGGGGGGGCTTTATTTGGGGTGATAGTTCCCCTTTAAAGGGGAACTACCACCCCGCAGAGACCTAAGCTGTATTGATTCTTCATCTGGCGACTAGCTGCTTAGTAGCGCTAGTCGCCAGAAATACTACCCGGTTCTCAAGATTTTGTCCTTTTCCGGCCGGCTCAAAAGGGACTGACAGCGCAGGCGCACGGACGTCACTGGGACGAGATGTCTGTGCTTCCTGTTCCAGTGACCGTCAGGAAAAGGACAAAATCTTGAGAACCGGGTAATATTTCTGGCGACTAGCGCTACTAAGCAGCTAGTCGCCAGATGAAGAATCAATACAGCTTAGGTCTCTGCGGGGTGGTAGAATCAATACAGATGAAGAATCAATACAGCTTAGGTTTCTGCGGGGTGGTAGTTCCCCTTTAAGGACCACCTTGGCAATGTTCGGCGTGCTGGCAAACATGACTGATCACGTGCATTGGTGCACTGAACGTGGGTGTGACTACTCTGGTCTTGTAGTGGTCAATTTCACACCCCGCTAGTGCTTACAGCACTCCTGTAGTAGCGATGTAAACACCAAATACGTGACTTGCCAGGACTGTCACTGGTTCTTTAGGCAAGGACACCAGTGATGGTCCTGACACATCACCGGTCCTTAAGGGGTTAAAGTGTCAGTATGTTACAATAATAATATAACACTTCCACTTTAAAAACTAGAAAAAAAACTAGATAAAAGATCTAGAAAATATATTGCCCACAAATCAAGAGATGAAAATATCCAATCACTGTTTAATAGAAATAGTGGCCGATTTATATATGTATACGACAGCTTAACCCTTTGAGTGCCAGAGGGGTACACAATGCATTGCTTTGCAATGTGTTGTATACCCCTCTGGCACTCAAAGGGTTAAGGAAGGAATGTTTTGTGACACCTAAACTCCTTTCTCAATCAGAAATATGAACAGGCAATAACTTGTTTCCTAACTGGTGAGATTTTTGGATGTAATGTGGCTGTAATGATGAAGGGAGTTGTGGGAGTGGGGGGATTGAAAGGCCTGAGCAGTAGATGGAAAAGCTAGTGGGGAAGGTACTTTTCCATCCAGAAGTCATAAGGCATAACGTTGCATGCGAGTTTAGAGGTTATGGATTTAGGCATGGAGGGGGAGAGATATTTCCTCTACAGTACTTATAAGTCTGAAGCCTGAGAGAGTGTCAGATAGGGCAAGGTGCAGAATTCCAAAAATACCATGCAGCATAGGAAAAGTCTTATATGCGTAAGAGAGAAGAGGTGATGAAAGAAAAGAAGAAACTTAAGACATTGGTAGAGCAAGAAAATTATTTGAGTTGTGGGAAGTCTATTCAATTAGATGTGTTAGAATCTTAGATGCAACAACGTGTGCTATTTCAGGAGAAAAGATAATTTTTTGCCATGTTTGCTATTCATTTACAAGTAATATGTGATCTTTCATTTTGATCTGAGACCTAGCACAATTCAGAGCAATTTAAATATCATCTAAAGTTAAATTTTAACCCTTTGAGCTGCAGGAGCATAGAGCACGTATTAGTCCTGGGAAGCTAGATCCTTTCACGTATTATTCTTATGTGTAATTTTCTGTTTACCCAATGTAATGGTCAGAGATGCTCAACAAGGAACAAGCATGCCAGGATATATAGCAGTTTCCATATGGCTGGTACCATAATCAGGATATAATCTCTTAGTTCACAAAAGCCACCAAGAGAAGAAATATCTGAAGCACATCATACTGGTCCTTCCAAGAAAACAGTCCAACCATGAAATGCCAGGCAAGTCTTCTCTGAATAAGAGAAACATCAAACAGCAAAAGTGCATTTCAACCTTCCAAGGCCTCATCAGTGAGATGCATCGGTTATCTCTATGCACTTGTGAGCAAGGAGTTCATGTCTAGATTCAGCTAAAACCCTCAGAAAGGCCAAACCCAAGTGTAATCTTCACATGCAAAGTAATAGTCAGAGATGATCAACTAGGAATATATATATATACATATATATCAGACTCTATAGGACTGATAACCTAGCCAGGGTGCAGTTTTAGCTCACAAGTACCATAACACCGAAAAAATATCCTAAAGTAGATCATACTGGTCCTGTCAAAGTCAACTGTACAATAATAAAATGCCATGTAATTCCTCTCTAAAAAAACATGTTTCAGGCTTTTGAGGCCTCATCATATAGGTGCAATTGTTCCCCACTCTCTATGGATGAACTGGCATTTCTAGCAAGATCAGTATGATGTACTACAGCATATTTCACCTCTGTGTATGGTACCTGTGAACTAAGAGATTGCAACATAGGTAAGGTAAAGTCTTACAAATTCTGCTAAATACTCAGGCAGGCTTTCTCCTATTTGAAAATCACTGACCTTTAATTTGCATATGCAAATAACCTTTGTTATATGGAATCCAGCTGTATATAATTTGTTCACAGGTGCCTAGAGAGAACAGTTGCATCTCACTGACTAAGCCTAGGCCCAAAAAGGCCATAATTACAATGGAGGCTAGGAGCTTCTCTTGTTCAGCGAGGAAATACCTGGCACTTCTTGGCTGGACTGTCATTTCTGGCAGAATGAGATTGATGTGCTTAAAAATATCTATTTTCTGTGTATGCCTCCTGTGAGCTAAGAGATTGTACCCTGTGTAACAAGGTTCTGTACAGCTTCTTAAATAGCTTAGATGGCTTGTTCCTAGTTGAGCATCTCTGCAGTTTAGAGAATAAGATCCTTGAACTCATTGCAACAATAACTAGTGAAGATGCGGACTTAATGGGCATTACTGAGACCTGGTACAATGAAAAAAATGACAGATGTAGTAATAACAGGGGGACTTTCTATTTAGAAAAGACAGGAAAAGCAAAAAGGAAGAGAGGTTGCCATTTATGTAAAATAGCTTAAAGGTTAATCATATACAGGGTATGGAGGAGAAAACAGACTGTTCAGATCATTTTAGAATATGGGAATAAGATGGTCGCTTGTATAGGTCTGATCTATAGACCCTCTAGACAAGCAGATGAGTTAGATCAAATGCTGGTCAAGGAAGAAACTAAGATGACAGTGACAGATGAGGTTATTATTATGGGGGACTTTTTTTTCTGATGTGGACTGGAAAAACCAAGCAGCAGGTTCATCCAGGGGTAGAGATATCCTAAATTCTTTTCAAGGATTATCTCAGTCATTTAGCAGAAAAGCCAATTAGCAAGGAAGCCATACAAGATTTATTATTTACAGATGAAACTTGGTATCAGATATAGCTGTAGGATAATGTTTGGGCTCCAATGATCATCACTCTGTTTGGTTTAATATAATGTCAGAGGTGGAGTTGCACCACACTAAAAAAAAAATTGTTCTAGATTTTAGAAAGGCTGATTTTTCTAAAAAGGACCTTTTTTTATGTCTGTCTAACAGCTTGGAGATCTTTAGATGGAGTCGAGGACAAATGGTATTATCTGAAATGTGTTTTATTAAAGGCAACAGAGCATTGTATTAGAATTGTCAGTTAGGGTAAAAGAAAACAGCTGTGGTACTCCACAGAAGTAGCAAATATAGTAAAGGATAAAAAAGCAGCATTCAGGAAAGATAAGCAGATGCAGAAGGAAGAAGACAGGGATCGGTACAAGACTAGGCTGAAGGATGCTAAATGCATCCTTGTGCCAAAGCACAAAGAAAGGAAAAATTTGACCAGTCAATAAAAAGGAGGATTAAACATTTTTTGATATGCAAGTGAAAGGAGAAAAATGAAACAAAGAATAGTTAAACTGAAAACAAAAAATGCAAGTTATATAAATGAGAATGAAGGGCTAGCTGACTGTCTTAATGCTTATTTCTGTTCAATTTTTACAGAGGAAGGTGAAGGGAAGGACACAGGAAGCATGTACATTTACAGAGAAAGTTCTACTTCAACTATCTAAAATAAAAACAGTTAAATCGATAGGACTTCTCTATATCTGCAATTAATTAGTAGTTTTGAATGAATGAATGAATATGTTTATGTATATAGCGCCACAAGTGTACACAGCGCTTTACAATTTCAGGGTTTAAACAATACAGGGTTACAGGTGCTTTGTAGAGTGAAACATTAGGTGAGAGGTCCCTGCCCGAAAGCTTACAATCTAAAGTGGTAATGGAAGACATACAGAGTACATTAGGGTCAAGTGCTGAATACAGTGCTAGTTTTGGAAAAAAAAAGGGTTAATTATACCCTTTATAAATCCAAAAGAACCAATGGAAAAATTATGCTCTGGAAGAAGGAAAGCAGAGCTTTTTGAAAAGCATAGGGAAGTAGATACAAACATTAGAAAGCCCAAAGGACAGGGGAAGCCATCACTTCATTTTAACTTTATTTTATTTTGTAGGCATTAAAAAAACATGAAGAATGATATAAGTCTTATCTCTGAAACCTTTATGGTTTAAGAGATATTCACAAACAAAGTATCCCCCCCCCTGTTCAACCAGATAAGAAGGGAGATGCACAGGTAGACTGCAGAGAGGGACAATCTTCAATTAAGATAATGGAAAAAGCTGAAAAACTTGTCAAGGGGGGAAGGGCTTTCATTGTTTTCATACAAAGAAAATTGTCCCCTTCTGTTATCTGTACTGTCATACAACCAGACTCACATCTGAGAAGAGATGGCTTACACTAGGTAAAAGGGGCGGGGAGGGGAACTTTGCTTGTGAATATCTCTTAAACCATAAAGGTTTGAGAGATAAGACTTATATCATTCATCATGTTTTTTTAATGCCTACAAAATAAAATAAAGTTAAAACGAAGTGTTACTATCCCTTTAAATATGGAATGAAGCAGTGTGAATGAAGTAAAATAAGGTAAGAGGAGTCAAAACTACTTACCACTATTATATTACTCTCTGGCTTCCAAATATCTGTTTTACCCTATACCTGGGTTTGTGGTGAGACATTTATTGGGCCATAAATGCTTGTTGCATTTGTTATTAAAGTAACCACAATGATGAAAAATGTTTAATCCATGAAGGGAACAGTATACGCTTTTTGTGAGTGCACACTCTGTATTATAGACTTTATGGACATTTCATTTATATGCCAATTCATCATCATTCATTTTTATAATTTCATTACTCATCACTTTATATAGCAGTATCATTATAAAGGTGTATGTTTAAAGTGGAACTAACACCCCTACAAGATGTAGCCTCAATTAGAGTGCTATAATCCATTATAATGCGCTGTGTAATTATTATTATTTTTTTTAAACGTGTTATTAAAGAAAAATCCGTAATTGCAAAAAGTACCTGGTGACGTCTTCCCTCCAGAAAAGCGCATTGCGCATGTCAGCACAGAGCCGATCGGCTCTCTTGTAAGTCCCCCCGGCTACACAAAAACACCTACGTCATCAGGTTTAGATCCTCCTGCTGGTTCCGAGAATCTAAAGCTGATGACGTAGGTGTTTTCGTGTAGCCGGGGTTAGTTACAAGATAGCCGATCGGCTCTGTGCTGACATGTGCAATGCGCTTTTCTGGAGGGAAGACGTCACCAGGTACATTTGCAATTGCGGATTACTCTTTAATGACACGTTAAAAAAAATAATAATTACACAGTGCATTATAATGGATTATAGCACTCTAATTGAGGCTATATCTTGTAGGGTTGTTAGTTCCGATTTAATTTACTCATTTGCTATAAATAATGGAACTTATTTATCACTCTTTGTGGGAACTTGTTATATCTATCACAATGATTACTATAGATCTGTGCGTTTAATGTATCAATGTTTCTATTATAAATTATGGAATTAATGCTTTGTCATCATTTCAGGTCATCAAATTCATCATTTCACCACTTCATATATCACCATCAATATCGAGTTATATACTCCGTTTTCAACAATATTTCACGTTATTCATTCATCATTAGTTGTGGATATTTACTATTGGACACGGAGACTGCTATTTTTCTGGTTACCGCAAGTGTATTTTTATATTTATTTATTATGTATTGAGGCACAATTGATTTAACATTATTATTCAATTTATCTTTAATTGTACTTATACTCTTATTCACTATTAGGCTATAATCTTCATTAAATATTTGTATGCCGGATATAATGGGTCATTCAGTTCTTATATATTAATTTGGAGCTCTGTTTAGGTTTTGTTTTCTTGTAGGTGAGGAATTCAGTGTGGAATAGCGACTAATAATATATTAAACATTAAATACACAGAGGGGATCTCTACATATTATCATGTTAAAGAAAAGAAATGTTAAATATCTGAATTTAAATGGCTTGCAAGATCCCAAACAGCACTGATCTTGTCAAACTAACCTTATAGATTTTTTGAATGGGTAACTAAAATAATAGACCAGGAGAGAGCAGTAGATATAGCTTATTTAGATTTCAGTAAGGTATTTGACACTGTCCCACAAAAATAGTTGAGTGGAGAAGGCAATGGCTGAGTGACAGGAGACAGAGGGTGGTAGTCAATGGAGAATATTCAGACGAAGCTTGTGTTACTAGTGGGGTACCTCAGAGATCTGTACTGGGGACCATTCTTTTTAATATTTTTATTAGTGATACTGCAAAAGGCCTTCAAGGTAAGGTATGCCTTTTTTTCATATGATACAAAGATCTGCAACAGGGTAGACTTTCGTGGGGGAATAAGCCAAATGACATATGTTTTAGGTTAATTAGAAGTTTACAGGAAAAGAAATATCAGGACAGACTAAAGGATTTGAACATGTATAGCATGGTGGAGAGAAGAGAGAGAGGGGATAGGATAGAAACATTGAAATACATGAAGGGATTCAACAAAGTGCAGGAGGGAAGTGCATTTCACAGGAATAAAAATGTTAGGACAAGAGTCCACAGTCAAACTATAGGGCCAGAGGTTTAGATGTAATATAAGAAAGTTTTATTTCACTGAGAGAGCAGCAGATAAGTGAAATAGCCTAACAGGAGAAGTGGTAGACATTAATACAGTGACAGAATGTAAGCATGCATGGGATAGGCATAAGGCTGTACTGAATATAAGACAAACCAAGGACCAAAAAAGGTTTGAGGAGTTTACAGTAGGAAAAATGGGAAGACCATATGGGCCGAATGGTTCTTACTTGCCATCAAATTCTATGTTTCTATTTGCATATACATTTTTTTTTAGGCCAAATTTTTTTTTTTCAAAGCCTCACTTGACAGTTTTTGCATTGTATTACAAGATGTTATAAATACCATTAAAAATTTTCCTAATATCAAACTATATTTTAACACATTTCAGTTAGTAGCTACAGTTACTTTTAAGAACCCTCCATGCCCTGAGTACAACCATCCATGGTCTTCACAAAATAGGATTTTAGTGTTCTTACCTGTTAAATCCTTTTCTCTATAGTCTATATGGAAAACAGGTACCATATGGTTGAGTCCCTCTTTCTGGAGGGCAGGACACATCTCAAAAGAGAGTCTTTTAGTTAGAGACGCCCAGCCACTCTGCCAGCTCAACCCTAGCTCTGCCTACTAGCCAGTAGGAATGTGACCGAAGCCACACTAATCAGGAGAGGTAGAGAAGAAGGAGGAAATCTCCTGTCAGAAGAAAAGACCCTAAATGGACTCCGCATCCAGACCCACAGAGGTCCCTTTCACTGGAAGGAAGGCCTGTCTTTCATATGACTATAATGAAAATGATTTAATGGGTAAAAACACTAAAATCCTATTTTCTCTTATATCCAATATGGTACACAGGTACCATGGGAATATACCAACATTAAGCTCCCAGGGTCAGAAGAAAGGACCTCAAACCTGATCCCATAATACTGGAGTTCTCTAGGACTATCCAGAAGCGCAATAGCCCAAACAAAGCTGCCTGAAGGACTTTCCGATCAAAGCTAGCTTCAGCCAAAGCCAGAACATCAAAACAATCATACTTACCAAGGGTGTGCAGTGAGGACCAAGCTGCAGCCTTGCACAACTGCTAAGCTGAGGCCTGATTCTTGTAGGCCCCCACAGACCTAATGGAATGACCATGACCCTGAAGGGAATATGTTTCTTCCTGAGCTCATACGCCTGCTGAATAGTAGTCTTGATCCAAGAGGCCACAGTGACCTTAGAAGCAGCTTGCCCTGCCCTAGGACACTCAATGATGATGAAAAGGGAGTCAGCCTTGTGAAAAGGCTCAGTATGGTGCTCATAAAATTTAAGGTAAAGCACCACATCCAAAAAATGGAGAACTTTCTCCTTGTCAGACTTTGGGACAGGACAAATTGAAGGCACCACAATCTCTTGATTGATGTGGAACTCAGAAACCACCTTAGGAAGAAATCCCTTAGAAGTCCAAAGTACTATCTTCTACGTGAAAAAACAGGAAAGGTGGCTTGCAAGACAAAGCCCGCAGTTCAGCAACCCTGCAGACTGAGATAACTGTTAGTAGAAAAGCCATCTTAAGTGTTAGTTGACGCAAAGAAATGGAAGCAAGGGGCTCAAAAGGTCTCTTCAACACTCCCAAAATCAGATTAAGGTCCCACAGAGGTGTAGGAGCATTAAAGGCAGGAAAGCCATTAGCCACCCTTGAAGAAAAACCTTCACACCTGGAATGGTGGCAATACATCTCTGAAAGAACATAGAAAGTGCTGAAATTTGAACCTTCAAGGAGCTCAAACTCCTGCAAGGACACAGAATGAAACAGAGACCATACCCTATGGTAGGCAATGGAAGAGACAGGTTTGTGGGTCTGAATCATAGTGGAAAATTCATCAGCAGAGAACATTTTTCTACTTAAGATGTGGAATTCAAAAGCCATTCCGTCAAAGCCATCATCTTTTTCACATCCTCTTTCTACAGGTAACCCTGGAGAAGAAGGACCTGTCTGAAAAGGAGGTGAAGATGGACCTGAATGGAAAGACTGACCAGGTCTGCAAACCACGCCCTACTGTTCCAGTAAGGAGCGACCACAACCACAGTCGCACCATCCATCCTGATCTTCCGGAGTACTCTGGATAAGAGAGGAATTTGAAGAAAGACATAAGCTAGCACAGAATCGACATGGCATCTGTGACGAAGGCCAGAGGATTTGCCCTCCAAGAGCAGAAGGCCAGAACCTTCCTGTTTTCCCTGGTAGTCATGAGATCTATTGTGGGCACACCCCACAGCAGCACACTTAAGTAGAATACCTCCAAATTGGAGTGGGATCCAAATCCTGGCAACTTAGGAAGTCCGCCACAATGTTTTGTATCCCTGGAATGTGCACAGAGGAGATGGCCGGAACGTGGGCTTTTGCCCAACAAAGGATACACCTTAAATCAAACCAGGTGACAGCATTTTGAGTGCCCCCTTGACAGTTAACATATTCCATGGCTGTGGCATTGTCTGACAGAACCCTCACCAGCTTCTCCTTCATGTGTGAGATCCAGTACACAAGTGCCACATGAATTGCCTTGAGTTCAACAACATTGATGACTGAAGATACTCTTCCACAGTCCACCTGCCCTGGATTCTCAGGTGACCCAGAACTGCACCCCAGCAGCTCATGCTGGCTTCCGTCATGACCAGAGTCCATTCTGGTATCACAAAGGGTTTCCCTTGTTCCAGGTTGAGCTGGCACAGCAACCAGTGAAGGTTTCTGCAGGCTTCCGGAGAGAGAGACGGATCCAGGTGTGCCGGATTTCCTGACCAACTCTGAAGAACATGTCTCTGAAGTTCCCTCGTGTGTACCTGAGAGTAAGATACAGGCTAGTGTTGACACTAGCTTACACAACACTCTCATATACTCCCTGATGGTGGAAAAGGCCAGTTCAGGGTCTGAGACACCTCTGGCATCACCAGAGAGATCTTCTGTCTGGATAGGGATGTGTGGGTACACATCTTGAAGGTCTAGAAATGCCAAATAATCCCCAGGAAACATTGCTGCTCTGACAGATGTGAAGATTTCATCTTGAAGCGAGTAGTCGCCACATACTTTTTGAGACATTTCAGGTGCAAAATGGGACGACAGGTGACGTACTTCTTTGCAACATCAAACATGGTTGGAATAAAAACCTGAACCGTGCTCTAGGAAAGGGTACTGGAATCAGAACCCTCTTAGCTAGCAATTAATCCACTGCCTCATGAAACACGCATACTTTGTTTGGCCCTTTTGGCATCCTGGACAAAAATCAACAAAAAGGTGGAAGGGACTCAAAAATTATGCGGTACCCTTCAGAGATTACCCGCAAAACCCACTGCTGGTCTGATACCGAGGACTCCTGGGTGTTTGGAAACAAGGCGAAGACGTCCCCCTACAGTTAAATACAGACCAGGATTCTGCAAGTCACGCGGAAGATTGATTGACAGACTTAACCCTTGGAGCTGCTCTTTTGGGCTGTCACTGCTGTCAGCAGAGAAAATGTTAACCCTGGAAACCTGTAGCCATCTTTGCCTCACAGCACAGAAATAGTACAGAATAGCATAATAAAAAAAAACCCTACATGAGTGCAGGAGTGCAAAGGCTCAGAGAAAGCCTTTGTTTGGAGAGGTACAAGGTAAGGAAAATGTGGACCAAGGAAGTCAAAGGGTTACCCACCAGTCTTCTGTCTTCAGGTTAACATTGTGCATGTATGCAGAGAGCCCCATAGATTCTGCAGGGAGGGAAAACTTGGCCTGCAAGTTTACCATCACAGGGATGCAGGGGTCCACACAGCGCCTGTACACTGGTCAATACACTGAGTGTCTCTGCTCCAGTCATACTCTTCAGAGTACACATTCATGCTAGCTAATAGGCAGGGCGAGGGTTGAGCTGGAGGAGTGACTGAGAGTCTCCTACAAGACTGTCCTCCAGAAGGAGGGACTCAACCCCATGGTACTTTTGTTCCATATGGATGTAAAAGAAATATAAATTTATAAATGCCAAGGACATTTTTAATTTATAAACATAAAATGCACATTCCATTGTTACAAGGTAAAGCTATCTATGATAACGTCATGAAAGTATATAACCCAGTGGTTCTCAATCTGGGTGCCGTGGGTCCAGAAAGGATGTAATGTTGTTACTGACTGACTTGTTGAATTTTCAGTGCTTAGCCCTTTCAGCTACAAAAAGGTGTGCAAAGCACTGCATTACACAATTCTCATCAGTGAGCATGTGCCTGTGTGCGCATGCATGTAATGTTTTGCGTATAGCTTTTTTGCATTGTGTTTTTCATTTGCCTATAGCATTTTGCATATAGAGGTTTACAGTGGGGCAAAAAAGTATTTAGTCAGCCACCAATTTTGCAAATTCTCCCACTTAAAAAGATGAGAGAGGCCTGTAATTTTCATCATAGGTACACTTCAACTATGAGAGACAGAATGGAGAGAAAGAATAAGGAAATCACATTGTAGGATTTCTAATGAATTCATTGGTAAATTCCTCAGTAAAATAAGTATTTGGTCACCTACAAACATGCAAGATTTCTGGCTCTCACAGACCTGTAACTTCTTCTTTAAGAGTCTCCTCTGTCCTCCACTCATTACCTGTATTAATGGCACCTGTTTCAACTTGTTATCAGTATAAAAGACACCTGTCCACAACCTCAAACAGTCACACTCCAAACTCCACTATGGCCAAGACCAAAGAGCTGTCGAAAGACACCAGAAACAAAATTGTAGACCTGCACCAGGCTGGGAAGACTAATCTGCAATAGGCAAGCAGCTTGGTGTGAAGAAATCAACTGTGGGAGCAATTATTCGAAAATGGAAGACATACAAGACCACTGATAATCTCCCTCGATCTGGGGCTCCACGCAAGATCTCACCCCGTGGTGTCAAAATGATCACAAGAACGGTGAGCAAAAATCCCAGAACCACACGGGGGGACCTAGTGAATGACCTGCAGAGAGCTGGGACCAAAGTAACAAAGGCTACAATCAGTAACACACTACGCCGCCAGGGACTCAAATCATGCAGTGCCAGACGTGTCCCCCTGCTTAAGCCAGTACATGTCCGGGCCCGTCTGAAGTTTGCTAGAGAGCATTTGGATGATCCAGAAGAGGATTGGGCGAATGTCATATGGTCAGATGAAACCAAAGTAGAACTTTTTGGTAAAAACTCAACTTGTCGTGTTTGGAGGAGAAAGAATGCGGAGTTGCATCCAAAGAACATTATACATACGGTGAAGCATGGTGGTGGAAACATCATGCTTTAGGGTTGTTTTTCTGCAAAGGGACCAGGACGACTCGTGTAATTCGTGTAAAGGAAAGAATGAATGGGGCCATGTATTGTGAGATTTTGAGTGAAAACCTCCTTCCATCAGCAAGGGCAATGAAGATGAAACGTGGCTGGGTCTTTCAGCATGACAATGATCCCAAACACACTGCTGGGCAATGAAGGAGTGGCTTCGTAAGAAGCATTTCAAGGTCCTGGAGTGGCCTAGCCAGTCTCCAGATCTCAACCCCATAGAAAACCTTTGGAGGGAGTTGAAAGTCCGTATTGCCCAGCGACAGCCCCAAAACATCACTGCTCTAGAGGAGATCTGCATGGAGGAATGGTCCAAAATACCAGCAACAGTGTGTGAAAACCTTGTGAAGACTTACAGAAAACGTTTGACCTCCGTCATTGCCAACAAAGGGCATATAACAAAGTATTGATATAAACTTTTGTTATTGACCAACTACTTATTTTCCACCATAATTTGCAAACAAATTCTTTAAAAATCAGACAATGTGATTTTATGGATTTTTTTGTCTCATTCTGTCTCTCATAGTTGAAGTGTACCTATGATGAAAATTACAGGCCTCTCTCATCTTTTTAAGTGGGAGAACTTGAACAATTGGTGGCTGACTAAATACTTTTTTGCCCCACTGTATGTATTGTGCTTTATGCATAGCGTATTGCTTTATGCATATATTTTGATCTTCATTTATAGCGTTTTGCATATAGTGTTTTGTGTACAGTTTTTTGCATAGAACATATAGCTTTTTGCATATAGCATTTTGTGTTTAGCAGTTTGAGTTTTGCATACTGCATTATGTGTTTTTCATTTTGCATACTGCCTAATGTTTATAGTTTTGAGTATATATATCATTTTGCATTCTGAGTATTGTGTTTTTGTATATAGTGTTTTGCATATAATGTATTGAGTTATGCATAATGTGTATAGAGTCTTGTGCACTGAGGTTTGCATACTGCATACATCGTTATCATATAGCGATATGAGCTTTGAATATAGCGTTTTCCGTATAACATTGCATATAGGGTCATGCATATCTTTTTGCATATTGCTTTGTCGGTAGCATTTCATGATTTTCATATAGAGTTTTGCATATAACAAATTTCATATAGTGTATTGTGTATTGCATATAGCTTTTTTGCATATTGTTTTGCATATAGTATTTTGTGCTTTGCATAAAATATTTTGCACTTTAGATATATATTGTTTTGTGATTTGCGTACAGTGTTTTGTGCTTTGCATAAAGTATACTGCGTTCTGTGCATAGTGTTTTGCACATAGAGTATATTGCTTAGAGGTTTTTGCATACTGCATTGAATGAGTATTGTATGTTTGTCCGTGGAGTAACTAGATGCCACCAGGCCCTGGTGCAGAAATTGCCATGGGCCCGGCCCCCCACCCCCGACCACTTTGTCTCCACATTGATTCCCCGTCCAAATCTTCACATTGCCCCGTGTTCACCTCCTACCTCCATCTCCTACTCGCTCCCGAGCGGTTCTCAGTAATGCAGAGGGAGATGATGTCATCTCCCAGCGCTCTGCATTACTAGAGTGCTGGGAGATCAGCTGAGTTGCTGCGGGTGCGTGGCAATGGGGTCGCAGGTGTGATCCCTATTGTTACTCCACTGATGTTTGTGTGTATATGCATGACATGTGTCACTGTGTGTATACATGTGTATTGTTTTGTTTACATAACGTGCATGGTATATATTATGTGTATTGTGTTTATGTGCATGTTTTGTATACATTGTATGTGTATTGCATATGTATTGTGTATACTGTATTGTACGTTTGTGTATGTATTGTGTCTTATGTATATTGTTTATATATTGTGTTTGTGTGTATATAGTGTTTGTATGTGTGTTGCGTGCGTGTGTTGCATGCGAGTATAGTATATTTGGGTACATTGAAGCCCCTGCATTTCCTTGCAGATATTTTGACAAGAGTAGTCAGGGGGACAGCCCCCCACTCCTGTCAAAATCATGCCCTATGGTTGGACCAATGGGACAGGCAATATAGAGGAGTTTGGCATAACTCCTCCATACTTCAGTCCCTGGGAATGTTTGCCAGGCACACAGAAGTCTTCTCTTATATTTATAGATACTGCTAAAATAATAACTGGCTACACAAGAATATATTAAGAGGTACTAGTAAATATCTGGTATCTAATTAACGCTGGATGTAGACAAGTGACCCAAATAAGATTTGCCATGTAATATTTTCTCGATTACATAATTACTGACTTCAGCTACATTGTTCAAGACACTCCACAAGTTGCATATAATATTACTTATAATAACAGTGTAATATAGAGCCTAAAATTAACATATCAAGTATATGTATAAGAGTGACTGATTCAGAAGGCCTTTTAATCAGTCCCCGGATTTAATATTTATGCTGCCTATCCTGATGTTAGGGCATTCCCATTTATACTTTTTTTTGCCACTCACCTCATTCATACTAGTCTGTTTGTAGAATGTTAACACTACACCTTGAAGCATGCAACATGATTTTGTCAGTTCTAGGTAAGTCTGACTATTTAAATGCGCTGTAAACATTTTTTACTAAAGCCTATTATTATGTTATTGCTTGTTTCCTGCAGAGTAAAACAAGGGTAGCGCCATTACTGGAATTTGGTTATTCCAAAAGTTATTACTGTTCAAATGATCAGGAAGTGAGCAAAAGTGTTAATACTTCTTAAAAGTTAAAAACGTCAGGAATGACGCAGATGTTTCAGTTACAAACAGTTCTCCATAGTATGCAAGTGCCTCATTTCTACCACGGAATGCTACAGAATAACTAATTGGAATGTGACAAGTAGAGGGAAAAGTTAATGTAAAAGAACAATAGTTCAAACTGTAATAACTGTTGAAAGATACATTCCAAGCAGTGGGAGTACTTTCCTTTACTTGGGAGGAAAAGAGCTAAATGTTTATATATGTTTTTAAAAAAAGTTTAAATCACATTTCAATACTTTTTTTTTGTATTTTAACCCTTTCAGTGACAGAAGGGTAAGAAACACTGAGAAGCAATGTGTTGCGTACCCCTCTGGCACTCAAAGGATTAAATACTACTTGCTTGCCTTTCTTGGAGTAGGGATATCCCATTTCTGGTCCACGACAGACAGTTTTTCAGGTCCCTCCACACTATTCACCAATGTGTATGTTATTAGGAGTTTAAAAAAATAGATTTGATATGAATACACAGAAGAAGCAGATTTTATAATGTCACTACCACTGTATTATAGCTCCATTATAATAGCTATAATTCTAATGAGAGTTCCGTAATGTCCAATAATAATTTTATGTTTTGTAGATTTAAAAAAAATAAATTACGTGAAGCAAATCCCATCTCTCACACCTTTATGGTTTGAGAGATATTCTCAGATAAAGTTCCCCCTCCCTCAGAAGGAGATCCTTGTCGGCCGACACAAGGTGACTCTACAGCAGAGATGAAATAGCGATCTTTAAAAAGAACTACTCCATTGGAATGGTCTACAAAGTGTACTTGCAAACCAGGCACACTTTGTAGACCATTCCAATTAAGTAATTCTTTTTAAAGATCGCTATTTCGGCTCTGCTGTAGAGCTGGTCCCAGAACCAGGATCTCCTGCTGTCAGTAGAGCACTGATGTCAGGAGAAGGGGAGGGAGGGGGGAGCTTTAGATGCGAATATCTCTCAAGCCATAAAGGTTTGAGAGATGTGATTTGCGTCACATAAATTTTTTTTTTTTAATTTATTATTGGACATTAGTGTTCCTTTAAGTACCAAACCTCATAAGTAAAACACAATTTGTCAAAAGAATCTGGCAATCTCTAAATCACTTCTTGCACAACCTGCATCCCCATAAAATATGTTGGTTCATACTGTACATAGCTCTTGGGGAGGTACTGCTTCTTGTCCAGCAGAGATTGCCACTGAAACTTAGGTGGAGCCATAGGGACTCTGGATAGAAAAGAACGAAAGGGAGGAAGGGATTTGAAAGCTATTAGGTACCCTTCCGAAAGGGCCGTGAAAGTTTTCCCAGATGTCCAGAAAAAAGGTGAAGACGCTCGCCTAATGGAACCTGCGGACTAGGATTCCACAAATCATGCGAAGCTGGCTTGTCAAACTTAAGCCTTGAAGCTGTTCGCTTGGACTGTCAGTGCTGTCTGGGCTTGACAGGGGGTGGGGGTCACTAAGTAGAGGCCTGCGAAGTTTGCAGCCTTTGTGCTTCCGTTTGGCAGGGATGAAATATATGCAGTTTCCTCACAATAGTAGGGTGCTTGGAAGATATCTGAGGCAACAGGGTGCTCTTGCCCACAGTAGCATCTCTAATAATCTGCTTCAGCTCAAGTCCAAACAGAGGTAAGGAAACCAGTGACTTCTTGGAAGACTGGTTTGCAGACCAAATCTTAAGCCTCAATGTGCGTCGCAAAGTAACAGAGAAAGCAGAGGCTTTGGCAGACAGCCTGACAGCCTCAAATAGAACTTCTGGAACATACAAGTTAGCCTGTGTCATGTTGGCCAAAAAGCCCAATGCATCTTTCTTAGGAGCATCCACATGAATAGCTTCTATCATCTGTTCACCTAACACAACAGCAGCCCTGTTCAACCAGGCAGAGATGAAAACAGGCCTCAAGACAGCTCCAGTGGCTGCAAAGTTAGTCCTGAGGATAGAATCAAGCTTCTTATCCACCACTTCCTTAAGTCCCGCTGCGTCCCCGAAGGGAGGGCAGTGGACTTGGCTAGCCTGGAAATAAGGGGATCAGGCCCACTGCATCAGAGCTGCCTATGAAAAGGGGTACATCCTAGAGATAGACAACCTCTTATCCGGTGTCTTCCACTCATCCAGAAATATCTGGTCAAGAGTGGCATTAGGGGGAAAACAATAGAGGATTTCCTACACCACTGGAAAACATCCATAGAGGATGAACCCTCATCAGGGGAATCAGCGACCTGAAGGGTCATTGAAACAGCCCTGATAAGCCCCTCAGCAGATGGGAGATGGTTCGCTTTATAAGAACCCCCATAGGAGTAAAAAGAATCTATATCTTTCTCACAGTCATCCTCAGAACAATCTTCCTCAGAGTAGCAAATGAGTGCAGGCAAACTCAGGGCCCTAGGGGCCACATGCCGTGAGGTGGTAGGGGGTTGCCAAGAATGAAGGACTCCCTGGATGGATTGAGGAAGCTGGGCCATTGATGACAACAACATTTTAACCCAAGCTGGCTCTTGATCAGTGCTAGAGGGGCATGGCGGAGTAGTGGGGTCCACAGCACAGGAGGGGCAAAGAACCATAATACTCTCTAGGGAGCCCCGTTTGGCATGAGGAAGGTAAGCAAGGGAGTCACAGATGCCCCTGAGTTCTTAGCCTTAGGCCTAGCTCCATGTCCCTTAGGATCCAACATCCTGACAAGAGTAGTGTCTAAACTATACCCCTCTGGTACTCAAAGGGTTAAAGTAAGTATTTGGCAGACAAAAGGTTCATCTGGAGAGAGTTTGCCTCTGTGTAGGATAAGCAAGAGGGAAGTAAAATGGTGACTGCAAAACAGGCAGCCAATCGGGCATTCTGGGAAATGTAGTCCTCTTTAGTCACTGTCTAGCAATGCAATCGTGGACCATCATGGACTGCCAAGACATTCAGGACATGAACTGGATAAAAGGGCATAAGGAGACAAGAATAGCAGAGTCTGACCTTCTTATGACAAACAGTTACAGAGATATGTCCCAAAGAAGTTCAGCAGCACAGGAAGCAGCTCTTAAAGGCAATGCGCAGCAAAAAAACAGACAATATCCAAGGTACCCCAAAACACCCGATGACCCTGGGAACATAAAGGGGGGAGTTTAAAGAGACAGGTCCATGAAGGGAAAAGGCCCTAACCAAGAAAAGCCAGCAGGGAAGGGGTTAACAAGTCCCAATGCAGCCATCCATGCTCCAAAACTCAGGGAAGAACAGATAATATAATACCCAACATGAGTGCAAGAGCCTCAAGGCTCAGAGAAAACCCCAGTAGGGAGGTACTAGTAGGGACAAAGTAGACCAAGGCACTCAAAGGGTTACTCACCAAACTTCTCCTTCCGTCTTCAGGTTACCATGGGGAAGGAAGCAAAGCATGAGAGAGACTGCCTACCATTCAGCCTGACACCCAACCCTCTCTGATGCTTTAAGACCCCATAGACACAGATAAGAGCACCAGGCCATTATCTAGTAAAACACTGAACTTTAACATGCTTTTTTTAAGTTTGCAGTTAAAATGCATCTACCTTGTAACATGAAAACAAAAGTCTGCAAGAAAATCATACCTTGGTTCTGTCTCTGTGTCCAGTCTGGCAATATAAGCATTACATTTCAGTCTTTAGGTCATTGTATATCTGCTGACTACAAAAATAAATGGTTCCCAATTTGATATAGCTCTATCACCATATTAGTTTGTATTTATGTATGTAAACCTAGTAAATGTTGCTTGATGCATATTGGTAATAAGTAGGTGATTTCTTATAGTCTCTGTTTATTTTGTTTCTAAGAGGCTCCCTGTAAACAGGTGAACAGCAGCAAAGTGCAAAGTTCATGCACGATCACTCACAGATTGATGCAGTGTATGCAGTTTTATTTTGGAAACTGGCAGATGCTGTTGGCAAGTTCTCTATCGAGCAGTCTCCTGGCAAATTGAAAGATCTACAATTTCCTGCATTTTTGACTAATCATTACTCATTATTTGTTTTTTTTTCAAGTAGATTAAACTTTATCAATCTATACTCAATAGCTTCAATAAGATTTTTAATCTGCGATAATTTTAAGGTTTGAAACTAACATTTTATTAGATTTTACAATCAAAATTACTTGGTTTGCAGACAATGATACTAGACTTAAAAGTATCTTCTGTGTAAAGGTTTGAGTTTAATTTGGTTCACGTAATTTTAATACACATTTCTTAAATACCATAGCATGTTTTGTCCAAATGTTTTCAAAATATTTTACATTTATAGTATTATAATAAATGGCAATTCTCCTCAATCAAACTTTCAAAGTGCCACAATCGTTAAAAGGCACCCACTTGAAAGTTTTTTGGACACACAAATAGCAATACATAAACCACACACATCATATGTACCACACACATACCAATTATAGGTCCAACCAACTATACCAGAGGGAGCACATACACATCAATTTAACCCCTTAGTGACACCCGCGTGCGTACGCGGCTGTCACCTTAAACGCCCGTGGCACATTTTTTGTTTTAGAATGATTCCGGAGTCTCTGAATGGCGTGCAGCCACACGGAGACCCGGACTTCCGTGACTTACCAGGTACGTGCTCTGTCACTAAATGACAGTTTCTGTGGGACGTACCTGGTAAGTCATTTGTCGGGAAGGGGTTAAACGGGGATTCTAAATTATTGGATACATAAGACCACTTCAGAATTAGGGTTATTAAAACAGCAGCTCCAATTAATCTTCATAGTATTTGAGCCATAGAGAGTGTTATTTCAATACTGTGGACAAAACCCTGAATGCATGAGTAGAATGATTCTCCGCTCCAGTCCTCACAGTACAGTAACAGGTCATGTTTTCAAGATATCCCTAAGTAAGCATAGGCAGCTCAGTCACAATGACACAGATACCAATTAGAAAAAAACTCTCTTCCCTTAGGATACCAGCATTCCACAGGAAAAAACTGGATCTATGTAGCCTCAGGCGTTAATGCATACCTAGCTAGAACAGCAAACCAAACAAGAGCCAGTGGGGCTCAAACTACTGAACAAAACCTGATCGGGGGAAAAAAAAAAGAAAGATAGCACTGGCTGAAGGCTTTCCTGCCAAAGATGACCTCAACGAGGCCAGGACATTGACACAATAGTGTTTGGTAAATGTGAGCAAGGAAGACTATGTCACAGCCTTGTACAGCTCTTCAGCGGATGCCTGGTTCTTGTAGTCCCAGAGAGAACCCACAGTGCTCTGTGACCCTAAAAGGAATAGGTCTCTCCCCGATCTCACACTCTTGACATATGGTATCCTTGATCGAAGAGGCAATGGTGACTTTGGATGCTGAATGGGCCGCCGTAGGCCACTCAAGAATGACAAAGAGGGAATCAACATTGCAAAATGGCTGAGTGCAATGCACATAATACTTAAAGGGATAGCAATGTTTCATAATAAAAACAGCTCTAATTAATCATCATAGTATTTGGACTTTGGAGAGTGTTATTTCAATTCTGTCAGAGTTGTAGTTCAAGAGTAATTCAATGACAAAGTATCCCCCTCCCGTCCCTTTTACTGATGTAACAATGTTCAGCCAGATCAGAAGGAAGTGCCCAGGTAGACTGCAGAGAGGGACAATCTTCAATTAAGATAAGGGAAAAACCTGAAAAACTTGTCAAGGGAGGCAAGGCTTTCATTGTTCTCATAGGAAGAAGATTGTCCCCTTCTGTTATCTGTCTGGTCTATTGACTGGATTCCACATCTGAGAAAAGATGGTTTACACTAGGTAAAAGGGGTGGGAGGGGAAATTTGCTTGTGAATATCTCTCAAACCATAAAGGTTTGAGAGATAAGACTTATATCGTTCTTCAGGTTTTTTTTTTTTTGAATGTCTACAAAACAAAATAAAGATAAAACGAAGTATTACTACCCCTTGACACCACATCTAACAGATGGAGATCTTTCTTCTGTTTGGATGAAGGCCCTGGACAAAAGGAAGGCAAAATGATTCTCTGATTGATGTGAAAATTGAGACAACCTTGGGTAAGTACTCCTGGATGGTACATAGTACGGCCTTGTCCTGAATGAAAAACAGGTAAGGAAGCTTGCAAGTCACAGCTCACAGCTCAGCAACCCTCCAGAGACAATGGTCAAAAAAAAGTCATGTTGAACGTCAGGAAATGCAATGGGATCAAAGCAAGAGGCTCAAAGGAAGGCCCCTGGAGGATGCCTAAGACGAAGTTAAGGTCCCATAGGGGCATGGGATCCCAGAAAGAAGGGAAGGCATATGCCCCCTCCCCCTTGAATAAAGGTCTTGACACCTGGAAGAATGGAATACATCTATGAAAGATGACAGAAAAGGCTGAAATCTTTACCTTAATGAAGCTCAAGCTAAGGCCTTTGTTCACGTAATCTTGAAGAAAGATCTTCTATCTTCCCATGGTTTTGACCTAAGAAGACATTCTTGCCAGCACACAACTGGTGGAAGATGGATCAAATCCTATGGTATACCTTTGAGAAAACAGGGTTCCTGGCTTAATCCATAGGAAAAATTATCTTATCAGAGAATCCCTTTAATCTTAGAATACTGTTCTCAAGAGTCATGCCATAAAAAAGTTTCTACCTGCTTGCACCATATGGAACCCTGCAGAAGGAGGTCCTGTCTTGAAGGAAGATGAAGCGGTTCCTGAATAGACAGGTTGAGAAGATTACCATGGAATGAGTGGAAAAGGAGAAAAAACATAGGACAGGAGCTAGTTCCATGGGATGGACATTGAGTCTGTCACAAAGTCCAGGGGATCCCTTGTCCACGTGCAAAACATGGGAACCTTCCTGTTCTCACAAGATGCCATCATATCTCAGATACTCCAGTGTTGAACTATCTGATAGAACACTTCTGGATGCAGTACCCAGTTTCATGGATGCACGTCTTGATGGCTGAAAAAATCTGTGACCACGTTTACCACTCCCAGGATGGGAAACACTAAGATGGCTGACATGTGAGTTTCAGTCCAGTGAAGAGGCTGGACGTTTCCATTCCGGATAGAGGTGCCCCTGAGTCAGATGGGGATAATGAAGCCACCATCAAAGGTTCTCCCTCACTTACGAAGAGAGGGTCATGTGATGAGAGATATGGTCCCACTGATGAGACCACATTGTGAGAATGTCCTGCTGAAGTTTCCTTGTGTGAAGCTGAGCATAAGGGTTAACTTCCATGGCAGACACCAGACAACCCAGAACTTGCACATAGACCCTTATTGACGAAAGCAGCTCTAGCACCGGCAATACATCCTTAGACAGGAGTTGAAACTTGCCCTCCATTACCAACATCCTTCCCTGCTGGGTGTTGAACTTAAATCCCAGAAAGATCAGAATCTGGGATGGAACAGGAGAAGACATCTTTAGGTTGAGGATCCAACCATGATATACTAAAATGCAGTCACGCTCTTAGATACAGAGAGCCAAGATGTCTTCTGAAAGAGCCTTGATCAGCAGATCATACAAATATGATGTCAGAGAAAGAGTAAATGTATGCGTCCAGGGCTGCTGTGGTCTTCATTAAGATCCTGGGAGCTGAAGCAAGGTGAAAGGGCAGTGCAGTGAACTGGTAGTGATTCCATGGAAAGCAAAACACAGGACGCGTGGATGAACTGGAACATGCAGGTAGGCGTCCATAAGATCTAGGAAGTCAAACTCCCCTGGGCACATCGCTGATATGACAGAGGGCAGATTCCATCATGAAGCTCATAGTAAGTACTTATTGGTGAAGACATTTCAGGTCCATAATAGGCTGGTAACCCTGCTCTTTAAAGGAATCACAAAAAGGTTTAAACAGAAACCTGTAATGGGATCTTGGGCTGGAACCAGTACCAGAACCTGCTTGTCTACCAAAGAGGGGATGGCATCTATAAAGAAACAAAGAGGACGCACTCTCAGAAGGAATTGACTTGAGTAAAACCACTTCTTTATTTCATTACAAGCACAGACAGCAGACTATAGAGAACATAAACCCTATGTCTCACGCGTTTTGTACTAAACGTACTTAATCATAGACATGTTTGATTAACTCACATGCGAAGTTTTTTGAACTTTGCAATCAACATACGTCATTAACTCCCAAGCCAATCATGAGTGAATTCTATTCTCATCACATACTGACTTAAAGGGAATGTTTACATTTCATACCTTTCTCAATGGCATGTCAATTGCAACTTTCCAAAGACTTACTAACTCCACATTCATAACAAAAATATGTATGGATGTAGATCACTGTTACAGTTTACCCTTCTACAAAACGAGATTTGTTATACATACTTTTAAAATAAGTATTGTAATCTCTAAAACCATCAACAGATACTCAAACTGAACTTTGTTAAATCCCTGGAGTACAGCTTATTATATCTTAAAAAGATTCAAAGATTGCATATGATATTCAAGTAAAGAGCATCACATCATACTCTCTGTTTAAACCATGAGGAGTACGACTTCCTAATGTAAATTAGCCTGTATTGGGGAGATAGGCAAAGAAATAATGATAAAAAAACATGGTTGTCTGTCAAGGGAATGTATAGATGTGGTAATAACAGATGTGGTACATGTCTCCCAAGGTATGTCAAGGATCACGATTCTCTTCTACAGTTAATGAAAAATCATTTTCCATTTGTCACTATATAAATCGTGCTACTAGAAATGTAATCTATCTCATTAACTGTTCCCTATGTCGTGTACAATATGTAGGTAAAAAGTCGCACACTGAGACAAAGAATCACGGAACATTTAAGCAATATTGCATGTGGACAGCAAGGAACCGGAGTGTCACATCATTTTTGTACTAAACATAATTCAGATACTTCTTCTCTGCAAGTTCAGGGCATAGAACGGATTCTCCCAACAGTTAGAGGTGGAGATCTATCACTTCGGTTGTCACAGAGAGAAGTATACTGGATATTTACATTAGGAAGTCGTACTCCTCATGGTTTAAACAGAGAGTATGATGTGATGCTCTTTACTTGAATATCATATGCAATTATTGAATCTTTTTAAGATATAATAAGCTGTACTCCAGGGATTTAACAAAGTTCAATTTGAGTATCTGTTGATGGTTTTAGAGATTACAATACTTATTTTAAAAGTATGTATAACAAATCTCGTTTTGTAAAAGGGTAAATTGTAACAGTGATCTACATCCATACATATTTTTGTTATGAATGTGGAGTTAGTGAGTCTTTTGGAAAGTTGCAATTGACATGCCATTGAGAAAGATATGAAATGTAAACATTCCCTTTAAGTCAGTATGTGATGAGAATAGAATTCACTCATGATTGGCTTGGGAGTTAATGATGTATGTTGATCGCAAAGTTCAAAAAACATCTATAAAGAAAGACACGCTCACTCTGGGTCCTGAGAAGCAATGAAGAGGAAGAGAACTGAAATCTATAAGGTACCCTTCTAAAACAACCCAAAAACTCACTGGTTCATCCCAGAGGATGCTCAGGAGTTTCGGAAAAAAAGGCAAGGATAACCCTCTAATGGCAATAATGGACCAGGACACTCAGAGTCATGTGAAGGTTGGCTTGTCAGACTTCGAACTGTGGTTATAAAAGGAGAGAAACAGGGGATGCACCTAGTGTAGATTACACAAAATATTCATAGACCACCACCAAAGCACCTCCAGATGGGCACTTGCAAAAAATAGATGCCAGGTTCTTGCTTATGCATTCCCTGGCTATATCGCTTATATAGGTTATTCAGGAACGTTATGTAGGCATTTCCTCTCCACAAAGACGCTCTCCCAATGCAGCAATATACAAGAAAAGAAGGAGAAGACATCCAATGGTGCAATATCACCGACAATTTATATAAAGAAATAGAAGAGGAAATGCAGTCAAATGGAAATGCATTAGTCAGAGTGATCGGTCAGAGCACACATGTGGAGATCTTTACCTGTCTCCACTCAGGATCTCACAGAGACTCTGCAACAAACAAATCCTACGCTGCTAGACTCTGTGTATGGATAAAATATTTATAGGCAAATAAAAAAAACAGTGTCAGGATTATACAACTTAAAACCAGCTCTAACGCATTTCACGGCTACGCACCACTTTATTAAAGAAACAGGTACAAATTATTCCCATTTAATTGACAAAGCGGTGTGGAGCTGTGAAACACGTTACAGATGGTTTTAAATTGTATAATACTGACATTGATTTCTTTGCCAATAAATATTTTAGCATTTCACGGGGTCTAGCAGCCTTGGATTCGTTTGTTGCAGAGTCAATGAAACCCTGAGAGGGGACAGGTAAAGATCTCCGCATGCGTGCTAGGACAGATCACTCTGACCAAGTAAAAATGTGATTGCATTTCCTCTTCTGTTTCTTTATTTAAATTGTGGTGATATTGAACCACTGGGCGCCGTCTCCTTTTTCTTTACTTGTCAGACTTTGATGTTATCATCCCTGCCACAGAATGATGGGGGTAATGGAATTAACAAAAGTGATATTGGGCATGTGGACTTTCCACATCCTACTGCTAATGCAGATGAGGCAGTGGCACCAACACCACCAACTTCGGATGCATCCGGGTACATTATGTGTGATCAACAAGATCGTTCTGCTGTGCAAATTATGGAAGTGGGAATACTGCTCAGTATGGGCAGGGAATGTGTAATTTTCCCCAACTGCAATGTGCACACACTGACATGTCTATAAAAGGAGGGAGAAGGGGACACACCTTGGCATAGCCACCCTAATAAAACACAGGCAGAATACCTGAGAAGGGAGCATGGAGATCCCATGCACTGTTAGGAGGCCCTGCTCCATCAACTGATGGAGCAGAACTGTATACTAATCTACTTCCAAGGCCAGCTCCTGCCTCCAGTAGCTCCTCACCAGACAGCAGCCAGAAGCCAGCTGGTGCCCTGCCTGCTACAAATGGTGTTAGGTGAGACCCAGCCAGACAGGGTCCTCGCACAGGAGGGGGGACGGCAGCACACCAGAGCCCTTTTCCCCAACCTGTTCCTTGTACCAGCTTATATATTTAAAATCAGTTTTCTATTTTTTTTTTTTTTACATTATTAAAAGTGTTACAGTTGTCTATTGTTTCACATTCCAACAGGGAGGTTATGCACTACGGTGTGATAAATAGGTGATAAAGGCAGCAAGCATGTGCTCTGTTGACTGCACATGACAGGGGTGTAATTGATATTACGCTACTGTGGCAAGCATGTACTCGCTACTTGCTGCGCTAAGTACTTTCTCACCGTTTGGTGCACCAGAGTATGTGCGGTTGTGCATCTGTGTAAGTATGTATTTTGGAGCATGGTAGAGCTCTTGTGAGTGTGTGCACTTTGGGTGCACTGTGGTGCCCATGTAAGTACTCTGGATGTAGTATGAGGAGCTCATGTGTATGCGCTTTGAGGTGTCACGATGCCCTAATGAGTGCAATTTTGGTACTTAGGGATTCACTTACATGGGCTCTTTTGATGTGCTGTGATCCACTGGTCTTGGTGTGCACTCTTGACACACTGTGATTTGTCTGTGCCCCCTTGATGCTCTATAGTTTGCACAAACATTTGCACACTTTGGATACTATAGAGAACAAAACAAAAACACAATAAGGAAAGCGCAAGCACCTCTATACAATAATAAAATACAAAAATGTATTATACAACATAAAACCACAGAGATGATAGTAATACGAAGATCTCCTCTATTTATCAAATCCTTTATATTAGTGTAGATGTAAAATTGGGATAAACAGTATATAAATGCCACCTGTTAAAAAAACAGAACTGTGGATATATCAATATTGCCCTCAATGCATAAAGCGCATATTTATCAGTCTGCAGGTTTCACAGTGACAATGTAACTTCATAAAATTCTGGTCAGCCCAGTCTTTCAGAGCGGACGCATCAGAAACTGGCAATGCAGTAGACTTGGATAGCCTGGATATAGGAGCATCTGCTTTAAGGGGATGAACCCACTGAGCAAGCGCTGCGTCAGAAAAGGGGTAAAGCTTAGCAAACTTCTTGGAAACCGAAGGCTTTCTGTCCGGAGATTTCCACTCATCAGACACAAGGCGGTCAAGAGTGGGGTTAGGTGGAAAACAAGAAAGGGGCTTTTTAGGCTCCTGGAAAACATCAGATGGATCTGAAGGAACCTCCTGAACTAGGGGAATGTTTAGGATGGTCAAGATAGCCCTGATCAGGCCCTCAGCTTAAGGCTCAGGATCAGCCTCAAAGGGGTCCCCAAAAACCTGAGAGGAGCCCACAGCAGAACATACCTCAACATCTGAATCCACCAACAGTTCCTCCTCAGAGGAATCTGACATGTCAGGTACTCCCTGCAGTTTTGGCAGGAGAATCTGACTGAAGATGGGGTCTGCCGTGAGTGGAAGATGAGTATATGTACAACAGGTGAAGGGGTAGGGGGTCTCTTATACTGTTTGAATTTTGTTTGACTTGTTTTCTGTCCTATCTGCTGAAAGGGGAATAGCCCATCTGGTGAATGCCACCATAATGTTCAGGCGTGGACATATTGCACCCAAAAGAATGAGATTTTAAGCTGTAATAACACTTGTATAAAACATCTCAGCAGCAGGAGTACCCTTGTTTTACTTGGCGTGCCTTTTTACAGATGACAAAATCTTTAATAGGGTAGACATTTCTGGAGTAGTAGGTGAAATGAGAGGCAATTTAAATCAAAAGTTAGAGGAATATACAAAACTATGAGATTTAAAATGAAATGTTGTTAAATGCAAAATGAGGCTTACAGGACACAAAAAAATATCAGAGGCAGAATATAGACAATGGACCTCAGCTGACAACAACCACAGAGGGTACTATGTATGTAAATAGCTATATTTGATTTAAAATAAAAAAAAGTAGGCAAACATTGCAGCCAAGCCATGGGGAAAGCGAGTAGGGTACTAGGTTGAATAGGAAAAGGCATTAGCAGCAGAAACAGAAGTCTTAATGCCACTTTGCAGATCACGATTTCTACCTTATCCACCTTATGGTATAAACTTCTGGAGACAAGGGGCTGGATTCTATTGCAGGTGATAGATGCTACCACCCGTTTTATCAAACATCTTCCTAGTGAAGTCTATGGGGAAACCTTGAGATAAAAGCAGTGATAAAATTAGCAACTGCAATAGAATCCAGCCCCATGTCTCCAGAAGGAAATACATTACTGACTATTCTCAAAGAAAGGCCACTAAAATGGTGCATAAGCTAAAAACAAATACAGATCATGACAAACTCCAAGACCTTAACATATATATGTTTCAGGACACACGGGAGAGGTATTCTATGACTGAAATCTTAACATATATTAATGTTTTTTTTCCAGTCTGAAAGGAATACTAGAACAATAAGGCATGCACTAAAACTGTATGATTGAAAACATGAAGTGTAAGAAAAACTACATTACTGAAAATGAATGGAAGACCTGATATACAGAAGGCTATTCTAAGATTAAAATAAGCTTGCCCTAACTAGACAGGAAAATGAGTAGACTAGATCGGGCAAATGGTTCTTATCTGCCATCAAATGTTATGTTTGCATGTTTCTACAAGATAGTTGCCATAGTAATCAGTTGGATGATAAAGAGGTCTCCAATGCCTTGCAAAGCAATGAGTCTGAGACCCCTGTTTAGCATCCAAGGATTTAGTGAGTCTAAGGTTCCACAGGGACTTCATCTGAAGCTAAATGATTCCATCCATTCCAAAAGTTTAAATACTACCGCCCTCCAGTCTATGAACAAACTTTTGGTCACAATAAAAGCTCCCTCTAAATACTGTACCATCTACCTTGTGCCTGTTCCAGCCGTTAGCAAAATGATTCACCCAGGTAACAGGAGGTTGAGTGTGTTGACTTTGCGCAGCCATTATAAAGCAGACATCCTTACATGCAGATCACATTTTGTCCCCTGTGGTTAAATGGATAGTCTCTCTGTCTCCATAAAATGATTGATATGCAGAGCACTGGCAGAATCAAGAGTGTGAGGGGGAAGAAATTCTAAGAGCTGAGGGAATCCCTTCTTGAACATACAGTAACCTGATGCCTCCACATTCAATAACATTCTGTGCCTCAAAGTTTCCAAAGAGAAACAGTTGTACAGGCTTCCCCCAGCTGTGATGCATCAGTCGGCAGGGAGGGGGGGTATTATTCCAGCTTAACTCTCTGAATGCAAGGACAGGCATCCAACGCATTACAAAGTAATGTGCTGGATGTCACTGGCACTTAAAGGGTTAATTTTTAAAGCACGCTTTGCAAAGCATTCCATACCCCTCTGGCACTCAAAGGGCTAAATTAACGTCATCACACCTAGGTTTTAAAGAAAATAAAAGCTCTCAGTGCTAACCCACCATAACATCCTATATAATAATCCGCTAGGATGTTTGTCAGAAGCCGTCATGCACAGTACAGACTGCCCGAATGCACCATGGCTGATACTGAGCGGGCACTCCGAATTCAGACCGGAGTCCTCTCTCCGCTTGGTCCCAGGAAGGTGCACAGAGAGGACTATGGTCCGAATTCGGAGTGCCCCGCTCCTTAACAGCCGCTGTGCGTTCAGGCACTCTGTACTGCAGATGACTGCAGCGTGGGCAGTGAGCAGAGAGGCTGCTGCATGGCACTATGGCCCTTGTACACAGGGTTTTAAACTAGTGTTCATATAATTTATAAAGTGTGCATGAGAATGAGGAGATGTATAGATAGCAGCATGGAATGAGAGGGTTCTCCAGTCCCCCAGATATTAGACCAAGACCCAAAGTGCAAACACAAACAAAAAGACAAACCTGCGCTCCTCTATACAAGGTGCAAATGTGTGCCCTGTATTGAGCATATGTAATACTTCTTAGTAAATAAGTACTTATACACACCTAGGTTTTAAGCTTGATTAATGCGATGAACTCAATGAACTGCAAATTCCAGGGCCCTCCTTTCAAACAGAAAATTGGAGTAATTCTGGAGCAAACCAACTACACCATGGAGAAAACATAAGAACGTCTCAAATTTGCATTCATTTAAATTAGGTATTGAGTCACTAGCACATTGCCCTGCAATGAGCTGGAATTCTCTCTAGTTTTCATGAAGTCAAGATCCCCAATTTAAGTCAATATGGATTTTCATTTGACCTTTATGGTGCAGTTGGTTTGCCCCAAAATTACTCCAATTTTCTTATGAATAAGTCACCAGGAGTCACTGGAAACAGAAGCTCTTTGTAGACCAATCTTTATATCTCAGTGTGCCAGCAAACCTTTTATAATGGAGATAGACAGGAGAAACCTTAAAATTAAATATCCAAAACATAAACAAGTGTACATTAACATTTACCCCTTTGAGCGTACCCCTCTGGCACTCAAAGGGTTATAGACTTAAGGTGTATGCTTCCCAATGCGTTGAACAACATGCTAGTATTTTAAGGGTTAATTGTGTATGATCTCTAGTGTTTAGCTTCCCTGTATCTACTTATGACCACAAAAAAATCTACAAGAATTCTACCTTTTATTGCAGGTTAACTGGCTACATTTAAATATATGAAGAATCTGTGTAAGTATGAAAAGGCTTTCAATGTCTAGTGACAGACACTTTGGATTAATCTTAGTTTACTGCCACAGGTGGCTGCTCCACCTTCCCCCCACTCCCTCCCACCTCTTGGCTACTTGACAGACCAGTCCCTTCTTTTTCTCTGTACCAATGTCTAGTTGTTGCTCTATCACTTACTCAGAAACATCACTGCTTCTGCAGTCAGGCTGTTCATCCTCTTTAAGGACTTTAATCCCCAAGGAGTCTACAGCTCGCATCAAAATAGCTTCCATCGCTTCTACAGATAGCTTCTCCAGGACAATAACCCGACAGCGACTCAACAAGGCTGTGTTCACTTGGAAAGACGGATTCTCTGTGGTGGCCCCAATAAGAGTGATTGTTCCACACTCCACGTGAGGCAGGAAGGTGTCCTGGGAATGGGAGGGAAGCAAAAGGAGCAACTCAATCACATCGAGTGAGTACATTCACTTTATGGAAGCAAGCTTTGTGCTACAGAAATATATTATATCTTAGCCCAGTGGTAAACAACCTTTGGATGGTCTGCTGTTGGAGCCAGGGGCTGGTGGGTACGAGGGCAGTTATAACACCCAACAGAAGAGTCCAAATGTTGCCTACTCTTCAATAATTAGAACAATTATTTTTAATTTGATTTCCTGGTAATGGTTACCTGATATTTTAGCCTAGTTTAATTTAAATTACCATTGTAAGCTAGCATTCAAATGTATTTAAAAATAAATACATCCAAAGGATTAACTGTTTCAGTGCTAGTTGGTAGTCCAGCATAATGCGTTGGATGCCTAAAACTCAGAGGGTTAACCCTTTGAGTGCCAGAGGGGTGCCCAATGCATTGCAAAGCAATGCACTGGATACCCCTATGGCTCTCAAATGGTTAAAGGATTTCATTATTGGTGTTCCACATAGCTTTCATGTGAAATTAAAGGTTTTCATCATTGTTTGAGAAACAATAGATAAACAGAAAAAAAAACAGGAGGAGAAAAAGAATTGCTATAAACCCTTTGAGTGCCAGAGGGATACTTTGCAATGCGTTGCGTACCCCTCTGGCACTCAAAGGGTTAATAAACTTTCATATTGAATTCTGGTTAGTTATGGTACTGACCAATTTGGGATATAGAATATATTCAAGCCTACAAAAAGCTAGGCTCTGCTTCAGACTGGTTTCCTGGACATCTAACAAAACCATGCCAACAGACTGAATGAGACCTTGTAAACTCATCAGCCAATTAATAAACAGCAATGTTAAACAGTCCTTTAGAGTTGTTTTAGCAACCCAGTACCATCTTCTTATCAAGTCAAATATTGATTCTATCTTATGGCATATATTTGATAGTCTATTGGGATTATTGTTTTGCTGCATTCATGTAACACACCTCAACTTTTAATAATCCACTTCTAATAATTGATTGGAAAAAGCAACACAAAACTAGAAACAGCTGCAGTCCAGCACCTTAAACCCCATTTAAAAAACACAAGACTGAGTTGCTTTTAGCGGCTGTCAGGCATTTGATATAATTAACGCCCTCATTTAATTGAGAATTAAATAAAGTTTAGCCCTTTGAGTGCAATACGGGTGTCCAACACATTGGAACTCAAAGGGTTAACCTATATCTCAATTTTCTCACAATAAGCTGAAGTGGGACCATTCGAAAGCAAACCAACTATACCACAGAAGATAAATAACTCTTCCCAATGATTTAAAAGGGGATTTTAACCCTTTGAATGCTAAAAGTCTCAAACATTGCTTCATAATACACTGGGCACCTTTCTAGCAATCAAGTGGGTAAAATTCCAACTGAATAAAATGGGAATATGCAAAATTTGTATTTGTCCTCTGTGGTGCTCTTTGCTCCAGACCTGCTTATCATTAAGGCCCTATATTCTGAGTGTTCCATTTACCTTAACCCTTTAAGCCCCAGAGGGGTCAGAGCAAGGAGTTGTGTACCCCTCTGACACTCACAGCATAAACAGTTACTTTTGACTGGATTTAATAAAACAGCTCTTGAAAAAAAAAAAAACTTGGTACAAAAAAATGAATTGATATTATGACAGTTTTTAACAAAACTAGACAAAGTCTCATTGTACCAACAAAACAGTCACATAGCGTATGTCCACACTGGATTGCTATGAAACTTCTGTACTCTACTCAACGTTTTAGATGTAGCCACAAGCAGATATTGTTAAAGCACAACTAAATTAAATGCATTAACATTATTACTTGTTAGGCCTTTTTCTTAAAAGTACAATTTCATTACACTTGCCCCAAAGTCTTCCATTAACTATGAAAAAAGGATTACTTTTTTCTTTTTTTTTATAAAGCTGACAGAAGGAGATTTGTGTCAGCCTACACGAGGAGGCTCTTCAGCAGAGTCGCAATAGCGCAATTTAAAAAGAATTACCCATTTGGAACGGTCTAAAAAGTGTGCTTGCAAACCAGACACACTTTGTAGACCATTCCAAAGAAGTATTTATTTTTAAATCGCTCTACTGAAGAGCCACTTGTCAGTCCCCGGACCAGGAACTCCTGCTGTCAGCTTACAGCTGACGTCAGGAGAAGAGGAGGGAGAGGGGAACTTTAACGGAGGATATCTCTGAAACCATAAAGGTTTGAGAGATAGGATTTGTGGCATTTAGGTTATTTTTTAATCTCTACAAAACTCTAAACATTTTTATGGGACATCACTGTCCCTTTAAAAGGTATGTCAACTATTTTTATGTTACTGTTCCTTTAAGGCAGATTAACTTTGAATAAGAGAGATGTCTCCAGTGCATTTCAACCAAGGGGTTAAATAGCTAGGCTTGCCCTTGTGAGATCTGAAGGAATGGCATCTGTCAAGTAGTGCTGTGATATGTCTAACACACCTGATATGTGGGATTAAATGGTATCAGTATAGTAAACTATGACTATACAGAATTAACACGTATCATTTGGTGGATAGAAGACTAGGAAGGGGTTAAAGACAAACATTCAAATATGTCAAGGGATTTAACAATGCAAAGAAGGGAAGAATTTGTACTGCACACACTGTCATGCATTTCAGTACACAGTAAGTAGTGTTAATCCTTTGCGTGCCAGAGAGGAATGCAAACTGAGGATTGTGTGCAGACATTTATGCTTTCCAGTGTAAATGACTAACATTCAGACTGTGTGTACACAGCAGTCCTTTCCAATGCATAATATAACTAGGACTAACGTAGGGATTTTTATGTACACAGATGTGATTTCCAATGCTTATAACCAAGATTAACATAAGGATTGTATGTACATATCCATGCATTCCAAACAGTAGTCTAACTAGAACTACATGGATTGTATGTTTAGGGCCACACTTCCCAATGCATATCACTAGGACCAACATTGGATTTTAAGTACACAGCCATGCTTTCCAACACACAGTATAATTAGAATTAACATAGGTATTGCATATACATTTTCATATTTTCCAGTAAACAGTATAACCAAGACTAATACAGTTACTGCATGTACACAGCCATGCATTTAAGTACACATATTAGGAAGATTGTATGTACGCCACCATGCAGATCAGTGCCCAGTTTAACTAAAATAAAAGTACTCTATGTACACAGCCATGCAATTCAACTTAAAGTATAACTAGGACAAGCATAGGGATTGTATATACACATTTGCACATTTCAGTGTGTACTATAAAACAAAGCTGTTACATTATGATTTTGTATTACGTTATGCAGTGTACTGTTCATATTCCACTTGCCTCAGAATGCTCTTCTTTTATACTTGTTAGTAAGGGAAGAAAACAGAATGCTAGAGCTAGCTTTTCATGAAGCCTCATATCTGAACTGCTGATAACTTTACCAGTCAGATAATGGATTTGTATTTTCACTCACAAGTCTCCAAACACTTTTACAACAATTCAACACAATGGATTTCTACATTGTTTTTCCCCATGTTAATTTATTTGGAATTACTTTTAAATCTAAAAAGATAAATCATGTGTTGCTGCTATAAAATGAAAAGCTAATAACGCAGAGCAATTCTATGGCAGACAAAAATCCTATTCATTTTTTTTTAACCCCTTAAATTCTAAACATCTTCAAATCGTTATGAAGTAATACAGAAAATACCTCTTTAGAATCCAAAATGTTTGATGCCCCATTTAAACCAATGGGAATGTTTAATTCTTCCCTACTGCGTCTGCTGTGGAGATACTTTACTTCTCAGGTTTCAAGCTATAATGCAGTTTATTCACTATGTAAACTTGTTTTGGAATTGACTGAATGGTTGCTTAGTAGTGAAAGGATTATATTAATTGGTGTTGAACATAGGCCCATATTTATAAAAACTGTAGTTATTCTGGAGTAAACTAACTGCACATTAGGAGACACAAATTATTAAATTCCCATGCACTTTAAAACAGTTTTTTTTAACCCTGTGAATGCTAGCAAGGTCTCCAATGCATTGCTTCACAATGTATTGGAGACTTCTTTGGCATTCAAGGGGTTAAAAGCCCAATTTAATTTAACTTGTGTTTTTATTTGCCCCATATGTTGCAGTTGGTTTACTCTACAATAGCTGTAGTTTGATTTTATAAATATGGGCCATTGTGTTACCAAGCTTCCTCAATCTCAGAAGCCCAGCCTTACCTGTTGTGTCTTGTTGAACCGATGAATCTCATCCACAAAAAGGATGGTTTTCCTCTTGAAAAGCCTTTGCTCATTTTGGGCTTGCTTGATGACCTCTCGGACATCATTAGTGGAAGCACTTGTTGCTGACAGAGTCACAAACCTTGTATTGTTCTTGTTGGTATTCTTTGCAATAATGTGGGCCAGTGTAGTCTGTAATACAATATGGAATATATATTTAACAGCTGAAGAGGATTAAAATGGGGAAATGTGGAAATGAGAATTGAAATCTTAGTCAGTCAATCTCTTATTTTGACTTTACAATACTTATTAGGTACTATAATTTTATTTCCCACCAAGGGGCTCTCTCAATATTTTTCAAGTGAGATTTTGCCAGGGACTGCAAAAGCAGGTATAATGCAACAATATACAAAAACTCAGCTCTACAGAACACACAGTACTGTGGGGACAGTGTTAAAGCGGAACTAATACCGCTAACAAATGTCATCTATAATCATTCCCTATCTGGCAACTAGCTGCTTAGTAGCGCTAGTCGACAGAATTATTACCTCTTCATTGAGAAATCTGAAGTGATCCTCGGCTGACAGGCAGGACGGAGTGCGGACATCTTGCCCTAGTGACGTCCGCGCACCTACGCTGTCAGTCCCTTCCGGAGCCGAAAATCTCCTAGCAACGCCTACTACTGCCATCTGGGACTGACAGAGCAGGCGTGCGGACGTCACTAGGGCAAGATGTCCGCGCTCCGTCCTGCCTGTCAGCCAAGGATCACTTCAAATTTCTCAATGAAGAGGTAATAATTCTGGCGACTAGCGCTACTAAGCAGCTAGTTGCCAGATAGGGAATGATTAAAGACAGCGTTTGTTTGCGGTGTTAGTTCCGCTTTAAATTGTTGCAATATCACAACAGAAAGCTCTATGGAAACCAGGGAGCTTAGTATCAATCACATGTTAAAAATAGGTAAAGAAGAAAATAAATAAATACATTGTATAGGCAATCTACTTTCAGAATTATGGGGACATGACTTTAAAGTGGAACTTTCACGTTAATTCACATTTGGAAATTTTAAATCTGCATTAGAAACTTCCTATGTGTCATGTTAGACAAAAGACCAATAAACGTATAGTTAAAGGGATAGTAATACTTCGTTTTAACTTTATTTTATTTTGTAGGCATTAAAAAACATGAAGAATGATATAAGTCTCATCTCTCAAACCTTTATGGTTTAAGAGATATTCACAAGAAAAGTGTCGCCCTCCCGCCCAGGTAGATTGCAGAGAGGGACAATCTTCAATTAAGATACAGGAAAAATCTGAAAAGCTTGTCAAGGGGGGCAGGGATTTCATTGTTTTCATAGGAATAAGAGTGTCCCCTTCTGTTATCTCTCTGGTCTATGGACTGGATTCCACATCTGAGAAGAGATGGCTTACACTAGGCAAAAGGGGCGGGTGGGGGAAACTTTGCTTGTGAATATCTCTTAAACTATAAAGGTTTGAGATATAAGACACATCATTCTTCATGTTTTTTTAATGCCTACAAAATAAAATAAAGTTAAAACGAAGTATTACTATCCCTTTAATTAGATAGTTATACCTTTTATGTTAATGTTTACTATTGCAGTACCTGTGTGGTACCAGTGATATTTCATATGCTAATGAACCATTTTCAGTGATGTTTTCATATGCTAATGAAGCTCTGTGCTGTACCAGTAAATATTTGCTTGCATTTTTGACAGACACAGAAAAGTGTTAATATCTGCTAAACTAGACATCTGCTGGAACTATAGTTGGTTAACATGACACATAGGGAGTTCTGAATGAAGTTTTCAAATCCGATATAATAATGCGCTAAAAACGTGTGTATCGACGAAGTCATGCTCAGTAGAGACTGCTGCGCATGCTGCAGTCATGCGCAGTAGAGACTGCCTGCGCCACGCTACTGTGCATGACTGCCCCGCAAATGGCTGGCAGTGGCACTGCCAACTAGTATGTAAATAAAATACAAGGTGATTGACCAGTCCTTAAAGGGTTAAAGTGGACCTATCGCTCACGCTGCCGGCACTAAAGGACCGTATCCAGTTCAGGCCTCCCAGGTATCCCCCAGGGCTCCAGTTCATGGGTCCTTACGGCTCACCGACCCATGAGGTTCCAGGACTGTCAAGGGTCCTTAAGGGGTTAATACTTTCTCAGCTCTGATGGTAGAGGGTTGTGCAACATTTGGAAGAAAATGTTCCACTCACTCTCTGGCCATCAGAAAATTGAATGTTTTGCCTCCCCCTCTCCATTCCATAAAAGAGATTAGACCTGGTGGTGGTGCATCAGGATGGAGCTCTCCAGATGCCCGCTGCAGATAAAAATCCATGGCACCACTTCAGGGTAGTGAATTAAAGGTAGGTGCAACATGTCAAATAAAACTCACTCACAGGGAGAGCTGGTAAAGACTGCAGGTCACAAGGGTTCCGGTCCTTGAGATATAGCAATGAAGAAGAAGACTGCACTGAATGCAGTAACTTAATACCAAAGTTTCTTTATTACGCAAGTTCAAATACAAACGCCACACATGGTGAACATTTGGTATTAAGTTACTGCGTTCAGTGAGGTCTTCTTCACCTCTCCTGATGCCCTCCAATAATCGGCTGGAAGAGCAAAAGACATGACACAGGGGAGTAAGGGAGCTCCCCTGCTTCCATTCTGCCTTGAGAACCCAGGTAGGAGTGGGTAGGTTCGGCAAAACCTCTTTCTCACGTCAATTAGGGAAAGCCTCCCTCATTGACATGAGAGAGTCTCTCGATCCCGCCCTCTCCTACCCAGCTCCAGGTAGAATAGAAGCAGGGGGGCTCTCTTGATCTTGCTCCCATGTGTCGCCTCTACTGATCTCCCAGCAAATTGGCTGTGGGGATCAGTAGCTGAGGGGAGGATCAGGAGGGGGTCCTGATGCCCCACCACAAGGCCTGACTTTTAATAAAATGTAAAGTTTTGTGAGCCTCAGAGGTATCCAAAAGCATTGCAACACACACCTTTCTGGCACACAAAGGGTTAATAAAGCAAGATTCGCCGCAGGAGCGAAGCCATGCCTCACACCTGCTAGTACATAGTAAGCAAGAAGAGGTTGGCTACACAAAGAATGGTGCATGAATTCATGGGAACCATTGCAGCCCAGGAATAATCACTACAGCCCTGTATCATGCATTTTTCATAAGTGCCTCTTGTTAAAGAAATCATCTGACAACCCAAGAACGTATAAGCCTTATTTATCAAGCTAGAGGCTATCAATTCTTGATGGAACCAACTATCATGGGGGGGGGGGATTAGCATGGATTTAAATGGTGCTTTTAAGACAGATAATGCGTTGAAGAACGTATTTTCTCTGTAGTGCATACTGGCTGAGAGGCACTGTCAGCAAGCCCAGAATGCCTGCACCACATCATGCACAAGGAAATCTACAGTGAATGCAACCAAGTTGTCTATGTCTACATGGAGTAGATCTTGTCTCTTAAAAAGAACACATCAAAACACCCATAGGCTGCCACATTGTTCTCTTCTTTGTAAAAATTGTTTGTGTGTGCATAGCTTAGTACATTAGTCTGATTTAATACAGAATTGACCCATGTACATTCAACCCATTGTGTGCAATCAAAACATGCAGAATAGAGTATGTATCACAAGCTACTCTTAGTTCCCTTTCCTATCTGCAGAACTTCTTACATTTTATGTTCAAGTTTAAATATTAATAATTCAAAAATCCTATGAGGCAATGCTTTTATCAGGTGTCCTTTTGAAATGTTGCCCACTATGGGCCGACCAAATAAACTGTACATTAACCCTGTCGCCAGGATGAAAAGGGTGACAGGAGCATCTTGCCCGTATCAAAAGGAAGAGATTCTCATGTTGCGGGCTTCAGTGTCGCTCATTTGAGCACCCGCATCAAAAGGCAAAGATTCTCATAAACATACATTGCTGATAGGAGTGTCTTCATGGGTGGACTATAGAAATCTTGCCATGAAGGCAGAACAGTTCTGTGCGTACTCCAGCTCTCCTTCCCCTCAATGTCCACGGCTCATAATAATAAGCATAAAAAAAAAAAATCATATCACCATCTGAAAAAACACTTGAGCTATATTTAACTTCTGCAATGGGGTGAATTGCATGCCTGTGTTTTTGCAGATGGAGATTTTTTTTTTTTATTATGAGCTGCGGTTACGGATGGAAAGGAGGGCGGTAGTACACACAGATCTGTTTTGCCTTCATGGGGACATTTCTATAGTCCACTTATAAAGACACACATAGCAAGGTATGTTTATGAAAATCTCGTTCTTTTAATGTGGGTGATATTTTCATGTTGCCATTTTAATCCCGGCGACATGGTTAATGTGCCGTTTAGTTGGTTACTCAATAGAGGGCAACATTTTCATAGTAAACCCTTTTATAGAGATTTAGGTTAAATGGCTTTTGGATTATAAATCCTTTGCCATGTGACCAAGAGAAAACACGTATTATGATAAAAAGGGTATACAAGTAAATACATGTAAACTGTCAACAGTTTGATAAAATATATGGAGTAAAGATTACATTTTAAGTGGAATGGTCACCTTTATGTGTTGCATACCCCTCTGGCACTCAAAGGGTCAAGTTATTAGCATTTTTGATTTTTGTGTAATATAATCCCCCATCTGGCACAGCCAGCACAATGGACTGCCCCTAGCTCCCCTGATCTGCCCCCCTTTGTGGAACTCTCCCTCCCATCTCCAGGCCAAGTGCAACTTTACCGCTTTGTGTTCCATGTATGTGTGCAATGCATTTCGAACACCTTTGGCATGCAAAGCATTTGAGTCAAACTGGTAAATGCATTGCATGTCAGGTAAGTGTGCAAAAAAAAAAAAAAAATTATACACCTCTTTGGCAGCCAAGGTGCTAACTAAACTTAGATCATTCGCAAATAACTTGATAATGAGTACGAAGGAGACAGGGTGCGTGACAATCAGAGTAGGTATATCCTAAGCCAGTGGTTCTCACTCTTTTTTTGCTCGGGGCACCCCTAACATGAAATCTTGAATATTCGGGGCACCCCTAACATATTTAATGTACTTTATGAAGGGCATAATGAAGGAAACAATACATAAATATACATTATTATTAGGTCTTATAATCATAATTCCATAACTAAACATATTGTGCATAACAATTTCTATAAATCTTTATTTAAAAAACATTTTTGTTAGTCTTCATAGAAAACATGGGGCACCCTATGCTGATGTCCGTGGCACACCAAAGTGCCACGGCACCCTGGTTGAGAATCACTGTCCTAAGCTATAGGTCACTATGGCAGCTTCCTCAATCACTTATAAACAGGGTTTTTTTTGTTTTTTTTTTAAATTTGTATAAAGTTTTAAGGCTGTATACGTAGACATGTTGACTTTTTTTTTTCCTTTTTCTTTTTTAATGTTTTAAAATTGCAAACGTTTTTTTTTTTGTTTTTTTTTAATATGACCACACTTACGCATGCTTTTCTTGGATCTACCAGAGATTGATAACCTTGTGTATTTTCCTGATTATCCATGACAGTTAATAACGAATCTTAGGAGGCAAAGAATTTTTAGAATTCAGATGGGGAATTTAGGAACCTGAGAAGGGTTTATAGATGTATATAACACACCACTCAAATTTTTGAAGCCAGAGTAAATTTTTAAGAGCCCATGTTCCTGGGCTCCTGGGGCTTTTGCATCCCTGGAAGAATGATGTAGAAAAACAATATTTCAATTAGTAGTATCAATATATTTGTATTACATAATTCAGAGTAAAATAGTCGTTCAGGGCTGTCAAGCGTTTTTGATGGTATAGACAGTTATTTATTTTAGACTACACTGGAACGCTGGGCCCTTCATAGTATTTGCTATGAGTAAAGAAACCAGCCCATAAGTTTGAAATGGGCAGTGGGCCACCAAATGGAATGTCCTATAGTTTAATAAGAATTGCGGATTTATTTATCTGCAATTAGATGCTGGAAGGTGCTGCGTGTTCATTCACATGGCTATTTTGATTTATCTGCCTGTGATTGGGAAATGCTCCTTCAAAAAATAAAGCAAAAGGTCACGTGCCACGCTATTAACACTACCAACTCTGCTTTAAACCCATCACTTCTGCAAGGTGCTGCAAATGAGATGGATGTCAAAACATCACTAGAGTTATGCGCTTGTAGGATGGAATTACTCTCAGTGCATTGATTTTCAATGCTCCCAAGTGCACAAATCATACCAGCTGGGACTGCACCACTATGTTCTCATTTGATCTCCTTCCTGTCCTCAGAGAGCACATAACCACCTGTCTTTATTTATTCTGGGTTATTAGAGTCCCTGGTGACTGCCTTATCTGCGTCTTCCCAACCTCAAAAATGAATCATAAACCACAGGAACGCAAGGATTGCTGGCTACAGAGCAACAGCTGACAATGGCTACATTTTCAGTGAGAAGGTACTAATAAATATGCTTGCCTATTTGTTTAACAATTATCAAGACAACAAAGTCTTACACAGCACAACCATTATTTTTTACATTATAAATTAAACATCTAAGAAAACTTTTTACAGCCGGAGTCTGTTCAATAATGGTGGAGAGTAACAGGATGGCCACCATGTATGTCCCGATTGCAATTCCCATTATACTACACTAGCCAATGGTGGGGGATGATGGGAGTTGTAGTCCAGCTTCTGCTGGAAGGCCTCACGATGCCCACCCAGAACTAGACATACATAAAATAAAATATTAGGATCCATAATAAATAAAATTCCAGGGTAATAAGCTGTGAATAATTTTTCCTCTAACCTAAACTGTATTAGCAAAAGCAGATTAAGATGATGCAATGTTTAAACCTTTAAATAATAAGAAACATTGTAAATCAATGCATTGTAGACCTCTGTAGCATGCATGGGGTTAAATATAATTTCAAACTGTACAAATATGTTCCCAAAACTGATTTCTACCTTTGTCTCCCACATACATAATGAAGAAACTACTGTAAAAGGAGGGTTACAGTGTATAGTTATAAAGAAGTGCCTGATTTGTAACTTTAGAATCTTTCCTTTATAGACTCAACGCGCCATCTGCTGGCTAAATTAAAACTAACTTTATACACAGAACATGGCAATGAACATTCTGGCTGCAAATAAAGAACATTGTCCTAGTACAAAAGTTCATGCCCATTACATTCATAATTGCAACAGTGTCCAAATTAAGACTAAATAAACAGAAACTCAATAGCAACAGTTTTATATTAAATTAAATCCGTACGAAAAAATTGAGAAAATTGTTCCAGACTCAGAATACAATAATAAACACCCTGCACATAACATTATCAATCATATATGTATGGTGCCAATCAGTAATTCATATTACTGGCTACAAAACTGAAGGATATCTTGTGGTGGAACATAAATTATGCCCAGAACGAGTGAGTCAACTGAAGGCATGTCACTTATTGCACCAAATGTTTCACACTTCCTCATGTTGCTAGGTGTAATAAAAGGGCCTAGATATTTAAATTATATATTTTTTTAAATGTAATTCTTTTAGAAGTATATATTATTTTACTTGCCGAGTTTCCTTTAATTATATTTACCAGATATATAAGATCTTTTTCTTCCAATATCAGTTATGGGAGCATCCCCTATCTGTATTCTATATAAAAAGAGTGTGGCTCCATTAAGAACTCTGAGCCTCTTCTCTATGCATGTTCAGATGAACACAGAACAGATTAAAGAAAAAGGAAGACATATCAGCAGTTATGATCAATTACAGACATCATTTGGTACAATGTTCCAAGGAAAAGTGTATGGATCATGACCAGCCCAAGTAGGCATCAGCCAAACATAACTGTGTGACTCCCACTTTGGCCATCATTAATTCACGGTAGCTGTGTCAAGTGAAACAGTCACCCATAAGACTATCATTAAAAATGCCGTACTAAAGTTGACAATCTTAATAGTGCATAAAGTAAACAGACTGCAGGAAAAAGAGTACTGAAGTTCCTTAAAAATCAAATGATGAGGAAGTGAAATTGTCATTTTGTGATGCACAAGGGATTACAGAAAAAAAGTTAAATAAAACATGGTTTAAGTAGCAACTGAGCGAAATTTACAAAGAACAGCTTTTTTTTTTTTTTTTTTTAAAGCAATTGCCTAAGACGACGAAGAAAAAGATCTTCCCCAAGCAAGACTATATCTCAACACTGTAAGAACCGCAATGTGTTGTACACCTTTCTGGTTCTTAAGGGGTGAGAAAAATTTTTGTTGTAAAAAAGCATTTTATTGTATGGCTTTTTTGAAGAGTAAAATAAGTTATTCCCACTTCTGAAAGGTAACTATACAAAAGGTATTACAGTTCAAGCTGTTACAGAGTAGAGGAACTGCTATTATATGAACTGTAGACAATGGCTAATCTCTCCCTTACAATGAGTTATATACGGTATAAGACTGGACACCACGTGGCACTTTTTGAACTGTAATAACATTTAAATGAAGCTGTTCCTAGAAGTCGGAGTGCCCTTGCTTTTCTCAGCAGAGAATGCCCTACATTATATGGTTGCATCATAATAAATGCTCATTACCCCTAGAAATTCTATCAAAGTATGAAAAGCTTCAAAAACTTTAATGTGTAACAGCATTCAGATAGCATTTAGAGAGCACCTGGCTGAAGGTTTATTTGTATTTTTATTAAATGAATAGAAATATTTGAAGTGTAAAAAAATACATTGTACGGTTTATCCTCCCGATTTAAAAAAAGGGTACTCCCATTGCTAAAAGGCGTTTTAGTCAAAAGTTATAACAGCGCAAACCCAAATTTTATTTAGATGTAGTATCACAGTGGCCTGAAATTGAACAGCAACGCTGTTGCTACGCCAGCCTATGGACAGCTCTGGTCAGTTGACCATAAATCTACATAGAGGCACCCAGTTAGTCTGTAATTCAGAATGCAAACTATGATATAATATAACTTGCATAGCAATAAACTCCCTTAATATGATGGTACCTTCCTTTAGGCCTAAGCAAGTGTTTTTTAGGCGATACATGACATCAGTGGCCATATCAATCCCATAGTTCCTACCAACAAGTTTGGCATCAATGGAATGGGGAGATTCTTCTACTTTCTAGTATGTTTATATTCATGTTGGGTGATCAATGACCGGTCTTACTTAAGGAGCAAGTGTTTCCCATACATTTACCTCAATGACTGCTAAGCCTTAGTTGTCACAGGCAAATATAAAATGTCAGCGTACCTCCAGTTTCCTTACCCAAGGTGTTCCTGCATTTTATCTGTGAACATGCCTTTAGAAGGGGGACGGGGGCGGGTAGGAGTATGACTGATAGCCAGGAACAAGTCAGCACCAGCGCATATTATTGGCTGATTCTCATGTGGGCTCTGCTGATTTGATCACAATGATGAGTGTGGATTATCTATACAGTGACCCCTTAGGCCACTGTATTACAACTTCTGCTTTCAGTGCAATAATGTTCCAGCATTCTTCACTCTGCTGCATCACTTGAGATCAGTCACCTTTGTGAACAGCCATTAATTGTATTTTTTGGAAAATCTTCTCAGCAATGGAATTTTGTTAATGTTGGTCTGATGATTCCCAGCATAAATACAAGAAAGTAAATCAAACTCCTTGAGTCTGGGGTGGTCTCACCTGTGTTCAAGCTTGGAAATACTTATAGGGATAGTAATGTTTCAAAATTAAAGCAGCTCCAATTAATCTTCATAGTATTTGGACCATGGAGAGTGTTATTTCAGTACTGTCAGAGTTGTAGTTCAAGAGTAATTGAAATATAAAGTATCCCCCTCCCACCCCTTTTACCTAGTGTAAGCCACCTCTCCTCAGATGTGTAATCTGGTTTTAAGACCAGACAGCTCACAGCAAGGGACAATCATTTTACTGTGAGAACAATTAAAGCCCTGCCCCCATTGACAGGATTTTCAGGTTTTTCCCTTATGCTAACTGAAGACTGTCCTTCTCTGCAAGCCATTTGGACAACACCCCGCTGTTCTGAGGTGAGCAGTGTTACATCTGTAAAAGGGGCAGGAGGGGGATATTTTATCAATTACTCTTGAACTACAAATCTGACAGTATTGAAATAACGCTCTCCATGACCCAAATACTATGCAGATTAATTGTAGATGCTTTTATTTTGAAACATTACTATCCCTTTAAGTTCTTCAGCATAGGTTTTTAAATCACAGGTCTAGAGTTTAAAATCTATGATAATGTGCCCTTAAACAGTTAAAATCTGTCATGCTGAAGTGGTCTGCCATTGAATACTAAAATAGTGGTTCTTAAACATACCTCTTGATGGACCATTAATAGGCCATGCTTTATAAATAACAGACCTCAGGAAAAAAATATGCCTTGTTAATAATATTTTTTTTAAAACATTTTCAGAACTATGTAATGGAAATATTTCTGTTACAAGGTAAACGTTACAATACAGCTAGACATTTTAAAATCAAGTTGATACTACATTCACAGACTGAGATAATTAAATGTTTTAAGTTAAAGTAATAGTAATACTTCGTTTTATCTTCATTTTAGTTTGTAGGCATTAAAAAAAGCATGAAGAACGATATCAGTCTTATCTCTGAAACCTTTATGGTTTGAGAGATATCCACAAGCAAAGTTTCTCCTCACTGACCAAAACGGTCAAGTCTGCCATCTAGCTGTCAGATTTGGAATCCGGCCCGCAGACCAGCCTGCGGCTCTTAGCAGGGCCGAGACTGCAAGATATAAAAATAACTAGTTCATTGGAAAGGTCTACAAAGTGTGCTTGCAAACCAGGCACACTTTGTATAATATTTCAGTGAAGTAGTTCTTCTTATGTCTCGCAATCTTGGCTCTGCTGCAGAGCCACAGGCAGTCTGCAGACCGGATTCCAAATCTGACAGCTAGAGCAGTGACGTCAGTGTGGGGGAAGCTTCGCTCGTGAATATCTATAAAACAATAAAGGTTTGAGAGATAAGACTTATATCGTTCTTCATGTTTTTTTAATACCTACAAAATAAAATAAAGATAAAAAGTAGTATTACTATCCCTTTAAAGACATTTTTAATGTTGCAGTTAGTTTGTAACCTCATAAGTTACAGTAGGTAGGTCCTTGAAAAAAAAAAAAAAAAAAAAGTCTCACAGCTGCATTGTTCACCCATAGCTTTCACCACCTGCATGAACTCTCTCTAAATGATACCAATCAACCTCCCCTTAACCCAGTGGATGGTAGAAAGGTCTTCATTTTGAAGCAAAGTGTTGTAGTCTGCAGACTTATCCAGCAGGAAGTTAACGTCTCAGCATATACTTATCCCCCACCAGACAAGCGCACAGAGCAGATAACATCAATTCAGAGTGAAGGTAAGATGACATACAGTCCTCCTCCATCTCAGATCATGTGGGGTGATGGCAAGGAAGACCTGACTCATCATTGGCAGGTAGCTACACCACTGTATGGAGGCTGATAACTTCCTCGCTTCATTATGAGGAGCCATCACTATACCAGAACCATCCAGACATCTGTGAAGAGGGTCCTGTATGTCTGGCTTAACATTGAAAGGGAACAGGCCCAGTCGGAATAAAAAATTATCTGAGCTGCTCATTTTGGACAATTACATTGCTGGCCACTCATTATACAAGCAAGCTATGTGCAGCGTTATATATTCTCAATTGCTACTCTGTGTATGTAAGACCATAAGTATATAGCAGGCGCACAAGCACTCACATAGTGTTTGTGATATGAGGATATACATAGGCCAGTTCAACTGGGTGCCAGGACAATTCCTACAAGTCATGGCAACCTAGCGCTCTGGATTTGTTGAATCCTGTGATAGAAATAACTACTCCAAAAAGACAATTTGACTCAATGATTAGTAAGAACTGAACATCTTCATATTTTAGCAATTTACTTGTTGATTACTAAGCATGTACAATTTTTACATCAGTGACTGTACTTCAAAAATAACCCTAATTAATTTTATTTAAAAAATAATTACAGTCAAGACAACTGGTAAAACTGTTCCAAAAATCAAAGAGCAGTAAATGGTATATGAGCAAAGTCGCCTTGTAATTAAAGAAGGTTGTCAAATAGCTATAGGAACAAATTCTACAGGTTAAAAATACTGCCTTTTATTTATGGATCGCCCTATGTCAGAGCTTCACTTGGCATATTTGAGAAGTAGCAACATTGCTGTCCTCCCCATAAATGCCCAATATCAGCAACTCTTCCAACAATTGGCTTCTATGGAAAGTACAGAAGTCTCCCATAAGAACTGAGTGAGGCTCTTATGTCATCCCTCCCCTGCAGATCGGTTGAATGAAAGCGAGTGGGAGAAAGGTTTTATGAGGGCTCAGGATGGCGAAGATGTGTCAGATCTGTGTTGAAGGCACATCGACAGTATGCACTAACATGTCCCCATCATATCCACATCAATCTGACACCACTTAGCCATTATCGCGATCAATTCGACATGTCTTTGACAAGTTTACGATGTTGCACTGAACACAGACAATGGCTCATTTTCATATGGAAATGCAGTTCAATAAGCCATTTCCATATGGAAATGCAGGATGAACTAATGTTGTATTCAACTGGGTGTGTTTATATGTTGACCCTCTGAGAGGTATCTAATGCATTGCAACACAAAGCATTGCATACCTTTCTGGCACTCAGAGGGTTATAGTGGCACTTTGTCACATGCACTAAACTCCGACAGCTGCCTCTGCTGTCAGAGTTCACAGTCCCAACATTTCCTACCTGAAGCGGACGATGCGGAGATGTCACTTTAGCTCTCTATGGAGCCAGACGATAGTTGGCTGTCTCTGCTTAAAGGGACAGTAATGACCCATAAAAAGTTATTCTAGTTTTGTAGCTGAAAAAAAAAAATAATTATTGGAAGCAACTCCCTTCTCTAAAACCGCTATGGTTTGAGAGATATAGGCATTGAAAGTTCCCCCACCCCTTTTCCTGATGTCAGCTGTAAAGCTGACAGCAGGAGATTTGAGTCGGCTGATAAGAGGAGGCTCTTCAGCAGAGCCGGAATTGCATTATTTAAAAATAATTACTTCATCAGAATGGTCTACAAAGTGTGCTTGCAAACCAGGTACACTTTATAGACCTTTCCAATGAACTAATTATTTTTAAATAACTTGATTTTGGCTCTGGCCCCCAGACCGGGATCTCCTGCTGTCAGCACAGCGCTGATGTTAGGAAAAGGGGAGGGGCCGCTTTCAATGCAAATATCTCTCAAAGTGTCCCTTTAAGAGTAGAGACAGCAGCTACCTTCCCTTGACCCTTTCAGGGCATAGGAATGTGCAGTGCATACCTCTCTGGCAATGAAAGGGTTAAAAGCTGTACGATTAAGAAAAACAAGAAAAAGATGGATCTGTAAATAGCATTCAGCTCCTCCAAAATGTATCATACACAATTAGTACAAAGATATAAAAAATGTCCAATGCATATCAAACAGACTAACCACCTCCAAGAAAGATACCCACAGAATGGACCTAGATCTGACTGGTGTGCAGTGAAACACCGCTACCTCCACAACTGTCACTGGGACCGTTTCAGTATTCAACACTCCTCTCCTTTCTTCCTCCCCCATTACCCTTCTCAGATACTACTCTTTCACATTCTTTTCAGGCTGGCTGCCTGCCTCCCATGGCAATGAATGCTTTGCCAAGCTGGATGCCTGCTTGGTGGCGCATCCTTTGCCACAGGGGACCCCTGGCAGAACCTCCAAGTAAGAAGTCCTTCACCTCCAGTGGAAATCACTGGGCTGCCTCAGCAGCTCAGCTTTACAACTGCTTCCACTCTTTCCCTGTCTACCTTCACTTTTCCAATGGGGTTGGGGTGCAAATCGACACCATCACCCCCAGAGATCCAAGATCTTTATAATGTGTTGGCAAAAGTCAAAAGAGAGAGGGATGAGTACAAGAGGAAGTAAGACACCCCCTCATAATGCTCTGAAGCCCTAGTAGAATGATCTCCACTGTGATTATGCTTCCTTCCCTCCTGATCTCTGCACTGCTGATTCTGCTTTATTCACTTTTTGACCCTCTCTCTTATTCTAGTATCTGCTGGATCCATGATGTTACTAGTTATCCCTAATTCTCTGTCCCTACTTTGAATCACCCTTACTCTGTTCCCTGCAGCTCCGATTAGGTTTATGGCCAATGACTGACCCCCCTCCTGATTGCTCCCTACATTTGGACTCTGCAGACTGCTGCATTATTTTGATTAATTCCCATCTGATTCTGTTCTCAGTCTTGTCTTCAGTCTCACGTTTCAGTCTCCCACACTGATTCTATCCCCTTGCCCCAACCCTTCATTCTCACCAGTGGTTCTCAACCCATGCCCTCAGTGGCCACTAAAAGACCAGGATTTGAGGATTTCCTTGTGAAAGCACAGGTGACTTAATCAATGTGAATGAGCCTCTGATCAACACACTTGTGGTCTAGCAAGGGAATTCCTAAGTACTGGCCTGTTAATGGCCGCTGAGGGCACAGGTTGAGAACCCCTGTTCTACACCCTCCCCCACATTCTACATTTTGTCTTTAACCTTCCCTTATTTTTTACTTATTCATTACCAGTTACATTTTACATTTCAGAAATTTTAACCGCAATATATATTCTATAATTACTATTGCAGCTTTTAAAGGGGAACTACCACCCCGCAATAATTTTACATTAATTAAGTCTTCATCTGGCGACTAGCTGCTAAGTAGCGCTAGTCGCCTGAAAGATTACCTGGTTTCAAAGATTTTTGAGTTTTTTGGAGGCTGACAGTAGCAGGAAGCACGGACATCTTGTCATAGTGACGTCTGTGCACCTGCGCTGTCAGTCCCTTTTGGAGCCGGCCGGCTAAGCAGCTAGTCGCCAGATGAAGACTTAATTAATGTAAAGATTTTGCGGGGTGGTAGTTCCCCTTTAACCCTTTCAGTGTTACAGAGTTATGCCATGTACATCCCTTGGGCACTGAAAGAGTTACAGGAGCGATACCATTTGTGGTGCTGAAGTCTGAGAGGAGCTTCTCTTCTTCCCTAGTGGACAAGTAGGAAGCAGAGAAGATGCTCTCAGACTTCAGGTTTGTCGAATTGCTGGTGGTGATGTGTAAGGGAGGGCGTGCCTTCCGTATCACCAGCAGTTCGACAACCTCCCATGCTAACTACATACTTAATTCTTAGTGCATATGGCAATTTGCGTCTCTATCGACTAAGCAAAGTGTTCACTCCCACATACTGCCAGACACACATCGCCACAGCACTGAAACTTAGTGCTTCTCGGCTGAAGATTTTAAGCTATGGAAATGCTTTTACCATAGATGTCATGCAATTTAAACTTTTAGTAAATTTTGTACTAACCATTGTTTGTAATGCAAGTACTTTTTCACAAGTAAATCTCTGTTGGTTGCACAATGTGACACTTTGTGATAGCTGGTTTCTGGGCAGGACCAATATTACCATAAACTGAGTTATGAATGAAAAGCAGGAATTGCTCACACACAGTAAGCAATACTTTTGACTTCAAACGAAACTAATAAATATACTATGTGAGGAACCAGCATAACGTGTCACACTTTGCCACCTATATAAAAAGGTTAGTTTGTCAAGAACTATTTTACAGAAAAACTTCTAATATAACACAAAAAAGGGCTCTATTTAATAGATCTGCATGAAGTCATAAATGCTCAAACTGTTGCAAATTTAATTTAGTTATCCATTAGCACTGGAGCTCATAATCTACCCTCTGAGTATATGCTTCGGAGATATTTGAGGAAGAGTCAGGGAGATACTCTCTGTGCATCTTCCCACCATCAGATGTATAAATGTAAAATAATGCACTTGGGACTTAAAAAATCCAAAGGCAGAATATAGTATTAAGGGTTATATGCTGTCAGAGACAAGAGAGTAAAGGGATTTGGGAGTAATTATTTCTGATGACTTAACGGTAGGCAGACAATGTAACAAAGCGTCAGAGAATGCAAGCAGGGTCCTGGGTTGTATAGCTAAGGGCATTAGTAGCAGAAAAAGAGAAGTGGTCATGCCACTCTACAGATTTCTAGTTAGGCCTCACCTAGAGTATTGTGTACACAGTACTGAAGACCCCATCTCCAGAAGGATATAGATAGATAATTCAGACAAAGGCTACTAAAATGGTGAATGGTTTACAGGAAAAGAAATATCAGAATGGATTAAAAAATCTGAACATATATAGCTTGGAGGAGAGAAGAGAGAGAGGGGATATGACAGAAACATTCAAATACATTAATGGATTCAACAAAGGAGGGAAATACATTTAAAAGGATTAAAAATGTTAGATCAAGAGGCCACAGTCTAAAACTAGAGGGCCAGAGGTTTAGATGTAATGTAAGAAAGTTTTACTTCACTAAGACGGTAGTAGATAAGTGAATTGCCTACCAGCAAAAGTGGTAGAAGTTAATACAGTGTCAAAATTTAAGAATGGATGGGATAGGCATAAGGCTGTCCTCAACATAAGACAAGACCAGGGACCCAAAATGTTTTGAGGTTTTTACAGTAGGAAAAATGAGCAGACTAGGTGGGCCGAATGGTTCTTATCTGCCGTCAAATTCTATATTGGTTGCAGAAACTTGAAGCAGCCGCTATAAACATCAGGTTGATTCGCTCAGGACTGGGTGAAACAATGTAATATTTGGCTGCATGATCCAGAAGCAGTCACTATTCAGGTCTGAAGGTGAAAAGGTGCACAAAGAATGACTCCCTGCATCTTTGTATCATAACTCTGAAAAGAGCATAGAGGGGCAGTGGTTACTTGAATCAGTGTTAATGGAGTAATAAAGAAGAGAAATCTTTTTAGCAGCTCTGTCATAGCACAAAGCTATTAAATAGACTCCACGGGCACACTTTCATTTTCTCTAAAGTAGTTTTATGGTCCACTTTACCTCTATTGGTTTGTCTCAGTGCAGTCACAAAGGGAACAACACAGTACACAAGGGTAAGTGGTTAATATACTAAGTGGCCAAAGGAAAACCCACCTTGCCACAGCCTGGAGGCCCCCAGAGTATGATGGATGGAACATCATTGGCTTGAAGCAGAGTCCTGAGCATTGTGTTTTCTCCTAAGACCTTGTTCTGACCCACATAGTCCTGAAGGTTACAGGGTCTCATTTTATCCGCCAAGGGCTTGCCCTCTAGTTTCTCTGTCAGGTTATTTTCTTTTTTCATATCCTCTTTTAAGACATACTGGGACTGCTTAAAAACATCACCTGGCTTCTGATAGCCCTCAGAGCCAGATGCTACATCTAACCCCTGCTTCTTGTTACTGGGGGATGCCATGGGAAAGAATGGGGATTTCAATGTGTCTTCAGATGTCCCATCTATGGTTTTATGTTTGCGGAAGAGAGGAAAGCTGGGCCCTGCTGACCCCTGCTGCCTTCCCTCAGATGCTCCTGTTTCCTCAAATGAAGAAAGGCGCCTCTTTTTACCAGGTGTCGACCCCATAGGTTTTACTTCCAGACAGGTATCAAGGTGGGAGTTAATGTGTGCAGCTGGCATCTCCAAAGCACATACTGGACACTGCACTTTATTATCTATGCGGTCATTTTTTGGCACTGCATTCACCTCTGCATCCTCTTCCATCTTACTGCTTAAAGTTTGATATGCACCTGAATGGACTCAACTTTATTACTACAAATACACCTAACTAAAACCTTACCTTATTAAAAACTGCTAAGCCCTGCTGAACAGAAAACAAACTCGTATCCCCACAACAAACCAGAACAAGCAACTGATCGTATCAGACTCCAACACTAAAGAGATAACAAATCATAATTATATCAAAGGGAAGCCACACGAACTGTGCATACGCCAGTCCATTAAGATTGCACGTGTGATCAACAAGAAAGCTGGTAGTTATACAACTTAATAGATTTTGTTAAAGAAAAGTAACTTATAGTACAACACATTTGAATGAAAATAGACAATGATCCCAGAAAAAAACACTTTTCTACTAATAGCAACCAAAACCTTCTTACTAATGTTAAAACTGCCGTACAGCACACTCTCGTTTTAACTTCTGATAATTTCAGTATACAGCTTACCAAAAACCAGATCCTACTAATCAGTGTTCACGACTTTGATCAACAGCCCTACAAGTCTATACTTATATTATTTACAGGAAAATAAGGCCACGTTTCATAGTCCACAACCACTGCAGAGCGCCCTGTACATATTTTTCTTTACACTAGATTCCACTTTCTGAACTCCGCCAATTATAATGTTGAGTAAAGAAGCCGGAGCAATAGTGTGAAAGAGAAATTACTTATAAAGTACGAAATGAAGCTTTCACGCTCGAGCCATAGATAGAATGCGCTTCCTATACCGCCTCCTCTCAGTCATGTGCAAACGTTTGTCATCCAGTACTGAAGCATTACGGGACATGCAGTCCCCTGCTCCTCCTCATCCAGTACTGAAGCGTTACGGGACACGCAGTCTACTGCTCCTCCTTCGCTGCTGCTGGGAAGTGGTTTGGGAACATGTGCAGTAACGAAATAGTCAAATCGGGTGCAAACTAACTGTATGATATGGGACAAATAAACCTCTCCAAACCCGTCTGATTTAACCATTTGAATGCTAGCGGGGTAGTCGGCGCTTTGTTTTACAATGCTTCAAATGACAGAGAGGTAGCATACGCTATAGAGGTCTTCAAAGCATGACTTATCTGACATGCGATACATTAACCCTTTGAGTGCCAGAGGGGTACGGAATGCCTTACCCATCTGGCACTCAAATGGTTAAAAGACCAATTTAATCAATATACTTCATACTATGCCACCATGGTGCAGTTAAAGTCTGCCCCATTCTACTGGCGCATATAGGACCTGTCACTGCAAGGAAAATCGATTTAGCTGTGAAAAATATTATTTCAAGGAATGTCATACCCTCCAGCTGTAAATCTATTTTTGTCTTTGTACATTGTTAGCCATTTGAATGCCTTTGCGATTCCTTGGGCGCTATAAAAGTTAAACAGCATGAGTATTTAATGTAGGTGTAAGTATATTCTACACACACACGGGGGTAGACATGTTACTTTCTGTTGAAGTTTTGTTTTTCATTTTTCAGGGGGTGTATAGAATGTGTGGGATTTGCGGTGTAAAATGAATACAGTCCCAACTGGCCCGAATCCCATCTTAATTATTACCAGCAGCAACTGACGAATAAAAACGTGAAAATGAACACACATAGGTGATTGTAAATTATTCTCTTATTAAGTTATGGCATTCAAAGGGTTAATTTAGTAATTGCCACTTTTATTTTTAATGTAAATGAAATACCGATAGTGTATACACTTTTAACTCAGTCAGAAGTGGTTCTGAATAGACTATGGTAGGAGGAAATCTATGAACCTTTTCAGTGCCAAATCGATAGTTTGTGTTGCATCCACTCTGGCACTCAAACGGTTAATCGAAATGAAGAGTAAAGCATCCAAACTGTTAACTCTGCAAGGACAAGAGCGATGTGTTACAAACCACTCTGGCAGCTCTTTGACTGACAGAGATGTATCCACCTTCCGTTGCAATGCGTTGTATACCTCTGGCATTCAAAGGGTTAAATGAAAAGTAAACAATATAGCAGTGAAATTTAGACAATGTACTTGTTTTAGATATCATGTATACCCAGCCAGAATCTGCATGTTTTGTGTGAGATGCTTAAACCTTTTGAGTGCCAGAGAGGTGTATCCTTGTATTGTACATGGAATACACCCTAAACAGCTTTATAAAACTTACCACAATGGTTTGTTGATACTTAAATCTGCCAACTGTGTTGGCTATGGGAGATGTTTAACTTCATCTTCAGTCACCTAAAATCCTGAATTCCTTTTTCCAGACATCACACATGGGGTGGATATTTAATGGATTGGGCAGCAACATCATAGTATTCTGTTGGCTGTGTTATTACCCTAAAAGGTTGAATTAACTGCAGTGAACCAGTTGCACTCTGGGGTACAAACTTTGTTTCCTTAAACCCTTAAGGACCGGCCGCGCAGTGTCACTGAAGGACCACGGAGCATTTTTTTTTGTGCTATCCGATTCCAGACTCCCTGAATGACGTGCAGCCACGCGGGGAGCCCGGAATTCCATGACGGTCCAGGGTCGTCATGGGTCCTTAACCCCTCAACGACCCATAACGGTCATAGTACGTCAAGGGTCGATCTGACTGAACGACCCTTGAAGTACTATGACCGTCATGGAGTTCCGAGCTCCCTCTGCGGCTGCACACCATTCGGGGAGTCTGGAACCAGAAAAAAAAATGCCCGCGGTCCTTCAGTCGCGTCGCAGCGACAATCGGCCGGTTGTTAAGGGGTTAAGGGTATAACAACCCATGACAGTCCAGGACCGTCATGGGTCCTTAAGGGGTTAAGTTAATTTCATTCTTCAAGATGATAAGGCCCCCATACATACAGCCAGATGTGTTAAAGGGGAACATTCACTTAAAAAAAATTTGAGCAAGGGTTGTAAGGCAAAAAGTAATGTTAGCGCTGTTTTTGTTTTTATTTTTACTTGCCCGACAGTGGAGATATCAAGTCTTCTAAACGGGCACTTCCGCAATGTGCAGCACACAGTATGTGCGACACGCCTCCTCAGGATTTCCCACCTCCCTCCCAGCTGCCCTAGGGAGCGCGTTCATGCTTCCCTTCATAGCTGTCTTTTTGCAGTGTAGCGTTACAGCAAGCTCCGTTTACCATGCTATGGAGGTTGCACAATTCTATAGACTTTGCTTTGTCTTCCTCTGGATTAACAATGGTGATACTGCAAAGGTAATACTTGATGGACACCTCTTTTTTCAGCCTCATCAACAATATTATTATGCTGTTCTGTGCAACCCATTTAGCATGTTCAGTGAACTCTTATATAGAACCACTGTTTAAGATAATTGGGTATAAGCAGCCATATGCTGTTCAGCTATGCTGATAGAGTAGTTTGAGAGGGGTGCAAGTGCTATTCAAAATAGTAGTCACAATCTACTGAATAATTTTTCAATTCTATCCTTTAGTAATTAGCAGGTTACAGAAACTCTGAAATTAATTTTGCATTTTCAACACTTATAAACTGATTTATTACTACAAGCATGTTTTATATTTCTAGGCTCAAGTTAGGACACTTGTTTTAAGAAAACCTAATATGACCATATTATGTATGGTTAATAACAAAACCAATCTTGCTGTAATTTTTACGAGTAGAATAATTATCCATACATAAGAATTATAATATGACTTTGCAGGTTCTTCAACTTCTTAATTTCTAATTTTGCTTTGACTGATACTTGGTTTTACCCTCAGAATTGAAGAAATAGGTACATGGAATCTTAGTGCATGGCTTTGTTTCTTTGGCAGCTTTACATTGTTCATGTGAGATTAGGACACATCGCTGGTCTGCATTTTATTATGACCAGTTGTCCACTGGCTGGAGTACAGGGTTTCTCTTGGCTTCCACTGGATCCAAATTCTGTAGGGAAGAGGAGAGTGCCAAACTTGATGGACCCCGTTTCATCTTTCAGTCTAACATTCAGTGTTACTAAATGCTATGCCAGTTTACACATATAGGTCAATCCTCCCAGCCAAGAAGGGTAAGAGTGATGAAAATTTTTAAGATATGCAATTAATTAACAGCTTTAAATGAACTATATTAACATTTTTCAGATCTACACTTGTATAAAATAACAAAATAATACATTTACACTTCTGCTTTTGATCACAGTGTAGTGTAAAAGTATTGTGTATCTGTAAAATTCAAAAACACATTAGTTTTCAGTAATACAGCTGTAGTAAAATGTGTTTGTCAAAAAATCTTCAGCCATTTGAAGCAAAAGTTCCAGATTTGTACAAATGACATTTAGGGCCATATGTTCAAAGAAGCAGTGAAATAGCGCCTGTAGTTTGTAACGACTTTTCAAAGTACAGTGTCATTGGGTGCATTAATATTTGGTTGTGATCAGAAATATGTTGTTTGTGTTTGTCCTAGCTGAAATTGTCGTATGTAAAGACAAAAATGTCATATGTAACGTCAAAAATGTCTTATCTAATAACAAAAATGTCTTAACTAAAGACAAAAATTCTCACATTCAGAACTTCACATTCCCTCCACTTTTTTCTTAACATACAAATTTTGTCTTTTGCAAGACATTTTTTTGTTGTTAGTTATGACAAATTTTCTTTTCCTCTATACGACGCTGGCAAATAGCTTAGCCACACCCTTTCCCCTCCCCTTTGCCCAGCAATTAAGAAATTGTGTCATACACAAAGGATATTACTCGTTTTTTGTCATATACCTTATAGAACATATGTCATTCATGCACACAATTACTTATTTTTGTCATTCATACAACATTTTTTGTCGTTATCCCTTTGAACTTACGGACCTTAATGTTTATTAATTAGATTTTCAAAGCAATTAAAGGCACTCAAGTGAAGAAAAATCCATGGGGCACCTAAATCCCCCCTCAGGTGCATCTTACCTATAACATAAATAGCCAACAAAACATGTTTCAATAAACAGCAACATTCATTACGTGAAAAATTGACCAACTCTTCTGCGAAATGAATAGCTCATTAATAATGATCAGTGGCATGATGTATACAATCTTTGCTATTTATGTATATAACATATTACGCTGAACTCAATGATACACTCCAAACACCAAGTAATTTATATCAAAATTGGATTAAAATGGTTTCGCTTTATTATCATAGTGCCAACTTATTCTGTAGCAATACACAACCAGGAATAAACATGCAGAGAAATTAAACAGTACAAATGGAAAATAAAAAATGAAAGTATCAGAGGGCCTTGCTCGTGAGAGCTTACAGTCTAGAGGAATGTAGGTAAGACACAGAAGTAGTATGTGCTATGGGATATAGGTGCCTCCTGTCACATAAACTGTCGGTCAGTGGGTGGAGAAATTAGTTCTTTCCAGTGCAGTGGTCCAGTTGAGTAGCTGGTATGTTTGGGAAAAATTGGGTTGTAGGTGGGTGAGTTAGAAGGGAACAAAAGTGAGTAGAGGCTGGACAGGCTGTTGATCTGGACTTGCTCGTAATGGGGGTAGTTGATTGGCTCCCTGAAGAGATTAGATGAGTTTTCTAGGAGTGTCTGAAAACTGGGGGAGAGTCTGATGTGACTTTATAGGGAATTCTAGAGCTCAGATGTAGCATGGGTGAAGTCCTGTAGGCAGCAATGATAAAACAGAAAAGAAGATCCTGTGTGGAGCAAAGATGGTGAGTGGGAGAGTATTTGGAAACAAGATTAAATCTAGATGGGTGCAGAGTTAGTATGGGCTTTGTAAGTTAGCACCTGTATTGTGAATTTAATTCTAAATGCTTGCGGACGTCAGTGTAGAGATCGGCAGAGAGAAGCAGTATTAGAGGACTGATGTGTGAGGTAGATTAGCCTGAAAGCAGAGTTCATTACGGACTATAGGGGTGTTTGTCATGTGAGAGGAAAGCCAGTTAGTAGTGAGCTACAGTAGTAGAGATGAGACATGGTGAGTGTTTCGATTAGCATTTTGGTAGTCTTTTGGGTGAGAAAAAGTCAAATTCTAGAGATTTTATGTAGATGGAAGTGGCATGAGTTGGAGACTGACTGACTGTGGGGAATGAAAAATAGAGAAGAGTCGAATGTGAGCCCCAGGCAGTGTATTTTGGAGATTAGTGTGATTATGGTATTGTTAACAGTGAGGGAAATATTCAGTGTAAGGTTGGTTGAAGAGGAAGGGAAAAGTGTAAGCTCATATTTGATTAGGGTAAATTAATAAATGAAGGGAGGACATCCAGGATGACAGAGCAGAGACAGATACATTGGATAGGTGAGGAGAAGTCTGGAGAGGAAAGAAAGATTTAGGTGTCATCAGCTTAAAGATGACTGTGAATCCCAAATGAGTTTATTAGTTTCCCAAGGGAAGAGGTGTAGATTGAAAAGAGCAAGGGGCCCAGGACTGAACCCTGTGGTACCCTGATCTACAGTGGTAGGGGTGAAGAAGTGGAGCCAGGGTAGGAAACACTGAAGGAGCGGTTGAAGAGATAGGGAGAAAACCAAGTGAGGGTGGGCTCACAGAGGCCTAGGAAGTGGAGTGCTTGGAAGAGGAGCTTGTTATCCACTGTTTCAAAGGCAGATGGCCGATCCAGGAGAATGAGTATGGAGTTGTGGCCTTTTAACTTATTGGAGAGCAAATAATTTGTCACTGTAGTGAGGGCAGTCTCAGTGGAGTGATGAAGGCAGAATACAGATTGCAGGGAATAAGGAAGAGGAGTTTTGTGAGACAGTTGTATAAAAGACATTCAAGGAACTTGGAGGTGAATGGGAGAAGAGAAATGGACCAGTAGTTGGAAAGCGAGTTTTTGTCCAGACTAGATTTCTTTAGGATGGGGGTGATTAGTGCATGCTTGAAAGAGAATGGGAAGGTGCTGGTTGCAAAGAGAGGTTAAATAAGGAAGAAAGGGTTTCAGTCAGTAGAGGAGAAAATTCTTGAATGAGCTGTGAAGGGATTGGGTCAAGAGTGCAGGTAGTTAAGAGTTAGCACCTAGGGAGGAGGGAAACCTCATACCTTGTCATGTGCGAAAAGGAGTTAAGTGCATGTGCAGAAGAGGTGACAGGGCTAAGATGGCTGGGTGGTGGAAGTGATGACATTTTGTGTCATGTAGAGTTATTCTTGTCCTTGAAGTGAATGGTGAGATACTGGACAGAGACATTCATTGGCATAATAGAGATTTAAAGTCAGAGAAGAGGTATTTGGGTTTAGAGGAAAGATTAGAAACTAGGAAGGAAAAATATGACTGTTTGGCCAGGTAGAGGGCAAAGTTATAAGAATGGAGAATACCTTTGTAGTGTACAAATATAGCTGAGGAGCTCAATTTCCTCTAGTGTCTTTTCACAGTGCATGAGCAACTTTGGAGATACCACATTTGTGTTGGATGTCAAGGTTGCAATGGGATTCTGCAGGGGTGACATAGAGTTGCAGTTGCAGCCCTCTGTTGTGAGACTGTTGTTGTAGAGAGCAGCAGCTTGGACATGCAGATTTAGCCACATGCTGTAGGTCATGGATATGGAGTTGGATTTGAAGGGTATGATGAAGTTAGGAGGTGTTGTCAGAGAAAAGGAAGAAACATTAGAGAAATCATAGAGCAGAGATTTGTGAAGATCAAATCAATGGAGTGACCATCACTGGGGGTTGGAGAGTTGGTCCACTGTAATAGACCAAAGGAGGTTGTTAAGGAGAGATTTTGATGACAAAGGGGATTATCTATAAGGATGTTGAAGTCCCCTAGGATGAGAGTGGGAGGTCAGAGGACATAAAATGAGGGATCCAGAAAGTATAGGGGTCAAGGAACTGTGTGGTAGGACAAGGTGGTCTGTATATGACAGCAGCACACAAGGAGAGAGGAGAGAAGAGACAAAGTGTGTGAGCTTCAAAGGTAGGAAAGGAGAGAAATAGGGGTAACAGATGGGATTAGCGGAAATTTGTAGTTAGATGACAATAGGATGCCTACTGTACCCCTAGTCTGTTACCGGGTCTGGGAGTGTATGCATATGAAAGTGCAGCAGTGGAGGCAGTGTCTGGTAACGTATGCCAGGGTTCAGTGATGGTAAAGAGGTTTAGAGGAACAGATTGAGATCACTAGTTAGTATAATGTGCATAGATCGGATGTTCCAGAGACCAAAACAAATGGGAGAGGAGGAGGTGTTTGGTTGCAGTTATTTTGTGTATGAGAGGGTGCTGCAGTAAAAGAGAGAATGGAAGGAGGTCTGGGTTAGGTGAGATGTCACCTGCAGCAAGAGAAAAGAGAAGGGTGAGGGACAGAAGGTGGGAGTGAGACTTAAAGCATTTTTGCAGGGGTAGAAGGAGATGGTGGAGATAGGGAACGGAGGAATGAGAAACTTTTGTGTGAGCAGAGAAGGGGTGAAGGAAGAAGTGAGGGTGCAATATGACTAGTGTAACAGTTAATGTGGGTACAGAGGGAGGAGAGTTTTATGTAAATTACTGTGGATTAAAAAAAACCAATTTGAACATGGTGAGGTTAATGCACAGGACAGTAGAATCTGTGCAACAGTCAATATGTGTGCCAACAGAATATTGATGAGTTAGCTAGTCAAGGCTCATTCCAAGACAGTAACAGTTACGGAAAGTGCAGGTACCAGACGAGGGAGAAAAGAGTCAGTTGCAGAACTACTAGTTGTCTAGTGAAGGCAGTAATCTGATGCAGGCTAAGGCAGATAAAACATTGCATGGTTAAAATATATAATCCTTTGATGATTTTAAGTTTTCCCCAGTGACCAAAACATAAAAAAGTCTATCTTCATTGTTATAGCATAGTAGAAGCCTTCCCATTCTGGGTGGCTGCTGTTTTGCAAATGGTCTCTCATTCCATATAAGGACCAATTCTTTGGAATGAGGTACTATAAATGAACCAATAAGTATTGCCTTATGGACATCATATTTGGAGCACACGTGCAGCTAGAAAATGGAAAATCTTTTTGCCTCAAAAGTGAAAGATGCCAAAAGCAATACTGCTCAGCTCATGTAGGGTTTTCCACAAACAGTGCTATTTTTCCTCTTTTTCCACTACATCAATCCACTACAAATCAATGATAATAAAGTATCTTCCCCCAAGTGGAGAGCTTCCCCCCATGTATTCCTCTCATGCTAAAGTATAAAAGGGCGTTTCAGTTTACAGCATGTTGTCAGTGTGTGCTTGTTAGAAAGAAGCCAGTTGGATATGTTTATGCTAGTTATTGTAGGCAGGAAAACAAAGAGAGGGAGCTGGCATTGCTTATTAGGAGTATTCTTGGTAGCCACTACCGGCTGTTCTTTAGGTCTGAGTGTGAAGCGAGAAAGGACATTTAAAAAAACATTTTGATTGACAAGTTTTGCAAGTCAGACAGGAGGTGAAGTGATCCTTCCTTCCCGGCCTGGTTGACTGAGCCTAAGGCTGAGTCTAAGGCTGAGTGACAGTTATTATGCAGACAGACATAATTATATCATACATTCAAGACAGACAGATACAACTTAACATATTACGTTACTTACATACACTCCTGTACCCAGAAGAATTAGATGACAAAGCATATACTGACGCGTGATGCTGTTCACCAACTACTTTGCATTTTATTCTTTACTATTTTGAAAGCCCGTGTACACAGGCTAAAGTGCCACCCAGCATCCTCGGCTGCTGCCCCAGAGCTGGGAGCAGAGACAGGCGGTGGGCCATTCAATGTGCCCCGCTCTGGATCAGTGTGTTCATACAGTCTGCTGCACATGACTGCATTGTTCCAGCAGTCTCTACTGCGCATGTGTGTGTTACACAGACTGGGAGCTTCGCACCCTAGCAAATTGTATTATACAAATTGCAAGCTGCTGATTCTTAAAAGGATAGTAATGTTTCATAATAAAAGCAGCTCTAATTAATCATCATAGTATTTGGGCCTTGGAGAGTGCTATTTCAATTCTGTCAGAGTTGTAGTTCAAGAGTTATTGACTGATAAAGTATCCCCTCCCACCCTTTTTACTGATATAACACTGCTCAGCTCAGAGCAGCAGGGAGGTGTCCAGGTAGATTGCAGAGAGGGACAATCTTCAGTTAAGATAAGGGAAAAATCTGAAAAACCTGTCAAGGGGGCAGGGTTTTCATTGTTCTCACAGTAACAAGATTATCCCTTGCTTTGAGCTGTCTGGTCAAGCAACCAGATTCTACATCTGAGGTGAGCAGTATTACACTAGGTAAAAGGGATGGGAGGGGATACTTTATCATTCAATTACTCTTGTACTACAACTCTGACAGTTTTGAAATGACACTCTCCATGGCTCAAATAGTATGAAGATTAATTGGAGCTGCTGTTTTTGTGAAACATTACTATCCCTTAAGCTATCAGGTAGATCCTGTAGTGTACTGTGAAAATTAATACTGCAGTTCCTAGGAGAGAAATACAGGTAAAGAAGGGGGAGCTGGAGTTGCTGTATTGGTGGTAACCAGTTCTCTTGATGGCTGAAAGGAGCATTGGTGAGATTTGTATTCAGGGACAGTTTAAAAATAAAACTGGTACCTAGTATAAATCAGTATTTGCACTGCAGACTAAAATATTAGTAAATATTAAACAGAATAGAGAGGTGTTGTAGTCCTAAACTAAAGAAAAATAGGTTTTCCGAATGTGTGGACTGTAACAAATTAACTTTTCAGCACTGTGAAGGAGTCCATGACTTCAGCAGATTGTCCAGGTTAAAACTTAACCTCTCTAAAAACCACATTGTAGTATACTTTATAGCTGTGTAGATCACATCTATCACACAGCTTATTTGTGTATAAGTATAGAGGGTGCTCACCTACCATCGGCATGGGTTGAATGTGAGGACACAGTTGCTACTGAAGTTTCTCCAATTTTAATCACTCATATAATCAGTAGTATAGCGGATAGTAAAGCAATAAGAAAGCTCCTAGAGCTCGTGTGTGAGAGACGAGCATTGATAAAACCTCCCAGATAGGAATGCACCTCACCGGTAACATCCCTTGAGTCACATCAGAAAAAGACAGATTGAGCTAAGAGGCTCTTGTAAAGTGAATGATGAGTAACGTATATGTAGAGCATATATTTAGAGTAACAGAACCATTCACAAGGGGTATGCTTTAACCTTTTAATTCCCTACGCGTTTCGCCACTCCATGTGGTGGCTTTGTTTAGTGCCTGTTGAAGCCACCACATTGAGCCTCTCAGCTCAGTCTGTCTTTTTCTTATGTGACTCAGGGAACGTTTACAAGTGAGGTGCATTCCTATCCGGGAGGTATAGGACAATCTACTGCAGTCAAAAATCCTTGATAGCACTGAATGGGTTAATTTGTTGCAGTCCACGCATTCGGAAAACCTATTTTTCTTTAGTTTAGGACTACAACACCTCTCTTTTCTGTTTAATATTTACTAATTTTTTTAGCCTGCAGTGCGAATACTGATTTATACTAGGCACCAGTTTTATTTATTTTTTGCTTTATTCATAATCTATCAGTCAAAACTACTTTTTTATTTATTTTTAAACTGTCCCTGTATACAAATCACACCAATGCTCCTTCCAACCATCCAGAGAACTGGTTACTTTGCTGCAGTCCACACATTTGGAAAACTATTTTTCCTTGTATAGTACTACTTATTTTTTCTGTTTAATATTATAGATGATGGAGACAGATAGGAGAAAATATTTTTCCACCTTAGCAGAGAATGAGAGTTACAGAGACATACATTATATGTTACTTTTAAACAGACTTTAAAGCATTATTCCACATGCCAATAGCTCTGCTGTACAATTTACAGTAAAAAAAACACTTCCATCAATGTCCAACAAACTATCTTGGTCATCATCATTATCACCATCACTGCTTCCAAGTTCAGCTCCCACCTAGTCATAGCCACTCTCTGTTATTGACTAAGTAGCACTATAGGTCAACATTGACAGCCCTAGCTATTAATGCTTCTGTTGATGTTCTAAGAGCAGCACCACTGACACCTACTATCAGTATACTGTAACATATAGCCCCTGTAGTAGTATTTGTTCTTCAGGAACCCCTCAGTCTATAAAATCTCCAGTATGGAAATTCACTAAGGATCCAAAAGCTTGACATTTTGTAATCTGTTGTCTCTGTAAAAATCATGTTTGCAGGGGGAAAGCACAATAACATCTAGGCACATCTTAAAAGTGCACAGGGCCAAGGGGCACATAATAGTGGTGTTGTAGTTGTCTCAGGGAGTGGAACAACATGTTCTCCAGTAACAATAACATCCATGTCTCCAACTGCTGATATTGAGCAACTGCAAAGCACGAAGGAGGATAACCGATATAGTCAGAGGTGTCAAAAGTCATAGAGTCCCCACACCCACCACCTGGTACGCCACCTCGGCCATTAGTCATGTTGTTAAAACAAGAAAGTTACACAGCTCTTCCATGTGCTGCCAAGTGTCAACCCAGCTTTAATGAGTTATTATATTATATAAGTAAAATATTCACAAAAACAATACAAAGTTACACCTGTGGAATGGCAAACTTACCAATTTGTTGGTGGTTGGCATAATCCTTAGGCAAAAAAATATTATAGTTCCTACGGAATTTCATTACCAGAAGCAAAACTTCAGAAACTGAATGCATTTTCTATGTGTAAGAATTTCCACAGAAAAAGCAGCAAATTATGAAAACTCACAGAAAAAAGTGACTTTTCACCCATCTCTACATGCAGCCTAGATTTCTGCCTGGCTACGTTTGATATTATTCAGTAATAATGATAACTGATAATCATTGGTGTTTATGATTTATTTAGAGTTTTATTGCTGTTGAATTTGAATGCAGTTTTTAATGTAAGTTTTATTATTTTATAATAAAGCTAAATTTGATGTAACCATAGGCTTACTACAGAAACATTGCTATATTTCATTATATAAAACCTCAACACTAACATGAAAATCAAGTATTACCTCATTTAATGGTATCACCATTCACTGATTTTCCTGGCAGCTTCCTACTGAAAGCTATGCATGAAAGCAGGTGGATATGGCCCCATGTAGGAAGCAATATTATGTTTTGAACATGGTATGGCAGTTTCTATCAGGATTCAAATATTGGGGAAGATTCACTAAGCGGTGATAAAGAGGTGATAAAGTGGATGACTTCTCCAGTTTATCACTTCTCCATTTACTGTGTTATTCTATGGAGCCTATGCACTAAGATTTCTTCAACTTTGGAGATCTTAGTGAATAGGCTCCATAGAATAACATAGGAACTGGAGAAGTGATATCACTGGAGAAGTCATCTCCACCTTATCACCTCTTTATCACCGCTTAGTGAATTTCCCCCATGATGTTTCACTTCCATATCACCAGTTAGATATCTGATTGGATTTTATTTTCTTAAAATTTGTCCTAGATTTTTTAAATTTCTTACGGAATTCTTGAATATATGGAACGGCTACCAATTTTATAAATAAGTAAACAACCCATTTTCACAGTGCACAAAACCTAAAGGTTTCTTGTTCTTGTTTAATGATAAATATAAATGTTATTCCACAATCTTATGATAACCTGCTTTATTGCATTGCAATGCGGTGGATACCTCTCTGGCACTCAAAGGGCTAAAACATTATATAGATAGATAGATATAGATATGTGTATACATATACATAAAAAGGGCTAAAACATTATATATATATATATATATATATATATATATATATATATACACTAGTTGAAGAGCCCATTACATGGGCCACAGTGCCACTGGCAGTCGGTCGCGGGGCAGTCATGCACAGTAGAGACTGCCCACACCGCGGCTGATACAGAACGGGACGCTCCTTCCCTGTTTCAGCCGCATCACAGGCAGACTCTACTGCGCATGACTGTGGCGTTACACACGTTTTAGCGAATTATTATATAGGATATATGTATGTATGTATATAACCTGAGTAAAAAAAAAAGTAAAAGGGTATTGCATTCCATAAACTCTTGTATGTTTTTTTACTTAGCCTTGTATAAACGCTGCCTTTGATAACAAACAAAACATGCTTTAGTGTGAAGTGCACATGACTCTCTTTCCTCATCTGTGAAAGATTGTGTTCATGTTTCTTCACTCTTATTTTGGATGTGTGTTATTGAAGGTTGCAGTTCTTTCCTCTAGTTCTATGTTTGCACTGTTCTTGACATGTTTCTATGCTAAGCTATTACCAAATACTTTTGTAAGGGCCTGACCTTATCATATAAAGGCTGTCTTATTATTATGCAGGTTTGGACACTCAATATGATCCAAAGAAAATGTCCCACACCTCCAAATGATTTATACAGTATTAATTTATATGGGACAAGCATGAGAGCCGAGCCACCAGTATCAGTAGAGTTGTTCTATTTTGAACTGACTTATTTTTTAAATGATAAATATTCACAGAAAAAGTATTAAGATAGACATGAATGAAAATATTTAAGGAAAGAAGCTAAAACTAAGCACGTCCTAGATATTGTATTCTACAGTGATAAAATGTACATGATGTATTTATAGTGTAATTTTTACTTTCACAGACAGAAGAATGGAGAAAAAGAAAGTCATAATTATACATTGATATCCGATGAAAAGATTGATAACAGTCAAAGCCGTAATGATGTTGGGGATGTAAACACACGTATATGTATGTCTCTAAATGTAAAGAGAATTGAAAAAATCAACAAATGTTTCCAGAGTGAGATGATTGGAGAAATGTCCTGTTCCCAGTGGCAAGATGTCCAAAGAATAAGATGCATCTGGGAAGAAAATTCCAATGAGTCAGAGGCTGACACAGATAATGAAGAGGTAGGCTGTTTCTGATTATTTCTATACAAATGATATTAGGACACTGATCCAGTTTTATCATTCAAGTTGTTTATTATCCAGAATCCTGTATCTATTGCAACCGTGCTCCTCATTCACTATATCAACATCAGTTAATCTCAAAAAAACAAAAGGGAAAAAAAAACCTAAAAAAGTGAATTTTACAAGGGCACATAATGATTATGTGTATTACCAAAATGTAATACACATAATCATTATCTGCCCTCGTAAAATTCACTTTTTTGGGGGGGGGTTCCCTTTTGTTTTTTTTAGATTAACTGATGTTTCTGATTATTTACTCTAATCGATATCTGCCTAATTCACTTTTCCAGAAGAAGAGACTTATTATTAGTTATGGTTTGCATTTCAGAAATTCATTTCTATCCTTGAAAGTAGCTATACTAAAAATGCAATTAAAATAAATATGTATTGACAAAGTATACAATCCCAAATGTGACACTTGTTAAATAGGTAACTAAAATATTGTCACCATTTAGTATTTCATAGCTATGAATAATCAAAGAAGGTATTCTAAACTTTTATCATGCTTACTGGTGGGGGTATAAAAAAAGCAACCAGTTGGTAGACAGAAAAAATGTTGCATGGTAAAATACTTTCGCAAGAAAAAAATATATATAGATATCATATTTCTGGTGGGTAGGATGAAGCCTATTATTAATATCACACAATGGCTATTCTTAAATTAATGACAGTTTGAGCTGAGAGCATTTAATCCTAAATATGAATGTCTTCTCACTCAACAGACAGAAGTTTGATTTTAGCTTAGTGAGTGGAAAGTATTCTTCATATATGTACATACTTCAGTAATACAAATATATTATTCAAAGTGCATCCTTCACTTGAGAAAAAAAACTTTTTTGACTATTAATTGACAATAAAACATTAACTATACTTGTGTTTCTTTTGTCTTTGCTTTTATTTTAACTTTTCATCACTGAAAGTTGGATGATCTCCCAGTTTCCTCAGTTTACAAGTTCAACCCTTTTGGTTTAACAGCAAAATAATGCCCGCAGTACAGGGGAGATGCACTTTTGTGTGATAAAAAGGGTTCCTGACCCTTGAGATATTTGTAATTGTGTGTGTTTGCTGCTCATATCTTACATGTTAAAATACTGTATATTCCCACTTTAAGAGACTTATTTGACTTTCAAATTGGTTAGCTTGTACTTCTCCTTCTCATCATTTTGAAAATCCCCTCCCATCTTACACTCTAGTGCATATTCCATTAGGTTATAATAGGAAATATTTTGACTATAGGTTTTTACCTTACAGAACCATGAAAATATATTCATCTATTCCACAAGGTGGCACTATTACCAACAAAATCTGTAGCTGAGAGTCTGTTTGACAGTGTTTCATTGAGTTAGATCAGGGGTGTCAAAACTTTTATAGTCAAAGGTCAGACTGAGAAAAGAACATGGGTTTATAGGGACATATACTACTAAATAAATATTGGTATTACAAAAAAGGCACGTGCAAAATGAGACTTTCTACAAGCTCTTATATCCATTCCATAGCTAGACTTACAAGCTGCCTTACATTTTGCTATATAAATAGACATAATGAGCATAACATATCTGCATGATTATTAAAGATAATGTAAGAATTATCTTGTGTCAGTTCACATTTTTATTATTATATAGAATTTGCCTGAAAGGTCAGACTAACCATGTCCAGGAAATGAGAATGACCCTTTTGCTTAGTTTGGACATGTCTATTTTAGAATGACTGTTTTTTTTCCCTTAGTGTCTATTTTTCTTCCCTTCCTTTAAGCCCTAGAGTGCAAGATCTCTGTGAGACATGGGCTTGGCCATATATTTCAGCACGGCCAATCCTGTGTCTCATAAGTGGCTGAACTCTCCCCCCTTCTCTCCTCCCCCTTTCTTTTTTGTTAATCAGACCTGGTGGGGGCATCAGGACCCTTCCTGATTCCCCACAGTTATTGCTGTCCCAAAAGATAACACTGGGAGATCTATACAGGCAACGCTTTTGGTAAATACACTGTTTGACCTCCAGCCTGATTTCACTGCTCACTGGTAGTCACAAATTTCCCAAATATACTGTCTGACTCCACAACCTTGTTCCATTGCCCACTGGTAGTACCAGATCCCCACACACACTTTCTGGCCCCTCCTCATCCTGGTTTCTCTGCCAACACTGACCTTCTTCAACTGATGGCCAGTGAATCACCCATGTACTGTTTGCTTCTCCATCCTTGTTCTACTGGTCAGCCCATATCAGTTAGGTACCATTTGTCTTAGGCTGGCAGTAGGTACTGCATACAGTAGGAAATCCCATGGTGTTTGACCGTCTTAGTATTTTTGAAGTGATTAATGTGTGAAAAGTAAGTGCTTTATCCTATAGCTCCATATTCTAGAAATAGTTGTGCACACTAACCAAAGAGTAGAAAGACACGTGTCCCTTCATTTTATGTGGCTGGTTTTCTATTTTCCAATATGGTATCCCATTTTCTGAATTTCTGTCATTGTTATAACCATTTCAATACAGACGTATCATATTTGAATAATGTATTAAAAATGCTTGATTGTAGGTGGCACAGTTTTGTGCTTCTTGCAACCTCCACAGTATATCAACACATACAAGAACAGAAGAGTATTTTATTCTAGAAGAGCAGTAACTAATGATTACTATCAGAGAATCCACATTTTTCAAAGCCATCTGTATCTCTGAAAGGATAAGAATGTAAAATAGATTCTGGAAGCATTGTACACATCAGCCTTGGGGTAAAAAAGGCATGTCCCCTCATTTGATGCTGGTGAATATCCAAAATAGTATACCACGCTTACCTTTTCTGCATAACTGTTATGGTTATGACCATTTAAGTAGAGAAAGATAATTTTAAAAATGAAACATGGCAGGTGTAGCTTAATGATCCTGGCACTGCAATACAAAATGTTGACCCACACAAACGGGGTACTTTTTTCTCAGGCTGATGGTAGATACAGAATACAGTAAGCAATTTCGTGGTTTTCAAAGATTTTAGTATCTTTGAAGTGGTGTAAATGTAAAAAATAAAACATATTTTTGTTCCTATAGTGCCAACTTACGGAAATATTTGCATGCACCAGCCATGGGGTAAAAAGACTACAACCAGTGCCGTAAAAATAGGGGTCGCAGGGGTCACACCTGAGACCGGGCCCATCACTGCAGGGGCCCGGCCGCCCCCTCCGACTCCCCTGCCCAGCGCCCGTAAGCTGCTGAGGTCTGTGCCTTCTTCAGCACAGACCTTTAGCAGCTGAGCTCCCTCTTCGGCACTCTAGTAATGCAGAGCTCTGGGAGATCACACACAAATACAGAATAACAATCTCCCTCTGAAAAAATATTGAACATAGATTTTGCCCTCAGGCCAAAAAATGTCTATCCCCTCTCTAGAAGATCTAGAGGAGTTTTATTTAGTTCAAATTAGGGTACACATGCCTACCTTTTCTTTTTAGCTATTTAAATTTAGACATGAAGTTAAATATAGAAAATATATTTTACCCAAAACCTTATGCACTGTATAATATTTTGCTTGTGGCACACTCTACAATATCTTAACCCATACTACCTGGACACTGCGATATCAGGCTGTATTCATCACTTCACAATTAGGTACTCTGTATGTCTTCCATTGCCACTTTAGATTGTAAGCTGCATACATAATGTTTATATAAATAAACATGAATTAATTCAAGATAATAGCTGTTACCATCCTGATTACACAATAACGAGAATGCCCCCTTTTACTCTTTATCAGGCAGAAGTGGTGAACCTGTTAAAATTTATTTTGTTTATATCAAATCACTTTTGGAAACAATTATGCAAACTAGCTTAATGGAAGGAAAAACAATTGCTCCCTGATTTGATTTGGCTAGTTGTCTAATTTACAAAATGGCATGCCTTGTCTGTCATTTATTCATGCCTATAAAAGTTATGACTGGTCTAGTGCAGGTATTTAGTAGTTCAAATATGAAAAATTACAGATTGTGGTCAGCATAGTGTAGTGTTCCAGTCATCCTTATGGTATGTCAACTCATTCAAACAGAATACCATTTTCTCAAGAGGGCAGTAGGTACTAAATACAAAAGGAATGACATGTTCTGCCCCTTTTTCTGTGATTTGGTACCATGCTCATCTAATATCCTGTTACGGACTTTGGCTTTGTTGATTCAACCATTCGTCCTTCTGCTGCCTTGTACTGCATTGTTCACCCCTTCCTTATCTGGCTTGTCCAACTTCCTGTTAGCTTTGACCCTGGTGGACTTCTATCACCTCGACCATCAGATGATCATAGACCACCTCGACCACCAGTCTAACTTTGACTATCCTGTTCTCTGTCTTCTCTGTTGAGCTCCAAGCCTCTGTGTTCCTGTACAACAACTACAACTATACTGCAGGTGGGTTATTTCTTCAGTATTCTCTTTGATCTCAGTGGGTAGCTGCTGTTACCTAAGTTGTCATCGGGGTGTGAGCAGGCTTCTTTGGTCGACATTAATCTGGCCTTGAGGACAGCATCTCTAATTTGGCCTAGGCCACAGCAAGGCAACCCAAAGAGCAGCCACCACCAGTTAGCTGCATATTGTAGTCTTCGCTCTCAAGCATCCGACCCACTAGGACCTGCCTTGAAATATACATGTATTGTCTGTTGTTGTAGTTTTATCATATTATTTATATCAAATAGCAGTTTGTTGCCTCTTTGTGCGGAATCTACTTCACAAAGTCTACCAGGCAGCTTATATATACTTGTCTAAATACACACATGCAGTACTTAAACGAAGATTGATAAATAAAAATGTATTCATCAACCTTTCGGCTGCACACAGGCAGCCTTCCTCAGGATACATGACGAGTGAAAACAGACCCTTATAAACCCTCCACCATAGTGTGGGCGCCAGAATAGTGTTGCACCCACACTATGTTGCGGGGTTTATAACGGTCTGTTTTTCACTCTCTCTGTATCCTGAGTAAGGCTGCCTGTGTGCACCTGAAGTGTTGATAAATAAATCTAGATTTATCATTCCTCCTCTAAGTCCTGTGTGTGCTTATGTACCTATAAAAGTATACTATTTGCACCTTAATCAGCACCCAGTCAAATATCCACTACAAGCTCAAGTGCTTCAATCCACTATATATAAATATACTAGCAGTGCTGGCACGGCTTGCATTCGTGAGTGGCAGAGAGGCATCCAACGTATTGCATTGCAGTGCATTGGATACCTGTGTGGCACTCAAAGGGTTAACACAATTTTTTTTCTTATTTTTTGTAACTTTAGACCTTGTGGTGGCGCCCCCAGCCACTGATCTCCCAGTCGATTCAGCTGGGAGCTCAATAGAGGTGATGCAGGGGAGCAAGAGAGCTCCCCTGCTTACATCCTACCTGAACTAGCATGTAGGAATGGGCAGGATCAGGAAAGCCTCTTATATCAATCATGGGAGGCTCTCCCTCACTGACATGAGAGGGTTTCCTGATCCTGGTCACTGTAGGTAGGTATGTATGCATTTGTTTCTTATAAAGCCAACTTATGGAAACATTTTTGCACAGCAGAGTAGGGGTAGAAAGGCAAGCAACCCCTTATTTGATATGGCTACTTATTCAAATTGTATGTTTTATCTACCTTTTCTTGATACCTGTATTTACAACAATTAATGGCCTGCATGACATATTCCAAAAAGAAAAATAACAAGTTGTTTTTAAATATACATAAGAAAATTCCCCAGCAAAAGAGCTAGAGAGAATTAAAAACACTCACACAGCACCCACACAGAAACGTGAAACTACAATCATGCTTGCAGAGCGGGATGCAAATTCAGTTCTCATCAATGTTACCCAAACTAATATATCAAAAGCCTTTTCTTTTGCACTCCCAAATGATCTGTAAAAATATATAAATCTTCACAAATTATGTATTTATCCAGGAACAGAATAACTAATATATTTACAAAAGGAAAATCCACCTGTGTAAGTGACTGAGGTATGAAGATGGCAATAGGAAATGCCCCACAAAATCCACCAGAACGTGCAATGAATATACAAAACCCAAAACAAAAGATTTGTGCTAATATGTATAACAAGTCAGAAAAAAGGCTAGATTACCATACTGCTGATATAAGAAAGAGAGACTGAAATAGGTGATTCAAGTTAGCCCTTTGAGTGCCAGATTGGTATCCAATGCATTGACACTCAAAGTGTTAATTAAACAGATTTAAAGAAAGAAACACCTAGCAGGTAAACTGTATACATGCTTCTAAAATGATTCAAAATAAAAGAAAACATTTTATGAAAGCTGAACTAACACGTTATAAAGATTTGAGGGGATTCTGAAAGAGCTTTGAAAATTACCTGTATTTATGTTAGAATTTGTTTTATTTTAAAACTATATTTAAGAGATATTAGCTTTCATTGTTTGTCAGTTTATGCAAATTTGGCAGTACTGGCTTCCGCAGCCTAATGTGTCAGATACTAACATTCCACTTTCCCTCCCAACTGCCACTTCCTATCAGGAAGTTCTGGCTAATTTGCATAAACTGGTAAATAGCTTGAAAGTTAAGTCTCTTATAAACTATAATTCTAAACAAAGAATGGCTAACATAAATGAAATTATTTTGAAAGCCCTTTCAAAATCACTGGTATTATAAAGTGTTAGTTCCACTTGCATTTAATACACCATCTTGATGTGCCTTAAAGCAGTGACATTGGAACAGAGCAAGCAAAGTCTGTGCTGTTGATTGGCAACATGTGCTAGACACATTCTACCACTGCTGATGGTGCTTGGAGTTCCTGCACAGTCGACAAGTGCTTGAGTGTCAGAGTAAATATCTGTCAAGCCTAACCTCAATCGTCTCTTCTCCTTACCCTAGCATCTGCTTCATGCTTATCATCTAGATGTCATATGATACCCTTTTAGGTACATTGAATGTGTTAATCTCTGACACTAGATACAACCTGCCTCTGTTACCATGCCTCCTGTGGCAGCCCAGTTAATACTAAGCAGTGTGACTTAGAAGAGTAGAAGACAGCTTTTTATAATAATCAGTCACCAAATACATAAGAAATGGATCTACCATTTAAGGGCAGAGTTTTATGGATTGCAGATAGTCTCTGCATTTTAGCCTCATTACTTTGGCATCTGTTCCGGAATGTGCTGAGCCTTAAAAAGGACAGAGATTCACCAGAACCTGATGACTCTCAGGTAGTTGTAATATTTTCATTTTACATTGCATAGGTGTGATAATTCTCTGCTTATATCATATATGTATTGCTTTTCTATACAGTTGTCATGACAATGGCAGACTTTCACATTATGCTTCCCAAAAGCACTAGGGACTACATTCTATTGCAGGTGCTAAATGTTAACACCACTTTTACAAACATTTTCCTATTGAAGTATATGGGGAAATCTGGAGATAAAATTAGCACCTGCAATAGAATCCAGCCCTAAAAAGGAATTAGGATGGAGCAGCGCAGCATTCTGGGACATTGTTTTTTGCTTCATAACTTAAAACAAAATAATTTTTCACATCTTTTGACATAATCTACTCAAACCAATATTTAAATGTCTTTAGATAGCGAGAATTACTTAAGGTAGCATGATTATTTCTAGAGGCAGATTTAAATTTACAATAATATTGCAATTTCATTATTTTTATGTTTGTTAGAAGGTACACAGTTTTATGTGGTTCTTTTTATTACAGATTAATACCTTCATAACATATTTTTATAATTTTGTGTAGTGCTTTCAAAATACATTATGACTATTTTATTATTTGATCAATAAAATAAATGAGGAAGGACAAGAAGTGCAGTGAGTATAAAGACTTTAGGGGTCAAATTTAAGAATTTAGCACTGGCCATGTTATTAGAATATCATGTTCAAATTTAAATTTACTTTGCAGGGTTAACCCTTTTAATGCCTATGGTGGGGGAATACCTTTCTGAGAAATGGTTTATCATTTGAAAGAAATGTTATTTGATGTTGGTACAATGCTAGATGCATTGCTATCATTTTGTTACGTTGCTTGAATTTTAGTAACTGTTCCTACAGTATTGAGTAATTCACTTAAAGTGACATGCAATGCTATAATTTTGTTACATTGCTTGAATTTTAGTAACTGTTCCTACAATTTTGAGTAATTCACTTAAAAAGACAGTAATATTAAAACTTTATTTTGAGCTGTAGGGTAAGGATTTAGAGAAAAACATGTTTAGTTACTCTCTCTATAACATCACAGTTTTTACCCACTTTCCCATTGTTCTCACTTAAGTCCGCTCCTACTACTGAGAAGGAGCTGACACAGTTTGTTGGATGGCATTATGACTGGAGGGTATTATGATTCATTGGGGACATTAAAAAGTCCCAAAATTCCCACGGATTTAAATGGAGCATTTAACCACTTCAATGTTTTGAAATGTTTTGAAGACCACTTTAACATGCAAAAAAGTTAAAACACACATTTCACACAATAGAAAATTTTATTAGCCCTAAATCATACAGTTGGTTTGCCCCAGAATTGCTCTTTTTGTGCCTTTTGTTCAAAGTTTCAAAATAAGTACATAGGTGAGGGCAAGTCATCTATAAATGAGGGGGTGCTCACTAGCTAGACTTTTGAATGAACAAACAAAAAAAAGAACACAAACTTATCAAACATAGGCAATACGGCAAATGTGTAAAATACTTTGATGTGTGAGTGGGTGTTAATGTTTCAATCTGCCAGTGCAGCTCAGTTTCTGTGTCTATATTTTGGTTTTAAAACTCTGCACCCCTGAATATGTCTGAAATTTTAGTGCACAGTGAAGGAAACATTTTGGCCAGAAGAAACCCCAAGCACCACCACCACTGCAGCATGCTCAGGAATAAGGAATAATGTTTAACTGATTTCTTCTTCAGCTTTTAGCACATAGATAGAAACAGGACACAGTGGAACCGAATGCCTGAAATGCTTATACGCTGCCCTCATTGTCCTTCCTTTTGCACAAGAAACGTCACCGGTTAAAGAGGAGAATGTTCCGAATAAATAGCTTAGAAGATCAGAGTTAGACATGTGCAGCACACAAAAATCAGTTCATACTTTACCTCAGATTTTAAAGCAATGATTTGGAGACTTCTCTAGCATCCAAGAGGTTAATGTTAGGACAATGACGTAACACACATGCACAAACATACATATCATTTATTTCACCCCAGACAGGAATGCAGAGAACATATTTGTAGTGGACAGTGTTTGTTTTAGCAGACTGATTATTTAACTGTGGTCTTGTAAAGGTGCCAAAGTACTGTATCCTGCAATGCACTGCTGTCACATGGCATGCGGGGGCAGCTATATAATAGACAGCCTAGTCATGTTAACATGGAATATAAATACCACAACTCTTCAACTGTCTGGCAATAGTATCATGTAATCCTTTCAGTACAGTGTTTATGATATACATATGATCTTGTTTGTGGCAAACCCTTAGTGGAGCAAATCTAATATGTGATTTATTTTTCTTTCCATTATACTAAAGTTTTTAATGGAGCAGTAAAGTTTAATTATGAAAATATATATCATGTTTTTTTCCTGGACAGTAAAACAAATGTACTGCCAATGCAGGGAGCTGCTTCATTCAAAAGTTATTAAAGGCCAAACTGTTAGGCAGAGCTGTTACTATTGTTTTCTATGTAGGTCTGTAATATTATACAGCTGTCCCACAGAATGCATGGTTGTGTTACAAAAGGAGACAGTGGCAATAGCAGTTTAATCATAAAACAGAGAGTGTAAGCTTTAATACATTTTGAATGAAGTATATCCCAACAGTAGGCTTATCCTCAGCAAAAAGCCCTATCATATATTTTTTCTTTTCTTTTCTTTTTTTTTTTTTTTTTTTTTTTTTAATCTTTTTTCATAAAGAACTTTCTTTTACATCCTATGAGGAACACTGGAACCGTGGGGTAAAGCATTCTCCAGCAGCAGGGCAGAGCACTTGACTAAAAAGGACCTCAGAGGTAGAGACTAGGTGTGAGTGAGAAATGCCATGAAAACCAAATGGTTGTCCACTTTTTTGCTAAAAAATCCGCCATCCGCAAACCCCTTAAAATTTCTCCTTCTCACCTACACCAAAAATGTTTCCACTATGTTTTTCATTGGCTACAAACATCCTGCCAAGTTACTACATGTACTTAGCATTTTCGTGCCAAAAATATGACATTTCAAGGAAAGGAAGCAGAAAACAAAGCACATAGAGAGGGTGAAAGGTGATTTTCTAGCTATTCAGTGAGTTGAATAAAGGGAGGAGAGGCTCATAGTGTGGGCTGTCATACAGTATGACTATGAGCACCTGAGTCAGAGGAAGAGGAAGTGACCACCAGCATGGAAGGGACTGGGAGCCCTGATTCACCAGATCCAATGATGCCCAATCCCCCTACATTGTCCGTTGGGATCTGTGGAAAAATAGTGTCAAAGCAGGCACAGAAAGAATTGGGTAGCAATGTGAGCAGGACAGGTCTGTTGCCTGTGCCTGCTGCTACTGCTGCCAGTGTGCCTTGTGATACTCAGGAAGAGGAGGAGGAGATGATGGTAAGTGTGACAGCAGGGTATCCCAAGTCACACTTGTCATTTGCAAGCAGTCCCACTACTACCACACAGCAGCTAGAGAGTGGTGTGGATGAAGGTGGGGGGTGATGATGTTGAGTGTGAAGCAGCTGCTGGGACTAGCTTGATTGTTGATCCTCCTAATGCTGAGATGGAAGGGGAAGTGATGACGAGCAGTCAGATAAGCAGTCAAGGGAGCCCACAACATTGTCCTGAACCTGTGATTCACCTTCCCCTGGCATTGTTCCTCAGGGCATGATGATGAAGAAGGCAGAACTGCCTAGCAGTATTAGCATCAACACAGCTCAGCTGACATCTGTCTGCTGCTAGTGCTGCCAGTCTGCCTTCTTCTTCTGAAGAAGAGATGGAAAGTGTGAAAGTAGGGTACCCTTTGTCACATTTGGCATTATCGTCAACCAGTCCAACTATCATAGAACAGCAGCAGCAAAGGACTGGTGGTGGTAGTGATGACAGTGAAGCAGCTGGGATGGAGAACAGAATGAGGGCCTTTTTAGCCAAAAGCGAAAAGGAATTGGAGATAGATATGCAAATGGGGATGGGCATCATCACCACTGTCAGCAGTGATATTGCTGCATTTTCTGCTGCTGCTTCTGCTGAGTTGCAAGGCCCAGATTTTGATCTTGCTCAGCAGCAGGCTGATGATGAGCAGGCTAGTGTGCCACGGACCACCGTGGCCACAGTGGGATTGGGGTCCAGCAGAAATTATGCGGGACTAGGACAAGTTCCACTTGCCAATGCCAGCAATAATCTTGGTCCTTGTTTGTACTGATTCTGACGCAGCAGCACATAATGTGCAGTGGGTGAACATGGAAATGTAGCTGCCAAACAAACATACTCACAGGTGCATGAGCCTGACTAGCACTCCGTACTGTTTTAGGGAAGCATATAACACTATGTTCCTATTTCCTTTTATTCATCACTTGCTACAGAGTGGGATTCCCTAACCCTTTCATTGCCTTTCTAGCAAGGCATTTCTTGCTCTTTGCTTCTTCTACCTTTATAACAGTTTATTTTTACTTTCTCTTTATTTTGAGTATAGTCCTCTTGTGGCAGTGACATATCTACCTATCTGACTTTTTTCTTAAAGGGATAGTAATACTTCATTTTAACTTTATTTTATTTTGTAGGCATTAAAAAAACATGAAGAACGATATAAGTCTTATCTCTCAAACCTTTATGGTTTAAGAGATATTCACAAGCAAAGTTTCCCCTCCCCGCCCCTTTTACCTAGTGTAAGCCATCTCTTCTCAGATGTGAAATCTGGTTGTAAGACCAGACAGATAACAGCAGGGGACAATCTTCTTTATATGAAAACAATGAAAGCCCTGTCCCCCTTGACAAGCTTTTCAGGTTTTTCCCTTATCTTAATTGAAGATTGTCCCTCTGTGCAATCTACCTGGGCACCTCCCTTCTGCTTTGGCTGAACAGTGTTACATCAGTAAAAGGGGCGGGAGGGGGACACTTTGTCATTGAATTACTCCTGAACTACAACTCTGACAGAACTGAAATAACACTCTCCAAAGTCCAAATACTATGATGATTAATTAGAGCTGTTTTTATTATGAAACATTACTATCCCTTTAAGCTCTACATACTTTTATATCCTTTTCTGGGTTGCAGTGCCTTTAAGAATGGGTGCTTGCTGTAGCTTTATTGGATGTAACTTAGAAAGCGCACAAGGGATTTCCCTTGCCTCCATTTTTATTATAGTGGCTGTATGAGGGCTGTTTGTTGTTCTAATGTTACCCAGTGTCTAGCGGACCCAGGAGGGTGCATCTTAGCTACAGCTTGAGAGTCACAATGCCATTTTTATTAGAGGGAGACCACAGTTCCCGTAAGCCTGTTCTTCACAGGCTTTTGAGCAGGGGAAGAGGTAGTCAAATTCTCGCCCTTTTCCTTTTTGTACTTAAACTGCTAGTAAAAATTTGTCATATTAACCTGTAACAGACAGATAAGTCATTTTAAAGTTATACAAGTACTTTTATTCTACTTTTACTGTTTTATGTCATAGTCATAGGTGTCTCTTGGCCATGTCATAGGCTACTAAGGTTTCGGGGGTGCTTTTAACTCATTGCTCATCATGCCAAATTGTTATTCCTAGAAAATTTTCTCATACACTGTCTGTCTTGTTCTGGGACCCCAGCACAAACTCCAGGACCCTCATCTGTTGAACTGGAGCTTGCATGGGGTAATGCCTTAATTTCATCAGTAAGTTCTATCCCTTCATCTTTTCAAGGAGTCTTAGACTCTTGGTCCATCCTGCTCCCTCCAAAGGCGCTTGAGCCATTTTACAGAAGGTGATGCTTCCATTATTGGGGATTCCTTTGCTGAAGAAGTGTAAACTGTTGTGGGAGAGCTGGATTTGTTTTTCTTTGTTGGGGAGTCTTATGAAGAAGACCCTGGTTCTTCAACTGAGAGTCCCAGTGGTGGACCCCCCCCAAATTTCTCCCGTAGCTAAGAATATATATAGCAGATGCTGTGACACTTAAGGATCAGGTGGATAAGCACCTGGGTTCACTTTTAAAGGTACATTTTGTGGCTTCTAGTGCAAAACATTACTTTTTTTCCCCACAGAGGACATGTAGCTATTGTTACCCTGACCAATATCTGTACTTTCCATGGCTCTAATTCCCTGAGCAACCCAGGAGCATTCCACCCCAAAGCATAAGAACGCTTGTCTAGACAACAGACCTGCGCAGAAGCCCAAGGTTGCAACCCTACTTCCTCATGACTCATAGGAGACTTGTCCACCTCAGGCAATAAGAGTTGTTCTATGATTTTTCTACCACTTGTGGGCTGTTTCTATGGTAGAACAGTGGATTTTGTGCATGATTTCAAAAGGGTAGCTCAAGGAACTTCATGTCCCTTCTTCCATATAATTTTTCCATGTTCCTTGTGATCTCGAGCAAAGTAGTATTTTTACACGCAATCTCGTCGCTCCTAGATATGCAATTTCTAGTACCTGTTTCTTCTCAGGAAAGGTTCGTGGGATTCTATTCCAAGCTTTTCATTGCTCAAAAAAAAATAGACAACTGATATTATCCTATTCTGTACTAAAACTTCTCAACCATTTTGTTCATGATGGGGTATTTGCACTCAGTTATTGCCGCCATGTGTTCAGGGGAATATTTGGCTTACTAGAAAAAAATCATGCTTACCTGCTTATTCCCATTCATACAGACCATATTCATTTTCTGCGGCCTGCCTTTCAAGACCACCATTTTCAGATCCCAGCCCTTCCTTTTGGCTGGATTCCTCCCCTCTGGTGTTTTCAAAGATAATGACAGCTCACATCCACTCACTAGGGATCTCCCCGACTCTCTACCTGGATTACTTTTTGTTGAAGGTTCATTCAGAGGAGTTTTGCACCTTCAAATTCAAACTTGAGCATCTATTCTAGAGCAGCACAGTTGTATTCTCAATTTCAAGAGATCTCGGGCTGGATTCTATTGCAGGTGATACATTTTAACACCTGTTTTAGCAAACATTTTCCTATTGAAGTCTATGGGGAAACCTGGAGATAAAAACAGAGATAAAATTAGCACCTGCAATAGAATCCAGCCTCTCTTATTCTATCCCAGGTCCTTCTCTTTCTCGGTACGAGATTCAGCAGCCTTCAGGGGAAGTGTTTCTGTCATTGGGTCACCAGGTGTCTCAGGCTGTATTTAACATATTAACATAGTTGAGGAGGTTAGAAAAAGAAAAGCACCAATCAAGTTCTGCCTATGCCAAATCACCCCTTTTGATCCAGTGGGAGGCAAAAAAAAACCCCAACAACATTGAAGCTATTTCCAAAGAAGCCCCAAGTGGATAAAAAAAATCATTCCTGACTCCAAATGGCAGTCAGTTATTTCCCTGGCTCAACGTCCTATCTACTTTGAATCCTATCCGCTTCTTAATATTGTTCTGTGCTATATAGGTATCCATTACTATTTTGAAAGCACAGTATCCTGAGGCAACAATTTTTTTTTCTTCCGATTCAGGGCTCCATGGTGGCCCTTGAGGACTGAACTAAACACTCGGGCTGTAGTGCTTTCCCCTAAGTGCAGCCTGTGGTGTTAGAGTCTAATGACTGTGGCAGCACTGATCCATACATTCACACTATTGTTTTGAAGTGCATTGGAGACCTATAATTCAAGGGGTTTAAAGCCCTATTTATACAGCACATTAACCCCAGCATTGCACTTCTTTAACTTCTTGAATACAGCCCTCAAAGATTAACTCAACTGTGCTTACCTCCCTTTTTATAGATTAATCCACAGGCTAGTAACAATGTTGTTGTATTAGTAGTAAAAGTACTAGTAGTATTTATTATACTTTTCATTGTCACTTACTCCGTAATTGTTGTGTGCTAATGCAAAGTGGTGGCCCACCACTGAGATTTCTGTATTCTTTGGCATCAATATAAATATAAAGGTATGCTTTCAGGCTATTATTAGTTATTAAGATTACAACATCACCTGTAAATAAATTGTAATGTGTACGTATTATGTATATATTTTTTCACTTTTTATGAATTATTAATAGTACAATAATACATTTATGTTTTATAGTGTAGTTAAGTTAGCCTCTTCAATGCTATATACATCTCCAATACTTTGCAATGTGTTCAAGGTATCAACCTGTGTCACAACACGTTATATTTGTTTTCCCTCATGTGATGAAATCCTGAACGAATAACAGAACTGGCAATTCTTGAGGACTCTGATTGGGGATTACTGTCCCTTTGCCATCTGTTTACATAGTAAGGAGGACTTTTATTTAGAAATGCCTGTAAATTGCCCATTGAACAGTTCAATTATGGAATGCCACTAGGCATGTCATTGTTAGTGTGAATGATGACTACTATGCGTCAAGAAGTCTGTACTGAGATATATCACTAAGATGTAAAACTGAGTTCATTGATTAATGGAGATATTTGACTTACACTCATTGATGATGGCAAAATAATAACAATATAAGTGTAGTAGAATCTTTTATAAATGTGGGAAGTATGAGCACCTGGACCTGATGCCTTATACCCAAGGGAACATAAGTAAGGAGCTTAGCCCAGTTATAGCAATGCCACTATCTTTGTTATTTACTGATTTTACTCTCTTATGTATTACTGCCCTGTGATTGGAGGAAAGCAGATCTATTACCATTATTCATAAAAGGAGAAATATTTAATCATGGAAATGATACAACTGAGTTTTACATCCATAATGGGTTAAATATTATAACTATTACTAACCGTATTCAGGATTCACAAAAAGTCTTTGATACTGTGCCTCAGGACAAGTTACTCTACAAATTAAAAGCCTTTGGCTTTCGAGATTATATCTGTGCATGGATAGAGAAATGGTTAAATGATAGAACACAGAGGGTCTTAAATGGAACCGTTATACACTAGTCTAATGTTGTAAGTGAGTGCCTGGGTTTAAAGCAAGGCCCAATGATTTTTAAATTGTTTATTAACGATCTATCAACCCTCTTTACCTTTCATGTTGAGTCCGGATGCTTGGTTACCCGCTGGCTGGTCTTTGGGTCCTGGAAGTTTAAGTTTGGCACTTCCTACCTTTGACTCCTGTTCAGGGCTGGTGCAAGGATTTTTGCCACCCTGGGCAAAACCTAATTTTGCCGCCCATTTGGCTCCGCCCCTTGTGTCCCACCCCTTTATACCCTGCCTACTTATACCCCACTTCTTTTCATGATTGTCCTCTCTCTACCCCCTGGGCCAGTCACCCCCTGGTCTGGAGATGCCTGTAAGAAATGCCCCCCACCAGCTCCAACTTGCCCCATCAGCTCCAACTTGTCTCCATCAGCTCTAACTTGCCTCCACCAGCTCCAACTTGCCCCACCAGATCCACTTTGCCTCCACCAGCTCCAACTTGCCCCACCAGCTCCACTTTGCCTCCATCAGCTCCAACTTGCTCCCATCAGCTCCACTTTGGCCCACCAGCTCCACTTTGCCCCTCTCAGCTCCAACTTACCCCTATCAGCTCCACTTTGCCCCCATCAGCTCCAACTTGCCCCCACCAGCTCCACTTTGCCTCCATCAGCTCCAACTTGCCCCCATCAGCTCCACTTTGGCCCACCAGCTCCACTTTGCCCCTATCAGCTCCAACTTACCCCTATCAGCTCCACTTTGCCCCCTCAACTCCAACTTGCCCCTATCAGCTCCAACGTGCCCCCACCAGCTCCAACTTGCCCCCATCAGCTCCACTTTGCCCCCCCACTCAGCTCCAACTTGCCCCCACCACTCCACTTTGCCCCACCAGCTTCACTTTGCCCCCCACCAGCTCCACCTTGCCCCCACCGGCTCCAACTTGCCCCACCAGCTCCACTTTGCCCCCTCAGCTCCAACTTGCCCCTACCAGCTCCACTTTGCCCCTATCAGCTCCAACTTGCCCCACCAGCTCCACTTTGCCCCCATCAGCTCCAACTTGCCCCAACCAGCTCCAACTTGCCTCCATCAGCTCCACTTTGGCCCACCAGCTCCACTATGTCCCTATCAGCTCCAACTTACCCCTATCAGCTCCACTTTGCCCCCTCAGCTCCAACTTGCCCCTATTAGCTCCAACTTGCCACCACCAGCTCCAACTTGCCCCCCATCACATACCTGTAGTTGCTGGAGCTCCCGCGCAGTCTTCTCTTCAGTAATGCAGAGCTCTCCGGGAGATCATGATTCCCAGCGCACTCTGCATTACTAAAGAGCCCACCGCGATGAGGGAACGCAGTAGCAGCACAGACATGACTGTGTTGCGGTTCCCAGCATGGTGCGTGCAGGCACAGCTCTCCTCTGCTGCATGCCCGCGCCCCCAGTACATGTGCGCCCTAGGCCAGCGCCTACCTCGCCTATAGGTGGCGCCGGCCCTGTTCCTGTTCTAAGTGTGACTTTGTTGCTCTAGTTCCTGCTCCATGATTAGCATGGGATCATCTGACTCTGACCTGGTTCCTGATTTTTTTATTTTTCTACTTTTCTCTGATTGCCTCATTGCATCTCACCTAGCTCATTATTGTTGTTCTGGCTCTTGACCTTTTGACTACATTCTGAACTGATTTTAGGTTTATTCCTGTGTACCTTGTCTTTGTGTTTCCTCCAGTTTTCAACCGTATTGGCTATCCTGGCCACATCTCTCTCTCTCAGCTTTATCCAGCTGCTGGCTTGCAGTCAACTGCTAAGGCCACTTCTTTCCACAGCTCTGTTATTCAGACTGCTGGCTGGTCTCTCCCCTCCAGCCTTCTGGCTGTCTCTGGCTTGTTATTACTGTTTGCTGCTGAGATGTCCCCATTGATCTTACCCCTCAGTAGCTCAGACTCAAGCACCAGCCAATAGAGCCATTCAGCTTTCCTTCAGTTTGGCAGATTACTATTTTCTACTTTGTATCAGGTTTGTCTTCAGCCTGACAAGCCATTCAGTATTCCTTCTGCCTACAGTCTTGTTTCTGCAAAACTCTTAGGGTAATCCAGACGTGGACCCCTTGCTCTCAGTGCCTAGGGAAACCAGCTGCAGCTCACTGATGAGGCCCAAACAATGCTGAAACGTACGTCTGGGGTTTGCAGTATTTCCCATACAGAGGGGACTTGTTCACCATTTTGGAACTGGACCTCCCTTATGGGCGGGATTAGTCTAATATGTATGTGGACATTTATCCTCTGTAATGGCACTAGAGAGCTAAAATTTGATGCTCTTGAGCGGTAACTAACCTTTGCTTTTGTTCGTGCTCAGAGCCTCTCCCATGTTTTGGCTTTTTTTTGCAAAACTCTTAGGGTCTCTGCCTAAGAGTATTGGGTAATCCAGAACTGGACTCCTTTCTCTCAGTGCTAGGGAAACCAGCTGCACCTCACTGATGAGGCCTAAACATACGTCTGGGGTTTGCTGGTATTTCCCGTGCAGAGGGGACTTGCCCATTAGTCTAATTTGCTTGTGGACATTTATCCTCTGTAATGGCACTAGAGAGCTAAAATGTGATGCTCTTGTGCTGTAACTAGCCGTAGAACAGCCACCTTTGCTTTTCTTCCTGCTTAGAGACTCTCACATCTTTTGGCTTGTACCTACAGTCTGTCATATTATTGCAATTAACTTTGTATCAGGCTTGTGCTTAACCTGACAAGCCATTCAGCATTCATTTTCTATACAGTCTGGCAGAGTGCAGCTATTTACTTTGTATCAGACTTCTCCTCAGCTTGATAAGCCATTCAGCATTCCTTCTGCCTACAGTTTGACAGATTACAACTGGAATTTTTAGCCTGACAAACTATTCCTCGTTCTTTTTCCTCTCCCTTCAAATTGGCATATATTAGGCATGCTTGGTATTTGCTAGTTTGTCTCTAGCCTGACTAGCCTTACCTATTTCCCTCTTCTGCCTCCAGTTTGGCTCATGGCCCCATAATTCTGTTAGACGTCCACTTTCAGTCTTTTGCCAAACCTCTCTCTCTCTCTCTCTCTCTCTCTCTCAGATCTGCAATTGGATCCTCTCTTCTCCAGTAAACTTCCATGTGTCATAGCCCAATATTAGTGTTTATCCTGGTCCAAGTTCTGGCTCAACCAGAATCGTACAAAAAGGATAAAACATACATGTTCCTAGTGAGCTCAAAATAGCTTTTATTAGTAGTGTTCAATTAGTTACATATGTGTATAGTCAGGAGAGCTGCAAGAAAAATATTTGGCTAAACTAAAATAAGTAAACAAAAAGAGATTGTTTGCCATCAGATCCTGAGTTTTACAAATACACAACCTATGACTTGCTACAAGTAAAACAGTGGGGTTTAGTGTCCTGTTTTTGGCCAAAGGCATGGAAAGCTTCCCTGCCTGTCAAGGCACCCCAGATTCAGGCATGTCCCTATCTGCCTACAATAAATGAACATGTATTTAGCATAATGCAGTTAAAAACAGTGATTCCACCTTACCTCTACTGTGAGCAAAACCCTTGTGAGGGAAATCATGGAGGCCTTTATACCTTCCCTAATTCAGCTATCACCCTGTTTGTGGATCTACCAACCAAGAGGGAGGAGCCAAAGCCTGCATGAAACTAAATAAATGTTCACTTATTGTAGGAAGATAGGAACGTACCTGAATCTGGGGTGCCTTGATGGGGCAGGCAACCTTTCCATGACTTTGGGGAAAACATGACACTAGCCCCCACTTTTTATTTGTAGCAAGTCATATGATATGTTTTTGTAAAACTCAGGATCTGATGCTTAGACAATCTTTTTTTGTTTACTTACTACAGTTAACCGGAATCATACATCTTGCTTTGCAGCCAGCAACTCTAACCACAGCTTTGGCTGAAAGAAGCCTCTGGAAGGCTACCATGCTCCCACGCCTCACACTAAAACCAGCATTCTCTAGCTGCCTGCCTGGAAGTACTGGTGTAGGTATCATCAGTTCCTGAGGTTTCAGTTTTCTCTGAAGCTGACATGATCTTGGAGTGTTGAAAGTAGTGTCTCAATCGCCATCGATCACACTATATATATATATATATATATATATATATATATATATATAGTTTTTGTTCTGTTCAGGAAGATTTGGATAAAATATGTGAATGGGCAGAGGAGTGGCAGACTTAATAAAGAAAAATATAAGTTATGCATTAGGTTGCTGATAAGAACATTTTATATATCCACTCAATGGTAAACTACTTGTTTGAGAAAGATTTAAGGGCACTGACAGGTATTAGACTTGACAATAATGTGCAATGTCACTTAGCTGTTGAAAATGCCAATAGGATACTATTAAGTATAAAAAGTGGAATGGGAATATAATTCTACCTATTTCTAAATCTTTGGTAAGGCATCATTTATAATATGGGGTACAGCTTAGGTTCTTAAAAGTACATTATTGAAATGGAAAAAGTAAAGAGATGTGCATCTAAATTGATTAAGGGATTTAAAGACGTTGGTTATATAGACTACCCAAACTGGGTTTGTTTGCATAAGAGAAGAGACATCTAATGGGAGATATGATTACAATTTGCAAATAGATTCAAGGCCAGTACAAATAACTCTCTGGGGACCTATTTACTCAAAGAGCTGAACAAAAAAACAAGGGGTCGTCCAATAAGACTAGAGGAAACAAGCTTTCAACTAAAACAAAAACAGGTATTGTTTACAGTAAGGGCAGTAAAGTTGTGGAATTTTTTGCCTCAGGAGCCTGTATGTGCAGATACTGTAGATGATTTAAAAAACTCATTGTTTGCCTTTCTAGCTCCGAACAATATTTAGAATTATGACAGACCCTTTGTCTGAGGTCCTTAGCCGCTTAAGGACCCATGACGTACCAGGATCGTCATGGCGGTTCTGCACTTAAGGACCAGTGGCACGTCATGGAATTCATGGCACTCTGGGACCCCTGAATCCAATTAGCAAAAAAAAAAAAAATGTCCTTTGGTCCTTAACTGCTGTTGTTAAGGGGTTAGTCAGCACCACATATACCTGCTTCCCTCACTGCTACAATGAGTGCATCTCTGGTACATTAACCAGATGACCGGATCTCTTCATAGACACAATGCAGGTACCTGAGTATCTGAGGCACACTATGTCTCAGATACACAGTGTGTCTCAGTGTGTCCCCACAGTGAGTTTCAGCGCTGCATATGGGTTTTGAGCATTGATTTAGCCTTACCTCCCCACCTCATAGCACAGCATATGTGATGTTAAATAAATCAACATTAGGAACATTAATTTTAAACAAAATTGTTGCAACTTAAACTTGCATTTTTTGGGTGCAGTACCTCCATGGCGTGAAATATTACAGTACTAATCTTACTTCAGGAACCTATGGAGGAGTATTGCCAATGGACTATAACTGTCCATAGACTGCTATAACAAAATTGTCACCATAAAATTTCAGGCCACTGCTCCCGTAACATAACTCTGCTACTTACACTACATTATTATGGAAAGTGGCAAAACTACAAGAAGAAGCGATAGTGATCATACTGTAGATGTTTCAGCATTCCTACCAGTGGCATGTAATACATATTTGTATATACCAATAATCTACATCAGGGTCTTCAAACTTTTTTGAGTGGTGGAACCCTTTTTTATATACACATACAACAAGATTGTCCATCTAAATACCACAATTGGAGCTATTTAATTCAGAGATGGGTAACATACAGCTTATGTCGCACTACAATGGGAGCTGTTGGCCAAAAAACAGCTATATGGCCTCAGATTAACCATCTTGGTTTAAATGAAAACATTGCCCAAAATGTTGTTGTAATTCTGTTTAACTAACCCTTCACATACAAACAAGCATGCACACTTGCTCTCTCGCACTCACACAAAAGACAGACATACAAACACTCTCTTAATAAAAGATTACATTTACTATTATAAATGTGATTTGTTCATGCTTCATTGTTACTCTATGTTTCTATGTTAACATTAAACTAATTAACCCTTTGAGTGCTTTGCAATGCGTTGCGTACGCCTCTGGCACTCAAAGGGTTAAGAGTAAAATAAAAATCAGAATACGGAGTGGGTATCTATTCTTCTTGAAACCCACCACCACCTCCTGAGGACATAAGCAACTCCTCCTTAAACAAACACAGTTACTACCTTGGCACAAATACACCTGTCAACACCAAATTCAGTTCACAGGAAGTCTTTCAATCTAGCACACAGAGAGTCTTGCAGGCGGGCATACACATGATTTGGCAAACAGTCTGGCAGATGCTGACAGAGATTTAACAAAACGAATGCACTGGTCTGTTTGTAACTATGGCAATGCATTGGTTTTATTAGAGGCCATGTCTCTTTAACCCCTTGGATGCTAGAACACATCCTTCTCTACTATCCAAGGGGGCAAAGTACGAGATTAGTTTATTTGTTTGCAGGATTATATCACACCAAGCAAACATACGTGTGTGTGTGTGTGTGTGTATATATATATTATAGCAGGGCTTATCATTTTAAGTACTTTGCTACTAGCCAGACCTGAAAAGTTACTCGCCACTACAAGCTAAAACATACCCACCAGGGCTGAATTTCTACTCGCCAGGGCTACATACCATTGGCTAGTGGCGAGTGGAAATTTTGAGCCCTGCATTATAGAATGTAAGATTTCAGTTTCTGTGGTATACGTTATGCTTGAACCGTATGTATGCACTGTAAATATGTGTACTGTCTACGTAATCGTAATTATGCATCATGGTACAATTGTTAAACATTCTATTAAACAAAAATGTTTCATTATATAGTTTATCCTGCTTATTTTGAAATATCCCCACAAGACTTACAGCTGTCACTGCTCTTCTATCAAATTCTCTATGTGTGTGTGCGTTTCTCCTCTGTGAGATTTTCCTATTACTCTTCCTTGAAACCTTCTGTGTACTCCACTGTGAGGCTCAGTGGGGGAAATGGATAAAAAAAAACATCTAAGGCATAAGCCGTAATGGGTATTTGTGTGATGTTTGCTCTAGAGTATATGAATAAATATGATTGCATAAGTTTTGTATTTGTCTACTAGGCTCACTGAAAAGTCTCAATTGCAGATTTTCTCCCAAGTATTCTAACAATTTCTGTATCACTTTTTTCATAAACGGACAGTACTGTCCTCACTCTGTCAAACCTAACCACATGCCCTCTTGACCCAGTCCTGGTCAGCTCACTCAAGAACTTTCTCCTCTACTAACTCCAACCCTTACTAATTTATTCAACCTCCCACTGTCAACCGGCACTTTCCCATCCTCTTTCAAACATGCATTAATCACACCCATCCTAAAGAAACCCTCCCTGGACCCAAACTCACTGTCAAACTACCGGCCCATTTCTCTACTCCCGTTCGTCTTCAAGCTCTTTGGGCGTCTTGCATATAACTGGCTCACTAAATTCCTTTGCTCCCATTCCCTGATAGAACGCTTGCAATCTGGATTCCGTCCTCATCACTTCACTGAGACTGCCCTCACTAAAGTGGCCAACGACTTGCTCTCTGCAAAGTCAAAAGGTCACTACTCCCTACTCATTCTCCTGGACCTGTCAACTGCCTTTGACACAGTAGATCACCCACTCCTCCTCCAAGCCCTCCACTCCCTAGGTCTCTGTGACACCGCCCTCTCTTGGTTTTCATCATATCTCTGCAACCTCTCCTTCAGTATTTCCTACTCTGGCTCCACTTCTCCACCCCTCCCACTGTCTGTCAGAGTGCCTCAAGGATCAGTCCTGGGCCCCTTGCTCTTTTCAATTTACATAGTGTCCTTTGGCAAAGTAATAAACTCCTTTGGGTTTCACCATCATCTCTATGCTGATGACACTCAAATCTGTCTTTCCTCCCCAAACCTCACCCGTTCCCTCCTGTCCCAGGTATCTGACTGTCTGTCTGCTGTTTCTTCCTGGATGTTCTCCCATCAACTCAACCTTGGCAAAAACAAACTAATTATCTTCCCTCCCTCTACAACCAGCCTTACCCCAGACATTACCCTCACTGTTAACAACACACCAACCCCTACAGCATGCATTTGACCTCGCCTTATCCTTCATTCCTCACATCCAGTCAATCTTCAACTCTTGCCGCCTCCACCGTCGCAGCATCTCTAGAATCTGACCCTTTCCCACCCAAGACACTACTAAAATTGTAATCCAAACACTCATCACGTCCCGTCTTGACTACTGAAACTCATTACTAAGTGGCCTTCCTCTCACCCAACTAACTCCACTACGTAATGAACTCTGTGCAAGACTACTCTACCTCACTCGTTGCTTCTCTAACACCACTCCCCTCTGCCAGTCCCTACACTGGCTCCCACTAGCATGCAGAATTAAATTAAAAATTCTGGTGCTAACATCACTCCTCAAGCTAGCCAATGACTTATTGTACTTAGCTACCTGTCTGTTTTTGGTCAGTCAGTCAATGTGGACAGGTGCCTGTGCTGTAATTGTAATTTGTTCCCCGTGGTGCAATTGGCTTGCCCCAGCATTGCTTAACTTTTAACCCTTTGAGGACCATAAGGATAAAACATGCTGAACTTCCTTAATGTGAGCACCACTGCACTGTTGAAGTGCAGTCAGGCTTACACTCCGAAATACGTCATCCTGTTTTCTCATTTCTTTGAATGATGAAGCCATGCTGTGCCCCACCAATATGGTCACATGAGCTGAGGTATTCATAGCAACACCTCACTGGGTTGAGCAGGAGCACTTGCCATGTGCTAGGGTTATGTGTTGCAGCATAGTGCATATATGTGTCTAGGGGAGGAGAGATACTGTCACCATTAGGAAGTTTCTTTTTCCCTTCTTGGAGTTTAACAAACCAGTCACAGTGCAAATATATTAATAAATATACATGAGCAAGAGCCACTTGGTGGGGTTTATGAAAACTGTCCCCAGGCCAGCTCTCACAACTGTAGTTTGTACTGGCTAGCATATAGACATCTTAATCCTTACTTGCTCATACAGGTTATCACTGTGTCTTTTAGTTCAGCTCCACAGGAGAGAAAAAGCTAAATTACCATGATGAAACATATTCACCACTTTGGAAAAGGTACATTTACTGCTCAAAAGAGAGTATGGAGACTACTGCTCAAAAGAGGGTATGGAGACGTCTGCAGTAAAGAAGGGAGCACTGCTTCAAATGTGGGGATGGATTCCACTATCCCCTAATGAAGAGCTACCACTGCAAAAAAGTACATTATGCTCCAGACGCAGATGGAGAGTCTCCTGGGGTCTGATCAGTCTTCAAATACATGTCCTACTGAAACTATGTTATCGTTTGTAGATGCTAGGGAAGTGGTCAATGCATTAACCCCTTGCTTATTAGAAATGCTTTGAATGTGTTAAAGACCACCACAGCAAAATATTTGTGAACCACTAGTATAGGAGATCTAATGTTGAATGGAAAAACGAAATAGTTTGAGAAATCTGGGAAAGGACCAGAAAAAAACTTGATCCCCTGGTAACTATCCTACATTCTCCTTTATTGGTCATTAATCCTTCATCACAATAAAGTACACTTATCATTTAAAGAAACATTTGTCTGTTAACCATAGACTAATTTACATAATGGTTTTATTTTTCTAAAATGCTATTTTTTTTTTATTAATTTAGAAGTTGAACTTAGTTGACCAATGTGAAGTCAAGCATGCATCAGTAAGTTTTTTGGTAAAAGTACATAAAATAGTATTTTCTTTAAGACTTTTTTATTACCCTTTAAGCGCCAGAGGATGATCGTGCTTACATCTCTGGGACTCAAAGGTTTAACTATACAGAGAAGCACTTGGATCCTCTCAAGAGGCAATTTGACTGCTGATACTGAGATACATATCTGGGCGCTGCATCTTCATGTGGTGATGTGAGGGACTTTAACTTGTTCCTTGGTGGTGTGCTAACAGGAAGACACCATACTCAGGGATTACCCCACAAGGTTTTTTGCCCACCCATCTCCAGTGTCCTGAATGATTGACACACAGTTCAGCGTCAATCACTCCCTCCAATTCAATGTGCCATACAGCTTACACCAGGAACATGGCACTGAAATGGGTAAATACAATCCACCATCCTAGAGCACACAGTGAATCTCACATGACTATGAGATAACCACAAACAGTGCAGACACAGACAGGAATGTATCTTTGAATTCCACTACCAACTCAATCAGGGCAGGTTTTTGGTGGGTGCCAAGGGAGCAGATCCATGAATATACTGACCCCATGGTAGCATTGCAGTTCCAGTTTGCCTATGATGGGTTGTCTTGGACTTACGTCCATTAATGCCTATTCTGGATCCAAGCTCCAGCACACCACCATCTTGCAGCAAAATCCCTGTGTTGTTGTGTATACATCATGTTGTTTCCTAACCCAGTGTCTCCTTTTGCCCATGGTCCTTTCTTTATTCCCAGCTTCTCTATACCCCAAGTTTCTCTCCTTCCTCCCCAAGGCTCTCTGTTTGCCCCTGTCTTTTCTCTTATGTACCATTCTCTGTCCCTGTAATTCTTTACCTATCACGGTCCATCCTCTTTCACTCCCTGTCTGTCCTTAACCCTAGTGGTCGCTTGCACTTTGGAAGATGAGTTCCATCTGCAATGAAGGTGTGGAAGGGTTTCCTGTATTTCCTTTCTCCTTTTTAAGAACTTCGATTCCACAAAGGATTAATCCCCAAACAGAGGCCCTGCAGGAAAATATTACTCTGCAGGGGTGTTTTCCTATGACCCCACCACCTTGGCTAGTTAACTCCATCACAACACCAGATTAAGTTGCAGAGACCAGGCATGTATGTCTGTGTACTCCAGTTGCTCTTAGTACATCAGCCTCAGAAAGTACTCACAATATCAGCTGTAATAGCCATATTGAAGGGGTGAAAAACCTGTGCTTCTACAGCTTCCATCATTCACAGGTAGCCAATGACTAGCTGAGGATTATGGGATTTACAATCCAACAACAACTAGAGTGTTTGTATGGAGTTCCCCAACCACATCCTTAAATATCACTAACATGCAGGTGTTGAGGATTCCCTGTCTGAGCACTGGTGTGTAATTAGCGTATCTTTTAGTTTGATTAGTTGACCACTGTTCAGGCAGAGGAATCCAGAAAACCTTTACTGAAAGGCAAGGGGAGTAACCTAACACCCACCAGCTATGTAGCATACAATTACCATCATGATGGGAGGTAGTCTACAACAGCTGGAGGGCCTAAGGGGTACTCAAGGACAGCTGTTGTGAAACTCAGCTTAGAACATTAGAACATCTGCGTTCCAACATTTTATAATGAGGCTTCCTTGCGCTTTACTTTTTTATACTGTGGTATTCATTGCAGAGCTTTGAATACTCTGTGGTGTGTGTAAGTAATTTGTTCATGTTAGGTTTTTAACATTGGTCGGTTGGTCGGAGGGCTGATGTGATTTGATATTAAGCCCTTCTAATCGACCATTCTTTCCACATGCTGATATTTTCCTTAGCGTGAATCTATGGATGGATTTTCTACTCTGAGGCCTGACCTTGGTTGATGATATGAATGTTTCTGTTTCTATTGTTTGGAGATTGGTTTTGATTGGAGGTTGACTCTTCAAATTCTAACAGTTTATGAATATGACTTGATAGTCTTGATTAAGTGTGTGTAAAGCGAAACGCATGGACTTAGTATAGCATGTGTTACATGAAGATCTGAGACTGATAGTCGATGTCCGAAGCTTGGTATATGTTTTTATTTTTGTCTTTAATAAAAGTGGATTTTGCCATCGATACATTTGTCTTTGACATACCACTTTGTGAAAGTGGTGCAGTAGATTTTTCACATGCTTCAACTGTATAGAGACTGAAGGGAACCCTGGCTTGCATGCTGAATCAGTGGATCTTTCACGTTAAGCCCATTGCTGTAATTTGTGGAACTGGCAAGTACTCTTTGTAGCACAAGTTTGTTTGTTCTTGCATCCTTGCTCTTTACCACTTCATTTTATTAGAACAGGCTAATATGATATAACTACTTCAGGGAATAAAATGCATTTTCTGTTATCATAGGTCAAATATGCATGCTCTGAATAATCATTTTATATTCCTCCATTTCAATTCTTATAGTGGGTGGAAGCTCAGGGTTTTTTTTTTCCAAAGATGCTTTTGCATTTATTTTTATATCTCTTTGTAAAGGGATATAGCGTTATGAATAATCTACTGAAACGGGTTCAAGGACAGCATTCTACTGTAGTAGACTTTGAATCAGCTAGTACTTGTGAACAAAACACATCATGTTTCATTACTATATTAAGATATAATAGACCTTGGGAAAAAAATGCTGACAAGTTCTGTGCATCATGGAAACATACGTCTCCAAATTGTCAGTAAGAGAACAGGTGTTCAGTTACTGAAGCACCAGACTAGTAAATGGAGAAGTAACTATGTCACTTATGCTGTTGACCTGTGCTCCTTCCCTAAAGTACCTGCTAGCAGAAACAGGATAAATGTATCTCCTAACCTATCCATCGGCTGGACATTTGGCTAATATAACACACAGACAGTTCTGAATTAATTTAGAATATGCAAACTTAAAGTCAAGGTGACAGTTTCCCGTAACACTATGTACTAAAAAGCACACATAAGCGTAACTTACTCCATTTCCTGCTCATGCTATGGTGGTGGTGTTTGCGATTTGCTCACATTAAAGCAATGGCGAAATGCGTTTGACGTTATGACTAAACTGATCAGACGTTTCTTGTACATACCTGAAGTGCAACTACATGAGTTGGAATGAACATCAAAGAAGCTATGCTGGCAGATTTGTTCATTCCCTCCGCTGAGGCTAATATGCAGAGATGATCAGGAGCAATTCTTGGAAGAACCAGCTGCACCATCAGAGGCGGTCAATAAATATGCCATTTGCTTTTAATGGAGCTTTTAACTTCTTCAGTGCTAGAGAGGCCTCCAACAAATTGCTTTGCAATGATCTGTTGACCTTTCTAAAATTCAAGAGGGGTTAAAAGCTCCATTCAGTATGTGTTATTTGCTTGCTAGGTTGTAGTTGGTTTGTTCCAGAATTACACGATTGCTTCTAAGAACATCAGTTTCACTACTCTTGCTGCCAAAAGACAGATTTACTGGGACTCACTGAGGTTGATGTCCTGAGAGGAACTGAAGTCTTTCTTGTGCAAATGAATTGTACCAAATAAAAATTCCAATAATCCACTTTGATTTAAGAGGTACATTTAATCTCATTAAAGCTAGAGAGGTCTCGATTACATTGCAAATCAATCCTATGTAGACCATGAGCATTCAATTAGTTATAAGACCAATTTAAATAAATATGATTGTTTTATTTGTTCCCTATGGTGCAGTTGCTTTGCTCCATGATTAGTCCAGTTCTCAGTGTTTCACTTCCTAAAAAATGTTATATATTGAGCTCTTTCAATTATGTCAGTGACTAAAAATGACTAACCATGAAAAGAAAAATAAACAAAAATATTACATAGGAAGGATAATGTTTTTCTCTGTCTGCTCTCAGATTTCCTTTTGGTTGCGCTGCCACCTATGGGCCTAATTGGCTGGAGCCATCTCCATCCACATGTATAAAAAGTTTATAATTCCTAACAAAAGCTGTACAAGCAATACATTTTATTTTATAAGCAACTTAACTTTTTTTTAGGAGCAAGGATATGTTTTCTATCTGTATTAATTATAAATTCATTTTGAAATTCGGTCAAAAGCACATTGTTATATGCTTAAATTAATCAAGATTATAGACCACTCATTTGCTAGAGGTTCACTTTATCCATAATGAATACTAACCGTCGTCCTTACAGAGATGGCCAAACAGGCTAGATTTTAGGAATGACATAATTCTGCGTAAATTTTGTAAGTGGTTATAAATCAGGGTCTAACTGAGTAAGGGTGCTAACATTGTAAGGCAGGGAGCAATTTGTGAGCAATCCACCTGCGCTATAGGGGACAAAATAAAATTTCCCAAGTTATCATTGATATAAAAGAGCTTTTACCCCACTGAATGGTATTGGTCTCAAATGTGTTGGAAGACCATGTGCCAGAGACCTCTCTAGCATTGAGCGGGGTTAAAATTCCAATTTAAATCAACTGGAATTTTTATTTGTCCCTTATGGTGCAGTTTGTTTTCTATGAATTGCTCATATTTTTTCTCATTAAATCTGTCTCTTTAAGTGCCACTGCAGAGCAATTAGTTGCACATCTCTCTGGAACAGAAGGAGTTAAAAGAATCTAACAAAACTGACCTGTTTTTAGAACCTGATGTTGGGAATTGGCTACCCCTTTTACCTTGGATCATCACTTGGGATTTCTAGAATAATTGTTTTTTATGGAAATGTTGTGCCCTCAGTACTATTATCTTAACTGGTAGATTCTATAAGATGCAAACATTGTGGGGAATTGCATTCAAGGTGCTAACTCCTTATTTTTTTGGGGGGAGTCTTTTCAGGGCAATAAAGAGTTTCAATGTTCTCTTTTTTATGACTATATAGAGCACTCTATTGCTTCTATAAGAAACTTCTTCTTAACATTTGCAAGGGTTGTGGGAACAAGAGAGCTTCATGGACTCCACGCTTGACCAAAGATCCCCCTTCAGTTGACTAGGTGGAGCATAGGGTTCAATATTTACTTTAGCCCCCTTTCAAGGGGAAGTGAAGGGAGGTGTCTTTTGACTTTCTTGTCACTCTCTAACGCTCTCTTATAAACCCCTAAAAATATTTGTACAAACCCCTTCTATCTACAATCCAGTGATACTTATTAAAACCTGTATCATATTAGGCAGAGGTGAGGGCATTTTTATCTGAAGTACTGTTAATGTGGTTATAGTCTGTATATTATGTTGAAAACAAGCAACTAAACAAACAAACAAACAGTGTTCTGATCTAAAATCTGGCAAAATCTGGCACTTCACATTGAAAGCAGGTTCAACAGAAGTGCTGAATTTTAGATCAGGTTTTCAAATACCAAATACCACATACAGTAGCGAAGAAAAAAAATATTGTTTTTCCGAAAGACATTTTTGTCCCCTGAATGATACAAGCTATGGAGATAAACATCACCTATGTGCCTCTTGAACCAGGAAAGTCTCTCTCATGTAACAAAACATCACTGTCTAGCGATACACTACAACTTTCCAATTCAAAAATGAAAATATACAGTAGATATTCCCAATGGTGATAAAAAGGGTTCAGGCAAATTCTTCTGTCAAGAAAATTAAAAAACTACTAATTCCTAAGGACTCACGCAAGAATAATTTTTGTTTTCTTTGCTCCTGATCGTGCATTTATAATAAAAGGTAACCAGAATTATAACGCATTTATGTAGAAAAGCAGACTCAAAATGCACAGAAACACAAGCTTGACATTCAAAAAAATGTCAAACCACACAGGGAACACACATCTTAAAAAAGAAATCCATGCTAAGACCAATAGAGGGCATAATCTGACCAAGAGACACGTAAGATGTTTTTCTTTTGGAATCCGAGTAGCTCTAACACTGGAAGAGACTTTAAATGCAAGGATATTGCCAGGTTATTTTTGGATCTAAACCAAGAGGGTCCTTTGACAGATCAAAATGAGGCAGAACTTCTATAGCACCTGTGCACAGAGGCTCTTTCATTTGCAGAGTGTTCAGATTACAACACCTCTGGCTTTAGTTGCTCTTATTCAGGAACATTGCTTTGAACTTGCTCCTGGGAAGGGAGGCTTACCACAGTAATGGCCAAATTTTATTAATGAACAGGGAGGGTGTAAAAATTCCTCCATTTAGCTTTCATAATGGCATACTGTCGACTCCCATCTCCCTCATAAAGATGTATTTATTTACTTATTTTAACAGTTGGTAGAATTGTACCATTTTTATCTGTTAATAATTTTAACCTTTAAATGCCATATGGGTGTCCAATCATTTCTCTGCAATCTGTTGGGCACTCCTCTAGCACTCAAAGGATTAAACTTGTAAGTGCTCAATTATTTATTTGATTTTTAATTGTTTTTAATTGGGCAGTTTGGAAATTGTAAAAAATGCTCATAGTTAATCTGAATTTTTCTAATCTCAATTCTTTGTATGGAATTAACACTCCTCCAGATGCAAGCAGTAGACATATTTATTAAGCAGGATATGATTACAAACATATAACCTAATAAAGCATGAAGTAGCTATGTATTATATTAATTCTCAGTGTCCAGAATAAACATGTCTAATACATGGTCTCTTCATAACTGAAGTCACTGATATGATTCTGTTACAGAAATGTAGCTTGTGTTGCACTCCCTAACAGCTGTTAACTAAGATAATTATAGTGAAAAGTGTCTTCTTTACATAGCTGTCCATGGAAATGGCAGTGGGGGGTATGTATAGGTTTTTGTGGTGTTCTTTTACGCTTCACCTATTATCTTGCTATGCACTCACAAGTTGCAGAAAAACAATGGCAAGAAATTATAGCTACACATGTTTTAGGGATAGTATTCTGGGCTTGTTTGCATAAAAGTTTTAAATTATAAAATCATAATAATAACCTCCAACTTACCTCAAGATGGCGCAAAAAAACGGAGTTTGAGGTCATGTGGTCTGCATCCATGGACATGAGTTTGAGGACTGATTAAAGATGCTATGTCTTTAACCAAGATGCAAGGGAAAAATTCAAGCAGGCAACTTCCATTAGGAAGTATTAGTTTTCCTTTAATGAGGGTGGAATATATGCGCCAATATGCACACATAACCCAGAGGTTTAGGAGTATTGGTTTTATGGTAATTTATAAGTCCATAACAGAGAGATTTGTATTAGGAATGACGCAGGACCATCTGCAAGTAACATAACGTACATACAATGTAACAGTCTGTGGGGCACAGTTATCAATATGAGTATATTTTTGGAGGCACAAAGTCTTATTTTATGTTGTTATATCTGTTATTTTATCTAGAATATTTTCTATTTTATAACAGTTTTAGTTATTTCATGAATATTCTCCCTGCAGTGGATGGACAAATATAAGACATATGAAAAAAATTATTTGTGGCTATGTACCTCCCTTCCTCCCTTAGTATGGACTAAAAGAGTAAATGTACTTAAAACTCATGGGATAAAGCAAGGTATTTTAAGTATTAATTAGGTCTGAGCTTTTTAAATAATTATGGAATGGGCAGAATTTGATTCTTATCAAGTTTTGTGTTTCTGTGTCATCAGTAGGAATGGGTGAAAATTTTCACCTCAAACCAAAATTGGTGAATAATGGCACTTCCCTCTTGGTGAATAATTTCCCACAAAAAGTCCAGATTTTACACTATTTTTCGACTAGCTCAGTCCATTGAAATCAATGGAAACACTGAATTTACACACAACACATATCAAATTTTATTTCCCAAAGGCATGGTATAAAAGGGGTATGAGGTGCCTGTGTTGGTGGAGTATGGGGAAAGAATCAGTTGATCAGGGAATTTTTTTTGGAGGTGTTGTTTACTGGTATTTAGGGGACAGTTAATGAATAAATAAAATTAAAAATAAAATAAGAAATTGGTACATAACATGACAGAGGCAGGGATCCCCTGACATAAGCTACAGCTGGGGCAGACTGACACTTGATGGGATAGAGTGTTTTGTTGAGGATGATTTGTAGGACTTAGGCTTGTTGTTAGGGGCCCAAGCCCGAAGAAACATTGATTTGTAGGACTTAGAATTATTAGAGGCACAAGCCCTGAGGAAACATTAGACTTTTTCTTTTGTAGGCCTTTTTTCTTTTGTAGACCCGGAGAAAAAAAATGTCGTACTGGCCTGGTTCCATCATGTCATGTTATTTTGGCCAGTGGCCACTGGCCATTGTCAAATGCCCCAGTGTAATTGTGAAATTTGCGGCTGCTGTGCTTGATGCTGCTGCTGAGTTGTTTAAACAGCAGGATGATTAGGCAGCTCAAAGGGAATGGGATCAACAACAGCAGTAACATGGATGATGGATTCCACTTGCCACATCTATCTCCAGTGATGTGCCTGAGGCAGTAGCAGTACCATATCTAGCCCCACCACTTCAGGTATATGTGGAGAAAAGGTGACGTTGGACAATAATGCTTCTCCACCTGCCCCTCCTCCAAAACCATGGGTGTGTTATTACTATAACATATTTTTTTCCCTTGAGAGCAGGAACTGTGCCTTTCATCAGCAACTGCAATGTGCACTGTGTTTGTGATAAATAAGGGAAGGACTGGGAAAAGTGGGCACATCTGTACTCAAACCAAACACCTGGCACAACTCTATCCAAACACCATGACTTTTAGGGTCCCCAATCTTAAACCCCCCAGCAGAAACCAAGTACTGCTGCTGTCACTACACCCCTTGTCCACTCTCCGTTAAAGGGATAGTAATACTTATAATGTAAAACAATATGTTGCAGGGTTTATCCCCCTGAGTAAAACAAGGGCATTCCCACTTCTGAAATGTGTTTTATTCAAAAGTTATTACAGCTCAAAGTTGAATTTTTTAGGTGCAATATCACAATGGCCTGAAATTGTACAGTGGCGCTGTTGTTACACCATCCTGCGGAGATTTATGGTTAAAAATTATACTTTGAGCTGTAATAACTTTTGAATAAAACACCTTTCAGCAGTGGGAGTACGCTTGTTTTACTCAGGGGGATAAACCCTACAACATCTATATTTTTTTTACATTTTAAGTATTACTATCCCTTTATGGACAAATGACAACTTGTAGGTAGTTTAATAATAATGATGAATCCTCCCTGCCACCAGGTTCTGCAGGATGAAATCTCCTCAGATGCTGCTTAATGCCCTGGTTGTGGTTATTCTCCACCATGCTAGCATGTGTGGTCAGAGTACAACAGTGTGCAATGAGCAGACACAAACTGTCACATCCTGATAGCTACTGAATGGCTATCAACTGGGGAGGGGAAGATGATCAAGGTGGATCGCCAAAAGATGAAGTTACCCTAGAGCAAAAAGTTGATGGTGAGCCAGGTGTTTCGCTCGCCATCGAACCTTCTGCCTCTGGCTGGGTTTCTCTGTTTTTCCTCTTCTTTGATCTCCACCTTGCCTCTTGTTGTCTTTGAGGAGAGTTAGGGAGTACAGCAACAGCGATGCCCGATTTCTTTGGTGAGTGGCTTTAACTTGTTTCACATAAATCTCATGGTGTCTATGCTTCATATGTGTTATCAGGGCAATTGTGCCAAAATGCTCTCCATCCTTTCCCCATTTTACTGACTTGTCACAAATTGAAAACAGTGCCATTGCTGATGACTGCACTGTGCATGCCCCAACAGAAAAATAGTCCCACACCCAGGACTTCAGTGGGGAGGGGAAAAGTGGAGAAGAATAGCCTCTTTCTTCTTGTCCTCCACATCCCCTTCACTGGCTGGGGCAGAGGATGTTGTTGCTGCTGTTGCTGCTACTGCCTCAGAATCCGCAACTAGGGCCAGGAGTATTGCTGCTGGCAAGTGGAACCTGTCCTAGTCCCACATCACTGGACCCCATTCCCACTGTGTCCACGGTGGTCTGTGACACACTAGCCTGCTCCTCAGTATCCATCTGCCCCAGCAAATCAGCAGCAGAAGGAATTAGAGCAGTAGCAAACTCTGCATATTCCAAAAGCTCACTGCTGGTAGTGGTGGTGATACCCATCCCCATCCCTGTTCTCAGTTTGGGTTAAAAAGGCCATCAATGTCTCTTCAACCCCAGCTCCTCCACCATCAATATCGCCACCAGTCCCTCCTTGCTGCTGCTGCTCACTGGTTGGAGGAGGTGATGAGAAATGTTCCCTAATGTCACACTTACCATTTCTTGTTGACTTGAAGAAGGCAGACTGACAGCACTAGCAACAGACACAGGCAGCTGATCTATGCTCCTGGTGGTGGTATTATTGCTGCTAGGCAACATTTCTGCCTTCTTCAGGATCATGTTCCACCTGGACAATGCTGTTGGGGGAAGGGGACCCCCAGGGTCAGGGGAATAGTGTGGGCTCCCTTGACCACTAGTCTGTATGCTCTGCATTACTTCCCCTACCACTCCCCTAACACTAATCCCACCAGCTGCTTCTCCATCACTGTTACTACTACTAACTCCAACCAAGTAATGCAGAGAGTCCAGACTAGTGGTCAAGGGAGCCCACAACATTCCCCTGACCCTGGGAGTCCCCTTCCCCCCACAGCATTGTCCAGGTGGAACATGATCCTGAAGAGGGCAGAATTGTTGCCTATAAGCAATAATTTCAGTCTCTGAGTCTTCCTCCTCACTAGTAATATGATCACCCCATCCTTCACTCCTAACACTCTGTACAAGCTGCTGGACTTTACCAGTAGTAGTACTAGTGACGGGACTGCTTGGGGATGGCAAGTGTGACTTAGAGTCCCCTGCTGTCACACTTGGGATCATCTTCTCCTTCCCCATTCTGAAATTTGCAAGACACAGTGGTAGCAGCACTGGCAGCAGGATCGACACTGGCAGCAGGCACAGCACTGGCAGCAGGGGGAGCACTGGCAGCAGGTACAGGTAGCTGACCTTTATGCTCACTCTACTACCCTCTTCTTCCTCTGCCTTTGACAAAAATGTCCCCAAGATCCCTAGGGGTGATGTAGCGGGAGTGGCCCACATTGGGTGTGGGGAACCAGGACATCATGTTGGTGTTAGTGGTCACTTCCTCCTCTTTAGACTCACTGGATGTATTTTATTGTTATTAAACTTGCTCATAGTGGTAGCAGTCACTAAGAGCCTCTCCTGCCTAAGTTTTGCAAAGCAACTCACAGCACAACAACCTAGCACTTCTCTCTCTCTCTCTCTCTCTCTCTCTCTTTCTCTCTCTCTAGCTCTGGAACTGCTTGTATTGTGTTTCACTTCCTGGAAAACAAGACATTTGTATAGAAAAAAGGTGAAAAACACGTAATTAAAGGGTTGAAAACTTTCTAGCCATTGAAAAAACAGTGAAAATTTTTGCCAATGGCCGAAAATGGCTACGATTATAATCGCTTTATGTAAAGCGGATTTTCCCAAGAATAAGTGGAAAAGAATGTGGTTTTCATTGATTTTTTCGCAGGAACATGGTGGGGCCTTTTGCCTATCCCTAGTCACTAGTATCCCACATTTGTTCACAAGTTTCCTCCTTTTTATCATTCAATTTGCACCTCAGATCTGTTTCAGACAATTGTTCTTTTCACAGATGGATCACTTAGTAGTATCTAAAGGATCTAGCTATGTGATAAGCAGATGCTGAGCAGCACAGTAAGGCATCTGCTGATAAATTGCAAGGGTCAGAAAGGACTCCATGATAAATCTCACCCTATAAAGGATCTTCCCTTTAACCCCTTACCACCCGAGGACTTACATGCACATCCCGAGCGGATGTCCCAGGTGGACAGAGGATGTACATGTACATCCCGGAAGTCATTTTAAGTAATGGAAAAAAAGTTTGGTGGGCATTAAGTGCCGGCCGCGTGCGCACAGGGACGGTCACTAAGGGGTTAAAGCTGAACTCACATGAAAAGTGCATACTGCATGGTTACATTTGTACCATGCACAGTAGTCATTAATTCAACCCTGAAGAATGCTGTTTTCAATAGTGTTCACTTTTAAAGTGATGATCTGATAACCCAATCCATATAGTGTAGAAAAGAAATTAGGATTTGTTAACACATTGTTATATATGGATATGTATAAGAGCGTATGCTAACTTGAGTGCATAATGGCATATGCTCTCCACCATTATTAATACTTTAATATAGGCAAGCCCCAAATGCCTCCCCTGTAGCATGCACAGGAAAATGGACTAATGCTGCTGCAGTTTCCTTGTGACTATGTTAGTACATAGAGTAAAAGAAAGCATAGTGGAAACTAGGACTGCTCTGAAAGACCCATACACTACAGCACTGCCCTCCCTGTGCCACAAGAGGACAAATTTGATATACGTAGCTTTTTAGCTATTTTAGCACCAAAGTACTTCTTCTTACCGAGTAGTTATTTCAGGAATCATTTACCTGTTGTGCTCTGTAATTTAAGCTGATCTGAGATTGCAACGTACTCAGAATTCCATACTAATTAAAAGTGTTAAACCAGTGTTCTCATCAGCGCTGTACTTGAAGTATATTTCATATATTGTACTAGTCTTCCGTCATATTACATTTCAAAACTAAGTGAGAGATTAATAAAACTGAAGTAATAAAGAGTCTGTAAGCTTGTCACATAGCGACTTAAAGATATGTATAAACGTTTAGCTAAGTTGTCTTTTTTTTAGAAAGTGGAGTAAAAATGGTCTTGTCCATATAAGAACTGTGTTACAGCATATTAGCATATCTGCTAATTGTGCCAAAAATGAAGGCAGTTTTAGTGAATAAATCTTACTGCCAGGTATAACTTGTTCTTGATGGAAATATATAGTGCTAGCTATGTATGCAGACAAAAATTCTCACTTGTGAAAATTCTGAACATTTTCTCAGAATATTCTCAGACATTTCTCATACAGACATATTTACAAACTTTTCTTCTTTATAAATATGACCTGTCAATGCAAACTTTAGCGACTGTTCTTAAACATACCCTATGAATTGTTTTTATACATCTCCCCTTAAGGGCCTTACGTATAACAGCAAACTGCACTATTTCTACAGCAAACCAAAGACAGGTTTGTACCACAGAGAACAAATATACATTCTCATTGATTTAAATAGATTTTTTTTTTTTACTTTGAATGCTAGAGAAGTAAAGAACCCAGTCCAGAAAGTCCTGTTCTGCTATGATTTGTAGCTTTGCCTGTTTTTATGGATACACCTGTGCCACTACTCCAGCTCTGCTTTTACCTGTCTTCCAGTCTGATTTCCAGGACACGCCTACTGAGGCCTATTTTGAGCAGCCTTACAGGCACTACAGTGTACCTGTAGCGTGCCTTACTGACTCGGTGTTCCAGTGCTGAGATTCCTGTGTTCTGCATATGACCTTGGCTTTTTATTCTAATCTAGCTCATTAGCCACCTATCCTGACCCCTGCTTTGTTCCAGAACTGATTATCTTTTCTGATTTGAATCATATGACCATGACTGTTTGTGAGCCCCTAGTTGTGTTATTCTCGAATGTAAGCCTCTTGCAGTTGATGCTGATCCCTAACTTTGTACTCAATCAGCAGCAACCTCGAAAATAAGTTTTGTCTACCAATCTGTGGCCACCCATCATCCAGTTTCTCTCTGCTAGTGAGTAATACTTTTGACTCACTGCTTTCTATTTCTCGGTGACTGTTCCTGGTTATTGTTTTTGCATTTGTTCTCCTTGTAACCAGCTCTGCTTTGCAGATCTGCCTCCTGCCATGTTAGTCACTGTGACAAGACATGTCCAATCCATTTGAAGCAATGTGTTGAAGACCTCTCTAGCATTCAGTGAGTTCCAGAATCACACCAATATTTTTAGTATTACAGCCTCCATACAGTACATTGATGCACAAGAAGATATCATCAATTATAACAAACAGATCTAATAGAGTAATAGGTATTTTAAACATAGAAATAGCAAACAGTGGTTTAATAACACCAACAAAGACAAAATATACAGTAATATTGTATATTTTTTGTATACGTGTTTTTTTTCTTAGTGGAATCTTGGATAGTAATGCATTTTTACCTTTGTCTTTCTTATTTTGTAGTGTATATTGTATATTTTTATTTATACAGCCAGTGTACTTGGCACTTTACAGTTTACATTTAATATAGAAGGGGTACAATAAGTGCAGTGATTAAGTGCTTATAAAGACAATCCGAAGGGGAACAACAGGTGAGTATACATTAGGATAAAAGGTACTTGCCCCATAGAGCTTACAATCTTTCTTTCTAATTGTGTCATCAAAATATGTGGGTTTTAAAGGATCCTCTTTTTTCTGGAACAATGAGAGCATATTTGACATTTTCACTTCTACTATGCCTTTATGCATCAGGCTCTAAATTTCTTGTGCTGGAATAAAGCACAACATGAATATATAGCAGTGCTAGGTACATGCATTTTCAAAGCAAGTATATTGTAAATTCTAACCTTTTCCAGATGCTTAAGAAGTCATAGAAAATAAATGCACCCACAGTTAACATGAACTGTAAAATAAACAGCATTACATCAGGGTTTAAAATGTGAAGTCCTTTGCTATTAGCCAGACCTGAAAAGTTACTTGCCACTGCAAGCCAAAACATAGCCACCAGGGCTGAATTTCTACTCACCAGGGCTAAATTTTCACTCGCCGTTGGCTAGTGGTGAGTAGAAATTTTGAGTCCTGATTACATCAATATTTACAATGTAGTTTTGTGCTGTAAAGTATTTTGTAATAAATGGCCCATTAGCTTTACAGTATTTTATACATTTACATTCTTTAAATTGAAAATATCACCACATTTTAATCAACTGTTTTTTTTATGAAAGAGACTTATATTAATATTCCATTATCAAGCTTTTAATTTTTCTGAAATATATGCTTTCTGTTAGGATCAAGTGGATCAGCTCAGTTGTCATTTCCCCTCTTAAAGTGGAACTTCCACCCCACTTAAACTTAATATAGATAGAATTCTCAGTTGCCATTTTATAATCCTTTTATTTTTTTATTTATCTTTTCAAATCATAATGTACATAGAGATATAATACCTTGATAAATTACCTTTTGACGTATGAAGGGAATTTCTTGCGGTACAACTTGTACCACACAGCTTATCAGTTTCTGCCCTCTCTGCAGAAATCTAGCCCACCATCATTCAGACGTATAGCTATGATCTGGCGCACTCTCTTCTGTAGGTCATCCAGGTCAGAGAGATGGAAAAATTAAAGGGGGGCAGTATTTTCAGCACCCATTAATACATTAATACATTCATAAAGGGAGAGGGCGATGCTAATTAACAGCAACGTCAGAAACATGGCCATGCTCTCTCTATATCTCTCGGACAGCTACATAGGTATTATTTTTTACACTGTCCAAGATTGTATATTCATTATACTATTTTTTCTAAAGGATTTGGTGGGAGTCCGATTGGGGGAGAAAAGTGTGTATATGAAAGCTCTACTTTAAAGGGATAGTAATACTTAAATTTTATAATCTTGCATCTTGTAGCCCTTAAAAAAAGAAATAAAATGCCCATCTAGCTGACGGTAGGGGAATCCGGTCCCAGGACTGACGAAGGCTCTTCAGCAGAGCCGAGATCGCGTTATTTCAAAATAAATCCTTCACTGGAATGGTCTTCTGCGTGTGCTTGGTTTGCAAGACCATTTCACTGAAGGGTTTTTTTTCATTAATGTGATCTCTTCTCTGCTGCAGAGCTGCCGGTTGGTCCCAGTACCAGATTCCCCTGCAGTCACCTAGAGTGCTGACGTCAGGGAGTGGGGAACTTTGAAAGCAAATATCTCTCAAACCATAAAGGTTTGAGAGATGGCACTGGGGGCATTTAATTTCTTTTTTTAAGGGCTACAAGATTATAAAATGTAAGTATTACTATCCCTTTAAGGCTGTGATCAGAAGAAAAGTGAAGGAATTCTTAGGAAACCCAGATGCACCATGGGAGTGAAGTAAAAATTCTCATTTATTTAGCTTTGAATGCCAAAATGGTATGCAACACACTGCAATGCAATGCGAACTAACTCTGGCACTCAAAGGGTTAAATGGATAGTAATGTTTCACAATAAAAGCAGTTCCAATTACTCTTCATAGTATTTGGCCCATGGAGAGTAATATTTCAGTACTGTCAGAGTTGTAGTTCAAGAGTAATGAAATGATAAATTATCCCCCTCCCGCCCCTTTTACTAATGTAACACTGCTCACCTCAGAGCAGCAAGATGGATGGTAGAGAGGGACAATCTTCAATTAGCATAAGGAAAAACCTGTCAATGGGGCAGGGTTTTCCTTATGCTCACAGTAAGAAGGTTGTCCCTTGCTGTGATCTGTCTTGTCCTGGGACCAGATTCCACATCTGTGGAGATGGCTTACACTAGGTAAAAGGGGCGGGAGGTGGATACTTTATCATTCAATTACTCTTGAACTACAACTCTGACAGTATTGAAATAACACTCTCCATGGCCAAAATACTATGAACATTAATTGGAGTTGCAGTTTTTGTGAAACATTAATATCCCTTTAAATGGGGATTTTAACCCCTTGAATGATAGAGACAAGTATATCCTCGATAAATAAAGCTGAGTGTTGCAGCATATTCATAAATAAAGAGGCATCACTGTCACCTACAATTAATCTTTTGGAGAAATAGTATATCAATAAACTGTCATTAACGTAATTACATTAAAATACATAAACAACCAAGTATTTCCCAAAAGGGCAGAGAGATGCACAAGTTGTCTCAGTCTCAGCCTTACTAAAAGACTGTGGCAATAGTTGGAGAAGGATAGACGGTGCGGTGGAAAGCGATTCAAGAGGTTATAATGGCTGGCAGGAATTGATGGGAATTGGTAGTTTGGCAGCAGTTGATGGGCCTCATGTTGCCCACTCCTGACACATTATGTTATATTTGGCAAAAGTTTGAATTTTGTGGTGAATAGCTATTGCCAAATGGTAGTAGAGAGGGGTGTAGAGATAAAGTGATTCCAGTACAGCTGAATATCTTTGACAATGTGTTTATTATTTCTAAAATGTATGTGTCATAGGGCAAAGAGAAAAAGCTGCCAATTTAAAACTGATATTTGGGACCTTAAGATTCTAAAGTTTAACCCTTTGAGTGCCAGAGGAGTACTGCGTAGTGTACCCCTCTGGCTCTCAAAGGGGTTAAGCAACACTATAATTTCTGTCTTATTTTATGCTAAAAATTATTGTTTTTGTTCTCACCATATTGCTGATTCTATCGGCTTATACAAGCATGTTAACCTTTTGAGTGCCAGGGGATAGCCAACACTTTGTAAAGCAATGCGTTGGAAAGGGTTATGCCTGACAGTAATTTTAGAAGTAGGACTGTGTTTTTCTGAACATGTATCACTATTTTGAAAAGGATGCTTAACCCCTTAAAGACTGGCCAATCGGCGTGGCGACTTGAGTTAAGGACTGCGGAGCATTTTTTTTTTTTCTGGTTCCGGACTCCCCGAACGGTGTGCAGCCGCGGGGGGAGTCCGGAACTCCATGACGGTCATAGTACGTCATGGGTCGTTCAGTCAGATCGACCCATGACGTACTATGACCGTCAAGGGTCATTAAGGGGTTAAGAAAACCAGTTTAGCCCTGCAGTATATATATTTCATAAATCTGTGAGTGAATGACCCAATGAATATGTTTATATATGTAACACCACAATTGTACTCCGTGCTTTACAATGTAACGGTTTAGACAATACAAGATTTTAAGCAAGACTTGAAGAGCACAGGAAAAGTTAAATGGCATAGGATGAGAGGTAGTACATTTCACAGGTGAGGAGCAATGAGAGAAAAAGGTTCAATATGAGAGTGCTGTAAACATAAAAGGATATATTATATATGTTCTATGTTATACGTGATCTTTGTTGCATCATCTAGTTATGTCCATAATCTCATCGTTTTTCTTGGAAAGCAACTATGCCTGCTAAAAACAGGAAGAATGTAATATGGGGCTGTTCCTTAAATGGTGGTTAGCTCACAGGAATGAAAATATTTCCTTACTTTAAAAGGGCAGTGCCTTCTAGATGAAGACAAAAAGTAATTTTTTTTAATACAGCATCAGGTAGCTTATCCGTTACCTTCCTAAATGACCTCACAAACCTTAGAAATTCAGTTTGTTTTGCATATTTTCACCATTATCCTAGCACAAATTACAGGGATGAGCATCTTAAGACCCTCCAGCTGCTGCCAGACCACAACCCCATCATTGGCTGGCAGGGAATTATGGAAGTTGTAGTTTGGCAGCAGCTGCCATGTCGTCTACCACTAACTTAGAAGGACTGTAATAATTTTGGAGTAAGTTAATTGCACCATAGTGAATAAATAAAAAAAATCCCATTGATTTAAATGGAGATTTTAACCCCTTGAATGCCAGAGAGGTCTCCAAATCATTTCTAAGCTCTCAAACAGTTAAACGGACAATAAAAGTAATTAATTTCCTATAGTGCAGTTCATTTGCCACAGAACTGCTCCAAATCTTCACAGTACACCAGCCTCCCTATGTAATTGTTCTGCCTGTAACATGAGTTTGAAGAGGTTAGCAGGAGAAATAAACTGGATCATCAAAAAATTATTGATGATTTTTAATTGATGATTGCATTTACCATCAAAAGTAGGGGAGGAGTGTGTTCAATACTCTTCTTTCTGCTTAGGAAGGCCGATTCCATTCCATTACAATGTAAATTCAGCCAGCAAAAGAGTACGAGCCTTTTTCTTACTTTTTCTATTCCATGTCAGTGTGTATGCTGGATTTTCCAGTATTTCCAAACACAGCATTGCAAACAGCCATTCTGCTATTACATGTTAGCGGGATAACCTCCCTTGTCCTGCTTGATAAGCCTTTCCAGGTTCGGCATCTAGAAAAAAAGATCTATTCTGCCTTCAAAGGTCATGACCACCACAGTTGTCCTACTGGAGTGCTTGGAGGGGTTAACTGCTGCAAAAATGAATGTACACTACCTTAAGACCCCTCACTAGCCAAACTGGGCCCACAATTAAACCCTCCATTGCCGGATTGTCTGGAAATGCATTGTAATCAATTTGTTCCAACTGACCCAATGATGGAGGTGCTAAGCTTGTTAAAATGGAATCATTTGTTACATTTAAGGCCAAAATGACCTTCACATTATACTCCTAAATATTTACTTATCCCCCCTCATCTGTACATCTTGAGCATATCAGAATGGAGAGTGTTCAAAAAATCAACGGGGTCCTGGAACCCCAAAACTAATTTTAATACATTCAAAAATAAAACAATGAAAGCCAAGAAATGAAATCCATATGAGAAACATATATTGCCAAGTAAAATTGTTGAAAATTTGATATGTGTCCGGGACACCCTTGCTCTGCCCTTCCTAGTGGAGAGGATGTGAAAAAATGAATATGGGGTCCAGAGTCCCATATTAATTTAATGAGAAATATGGAAATGGTGCCCTGGAGCCTGCTACCCCCTACAGAAATAAAATAAATCATAATAAAAAAAATCCCTAAAACAAAACACATCCACAGTCTCTGGGAATAAAAGAATGACATACACCCCACCATTCTGCTATGCTTTCACCAAGGACACTGAGGGGAAAAAACAAAACACAGGTATTGGCTTTTATATGGCTAATCCCTGTTTATTTTTCGCCATATTCCCATTAGCTGGGAGATGTGTTGTGCAGTGCACAGATCAGGTCCTGTAGTAACCTCAACATCCAGCCAATTATAGATAAAGGGAAGGAGTCATACATATGACTTAATTTCATCTTCCAGCCAATTGTACAATGGGAAACATTTAAACCGGAGTTGGCTATATAAAAGGTAATCCTTGTTTTGTTGTATGTTTCTTACAGTGGTTTGGCAATGGCCCAGGCAGGATTAGGAGGGGAATTTGACTTTATTAATTAATAGTGGCATTTTTAGGGCCTTTTTTGTAGGTATTCCTTATTTGTATAGGGTATTGCTGTGAAGGACCAAAGCATTGCAGACACTGCAGGACCTCCTTCATCAAGGTGAGTATATGTGTTTTAAACATACACATGCACACCATGATGGTGGTAGTGGGGGGGATCCTGGGAACCCATCCCTTTGTTTTTCATTAAATTAATATGAGGGCTTTGGACTCCATATTAGTTTTTTCACATCCCCTTAGGGAGGGCATAGAAAAGGCCCAATGTTATCTTTTTCAGTCATTAACCCCTCCATTGCCAATGCAGCTAATGGTATCATGCATGTCAAGTGAGTGGTTAACCATGGAGGTCATGTTTGTTATTTTCAAACTACTCATGGTTAACCCCTCTGTTGCTGAAGTAGCTAGATCACTGTAGTCCGACAATGGAGGAATTAACCAGTTGAATGGATGGGGTGGTTGGAGGTGTTGGCTTGTGTTTTTTTTAACTATTAAAATGACATTTACCCTTTCCTTTGCAGATACAGTAAGTTCTCTGCAGTCTGGCAATGGAGGTTTTCACTGTGGGTGGGGGGTATCTGGGTGGATGCTGGGGCACATAGGGGATCAGGCAGGGTACTCGACGGAGCTATATGCCCCTTTATCACAAAAAAAAAACAGTTTTGGTCACATGCCGTGTCTTATAAACTGCCTTTAAACTGATACCAGCATGGAAGCAGAAATCTTAAATTGAACATCTGTCATTAGTGCAGATGACTTAAGGTGGACCAGTCAGCCAAAGATAGGTTTAGTTAACAAAAACTGCCTAAACGTTTTGCAAGCCATATTTTGTAATATAAAACTTTTTGAGAAATTAACCTTTATTTGTTGGTGGCACAATATGCTTATTCATTTCTTTACTAGAGCAATTTAATCACTCAATGTGCTATGACTTAATCTAGAGAAAGCCTATACACAAAGGCATTTTAAGTGCACTATGTCTGGCCTCAAACAGAAGTTATTAGCTTACTCTGCATGGAACTGGCATATCCTGCCAAAATGTGCCATTAAAATGAAAATATTAATTTCTCAAAAAACTATTTAACTGAAAAATGGCTAGTACAATATATAGAAAGATTTAGGGCTTGATCCAAATGTTGGAGTTAAAACCAACGTGAAGAAAAAAACTGCCTTTGCAAGTTAACCAAGACCGGGTAACGTGAGATTTAAATCTTCCTTACCCAGAAAGGCTAACAAGTGGCGACCAACAAAATACACGTTCACCTTAAACCTGCGTTGCATAGAAAATCTTAGATAAAAATGTTACCTAGCACCACAGCCAATCACAGCACCCCAAAGTATCAAGTTCAGTCAGAAAACCCAAAATAACCAATGCACCTTTTGGATATTTGTTTCGTGATGTAGATTTAAGGGAAGTTTTATTCTGCACGATTTTCTCCTTCCCACTGTGCAACCTAATAATACCTGTATCTTCATGTATTGTTCCTTTCATGGAGTCCTTGAGTAAATGTTGCAATTTAACTCCTGTTGTGTTGCAATTTAACTCATGTTCCTGTCATGGAGTCCTTGAGTAAATGTTACAATTTAACTCATGTTATGTTGCAGTTTAACTCATGTTATCCCTAACTCTCTGTTTTGTTTCCACTACGGTAGTTTTCTACTCTGAGTTGTGTGATGTTCACCTAAAAAAGTAGGTGTTAGATTTCAGAAGAAAAATGTTGCAGTTTAACTCACATTATCCCTAACTCCAACATTTGAATGGCTCTGGAGGTAGCTTTTACATTGTCCTCAATGGGTGATATTTTGATCTTTTAGATACGAGCGTCATGTTTTCAAAACTGCCGTTATTTCTACATTTGCATCACACACTGGAGTTAAAAAACCACCGTCGCCATTTTTTTCTGCTGACGCCAACATTTGGATCGAGCCCATAATTATTTGTAAAACAAAGCTATATTTGTCTTTGAATGACAGGTCCACTTTAATAAAAGGAAGGAGTCACCACAATTAGCTCCTTTTATACATCGTATTGTAAACCTTTCTGATGCACAAACATTAAAATATAGTTTGAGTTAAGGCTTTACAGAGGAAAAACATAATACATTAATATTCACTTTTCACATTGGCGAGCTGATAAAGCTTGAATTACAGTAGCACAACAAAAGTCTCCTGATTGGTCAATTTTTAATTTGGGAGATTTTGCAGAAAATAGCTTGTTAGGCTTGTTTGACTCCTGATGAAACAAATAAGCCACTTCAAAAACCTAACCAGGGGAACCACAGGCCAAGAGAAATCCAGATTGGCTGTAATTATTTGCCATTTCTGGCGATGTTGAATCTTGAGTTCAGCTTGTATCCAATAACTCCCAAAGTGAGCTCCTAAAGATGTTAAATACCCACATTTTTTTCTGGGAATCATTTTCACAATGTGTGATTTGACTGAAGTGTAACCCAGGCCAAAATGAGAATAAAAAAAAAGAATCCTAAAAATTCCCACAAAAATGAGATTGGATCTTTAAAAATACATTTTTGGCTTCGAATCATCCAATGGCTCTTAGCCAGAAAATGTAGAGTGAGATATTCCCACTTGATGCTTTACTTAAAGGGATAGTAATACTTTGTTTTAACTTTCTTTTATTTTGTAGGCATTAAAAAAACACGAAGAATGATATAAGTCTTATCTCTCAAACCTTTATGGTTTAAGAGATATTCACAAGCAAAGTTTCCCCCTCCCGCCCCTTTTACATACTGTAAACAGTCTCTTCTCAGATGTGGAATGCAGTCCATAGACTGGACAGATAACAGAAGGGGACACTCTTATTCCTATGAAAACAATGAAATCCCTGCCCCCCTTGACAAGCTTTTCAGGTTTTTCTCTTATCTTAATTGAAGATTGTCCATCTCTGCAGTCTACCTGGGCAGCTCCCTTCTGCCCTGGCTGAGAAGTGTTACATCAGTAAAAGGGGCGGGAGGGGGACACTTTGCATGTGAATATCTCTTAAACCATAAAGGTTTGAGAGATAAGACTTATATCATTCTTAATGTTTTTTTAATGCCTACAAAATAAAATAAAGTTAAAACTAAGTATTACTATCCCTTTAAAACTGTCAATGCTGGCAACCCTTAATTTATGAGGTGTACTGTCTGGTGCTTTAACAAATAGGAGAAAATCAGTTTGAATGAAGGTGTAGAAAACAAAATCAACAAGCAAACTATCCTTTCCATTGGTCATTAGCAATAAAGATATTCAAGGTGTTCTAAACAAGCAATAGAATACAAATAGAAATTATAACACCTAAAATGTGAATTACCTGATTTCCATGTAACCCCTTGAACTCTAAAGAAGCAATGTAATGGAAACCTCTGTAGCATTCAAGGTTTTAAACCCTTGAATGCAAGAGAAGTACAGCTCACTAAAATACAAGGGGTTAAAAAGAAAAGGGATTAAAAATGCATTGTAAAGCACAAAAATAGTCTATATACTTAGAAAAAAAAATAAAAACTAGATGAATCAGAAACTCATCAAAACCAATGCACATATATTGTAAAACGCAAAAAAAAAAAAAAAAAATACAAACATTGAAGCAGACAGAATTAATATGTTAAACAGGGTAAAGTGTGCTACCATGTTAGCCATAGAAAAAGCAGGAGACTGGTAGAGTAAAAATTATACCTTTTTCGACTGAGTGGCTCTAGGATACAAGCTTTCAAGACACTAGGGCCTCGATTTACTAGTCACTAAAACAACTGGTAGGGAAAAAATGTCTACTGATTGGTACAACACTGTGTCACTGTCTGTATTCAATTGCCCTACCATCGGAAACCACAATGAACATTGGACCAAAGAAACTTGACTTGTGGCCAAACGCTTGTCGTTTGTTTTAAGTTCCCAAAACTCAAACTAAATAGCGTGAGAAATGGGAACGTCAAAGGAAAGTGGCTCACACTCAATGTTTGACACACTGTCACCTTCCAAAACACTAACCCTACACTACCCTAACAGTGAAGAGAAACAATACTAGCCCTAACACTAGCCTAACACCCACAACTGTATAACACTTACCTGTCATCCACTGTCCGTCTACTTCTGCCATCTTCCTTCTTCTTTCTCTTCATCTTCAATATTCTTATCTTCTGTTTTCTTTTCTTATTCGTTCTAAAGATGTCCCTGCAAAGAAGATAAAAAAGTAAAAATTAAATATGCTCCAAAAGGTATTAATCAGAGCTTGTAGTCATTCACCTCTGGCACTCAATCGGTTACATTTATGCAGGCAGTTCAAGTTGAAAGAAATTGTTTTTAGTCCAAATCAAAAGGAAATTTTCTAACCTATTTTGATAATTGATTTGTGTTAGTACAAATAGATATATATATTTTAATAGTCGAAATATATAATGTATTGAGGCAGTGAAAGGGTTAAAATACACTGCAGGCTCCGGCGGTGACAGCAGGAATGTTCCCTATGTGCAGCTGGTTTGATCAAAAAAAATTTTTTTTTTATTACTATTATCTTTTTATAACATTCTTCATTTCTAATCCACTTCCTATAACATAATTGGACTGTGTCACAGGTCACTTAGGGCATGTAACACTAAACATGGTACAAACAGCATTTCTTTTCCCATTAACCCCTTAAGGACCATTGACGTGGCAGGTCCGTCATGCTGGTCTGGCACTTAAGGACCAGTGACGGTCCTGGCACGTCACGTACTTTTACTCATACTGGGCACTGAAGTTGATCGCTCCAAGACCGGAGCTATCTCTTTCAGTGCCCCGTTTGACGTGCCGCCCCACGTGATCAGTCACGTGGGACGTCACGTCAAAGTTTCCTATGTGGTCCTTAAGGCACTGCACGCCCCGGGACCGCTGGTCCTTAAGGGGTTAATGGACATTTTATTTAGATATTTTCCTCCTTCATATGAACGCAATGTTCAAGTTCCATATGATAGCTAGATCTGCTAACATAAGCTAGCAATGCTTTTTTTTTAACTTTATGATGCCTGCTAAAGATAGAGCATTACGCTAATTGCAGATCAGTTTACTTTTACCTCAGCTTTACAACCCAGTTTTACCACTTTCCCCATTCTAATGTTACTGTTTCTGGATCTTTGCATAATGAAAGGATATCATGATCTTGGGGGTTATGCATTAAGGCATGATAAAGAGGTGATAAAGTGGAGATGACTTCTCCAGTGATATCACTACTCCAATCCCTATTTTATTCTATGGAGCCAATACACTAAGCTTTTTCAAGTTGGAGAGATCTTAGGGCATTGGCTCCATAAAATAATATAGGAATTGGAGAAGTGATATTACTGGAGAAGTTATCTTATCTTTAGCATACCTTAGTGCATAACTACCAGTTAAGCTGATGTACTAAAGAAAAGTGGAACAGTTCTGGAGAAACCAACTACACCATAGGCAGAAAAAAAAAAATTAAAAAATGACATTGGTTTAAATGATGCATTTAATTTAACCCTCCAAATTCTAGATCGCTCTCCCATTCTCAGGGAAAGTGAAGAGAAGTTTCAAAAAGAGTATAAGGGTCATATTAATCCTGTGAATGCCAGAGGAGTACGCAACGCATTGCAAAGGAATGCGTTGCATACCCCTCTGGCATTCAAGGGTTAAGGAGGTTAAAGAGCAGCAATTCCAGGGCAAGCCAATTGCACAGTAGGGGACAAATAAAACCTTCCATGTGAATGATAGAGAAGCCTCAAATGTAATGCAATGCATTGATGAACCCTTTAGCATTCAAGGGGTTAAAAACATAATTTTAATCCATGGGCATTTTTATTTTACCTCTATGGAGCAGTAAATTTAATCCAGAATTTCTCCAGTACTTCTTATTACACTCCTCTTGGTATTTTAAAACAAACATCCTAGTTATATTTTTTAATCCAGTTTTTATAATGCTCTTTATTTCCTGTTAACCATGTCCTATGTTCATTACTGCTCCCCTTAAAGGGATAGTAATGTTTCATAATAAAAGCAGCTCTAATTAATCTTCATAGTATTTGGGCCTTGGAAAGTGTTATTTCAATTCTGTCAGAGTTGTAGTTCAGGAGTAATTGAATTATAAATTAACCCCCTCCCGCCCCTTTTACTGATATAACACTGCTCAGCTTAGAGCAGCAGGGAGGTGCCCAGTTAGATTGCAGAGAAGGACAATTTTCAATTAAGATAAGGAAAAAAGCTGAAAAATCTGTCAAGGGGGGCAGGGCTTTCATTGTTCTCACAGTAAGAAGATTGACCTTGCTGTTATCTGGTCTATGGACTGGATTCCACATCTGAGAAGAGATGGCTTACACTAGGTAAAAGGGTCTGGAGGGGGAAAATGTATCATTCAATTACTCTTGAACTACAACGCTCACAGTAATGAAATAACACACTCTATGGCTCAAATACTATGAAGATTAATAGGAGCTGCTGTTTTTGTGAAACATTACTATCACTTTAAAATTATATGCTTGACTCTGTATATGAAAATCAGAATAAAAGCTTAAGGCATCATTCTGTTACTTTTTCTCTCAGATGTTTAAAAAATTTGACTTGTAGCCTCATTTTCTCTAGCTTGTATTTACATTTTGTGAAAAAAATACCAGTGCAAGTGCTAGTTAATTTTCGCATTTAAACCTTTCACTCACATCAATTTTAAACTCTTTATTCTTTGTAAGTACTAAGATCGTGTTGCATGAAACAAGGATGAATGTGACAGGCAAGAACAGAACTGTCAAAGACCCAGTGCAACATGAGGCTTCTCAAATGTCCAGAAGGCCTCATGTTGTCAAATTACATTGGAATGAGAATAGACCCTGTCCCCTGTCCTACCTCTGACGTCAGAGAGCAGAGTGCATTTAGGACACTCAACATTTGTTAGTCTGTACGCCAATTCCACTTCAACAGTTTGAAAAGGGACCATTTGTTTTTTCCAATTCCCAGGAAAGTTTCTCTGTTGTAAATATATGCACATTTACCAAAATGGATTTTCGTTAGAGAATAACACCAGATGAAGCTCAGGTATGAAATTAGATTGATCTGTAAACAGCTGTGATTTACAGAGAGGAAAAGAGAGAACACAACGTGTAGCTTCATCTTCTGAAAACTCAGCAGAATATATATTTCCACTGACTAAGCATTCACAATGAGTGCAGCCAGTAAGACTTCCAAATCATCCTTGGTAAACTCTCTGGCCAAGAGGTATGATCCAAAAGCTTTACAGAACCAGGGTCCTGTCACTACACAAAAAGCACCACAAACTAACTCTGTCTCCAAGGACTCGAAAACACCAGTACATTTAAACAGTATGGACACAAAGCTGGATTTCCTAAATCAGAAGATTGACAATCTACTCTCAACACAGAGCAATGTTATTGAAAAACTGGAAAATATTTCCAATGACATAGACTGCATTGAAAAAGATATTGAAGAGATGAAGTCAGACAATCCTAAACTGGAGCAAACAAAGGGACCTACTGAAGACAGTGCGCAAATATCAGAAATGAAGGGACTTTTTGTGGAAATGATTTCCAACCTCTCATCAATAAACAAATATTCAGAACAGCAAGCAAAAAGACTGGATGGAATGGAACAGATACTGCTTGGAGCACAAAGTCTTATACATTTTGTTGTGGAAGAGGTGAAAATGTCAAATGTGTTCTCTTTTCTCCATAAAAAAGAGAATCCTTCAAAGCTCATAAATGTGGATGACAAAATTAGAAAGAAAGATAACCGGAATCAGAAAGAAAGAGGTAAAGTAGAAGGTAAAAAATGCATTAGAGTCCAGGAATCCAGTAAGAGAAAAGAAACTTGTCTGAACAAAAAAAAATACAAGGTGAGATTATTGCATCTTTTGTCTATGTGCCATTAAAGCACTATTTGCTCTTTCTAAGTTTAAAGGGATTATAACCCTTAAAATGTAAAAAATATATATTGTACTCTTTATTGCCCTGAGTAAGACAGGGGTGATCCCACTGCTAAGAGGTCTATTGTTCAAAAGTTATTAGAGCTTAAACTTGAATTGTTTTAAGTGCAGTATCTGAATGGCCTCAAAATTTTACAGTGGCGCTGTTGCTACACAGTCCTATGGAAGGTTATGTTCAGCTGACCAGATATGTCCATAGCCGCAATAACTTTTTAATACAACAATTCTTAGCAATGGGAGTACCCTTGTTTTAATCAGCAGGATAAACCATCCCATTCAATATATATATCTATGTTTTAATTTATGGTACATTTTTGCATGGATTAGTGTACTGTATGAAGGTCATAGTAGTAAAAAGAATTGGTGCCATTCTGGAGGAACCAGCTGCATAATTAGGGTTAAATAGTTCCCATAATTCCCATTTTCATTGAATGCTAGAGAGGTCTCCATCCAATGCATTGTGAAGCAATGCATTGGAGACCTCTCTAGCATTCAATTTGTTAACCCTTTGTGTGCCAAAGGGGTACACAAAGCATTGCAAAGCAATGCTTTGCAAACCCCTCTGGAACTCAAAGGGTTAAAAGTCCCATTTAAATCCAATGGAATGCTGTACAGATGGTTGCCCCAGAATTGCTTTGGTTCTTTTTATCAAATCAGCCTCATTGTATTTTCATCCATAGTCTAGTCAGCTCCTTATACTGAATAGTTCCCATGCATTATGTGGGCTCCCCTCAGCAATCAACCGGCACTGCGCATGTTCTCACAGGACACACTGGACTGATAACCAGGTATTTTTTTTTTTTTACTTAAATTTATAATATACCATTAATTGTGACAAGAAAGGGCAATACACCATTGCATTCCATGAGCAAGGGAATATTCCATTATATGTCACCAGTATGACAATATACCATTACAGGACAGCAGCTGGGCAATACATCTTTATATGCCACCAACAGGGCAGTAAAGAATGACTTACCATCCGCAGTGCAATATATGTCCCACATTGCAATACACCATTACAAGCCACCAGTAAAGCACTATATGGTACAAGTAGGGTAATACATATACACATTTTGCATCAGCTTCCCATTTTTCAAGCAATAATGTTGCTTAATATGGGAAAATATATATTTACCCTGCAGAGTAAAAAATGGTACTCCCACTGATGAGAGATCTTTTATTCATATGTTATTGCAGCACAAACTTGCATCACTTGGGTGCAGTACATACGAGACCTGAACTGTTTTGGTGGTGCTGTTGCTACAGCAGTCTATGGACAGTTATTGTTAGTGTTGCCCTCCATAGGCTGCTGTATCAACAGCACCACTGTAAAATTTCAGGCCATGGAGGTACTATATTTAAAAAATGCACATTTTAGCTGTAATAATCTTTGAATAAAACATAGCACAGCAGTGGGAATACCCTTATTTTACTTATCAGGATAACCAATGCAATATATATTTTTCCATACTATCCCTTTAACCCTTTGAGTGCCCGAGAGGTACACTGAATCTCTTTGCAATGTGTTGCTTACCCCTCTGGCACTCAAATGGTTAACAGTATATGAATATGTAAAATATATATTGATGTAATTACAATATTCATATTATGAATGAGAATAAATGCTGTAGTATTTAGGTGTCTGCTTTCTGATCTTTTTAATGTAATGTGTTGTATAGTTTTGTTTAATATGCGGACTGCATACCATTAGTAGTTACTGGTGTATCTCTTTGTAGACTCCTGTGTCAGTCAAGAAGTTAACAGGATAGTAAACTAACTATCACATTTATATAATAATGTCCTACATGCACATACTATAGACTCTGTTAGGAAGCACAACAAAAGCAATTCTGGAACATACTAACTGCACTATAGGGGGGAATAAAAATTCCAAATATTTCCATTGATTTACATGAGATTTTCATTCCCTTCAATGTTAGAAAGGTCTCTGACACATTATTTTGCAATGCTTTGGGGACCTTTGTAGCATTCACTGAGTGTAAAACACAGTTTAAAACAATGGTAATTTTAGAAATGTTTATTTGTTCCCTAAGGTGCGATTGGTATTCTAGAGAATTATACCTCCTTAGTTTATTGAATATGGCCTTTGAACTGCATTGGTGCTATGCACTAAGATGTGATAAAGAAGTGATAAAGTGGAGATGACTTCTCCAGTGATATCACTTCTCCAATTCCTATGTTATTCTATGGAGCCAATGCACTAAGATATCTCAGACCTTGGAGATCTTAGTGCATAGGATCTATAGAATAAGATAGGAACTGGAGAAGTGATATCACTAGATAAGTTATCTCCATGTTATCACCTCCCCCATTCAATAGATGTATACTAAGCATAAGCCCAGTATGAATGTATTGGTCGCTGCATCCTATATTCAGATGCCTTTCTAAGTCCCACTTCTCAATTATGACTGAACATGTAACAAAAATAATAATTTATCTTTTGCAACATTGGTCCTTATTGGTCTAGCATCCAAGGGCTTAAAAAGACCAATGTAAAGTAGAATTAATACTTTATAATGAGTTGGGTAACTCTGAAAAAGTTCTCAAAATCACCTATATTTGTTAGTCATACTTTATTTAATGGAGAAGTAAATATGTTTTTAATATATATTTTGTAAGGCTTTTCTTGCTGAGTAAAACAAGAGTCCTCCCACTGCTGGAGATGCATATTTCCAAAATTATTGCAGTTTAAAGTCTCTGTTGTTTTTTAGATTAGCAGTCACCTCTAGTGGTCAGAATTCAGTTAGTTTTTATATTGCATTCTATGGGAGAGGTGAATCGCCAAAATCAGTTCTCCATAGAATGAGACAGAAACTGAGTCATGCTGCCAGTTTGATCTTTCAAGAAGTGACCATACTGTTACTCACTCCTTGACATATTGAACAGTTATAACATTTGACTAAAATTGACAGTGGAGGTGTACTTGTTTTACTCATCCAGAACTCCCTACAGCATATAGGTTTTCATTAACAAAGGGTTTACTGCTCCTATAAAACTATAGTTTTTGAGATATTATATTTCGTTATTTATCAATTTATGCAAATGACACAGGACTAGCCACAACAATCTGGTGTGTCACATACATTACTAAATTACATACATTACATAAAGAATGGCTAACAAAAATAGAGGTGGTTGTGATTGTGAAAGCCATTTCAGAATAACCCAAGTTATAAATAATTAGTTCCAATTTAAAGGCATAGTAATGTTTCAAAATAAAAGCAGCTCCATTTAATCGCCATAGTATTTGGGCCATGGAGAGTGTTATTTTAATACTGCCAGAGTTATAGTTCAAAAGTAATTGAATGATAAAGTATTCCCCTCCCGCCCCTTTTACTGATGTAACACTGCTCACCTCAGAACAGAAAGGTGTTGTCCAGATGGCTTGCAGAGAGGGACAATCTTCAATTAGCATAAAGGAAAAACCTGTCAAGGGATCAGGGTTTTCATTGTTCTCACAGTAAGAAGTTTGTCCCTTGATGTGAGCTGTTTGGTCCCAGGACCAGATTCCACATCTGAGGTGAGCAGTGTTACACTAGGTAAAAGGGGCGGGAGGCAGATACTTTATCATTCAATTACTCTTGAACTACAACTCTGACAGAATTGAAATAACACTCTCCAAGGCCCAAGTACTATGTAGATTAATTTGAGCTGCTTTTATTTTGAAACATTACTATCCCTTTAAAAGAATGGGAATTAAGGGAACATTTATTTGTCTGCCTGTAGGCAGTTGGTTTTCCCCACAATTGATCTGATTTGCTTTTATACATAAGCCCCTTGTGTGGACATATACATTAGTAGATACATAAGGAGGATAAGAAGAGTAGAGGTAGATCAGGAAATGCTACAGAATATGCTTTCTGCATAAAGTCCTATATAAAATATATTTTTATTCCCTTGGATCTTACAGAGGTCTCCATTACAATGCTTTGCCATGCATTTTAGACCTCTCTTCCATATAAGGGCTTACCCTTTGAGCGACAGAGGGGTACGGAACGTATTGCTCTGCAATGCGTTCCGTACCCCTCTGGCATACAAAGGAGTAATCACCAGTTTATAGCTAAACAAAGCAAACAGTTCCCTCTAGGTAGACATGGTAATGCATGGAAGATACAAATAAAGACATTGCATTAACAATCAAAAGGACAAAACAATTTTTTTAAATATTTTTTCAGATATTTTGTTTAGTTTATAAAAAGTCACCCTGATACAGTATTCAATATGAACAGAGAAAAAATATTTTCTTCCATTAGTGCAGCTCGGCTTTGCCAAGTATTTCCCTTGCAGTTTGTTTTATTTAAGCCGCCCAGTGGCAGATGCTTTTGTATTCTGAAATAAGTAACATGTGTTCCTGTGTTAAGACCACCTGCTACTTACAGATATATTTCCTCTGGCTGTATAAACACACTCTTCTGACATTGTATGACTTTCTGGAGAACATGGTATTTTCCCTCTTACCTTTAAATGGCAACATAGTAGAAAAGTTGTATTAAAAAATGTAAAAAATATCAATAATCTGCCCACAGGAACAAAAAGAGACACAGCTGAAGCAAATTCCATGTCAAATGAAAGTTCTTCATTGCATGGGATTTTATATAAATTAAAAATATACATATATTTGTATTTTTGCCATTGACCAAAAGAGCAAGTGGGTGATACTAAGGAATTATGTAGTATAGCCCTTTAAATTATTGATGGGTGTCCATTGTTATTTCAGAGGAATGTGTTGGACACCCTATCTGGCACTTAAAGGATATAGGGGGAAATGTATAAAACTGGAGTTACAAAGAAAGTGTCTGTAAAAGTGTCTCAAAGCGACATAACTTTATGTATAAACATCTAACAACATTTTGCTAAGTGCTAACTCCAGTTAATTGACTTTTTTTTTAAAGTGGAGTAGAAATGGTCTCGGTCAGATAACGATTGTGTCCCAGGGTATTTATAAAGAAATTCGCTAATTGCGCCAAAAATAAAGCCAGTTTTATGGATTAAATCATAATGCAAGGTAAAACCTGTTCTTATTGGAAGTATATAATACTATATGTGCGATTATTCGCAGAATATACTCAAATAGACATATTTATAAACGTGAATTTATTTCTTTATAAATATGACCAGGCGTTGTGAATTTTAGCGACAATTCTTAAGAATACACTAAGAAGGCTTTTTATACATCACCCCCATAGTCCCCATTACCACTACAATCAGAGTGTGATTCTTCTCCTACCCCTCTTTTCCCTATGTTATTAAGGTGGTGTATGGGTACATTATATTAAAAATACACCTATAAAAGAAAATAAAAATATGATCCCATTAATCCTTTGAGTGCCAGAAGGGTATGCAGTGAGAGCAATGTGTTGTGTACCCCACTGGCAGGCAAAGGGTTAAACTCTACTCTTCTCTTGCCATAATAAGGCTATTGATTCCTCTGTTCTTTCTTCCCAATTGACCAAAATAAGATAAAATAACAGAGAGGAACAAAAAGATTAACCCCTTAAGGACCATTGACGTGGCAGGACTGTCACGCTGGTCCGGCACTTAAGGACCAGTGACGGTCCTGGCATGTAATGTACTTTTGAGTAATAACAGGGACTGAAGTTGATCGCTCCAAGACCGGAACGATCTCTATCCGTCCCCCGTTCGGCGTGCTGCCCCACGTGATCAGTCACATGGGACGTCACGTCAAAGTTTCCTATGTGGTCCTTAAGGGGTTAAGGGCTGGATTCTATTGCAGGTGCTATTTTTATCACTGCTTTTATCTCAAGGTTACCCCATAGACTTCAACAGGAAAATGTTTGATAAAACGGGTGTTAACATTTAGCACCTGCAATAGAATCTAGCCCCAAGACAGAGAGAGGGGCACATCCACAATGATTGTTCCCAAGAACTCAGTGTTCTATTCCCCTGCACCACGCCTCTGTTGTTTTCATGCTGATGTCAAAATACACACACACACACACTCATCACACAGACACATACAATCACCCTCATTTTCTCCTTTTTGCCATACAGAAAAGGTTGGCAGAAAGGACATGGACATTTTAAACCACTGCTTAGCCCCAGGCAATTAAAGACCTCTTACCACTTCTGTCTAATGTATTGCACCTTAGATTAGATAAAATAGATAGAAGTTTGCATTTTCACATCTACTTTAACACAATGTTACATTTTCACACCTGCCTTCACATATTGACTAGCTCAGTGATTCTCAACCATGGTGCCGTGGCACTTTGGTGTGCCACGGACATCAACTTAGGGTGCCCTGTGTTTTCTACAAAGACTGGCCAAAATTGATCGAAATGGTTATGCACAATATATTTAGTTATGGTATTATGATTTTAAGACCTAATAATGCTGTATATTTATGTATTGTACCCTTCATTATTCCCTTGATAAAGTACATTAAATATGTTAGGGGTGCTCCGAATGTTCAAGATTACATGTTATGGGTGTCCGAGCAAAATAAGGTTGAGAACCACTGGACTAGCTATATTGTGTGATCCAGTTTATTGACAAGAGGGACATATAGAGATTCCTAAACTGTATTCCATGGCAATCACCATTTCTCACTGCCTGTGGGCCCTGGGCCCCTGTCCACTTTGCATTCCTTTAAAATGTCTGTTTTCAAAAAACACCCAAAGACAGAGTACATCTGCTGATCTTGTGCATCATGATAACACATTGGCTTTTACATTAAAAGTAATATTTCAGTAAAGGAGAGTTACGTGTTTCAGCTCAAAATTGTTAATAACCAGAATGGTAATTGCATTTCAAACTATATATAGATATAATTGTGAGGATATCTCTCCATTTCCTATATTAACGTCACAAAATAATGTCACCCCATGTATAAATGAGATGTTACCATTACTTGATAATCTTAGGTCATTGTGTCTATCCATCTACCAGATGGTTTAGAGCAGAAGTGGGCAAACTGTAGCCCTCAGATGTTGTAGCACTGCAACTGCTAACATCCCACCATCTGTCTTTGGCTAGCTGAAAATGACAGTAGTATTAGTTGTAGTCTGCAGCATCTGGAAAGACTTTCATTACTCATCCCTAGTTTAGAACAAGGATTCTCCATTTGTTACAAAGTGTACTGCTGTTTGTATCCTGATTGCAGCCAGGGGGTACCCGAGGTACATCTTTCCTAATCATTCCCCATATTTTGGACTTTGGATTCCTTCAATATGTAAGCAGAGAGGCAGAATGTGCATGATTTATGAAGGGATATTTATTTGTTACTAAGGGCTATAAGGAGCATATAAGTTTGTGGCTGTGTATATATGTGGTATGTAATTCCCACCTGTGATGTAGGTGCAAACAGGTGAAAATGTTACAAGCATTTGCCTTAATTAGATTGTAATGATGGGAAGCATGCTGCATCTCGCATGTCTGTAAATGAAAACTGAAACTGTCATACTCCCACAGCATTCTACAGTATATTAAAGGGGGTATATTGTTACAATTCTGAGCTAGCATCTAAACCTTATGTACTAAGTTATCTACACAAAATTCTTCACAGTATGCTGGTTATGATAAGGGGAGGGCAGTGTGGAAGTGCATTTCAGGGCATTCTGTTCCTAGGTGCCCTGTTCATTATGTACTAGCAGGGTACAGAAGAAACTGGCATAAAATGAATCCAATTCCTTGTTCGTGCTACAGGGGAGACATTCAGGGCTTTCCTGCCTTAAAGTCTTATACATGGATGAGTGTGTGCTTTAGTTTGTACTAAAGGAATCATCCATGCTTGTACCTATCCCAAATCGCAGGTGATTTTCATGGTTGTTTAAAAGTAGAAAACAAGCCTTGCGTGTTGATTCTTACATTCCTCCAAATATCACTTCATAAACAGGGTTTAAATATGAACATGTAGATTAACCCCTTGGGTGGTGGAGATGTCTCCGACATCTAAGCTGTGAACACCATTAGTGTCAGCTAATTCTCTTTTTACTAGTTTGACCTAGAAATATCACTGCACCTAAATGTAGGGATTATTTTTTGGTCTAAAGGTACTTTTGAATGTTGTCTGATGATATTTCCTTTACACTTTCATTCATTTTATGGTTTGCAGTTGTCTTTTCCAGAGACTTGTTGCATAATAACTGAAAATATGACCCCCACAAAGGATAGAAGAAACCATTCAAAGCATGCTGAACACTGATACTAATGTGTAGGCAGCACATTCCATAAACACAACACGAGAGAATAAGATAGGCTACTTTGTAAATTGACGTCTTTACAGGAATGCTTTTTCCGCAATACAGAATACACTGGTACTCATCACCTCCCAAACTTCAGTCCTCAAACTGGAGAAACCTAATCTTATAGTTCAGTTCAAGTTGGAAAAAATCATGTAATATGTTTCCATGTTATGCTAAATATAAGGCATTATCAAAGGCTGGCACTGCTCCAAGGGTTCCAATTCTAGAATGGCTTGAACAGCTAGAACCAGGCTGACACCAGAGCAGAGACAACACCTAACTCGAACACCCGCTAACTCCATATATATTTTTTTTTAGGTCTGGAAATGCTCGAGTGGCATTGCTCCACATCTGAGGCCATATTTTATATTATGATAATATCAATGCAATTTTGTTAGCCATTTTAATTATCAGTTTATTAGTGAAGTTGAAATAATAGTCTGTATTTGCTAAGCCACGAAAGGAGCCGCTCAACTAATTTCACAGCTATACATGCTGAAACAGCCACAACGCTTTCTCCAGATTACTAAAAAGTGAATGAAAATCTCAACTTGCATATCAGCACATCAAAGTCACAATTTACAAGATAGATTGCAGTGGTGCAATAGATGTGGACTGTAGCTTTCCACAAACAGAGAATATGCCCTTATAATGTCCTTATATACACAAAGGCTGAAGAACAGCAATTCTTGTGTAGACCAGCTGTACCACACAGAACAAATAAAAAATCATGTTGTTTCAAATTTAACTTTTAAGCCTTTGAGTACCAGAGGGGTATCCAGTGCATTGTTTCTCAATGCATTGGATACCCCACTGGCCCTCAAAGGGTTCACTTATTAAATTCTAGAGAATACTCCAACGTGGATATGGTTCTGGATAAGTAGGAAGTGGCAACCTTACCCAGTCAGCTCATGTTGACATTAAGGAGATGGTGTCCCAAAACAACCCCCACATTACAGAGCAGCAGAAAGATATACCCTATAGACTTTTTCAGCCATTGTGTATATGCTCTATCTTTCCTCTTATCTATCTCAGATATACATATATATACCTGTAGATAGCAGCAAGGAAGCACAAACCTGCAAGCCAGAAAATGTTCCTGCATAATCAGGTGAATTGCAGCTTCCCATAAGACTTGGGCACTTCACATACATTATTAATGAGAGAAAAGCATATCATACATAAACATATTCAGTTTGGTGCGAAACAAACACCTCCTAACAACAACACCCACTTACCTGAATCAGGTCTCCCTATATTAAAAGTGTGTCTCTTTCCATGCTATTATTAAAAGAGGACTAACATCTCTTAATAATAATCCTCCACTTAACTTTACTATAACCAGTAAATACTATTGGCCCCAATGAATTTTGCCTTTGTATCCTTTTTCAAGAGATAACATCTTCAGTCAGTCCTGGATGTCATATCTGTGAAGGCAGACATGATAGTCAGTGTCAGTTTTTTTTTTTTTTCCCAAACTGAACCAGCAATGCATAAGCCTAATTAACCCTTTAAGAACTATTGAAGGGCTAGTTTCTTATTTGAGGAGGTATGAACTAAAGGATGAGTTTTACAGAGATCATTATATACAGACAACTACAGACACATTTCAAAAATGTAGAAACAGATATATCTGACTACTGTATGATAGGCACCTATTTGACTGCTATATATGAAGGTCTCCTACATAGGTATGTCCTTCTGTTACACACAGTAATTATATTTATATACACCTGACTGCTGTATGATGGACATCTACCTAGCTAATTTCTACTGTTACACACAGTAATTATATAGATACATCTGACAGCTGAATGATGGACTCCTACCTATGTAAGCATTTCTGCTAAACACAGTAATTATATAGATACACCTCAAATCTGTATGCTGGACACTAACTAGGTAAGCCCTTCTGTTACACATAGTAATTCTATAGATATAGCTGACTGCTGAATGATGGACACCTATCTAGGAAAGTCCTTCTGTTACACACAGTAATTATATAGATACACCTGTCTGCTGTATGATGGACTCCTACCTATGTAAGTATTTCTGCTAAACACAGTAATTATATGGATACACCTAAAATCTGTATTCTGGACACTAACTAGGTAAGTCCTTCTGTTACACACAGTAATTATATAGATATAACTGACCTCTGTATTATGGACACTTACTTAGGTAAGTCCTTCTATTACACACAATAATTACTGTATATAGATATACCTGACTGCTATATGATGGACTCTGGACTCAGGGATGGCTCTAGGTTTTGGGGGCCCTAAGAGGAAAATTCTCATGGGACCTCCTTGTACCTCTCTGCTGATATTTCTAATAAGACTTTGCCATCTATTTTGTCTACATTCGGTGACGCTACTGCATAAGCACTGAGGGGCCATCTGATCAAGTGTGGGCCCTAAGCAGTGGCCTATTCTATTTTTATGGTAGCGCCACCACTGACCTGACAACTGTTATACACTGTAAATAGTGTATATTATCAGAAATTATATAGAGTTTCCCACATTACTATCATATACAGATAGCTAAACACATAGACACACTCAAAAGACATGAGGTCTCTCAGAGACACATGTTGTTTCACACACACACACACACACGACACAGAGACACATGTTGTCTCACAAACACACAGCCTTATGTATCAAAGCAAAGTAAAGCAATTCTGGAGCAACACATCCTCATACACTCATACATCCACATTATGGAACTGCAAAAACATCATGCCCTCCTACATTCTGTAAATGAAAAAAGGTACAGTGACTGACAGCTGCTGCCCCTGATACACACACACACACACACATATATATATATATATATATATATATATATATATATATATATATACTTGAAAAGTAGAACAACACTCACAGGTCTATTTCAAAAAAGAGTTTAGGAATTTATTGAAAATTGGCACAGCAGGCCTACCTCAAGATATATATATACACACAAACACATGCTTTCAGACTATATTTATAAAGCCATGGCATAACATTTTCTTCTTTACATGTCATGATATTCTGCCCTGTAAATAAAATCCTTGTTACTATGTATCTCAACGATCGTTCCCATGGCTACTTTTCTGTCTGTTATACATATATATAATGCACCCAGTGGAGCTCTCCTTTCTTATGTGCTGCTTTTGGTATTAGAACACATCCCTGTATGCTAAAACTGAAAAGAACTACAATTCTCATACTCTGGGAGCTATAGTATGTAAGTGCAATAAGCCTTGCTACATACCTCCCAACATTTCAAATGGCCAGAGAGGGAGAATTTTGTTTTAGGTGGTGTTGATGGGGGTGCAGCTGCTGGGCAGGGCAGTATCAAGAATTTGTAGGTTATTTCAGGACCTATTGACATCTCTTTGTGTAAATTAACAAATTATATAGAACAAGACCAAAGCATGTTACACAGACTAATTTATAAACAAATATAGTGAAGCTTACACAAACATTAATGTGAGTTTTAGACTTGTGCACGGGCCAAATTTTCGGTAAAATTCGAATTCGGACGAATTTTTTTTTTCTAATTCGGATGATCTTAATTTCGGACCGGGCCTATTCGATTCGGACGAAATTCTGATCCATTCCAAATTATTCGGCCGAATTTAACATGGGTTAAATTATAGCAGTACGCCTCCGTGCACGCTGCTATCATTATTTGCAGACAGGTTGTGCATTTAGAAAAAGATCCATCCCAAAAACGGACATTGTCGTACATTGAAAGTCTGTGCATGTCACCTCTACTCCAGCATGGGATGCCAGTCACAATGCAAACGTCGAACATCGAAAACCCATGCCTGTCATTCAATTTAGCATGTTCGAACATCGAAACCCCATGCCTGTCCTTCAATCTAGCATATGTTTGAACATCGAAACCTCATGCCTGTCATTCAATTTAGCATATGTTCGACATCGAAAATCCATGCCTGTCACATCCTACTCAACATAAGTGGTCGACTCAAACATGGACAAACTACATGTCACATTCTATGTTAGTACATGGGTAAAGATTAAGGTTTCATTTTCTGGTACCAGCCTCCTACCCTACTGTCCCTCTTTAGTACCCAAATTCCTCTCTCTTGTTTTCCTATCCTGATTTCCCCTCATATCAGATAACTCTATGTGTATATACATTGTAGAGTTTCATACTACATCAAGAATAAACATTAATGATTGTAATGTGATAGATGTAATGTGTTAACCCTTTGAGTGCCAGAGTGGTACGCAATGCATTGCAAAGCAATGCGTTGCATACCACTCTGGCATTCAAAGGGTTAAAAAGAAAAATTGAGACATTCTGTTGTGAACAAACTGCAACACAGGAGAGAAATAAAAAAAAATGCTTGACATCTATACTGAAGAGGGGTCCACAGCATTGTCTTAGTATAGCAATATCACCGTTTTCCGTGAGTGTGCAATACAGGGCTCTACGATAATTGCTGGGCATTTCCCAATGTCATAATCAGGGGATGATGGGAGTTGTATTCTAACTACTGTTAGGAAACACATAAGTGATGCACATTCATCTCCCACCTAGAAATTATTTACACACGAGGCAACTCCCCCAAGTAATACCTAGCCCCTTTCCAAGTGAAAGGACTTCCAGAAAGGCTTCAGATCTCTTAGTGACTCACCTGTTATTGCCAGTCAGCGGGACCCGGAGAGTAGGAGGGGGTGATGCTATGGCTGCACGGCACGGTGCTCTTAGTTGGTCACTTGTCGCAATGTTGAAGCCAGCACCTTCTGGGTGGAGACACCTCACAGCAATCCTGTTCAGGACACATCATGCACTGTTGTGCACTCATACTAGGGATCCCAAATGTTTAGACTCATTTCGTACAGGGGGCACCCTCCTGTATTTGTAAAACCTCTCTAGCAAATCTGGGACGGTAGACCTATTTACTCAAGTCTTGACTTTAGGTGGGAGATAAACAATATAAAATAGGCATAATGTTTCACTATCACATAATTCACGTCACTGAAGCAGCCAGCAGGCATCGCCACTGAGTGAGTTAGGGCTGCCCGGCTGCTGACAGTCACACTGATGGGATGGGACACCCTGCAACACAGAAATGGCGGAAGAGCACAAAATAAACATGCTATGGGACGGTAAATTGCCACCCCTGTCAAAGTGCCGCCTGGGTCCATGGACCCACTGGGACCCATGTAAGGGCCGGCCCTGTATTCGAACAAATACCTAATATTTTTTTATATTTTGCACAGGAACAAATATTACTTGCTCTTGCAGTGGCAATAACTGGAACTAATGCTGGCTGCCTACCTATGCCTAGCCTAATGCTACCTGCCTGCCTACACAACAACTGTACACTCTCTAATCTCTTCTCTCTCTGAGCTCCAACAACCCAATGAGGAAATGCAGGCTGTCTGTCTGTGTGACTGTGTCATTAGTCCAACCCCCATCATGAAACGAAGAAGGCTATTCGAATACAGACAAAAGAGGGAAGTAGTGCATGAAACGGAGAATGGAATTGGACTAGAGACATGGAGGGAAAATTATGGAGGGAAAGTAATTGAGCGCGCACAGGAAGTACAAAAAAGTCCTGGTCAAAAGTAGTCAAAACTTTTGGAAATGTGTCGATTGCCGAAACTTCCGAAAGTTTCGACGAATTTCGGACCTGGGCTGTTCGGAGTCGGATCATTTTTTCCGAATGACCCTTGAGTTTCGGATTGGCCGAATGTCTCCGAATGACCCCATTTTCGACGAAATCCGAATGTCTCCGAATGAATTCGCACATGTCTAGTGAGTTTTATTGCTGTGGAGCAATGTAATACATGTATATACATACCATACAGTCTGATCTCCTAAACACAGGGACACCAGGGTGGGAAAGAGGGATTTAGGTCTCAAAGTGGGACTGTCCCTCCTAAAGAGGGACACTTGGGAGGTATTTTGCTATACAAAAAACAGCCACAGCACACAGTGCTTGAAACTTGAATCTTACAATTTTTAATTAATAAAATGTACAAACTTTTAATGGCGTTTTGTATGGCACAAACATAAAAAAGGTACTATACCTGGTAAATAGTAGAGCTGGAAGGTATGTGATTTAAACAAAATAAAAATTATTAACTACTTACTCAAACAGACTTCCTAAAGATATTCCCCTCTTTTGCACATCAGTTTCAAAAAGACACCTCTAACAGATAAATACATATACAGGATAACACCTAATTTTCCCATAGCAGAACAAGCTTATTAGCAATATGTGTCCTCATTGGATTGCATTGGTATTATGCTAGAAATGAGAGACAGAGAATCTGTGGCTGTTGTTAGACTACAACTACCCTTTTCCCCAGTCAGCCGTTGGATGAGTATGATGAGAGCTTTTAGAGAACAACGTGTTGCTTACCTGTGCCCACGAACCTCACCGAGTCCTCTCCAGTCCTCTCCCCAATCACCAAGATATTCATTCAGAAGAACGTAGAATGTAGAAGCTGTGGTATGGGCCAGGGATCTTACTGCTGACCAAAGGTTCCTGCTGGCAGTGATGTTGGGCAGTTGTCTAGCAACTGCCTAACATCACTGGACTACCTAAGTCACAACCTGCCCTCCTGAACTCCTGCAGGCGTTTCTCATGCTTCTCATAATATTAATGGCCAGAGTTTGGATCATTAATATTATGCGAGAGGCATGATGTGGACGGACTGCAGTAATGGCCTACAACTACATTCTGGGCCAGCCCTTCTCCAATAGACACATTCAAAAAGATATACTACATATTCTGTGGCACAAGTGATATATTGTTTGAAGGGGAAGCTTTCCCTTGTATTGGTGGAAATTAACATTTTAGCTCTATTATCAGTGTGTGCACAGGTTATTCATTGTGTGAATCCACATCTGTAGTCACCCAGTCGTGGTGCTGTTCCATTCAGAAAGTTTTTAAATTCTGTTGGTTTTAAACATGGAAGGCACCATATTATATGTTAGATCCATGGATTTTCTGAACATAAGGGTTAATTTGCTGGGTAGGGCTGATTTTAGATACTTATCATTTGAGAGGATTTTCCAATTTGTACTATCTTTTTTCTTGTTTAAGTTGAAGCTGAATTAGAGTGTGTGAAATAAATTCAGGCTAGGTTTTTTTATTTTCTCAATTCTTATCTAGTAGTTAGTGTCTGAAGATATCCTTCTTTCTCCTTATAATCATTCGCTTAAATAATTTTTATCAGATCTAACTCTCAGCTTCTCAGCTTGTTGCTTAAATACCTCAGTGTCAGAGCAATTTTGCGTGAGTCTTTGAAATTGGCCAAAAGGAACATTATTGAACCAACTATTTTGGTGTTTTGTTGCCTCTATATATACCATTGAAGATCAAAGATTTTATAGTGGATGCTGGTATCAATCCGCTTGATCCACACCAGCCTACAGGTCCAAGAGGATCACCATCACTTTACTGTAAGTACATGTACACCAAAGGCCCAAGGGCTGCTATTATTAATAATTTGTATAATGGTAAGCAGGAGATTTTCACTTCCTTTCTAGACACGTAGCATGTTCTCTGTGTGCACATTTTGCAGAGAGACAGATTTTCACCCAATTGGGTCCATATCTCTTCTTGTTCCCAATGGACCTTGTGAAAGTTGGCATAGCTAGAGGCAAACCTGGTTCCCAAGTTTTTCTAATGAAAGAGCACAAGGAATTTTTATGAGAGGATTAACAGCTTGAAGAGACACCTTCCTTCAGAACTGTGGGATAGACATGGGAACCCTAGCTATACCAACTTGAGCCATTGGGAAAAGCAGATATATGGACCCATTTTTGGATAAACCTGGTTCTCTATGCCAGATACAAAGACAATATGCTACTGGTCTGGAGAGAAGGTAACATTTACTGATTAACTTCATAAAAAGTATAATTAACAACAACTTGTGCCTCTGGTGTACTTATAGTAAATTGTTAGTGGTCTTCTTGATCCTGGAGATTGGTGTGAACCTAGAATAGGAGATTGATATCAGGATGCACTATAAAGCAATACATGGCAACACATAGGCACCAAAGAAGTTGGTCCAATAATGTTCCTTTGAGAAATTATAAAGAATGGAATTAAATTGTTTGAAAAGTTCAGATATTTGATGAACAAGATGAGAAGCTGAATGTAAGATCTAACAAAATAGTATATAGTCAAGTAATTATAGATATGGCATTAAGGAGAAAGAGACATATCTTCAGGGATCAACTACTAGAAAAGGAATATAAGAATGAGGACTTAAAAGAAAAATTGAGATAGAAAAAAAATGATATATTAGTAGATATATTGGACAAGCAGCTTTTTCCCATTTTAATGTATTTTTTTATTTTCTTATGTTATCTATTGTATTTGACCTAGTTCCAGTCCCAGTGCACTATATCCCAACCATGGTATTTGGTTTGATTATGGGGGGATGGTGTCTATTCAATATAGGATTTTATTTGGGGTAATTGTTTTTGTCCAGTTCTCTACTGTTACTTATTATCTTCAGTGTACTGTTCATTCTTTTATTACTGTTGCAAATTTATTGCAAATGTGTGGAACTTTATGTCACATATATCAGTGTGTGTGTGTGTGGGGGGGGGGGTATTGCTGTAGAGCTATCAGGGATACCTTGTTTTTAATCCCACATACTCATTTGTGGATTAGTCCTTTTCTTAGTCATTTCCAGTCACATGATATTGGATCTCATAGGAGCGAATGCCCCTTTGTGAAGTCTCTGCTGCATACCTCCCAACATTTCAAATGGCCAAAGAGGGACACTTGTGTTTTATGGGAAGTTGCTGGGGGCATGGCTGGGGGATAGGGTATTACCGTTAATTTTTAGGTTATTTTATGACCCATTGATACCAATTTGTATTACTGAATAAATGATTTAGAGCAAAGCCAAAGTATTTTATTTACACATACTAAGGTGTGTACATATATATTGAAGTTTAAACAAGCATTAATTTGAAAATTATTGCTGTGAAGCAATGTGATACACTTATATACACACACACCACACAGTCTGATCTCCTAAAAAGAGGGACAACAGGGTGGGAAAGAGGGACATAATTTGGGTCTCAAAGAGGGATTGCCCCTCCTAAAGAGGGACACTTGGGAGGTATGCTGCTGTAACAGATATAATCTGATACATCAGTTCACCTACACCTCCCAGTTTTATTAATGAGTGCTAAGCTATCTTTATTTTTATTTTCTTTATTTCATAGTGCAGTAACACTTTTGTTTCTCAGTTATTCAATGTAGTATGTTTTAAAATCAGAAGCCAGCAGAGAACATATTTTATAAAATTTTACTAATAACCATAACTGCATTGTGTATGCAAAGGGATTAGTCTTAACTTCTCTTTAAGCACCACGCCACTCCTAATTAGAGTAATTTACTTATATCGTATTCCTCCACAAGGTGGCACAATTACAACATAACATTTTTAAGGAATTAGAGGCATTTACAAAGAAAATAACTAAAAGGCGATTATACCCTTTGTGATGCATGCCCTTCCAGCACTGAAATGGTTAAGAGTTAAAATTGTGTAGTGTTAGTTGCAGTGACCTTCTCTGAAATCTTCCACCTTGTATCCTCTCAGACAGAAAGGCAGATGTTTGAGTCAGACATCAGTTATAGCTATAAAAAGAATCAAGGGTTCTAAGAGGCAAGGCATTTGAATTACCAGAGTGTTTAGTTACATATTCACCCTCTTGGAAATGTTCATTGACTTTCACTGCACAGATATTGAGACCACTTTGTTCATAATAAAGTTTATGGCATGGCTTGAAAATACAGACCAGGCAGATTAGGATCATTAACTTAATACCTAAAGACCAGAGGAATCATTAGATCGTAAACTCTAGCTCAGTCATGGCGATAGGTGTCCGAGGAGCCACATGCAGCCCTTTAAGGCTTCATCTGCAGCCTACAGTGTGTTCTCTGATATAATGAGAAGAGAGGATAATCCAGGGTGAGCAATTTGAGGCCCTCCATTTTTTGTGGAATACAAGTCCAGTGGGGAGATTCACTAAGCGGTGATAAAGAGGGGATAAAGTGGAGATGACGTCTCCATTTTATCACTTCTCCAGTTCCTATGTTATTCTATGGAGCCTATGCACCAAGACTTCTTCAACTTTGGAGATCTTAGCGCATAGGCTCTATAGAATAACACAGGAACTGGAGAAGTGATAAACTGGAGATGTCATCTCCACTTTATCCCCTCTTTATCACTGCTTAGTGAATCTGCCCCCAGCTGTTCCATCTAGTCATTGTCTGCACTGGTGTGATGGAAATTGTAGTCCTCAACAACTGGGTGGGCTGAATTTTCTCACTCCTAAATTATAATCCCTTTTCACCACCCAGGGATAATCACTCATCACAAATGTCCTATTTTCATAACAAAAATTATCTTTATTTTGTTTTCACAGCATACTTCACAATCATTAGGATCCCTTTAACCTTGAGCTGCTGAACAGATCTCCAATGCACTGTGAGGCAATGTGTTGAAGACCTGTTTAGCATTCAAGTAGATAATCTGATTTTCTAGACTTTTATGTAGACTCGAGGGTCTCATGAGGCCCATAGCTTAAATCTGGTTTCCTATCATTGAAGGCACAGAAGGAACAATAAAATAATATTTTGCTTATTCAAAGAGTAAAAAAACTATAATAAATAATATAGTAATGATGTTAGTGACATAGTAATATGTTTCCCATTTGCTGAAAAGTACATTTAGTTCTTATTTGAAAGAGTTTGATGTAACATTAATACTTAAGTAGGAGAAATGTATCATGGAGTTTTCAATTCTTGTCTATTTTTTGAAGTATTGTTGTATTTTGTGCTTGCAGTTATAGTTAAATATGAAAAGCAATGCTCCACCTTTAGATTATGAATTCAAGACTGTCTAGACTGGAGTAACAGTGCATGTTCTTTGAACACACCTGATTTTCCACTAGTCAGACTGGGTGACTACCCAAATTTCCACATTTTTAGAGTAATCTGTCATGATGACCACACCCACCAATCTGAATTATCAGTTACTAGACCGATAACAGAGTACTATCTTTTTTTTTTTTTTTTTTTTTTTTTTTTATTATTATTATGAAGCTGTGACAAGCCTATAGCCTACCACTGTCAATCTACAGAAGACACTGAATTTGAATTCCAGATAGAAGAAGGGTGAAGGCTGTGGGCTAGGAGGGAGAACAAAGGCTATATACAATATACCTTAACATCAGCTGTGGTAATGCCCTCTCCTGCCATGCACACAGTAACTTATCAACCTAGTGATGAAAAAGCAAATTGGTGCAGGCCTCCAAGGCATAACTTATGGTTTACGGTGATCATCTGACATACTAATTTTGCCAATTTATTTACCAGTTTATATACCTATGTGGTGGCCTATTTATTTATGTAATTATCCTATATAATAATTTGCTAAAAAGTTTGTCACAACGCAGTCATGTGCAGTAGAGATGGCTGCGCGTGCTGCAGTCATGCTTAGTAGAGATTGCCCGTGCCGTGGCTGATACGGAGCGGGGTGCTCCAAATTCAGGCTGGAATCCTCTCTGTGCACCTGACCTGGGACCAAGCGGTCCCAGGAAGGTGCGCAGAGAGGACTACGGTCTGAATTCAGAGTGCACCAGTCCGTATCAGCCGGGCTAGATCAGGCAGTCAGTACTGTACATGACTGCAGCACCACCAGTGTTGGCCCGTGTACACGGGCTTTAAAACAAGTCACTGTGGTCATAAAGCTACTTGGGATGTGATTATGGGCTACAAGGATGCCTTACCTATTGGTGACTGAGAGATAAATTCTGCAGTAGCCTGCCATGTTATTACTCTTCTTCTCCAGTGATCACCAGGTGACCTTGTCACTAGGGAAGGTTGACCCACTTCAAAGTTAGCAGTATTTGATTGTCCTGCAAATGGGCCTGTCAGATATTGGAGGTTGGAATAATCATCACCACCTTCAATATCACTCAAATGAATAAGCTGCTTGACATCTCAGCTGTGTAAATCAGGCCTTCTAAACCTTCAGTACAGAATGTAGGTAAGTTGCAGCATAACGTGCAGACAGGCAGGGTGGTTACAACTGGAGATAAACAGCCTGGTAAGGGGGGCTAGCTGTTCTATGAATGTGCTATAAGCCTAGCATTTAAATCTTGCACTTATATGACCCATGTGAACAAGCCCTTATATTTACAAATTGTTATGACACAAGTTATGTCATTGTAGTAGTACTTCCTTTTGTCCTGCCTGTCCCATTCAGGTGACATGCATTTTGCACACATTTTTTCATTGGCAGGCTTTCATTCACTGCATATTTTTAACTAGAATGGATATGCTTATGGTGATGCTCTCTTGGCTGTATAACCTCAGCTAATAAATGCACACACACAGACACACATACAAACACACACACAAATGAATTCCACCCAATTGCCAGTGATACAGCACACAGCACATGAATAATTCACCTAACAGGGTTGAAGTTTTTATAAATGCAAGTTTAAGCCATTCACACAGGATCACTTTGAGATTTCTTTATGCTCCAGATGCTACATTGGCAATGTTTCAGATGAAAGAAATGAAATTACTTGAAATTGTATGTGGCAAAGTCTTCCAAACTGAAAATGACTCATCAGGAGACAAACTTGCACAAAAGCGATCTGGGCCATTATTTGGCTGCGAGAAAACAGAAGAAGTGAAACAAGACTTGATTTACCAATTTGCTAATAAACAGCAAAGACAGTTTTGTATATAAATTATTTCAAGGTATACATTACGACATGAGAGATGTGCTCATGTAACCATTGCTGTTTTTTAAAAATATGAATACATCTTCCAGCAAAATTGGTGCAAAGCTAATTGTCAACACTTTATTTAATTTCAAATGGTATTCTTGATTAATACTTCACAATCTATTGGCCACACTCCAGGCTTTCAAGGGTATAAACATATATTGCAGTGTTTTAGTTCATACATATGGTCTCATGTTATAAGTGCAGCTGAAACAAGTAATTATCCAGCTATACTATAACATGATCTAATATGAGTGACATTTGCACCAAAATATAATTGTTCAGAAGGGTGACATTAGCAGAGCAACATTATTTCTGTTCTAATGGTTGCCCCCATTCAGACTGTTCAGACTGGTGACCATCTATTATTATAACCCAGGATATATATATATATATATATATATATATATATATTTATGGGGGTGGGTTTGGAAATCCGGGGGGTTGACCCTAAGCACTCCGTACTGGTGGGGATAACGGAAACCATGTATCCTCTTAGAGAAAAAAGTATGTTTTGGAGAAATCTGATCAACTGGTACTTTTGCCTCTGGTATCATGGCTGATAACCTTGTCTAGGTCAGAGCCAAAAAGTTATTTCCCAACAAAGGGAAGGGTCACCAAAGACTTTCCCAACAAAGGGAAGGGGGACACCACTGACTTTTTGGAAGACTGAACAGCTGTCCAAATCTTAAGCTGCAATATGCAATGTGAAGCTACCGTAAATCTGTCAGAGTCAAAAGATGCTTCTGTAAAGTATTTGTTAGCCTCCAGAATTTTGGCAAGCAATACCAACATTTCCTTCTTGGGGAATCCCCTTGGTTGGCATCTGAGAGCTGTTCACTACAGATAGGCATAGCGGATCCAAGCAGTAGTGATCCAAGCAGTAGCAAAGATGGGTCAAGGTGCGGCACCAGTGACAGCAACATTTTCCTGTAGTAAGGAATCCAAGCTGTTGTCTGCCTGATTCAGTGTCTGCCAAAGACAAGAAGGTGTGCTTGACAATACAAGATGTAGGGGGATTTACTGCAGGTGAACGTAGAGATGAGCCTGTTAAGAAAAATCTTCTTTCGGCTGTCTTCCATTCGTCAAGGAGAGCCTGGTTCACAGAGTGATGGGAAGGGAAAAATGGGTGCCTCCTTTTTACATCTTTGGAAGATGTCTGGATAATAGAAACTAGAGTCATTGTAGGTTCAAAGTTCTGGATAGCTTTGAAACTGAAATAAATAAACAAGAATAGCATTGTTTTATGGAATTCCATATGCAAAAGATATTGCAGTTCCATAGTAATAGACCAAGCATGGGTAATCTGCTATTGTTGGAGTACAGTTTCCATCAGCCTCACATAGCCAATGGCTGTGAGGATGATGAGATATGTAGTCCAGCAATGACAGAGAAGAACCCAGTAGCAGACCTTTTTCATTATTGGATGCTAAAATTGTCTTTCCCTAAACTGAGCATGAAAGTCGAAGGGCGATTTCTTGACAACTGGAAACCCTTTCTTTGATTTCCTTTGCATTGTACATGCTTACATTTATTTATTTTATCTCTGCAGGTCACCAATGATCAAAAAACAAATGAAAAGACAACAAATTTCAGTTTGGGTTTCAAGGGATCAAAATCTTTGAAGAAAAAGAAGCCACCAGATTCAGGTAAGGTTAAATGTAAACATTGTTTAAATTTTGCTTTGAAATGTTACTGTGTTTAAAAAAGGAAATTAAATATCAACATTTCCAAAATTTGTTTGCATTGTAAAACAATGTAAAATTATTGATTGATGTTTTTTATCCATTATAAATTGCTTATGAATTTAATTGGAACCGAACAATTTTTTTACCCTCTAATCGAATACCTACATCAGTGATATGAAACCAAATGTTCATGTCCCCCCTTTTAATTAAATAACATTAATTGTTTTCTAAACAAATTGATATTGATTCATGATTCATTTGCATAAGCTTATTTAGTAACATTTTAAAGAACATAACACATGATACATCCTTTGCTTTTGCTTTTTTGATCAGTCCCTAACATCCACTGATTGCATAAGTCTTCCCCATTAACTAATTATTGGCACAGAAAATACTTTCAGCATATAGTTTATATTGCAAGCTAGTACCTAAAATGTCCAAATTTGTAAGTAAACTGAATATTAAAGGATTGTATAGTCTGGTAAGTAAACCAGCCACCATTTGTTTTGTCCCAGAATAGCTTCCCTCTTGCTATTATCTACTCATGGCACATAGCATTTTCCATTAATTACCTAAAGACAAAAATGTCCTGGTCTAATATCTATTTCTCTTTCAACTAATGTGGAATGTATGAAGTTTGGGGTAAATTTCACCTTCTCCAGAGGGCAGTGCAGAGGGCAGAGGCAGGGCCTCTGAGGCAGAAACTCCCATTTTCCCTCCAGATAATCTCCCCCATCTACTCAGTTTCAAGTGACCTTGCCTCGGAATAGGGTGTTTGGGCACTGCTCTCTTTTTTAGACTTCTTTTTTATTTTTTGTCTTGTTATATGGGGCTGTATAATCCCCCATTAGGTGGGCTCCCATTTATTGGTTTCCTTGGATATGGATTGCCCAGTTCACAGGTGTATTTCTTGACCTTTCCCTGTGGAGGTTGACTTTTCTAGTAAGTATATGCCTCTTTCAGTTTTATTACTGATTTGTTGGTGTGTTATACAGTGTCCAACTTTCTTTCTTTCTTTTCCATGTACTTTAGCAATATTGATGTAGACCCTTTAAGAACTGGGTGTCCAAGCAGTGGCCGTCTTTGTTGCATGTAAATCTACTCCGGTACATATCTCTGCCCCATTTGGTTAACTGGGGTCTGGGAGGGCTCACATTGAATTGAATGACCTCTTCTATTGTATGGTCATCCTGGGGACTTTGTTCAGAGTGTGGTAGAGCAGGGCTGTCCATGTTCAGTCCTCAAGGGCCACCAACAGGCCAGGATGAAAGGATTTCCCTGATTAAGCACAGGTGAGTTAATCAGTGGCTCATTCATTTTGGCTGACTCACCTGTGCTTAAGCAGAGGAATACTTACATCCTGGCCTGTTGGTGGCCCTTGAGGACTGAATTTGGACAGCCCTGCTGTAGAGTACTGTTTTTGAGTGGCTGCATCCACCAGGATCTCATGTTTACTGGGCTTTCTGGATTGCACACTTTGCAGCCGTTTTCTACTCTCATTGCACATGCTCTGCAGAGGCTTGTTTCTACTCACTTCTTACCAGTTTAATCCCTTGCAATCTGATAAGTATATTTTTGGTATCTCTATATATACTAGTTCTTTGTCTATTATTTGGACTACTTTTGGACAGCTTTGTGGGGATTTCTGTGCATATCAGATCTCAAGGGACACATGGGGAAATCTAAAGTCAAGAGTTCTGGGGTTTCCTTAAAGGGATAGTAACCTCGAAGAAAAGTACAATTAAAACATGCTTACTGCCCTCATTCCCATCTCTCAGACCATTATGGTTTGAGAGATGTAATAAAATAAAGGTCTCCATTCCCTCCCCTTTCTGCCTGGCGAGTTGTAAAGCTGTCAGAGGCAGAATCCGGTCGACCGACTTTAGTAGGCTCTTCAGGAGTGCTGACATCGGGATATCTAACTATAATTACTTCATCAGAATGGTCTACAACATGTGCTTGCAAGCCAGGCACACGTTGTAGACCATGCCGATGAAATAATTATAGTTATATATCTCGATGACAGCACTCCTGAAGAGCCGCCTTCTGGTCCCGGAAGCAGGAACTCTTGACGTTCGCTATACACCGGACGAATGAGAATTGGGAGGGAGAGGAGACCTTTATTTTATTACATCTCTCAAAGCATAACGGTTTGAGAGATGGGAATGAAGGCAGTAAGTATGTTTTAATTGTACCTATATATTCGAGGTTACTATCCCTTTAAAGCAGAACTTTCACTACAATAACATAGTACCTCAAATGATTATTACATTAGCGATATGCAACACACTTATGTTTATTTTCAAGTATAATTGCTCCTTTAATGAAAAATATAACCTTTTATGCAGGCAGGCACCGGGGAACACCACAGACATCTTGCAGAGCTGGCATCTTTGTGTCTGCGCTGCCTGTCCCCTTCAACTCAACTATTGGTGAGTTGAATGCCTTTATGTCAAAAGGTACCAAAAGGGACTGACAGCGCAGCCGCAGAGCAATAATCATTTGAGGGGCTATGTTATTGTAGTGAAAGTTCTGCTTTAACCCCTTTAGTACATTGTTACTCATAACATAATGGACTTCCCTCTTGCACTGTGGCTCCTATTTCACCTCCAGGGCCCTGGTCTGAAGAACAAGAGCCATTTTGGTTAAGACTCTGCTTTCTTCAGTTCCCTCTATCCCTTCCTATGTTCGTGGTCCTGCATTCCTGGTGCCCCATACCCCCTGTCAGACATCTCAGTCTTATCTTTGGAGTCATTCACAGTTTGGTGGAGATTCCTCTGTGGAGGATAATGGGGATTCTGTGGATTCCTCCTTGTCCTTTGAGAATGCCTAAAAGGAGGACTCTTATTCCTTGACTGAAGGACTCATCAGAGCGGTCCTAGGGACACTTCAGGTCTCTGAGGCCTCTGACTCTTTGTATCCTGACATCGTCCAGAGACTCAAAAAGGAGATACCAATTTTTCTTTCCCATCACACTGGTCCAGGTTTGCTGTAAGACTGGAAGATGCCTCACAAATGGCTATTCCTTAACAAGCACATCTCCAATCTCTGTCCTTTTTCAGCAGACACCATTTCGCAGTGGTCTTCCCCATCTGCTGTTGATCCCTCAATATCTCGCCTTCCTAAGAATACTGTCTTGCCTCTAGCAGATGCTGCAGCTCTTAAGGAACAAGCTGATAAATTCTTAGATTCCTTACTGAAAGAAAATTATGTGTCTAGAGGTGCTGCCTTGCAACCCATTTTTGCTTCAGCTTGGGTCTCTAGAGCTATGGCTATCTGGAGGGAACACCTTTATGACGCTATACAAGGAGATGCTTCTAAAGAGGAACTACTGGTAATCCTGATTGTTCCCTTCTGGCCTTGTCAGACCTGGTTCTTGGATAATCTCAATCTGTCCATAGAGGAGCCCTTTCCTTCCCCTTAGACCAGATCTTCTGACCTAAGGCCTGGTTTGCCATCCTCAGGCTTTGATGGCCTGGCTCTTGAAGCTAACTAGGGTAGACCTTGGAAGAGACCGGTATGCTATTAGTGCTGTGATGATTATGATGCTCTTCCATGACCTTTCATTGGTTCTGGGTTTTCTTCAAGACGATGTAAACAAAGATCTCTGCCTAAGCTATATTAAAGTTCAGATTTTAGCCCTTTCTCTTCTTTTTCAATGGCACATTGCTTTATTCCCTAATGTGAAGACCTTTGTTCAGGGGATGGCTCATGCCTACCCCATCTTTAGAAATCCCACTCCTCTGTAGGATCTGAATTTTTTATTTTTTTGTGAAAGTATTTTACCAGGAAGGGTACATTGAGTATGTCCTGGTTATTAATTTTATGTACCTCAAAAGGGTGAAAGGCTGACTTGACCTTGTTGGGACTAAAACCTGTGACTCTGAGGTTTAAATAGATTCTACAGCTGGTGCATTAGCTAACTGAGCTATCTCACCGCTACAAAAGAGGTCTTCAGAAGTCTCCATTTGAACCTCTTTCAGCTGCTTCCTTGAGTCATCTGACATTCAAAATGTCCTTCCTTCAGGCCACTGTATCTATTCGCCGAGTAGCCAAACTCCAGACTTTGTTGTGTAACCCATCTTTCTGCCTTTGGCACCAAGTTAAGGCAGTTTTGGATACTCCCATGGGTTTCTCTAATGTTCATAACAATCAGGAAATTGTTCATCGTTCCTATTGTCCAGCTCCTTCCAACAAACAATAGCAGGACCTTTGTCTGCTGGACATAGTAAATTACTTGAAGTTCTATGTTTGTTACACACAGCCATTTCAGAAAATGGGTTCTGTTTCTGTCATCCCTGAGGGTCCGAGTGTGGGCCAGGCTACGTCCAAGGTTGCAATTACTTCTTGGATGAAGGCGATCATTCGGCAGGCATATCTCCTCAGGAAGAAACCTGTGTCTTTTCGAGTCACTGTGCATTCCACTAGATCAGCGGGCGCTTCTTTGGTCTATAAGAATCAGGCCACTGCTGAGCATCTGCACAAGGCAGAGATGTGGTCGTCATTACATATTTTCACCAAACACTACCATGTAAATGTACTGGACTCAAATTAGGCCATTTTGGGCTGGAAGGTCCTTCAGGTGGTACTGCTTACCATCTTCTGAACTATGTTGGTTTGTGTTCATGTTCAGTTGGTGTGCTAGTTTGGTGTCCGTTGACATTTGAGGTGCATGTTGTGCCAGTTAGTCCTGTGGAACACAGACCTGCAGTGAAGCGTTTTTTTCCTCTTCTTTACTCCCAGAAATCGTGGTGGATGTTTTGGTTTATCTCCATGGATCCCTGTTCCACATTGGATGAAAGAGAAAAGAGGATTTTAGTGAACTTGAATACTTTTCTATAAGTCCAAGGACTCCCACTCAGAGAAAAAAAAACATGTGGTTTAAGTCCCTGGGCAGATTGGTCCTCTTGGTGTCTCTTATCAGGGGATTTCCTTCTAAACTCCTGCTTCCTCTTTTTCTTCACTTTGCTATACAAATAAATGGAGTAATTGGGGGGGGGGTAAATCTAGAGGGAAGAGGGGAGTCTCCACTTCAAAGGCCCTTCCTTTTTTGAAGTACCCTGCCTTCCAGAGGAGGGGAGCTTTACCCCATGGTTTCGGTCTTCCACATGGACTAAGAGAAAAGGGTTTATGGTAAATACACTAAAATCCTCTTCTCCAATAATGAGTGAAATCGCGTTTGTGTAATAACCCTTTGAGTGCCAGAGGGGTATGCAACACATTGCTTTGCAATGCATTGCACACTCCTCTGGCATTCAAAGGGTTATAGGCTTAGCAAATTACATTTCAGTGCACTCAGTCCATTTCTAGCACATGGCACTCTGAAAATTGACTTAAAGGTTTATGTTACATGTCTCATGTCACAAACCTATTCTGAAAAAGACAAACTATTTTTACTATTTAAAAGAACTGGGGTTATATATACTTCATGCTGGTCTCTGTAAAAAACAGTCTGAAACTGTTTCCTGTAGCCTAAATTTTAGTCTTACATATGAGTGAGGAAGCAGACATTCCTGGTTTTTCCAGAGCTCCAGGACTTCCAAAAGTTGTTGTCCAGGATTATATTTTTATGGGCTGATATAAGATAACAACCTTTCTGAATACTAGAGCAGTGGTCATTAATCACAATTAACTAACTGTCTTGACTCATCTATAAATACAAGCTTCACATGCAACATTAAATTAATGATCTTTTAACCATTTGAGTGCTTTGCAATGAGTTGCGTACCGCTCTGGCACTCAAAGGGTGGACAGATCAATTTACACATGATAAAGAGAAAATTTACATATTAGGGATGTAACATGTTGGCTTTAACTAACTATCAAAAATACATATTTCACAGCATTTAATATTTCTAATAATATAAAGGGGGTATTTATGAAGATGTATATATTTCAGTAAAATTAGTCATATTAGACCCTAGCATCACATCTTCAAAAGAGAACAATATATAAAACATTTAAATATGTTGTGAATGGATGATTAATGTTTTTAAGGTGTTACAGGCTTGATCCAAATGATGGAGACGGCTGTTTTTTCTGCCGACGGCATTTTTTCCAGCAGAGTAAGCTATGCAAATGTCTGTGCTGTGAAAAAATACCGGCAAAAAAACCAGCCATCGTGTGATAAGGTTAAGAGGTGTTTTTACCCATTGAAAATTATGAAAACACCGTAATTAGCAATTCAAATGTCTGAGTTAGCCATGAAAACCCGATAGGGACTCAAGTTATTGCAGGAAAGTTAAGACCTACTTTTTTTTTTAACTTGTGTCCCTTATTGGCTGTTTAAACAGCTGACGAAGAAACTTGAATATAAAAAAACCCTAAGTCCTCAGTGGATGTATTGATATGATAAATCCATATCAATACATCAGACTTTAGTAGAACTAACCCTATGAGTGCCTGTGGGTATGATTACCCCGCCGGCATTCATAGGATTAACCCAACTAAGTTAAAAAAAACATCACATGACAGGTAACACTTACCGTTAATCCTGATGTCCAGCGGAGTCCTCAGCTTCCTGGTCACCTTCTGTTCTTCTCTTCTTTCCTCTATCGTCTCTTCCATCTGTCTTCTTCCTGTAAAATAAAACCATATTATTACAAAGCATGAACAATTATATTGTTTAACCCTTTTTAGTGGCAGAGGGGTATGCAACACATTGTAAAGCAATGCGTTGCTTACCTCACTGGCACTCAAAGGGTTACAATAGTATTGTACCATGAATATTCCATAACTTAATTGCCTCCATGTATTGCTGAAATACGTAAAAATGCCATAGAAATAATATACATATAGAGCATGCAGACATGTTGTGCATAAATGCTAAATAATTCTACTTAGCTTATATATCTATATATATCTTCATGTCTCCTGCCGATTGGTGTGGCCGCGGAGACACAGATGAGCTGCCTGGATGCCCTCACTCCTGTACGACTGATGCCCGTAGCACACTGAGAGAACTGGAAGTGAGCCTGCCTTTATATAAGGGCAGTCTCACTTCCATTTTCCTCACAGCCATTGGCTGGGGTGTTCTTACGCACATCCCAGCCAATGGCTGTGAGGGAAATGGAAGTGAGACTGCTCATATATAAAGGCAGTGTCCTAAGGGCATTGGCCCGTGCAGGAGTGAGGGCCTCCGGGCAGCTCATCTGTGTCTTTGCGGCCACACCAAGCGGTGGAGACATGAAGATATATAATCTAAGTAGAATTACTTAGCATTTATGCATAACATGTCTGCATGCTGTATATGTATATTATTTCTATGATATTTTTACGTATTTTGGCAATACATGGAGGCAATTACGTTATGGACTATTCATGGCACAATACTATTTTAACCCTTTGAGTGCCAGTGAGGTGCGCAACGCATTGCTTTGCAATGCTTTGCGTACCCCTCTGCTACTCAGAGGGTTAAACGATATAATTGTTCATGCTTTGTAATAATATTGTTTTATTTTACAGGATGAAGACAGATGGAAGAGATGAAAGAAGATAGAAGAAAGAAGAGAAGACAGAAGGAGAAGGACAGGTAATGACAGGTAAGCTTAAGATGTACTGTATGAGTTAACGATTGGTGCTTGGCTGTATGTCAGTCACCTATCTTTAGCTTTTTTTACTGTTAAGTTACCAATCCTGCCGTTATTTAGAAGTGTTTTGGGAACTTAACACACAAAATGGACGTTTGGCCACAAGATCATTTTAGTGGCCTAGCGTCCGTTGTGCTTAATGCCAGTAGGACATTTGAATACTGACCAAGACGTTTTCTTTTGTCGGTCGGTATCCATTGTGTCCTACTGGCATTTTCAACATTTGGATCGAGCCCTACATATTCTGAACAGCAAAGACATTCATACATGCCCCCTTAGCATGTGTGTAAATGTGTCATCAATATTTAGGATCACTACAGTGCTCAACTCTGACCTGTCTAAATAAAGGTTTATTCAAGACATGTGAGTCAGTGTTACCTGTGTTCTTTATTGCTGTCTGTTTTACTGCATATTGGTAAATTATAAATATATTTACATTTTGACATATACAAAATATAATTGGCATTTATGTATATGAAATAGTATGTATTTCTTATAAAAATACATGTGATCATGTGTAAATATACTATGTTGTTATTAAATATACACATTGATAGAAATGTGAACGCTATCCTGGTTGAACACTTCCACACTGGTATAGTATCATGGGTTTCTACTTTCATTACATTATCATTTCAGGCCTTTCCAAACCTGCCCTCAGGTAACAGCAAGAGTCCAGGGTTTAACTATTTCCTGGCTTGAGAACATTTGCATTATTCGTGCTTGCATTCACGTAGAAAAATGCTAAATTCCTGGCTTGTTAGTGATACTTCAGGAGAGGTTTGGAAAACATACTCTAAATGCATAAATCCTTAATATTACCTTGTGTATATGTAATCTTTGTTCACACATACATTTTTAGATATTGTCTCTGGTGACCAAAAAGTAGGTGCAGAGATATTACAGATGTGACCTTGAATATCTCAAGTGTTTGTAGTTTATTGATCCCAGGGAATATATTTGTGTTTCTGGAAGCTTTATTTAGTTAATCACTATGTAGATTCAGTTGTTTCTTTATTTCATTTACATTGTATTAAAGAGACACATCCTAGAGTTACTTCAGCTTTATTAAAGCACATATGCAGTAATTAATGTTATACTTGTTAAAGAGGCACTTTTTTGTTTTAAATACTGTAAGTAAATCAGAGAGCTGAGATTCAGGGATATGAGAAAGGTGAGTGTTCCCATCTCCCTCAGTCTCCAACATGGACATTCCTCTGGCACTCACTGAGAATAAACCTCTGTGCTTCCACTGGTGCTGGCTAGAAGCACAGTCAAATAAAGAGCAGCAGTGAATGCAACGACAGTCAGGGTAGAGAGAGGAAGGGCTACAATCAGCACCGCCTAGTGGATATGACATCACTGACAGGATAAATTGGTTCACAAAAAAGTGCACACAAGTAAATGCTGCTGAAGCAGGCAGGGTCCTCCAACTTTGGTTTATTTTACTGAGTAAAAACATTATAGTAATAAAGCATTTATTACACTTTTTTTTGATAAAGAAATAGGTTTGCCATAGGATATGTTTCATTTTAAAAACACATAGTAGTATAGCTTATTTATATTTGATAATGGTCCAAATCAGGAAAGAAACATTTACCAAATTATTTTTTTATTCAATACATTAAAGTCCGGTGGATGCTACTTTTTATGCTTTATTATTTTATTATTTCAAGTACATCTATTTGTGCGGAGCTTAATCCCAAGGTCGAGCATCAAGAAACATTGTATATGTAAACATTAACAGCCTTTTTGTCTGCACACTAAACATGCCTATTTAACTTTGTTAGTCAGCTTTTCTTGTTTTTTTTTTTATATTTTTCCACTGCTTCTGACCCTGAATAGACAAGCTTTTGTATGTAAGCTGTAAAACAGTACTAATCATGTCAGCTATTATATGCTTGCTGTCCTGTTGTTGCTTTTAGAGAAATCTGTCCAAAAGACCCAGTCCTGCACATATAAAGAAAAGGTCAAAAAACTTAATCAAGAAAATATTGAAAAGACAACCGTCATCTTGGTTGAGAGCAATTCTACAGAAAACCGGATTGAAGAGAAATGTTCTGTTGATAGCTGTATATCCATATCTATACCATTCTCTAAGAGCAAAACCCCTACCCAGCATGGCACACCAATCATTTTATTCAAAGAAGATGGAAAAACTGCTGCTCTGACTGAAGATTCTGTTCAGCTGCCTACAAAACAAAAGGAGATTAATGGCACAGAGCAATGCAGTCAGGCAAAAGAAGTAGAAACAATTCAGGACAACAAGGATGAATCTAACGTTACCATCTTAGTGGGTAAGACTGATCAACATATAATCAGTGAAGTCAACAAGTGTGAAAATGAAGATAAAATTGCTGAAAATGCAAATAATGAAGAGCAAGACGAAGCTGAGAACAGTGAAGATGAGATCAAAGAGGAAGAAGCAAAGTCTGTAATAGACACAGAAGATGTGGGATCCATACCATTGGAAGATTCAGAGCAAACACTCACCAAAACATCTGAAATTATATCACAAAGTACTAGCAGTGAAGATCCAGAACTGGAAACATGCAAAACGTCCTCACAAAGGTAAGAGCCACTCTTTATAATTAATGTCAGTAGTAATTTCTTGCACTTATTGTACTTAATATTTGAAACAGAAATACAGTTTGTATTCCATTGTAAGTATACCAGTTTATTTTATTCTTTTATTTTAATTAAAGGGATAGTAATGGTTAATTGTAAGTTAATTTAATATTGTAGACATTAAAAAAGGTTAACATCAATGTAAGTCTTATCTCTCAAATCTTTATGGTTTGAGAGATATAACTTGCTAAAGTTACATTTTCCTGGAGGTTTCACTCAAGTCTGCCATCTAGCTGACAGCTGCAGATTCCAGTCGTTTGACCAGACATGGGCTCTTCAGCAGAGCTGAAATCATGCTATTTAGAAATAAATAATTTATTTGAACGATCTATAAAGTGTGCTTGCAAACCAGGCACACTTTGTAGACCGTTCTAAATGAAGTATTTGTCTTTAGATATCGTTATATTGGCGCTGCTGAAGAGCCGCATCTGGTCAAGCGACCAGAATCTGCTTCTGACAGCTTTACAGATTGTCAAGCAGAAAGGGGAGGGAGTGGAGAACTTTATTTTCCTATATCTCTCAAACCATAACGGTTTGAGAGATACTAATAAGTGCAAGTACTCTCTTTTAATTGTATCTACCATATAGTTAATACTTTTTTTCTGACATTACTATCCCTTTAAGCATTATTACCTTTTTAGCAACTATTTAATTTCTTCTTTTCTTTCCATTTTTAGTGACATGAGAACACTCTACTTGCACTTTATTAAAGAGATAGTAATGTTTCACAATGAAAGCAGCACAGATTAATCATGGGCCATGGAGAATATTATTTCAATACGGTCAGAGTTGTAGTTCAAGAGTAATTGAATGATAAAGTATCCCCTCCAATCCCTTTTACTGAGGTAACACTGCTCATCTCAGAGCAGCAAGACTGGGTGGATCAAAGCAAGGGACAATCTTCACTGAGCATTATGGAAAAATCTGAACAACTTGTCAAGGGGGGCAGGGCTTTCCTTATACTCACAGTAAGAAGATTGTCCCTTGCTGCAACCTGTCTGTTCAAGAGACTAGATTCCACATCTGAGGGGAGGTGGCTTACACTAGGTTAAAGGGACAGGAGGGGGATACTTTATCATTCAATTACTCTTGAACTACAGCTCTGACAGTAGTGAAGTAATACTCTACATGGCCTAAATACTATGAAGGTTAATCAGAGCTGCTTTTTCTGTGAAACACTGCTATCACTTTAAAGCAGTGTATGTAAATTACTAAACTACTCATATGTTTGTATTATTAGAGTGAGAGACTCTATTATTATTATCTTTCACAAATACAGAGTTGCATATTCTGCTAACAGATTACAGGTAGATAGCACTATCATTACTGAAAGTGAAAGGAAGAGAAGAACAGAACTATACAAGGTAACTGTGCTTAATGTAGGGATAAAACAGAAGTTAAAGGAGCAGTACAGGGAACAAACAATACCCTTTTTAACCCTAGGCTGTGTTTCAAGAGCTAAGGGAGCTGAATTCCCATAGCCCAAAACCCCTTTGTTGTGCTCCAGGTGGCTGCAAGGCTCTCCTAACTATAGGTGAACACTGACTACTGATTGGCTGACACTTGGAAGAAGAGTATCTCCCATGAGTGCTGAGTGAGGCAATCATGTCATCCAACCTTGTTGATCACTGTGATCTGCAAAGCAAACTGGATTAAAATGAATTTTTAGCTTATGGGAGCTCAGTGCCCATAGCTCTTTTGACATAGAGAAGGATTTAAAGGGGCTCCTACACTGCCCATTTACAATATTTTAAAATGGGTTACTGAAATACTAAAAGTTGTATTTATTTATTTATTTATTGAAAGCAGATACACAAAAAAAGCTATTGAAACATCAAAGGGAGCAACAGAAATATATATCATAGTTTGCAATAATTGGAAAGAACATAGCACAGGTAGTTACAGGGGGACGTGACAGAGGGACACAAGTGACTCTTGGAGGTATACAGAAGAGAGGTACACAAGTCAATGGGCAATGGGAGCAGCAATCCCATGCCACACTTACTGCCTTCTGATCCCCCTTTGCCTTATTCAAATTCCCCTCTGTTACCACCACTTGTACCACCATCTTGTACCACTCTGTAGTATCTTTTGTGTCTTCCATATTCATCTTACAATTTCTCTATTGCTTTCCATATGTTGGCTTCTGTACTCTGCTGTTCTCTTCTGTACCACTCTTTTGTCATCACTTGTGCCCAGTTGTTGTGTAGCCCATGTTTAGTCTATGTGTATCCTTTACACCTTTGTTGTAGCTACACCCATCAGTTATAGAGTGTAATCCTCCCCCTGCTCCTCCCTCCTTCCTTGTGTTGCTGGCTGTCCCCCTTTTTCTGTACACCTATGTTAACTCACGAGCCTAATCCATTTAATTGTCCAATGTGATCCTAAGACCACAGGAAAATAAAGTTTTGATGTTCCTATGGAAAATACGGGCAACTGAGAGGGTTAATATATATATATATATATATATATATATATATATATATATATATATATATATATATATATATATAATATATGCTTATATATGACATGGGTTCTGAAGTATAAAAGTGCTCTATGTACGTCATGCCTATAGGTCATTTTGATTGTGGGAGGGAGATATAGTGGGTATGTGCTTTGGAGCAGTGGTGGAGCTACAATATATACAGAATAAGTGGCTGCTTAGGGCCCTGACTATGGCTGCAGTGTGTATACTGTACTGCTGCAGCATGTAAACAAAATCAGATGGCAGTTTCTCACTAGAAATGTCTCAGTGGGAGTAAAGGGGAGCCACATTTTTAATAATAATTAATAATATTTTGCTTAGGGACCCCAAAAAGCTAGAGCCTCCCCTTCTCTGGGCAGTAAGGGGTATATATATTGTTGTGGTCGATACATAAGCGAGTACAGCTCAAATATGTGAGTGTGTGCGTGTGTGTGGGTGTGTGTGTGTGGGTGTGGGTGTGCTTCAGAGACATTGCTGTGTTGTATCACTGGGGAATTTAACAGGAATTTTAACCCCGTGAATGGTAAAGAGGCCTCCAATTTACAGAAAAGCAATGTGCTAGAGACCCTTCTAGAGTAAAATATTTTAAAAACCAATTTAACTCAATTGGAGTTTTGTGAATATTTATTTCATATTTTGCAGCTGGTTTGCTCCAGAATTAATTTCAGCTTAATACACCAGCCTCAGGTTCCACACATCATTAATAAGGCTAATTTCTGGGATGGAAGGATACTGTGTGGGAGTGGGAAAATCTGCAACTCGCTGGCTGTTCCTGGATTACTACTTTTGTCATGATGTGAATTTTAGTCCAACAACAGCTGGAGAGCAACATATTAGTTATACCTGCTACAGAATATTGGTCTGATAAAGGAGAGAGGAGTGATTTTCTTTTTGTCGAGTCGTCAGCACAGACATCTTGCCTTAGAGACATCCGTGTGCCTGAGCTGTCTGTCCCAGTCTCCTCCAGGATTGGTGAGGAGGAGTAGCATTGTACCCTAAGGTAAACAGGAAGCGACTGATGGCGCAGGTACGCAGATGCCTCTAAAGGAAGAAACCTGCCTGCCAGTCTCAGATTAAAGTGATAGTAGTGCTTAGAATTAAGTATAATAATAATAATGCTTGTAAACCAGGCACAGGTTGTAGACCATTCAAATGAAGTATTTCTGCCTAACTAACGTGATCACGGCGCTGCTGAAGAGCGCAGGACGGTCTATGGACCGGGCTCTGATTCTGTAACTCGGAAAGCTGACGTGCGTGCAAGAGGAGGGAAAGGAGAACTTGGACAGCTTATATCTCTCAAACCACCGAGGTTTGAGAGATAGGACTTGGTGCAAGTAATTTAGTTTTTTAATACATATTGAATGAAATATACTTATCTCTATGTATTACTATCAATTTAAGTAGGATTTCTTAATAATCTCTGTGCTCCTGCTCCATCAGCAACTTATGATACAGCTTAGAGCAGGAATGTGCAACATGTAGGGCTTCAGCTGTTGTTGGACAATAACTCCAATGATCCTAAGCTAGCCAGTGGCAAGCTGAGAATGATGTGAATACAGTTCTGAGTTAAACAACATCTGGTAACTGCAGGTGACACAACCCTAGATTACAGGGAACATTGGGTCTGAGTGGATCTTAAATACATTCAGACGTTGGTGCTTCAAGGAAAACCATAGATCAATTCGTGTCCGTTAAAATTCTCAGGCGCTTGTTAAACTCTCAACGGAATGTGCTCGCCGGGGTAACCTTCTTTTACCCATACAATATACCAAATTCTAGACGAAAAAAGCTGCACCATTCCACATAGAGATGTAAATAAAACTTGTATTTTATTGTGAAAATTCTAAAAACAATCAATAGGTTGTCGGACAGAAGAGGTAAAGTCTCATGCCTCGTGTAGTGCAGAGGCTATCATAGTCAACTATGATAGCCTCTGCACTACACGAGGCATGAGACTTTACCTCTTCTGTCCGACAACCTATTGATTGTTTTTAGAATTTTCACAATAAAATACAAGTTTTATTTACATCTCTATGTGGAATGGTGCAGCTTTTTTCGTCTAGAATCTGAGTGGATCTTAACATGGGTGGGAGCATGACCCTTATGATTCCTTTTCTTCTGCATATTCTTATATTAGTTACTCATTCACAGTTACATTTTTTAAACTTGTATTTTATTAGTGACAGTAAAAAGGATACACTGGCAGTGCCAACAGAAAATGTGACAAAGAATGAGACCAGCATGAATAGCAAACGAAGAGTAACTGATGAATACAATGTCAAAGATGACAACAAGAAAAGCAAGGTAGATACGGAGGACTCAGAAGACAGTATCAGTACTGAAGATGCTGAAGAGACAACACGAGACCTAATCATCTCTAACAAGGAACCACAAACATCTGACTGCAATAAAGAGCATAATGAGCAATCATCCTTTATTGAAGAAGAGGCACGGTTTATCCTTGGTAAGATGCAATATTCAGCTATCAAAAACAAACCTGTTTAATGCAGGAATGCAGCTAATTAATCTTGCAATAACTGCTGATTGTCATCTTGTAGTTTGCTTGCTGCTCTTTTACTGGTTTGTTGCCATCATTTTCATTTGTACAGCATTGTTGTGTTGCCCAATGAAACCATCTTGCAGAGTCTATAAAGAATTGAGAGTTATAGATAATTCACTAAATAATACAATTGTAATCATAATGAAGGTTATTTACTAAAAAGAAATTCTCAGATATTTATTAAAAAGAAAAAACATACTGATTTTGATTCCCATTGAAATAAAAATCATACATTTTCCAAGTTCAGTATGCATCTACATAGTTAATTCATACTTCATTTGGTAATGAGTGAATATGTCTTGTAGAAAAGCTGCAGGTGTGATTTTTTTCTATTACAATCAGTGTTAGTCATTATCAACTAAAGGTCAAATTAACTAAATACACATAGCAATTTTAGTTTTTCATTCTAAGCGAAACCTTGGAGATTTCCATTATATTGAATTGAACACATTTTTTTGCAGCAGACATAGTCACATGTGATTTGCAGAAGCTAAACATATGCCTCCAGCACATGTTTTTTTAAACTATTTTATAGTGACTTACATAAGTTTTGATGTAGTGTACATGGTGCCATGATCAGGATACTAAAGATGAGAAATTCTAAAGCAGCAGGACCATAGGGGACAAATAAAAATTTCCAATTGATTTACATAGGGCTTTTATCCCCTACATTTCACCACAATGAGAAGAATGTATTAATTCACCAACTGACTGAGGGTTATGTACGTCAGTGTATTACAGCTATGGTATATACTTGCATGTGCAGGAATATCATATGGCTTACAGAAAAAAGGTGGTACCATGTTAGCCAGTAGTGTAGATGGGATTCAGTGTATTTTTGTAGCAAAAAAGCTCACAAGAGTGATATAAAGGTGATACTTTATCATGGCTAACTCAGGACATAGATGATGCAAGCTTTCAGGTCACTAAGGTCTATTCTTCAGGCATGGGTTAACAAATAAAGCTGGAGTAGAACTTATTTTATATTTACAAAGTATGATATACATTTGAAACAAATTATACAAGTACACAGTGGGTAATTCAAATGTATGTCATACTCTGTAAATATAAATTCAGTGATAGTCCAGATTTATTCGATAACCCATGCCTGAAGAAGGGACCTTAGTATCCCGAATGCTTACACTTTCTATGTCCTCAGCCATTAAAAGGTATCACTTTTATATCACTCTTGTAATGTTTTGGCTACAAAAGTACACTTAATCCCATATAGTTTACAGTAATGTCTGATCAAGGAGTAAAGAGAACTATTCGCTTAAAGTGCAGTAATACCTGGAATTAACAAGGTTTAAAAATGTTTATAAATAAAATACAGTAAATTCCTTTGCTTAAAGATGTGTATTTTAAGATTTATAAGCTTTTTAAGTTCCCCCTCCTACCCCTTTTACTCACGTCAGCGTTCTAGCTGACAGATCGAGATTCTAGTCATGCGACCGGACCCTTCAGCAGTGCCGAAATAGCGGTATCTAAAAAGAAATACTTCATTAGAATGGTCTACAAAGTGTGCCTGCAGGCACAGTCTGTAGACCGTTCTAATGACGTATTTCAGGAACACTTTGTAGGCTGTTCTAATGAAGTATTTCTTTGTAGACAACGTTATTTCGGTTCTGCTTTAAAAGCATATAAATCTTAAAATACACATCTTAAAATCTTTAAATACACATATTTAACCCCTTAAGGATCGCACACATTGTGCAGGTGGCAGTCACTTAAGAACCGTGGACCAATTTTTTTTTTTCTTCTTCCGGTTCAGGGCTCCCCAAATGGCAGGACCGTCATGGGTCCTTAACACAAATCTTTCCATGACGTGCCAGGACCACCAAAAAATATATGTTGTAGGGTTTATCCTCCTGATTAATTCAAAGGCAACCCCACTGCTGAGAAGTGTTTCACTCAAATGTTATTGCAGTTCAATCTAGTATTTCTAAGGTGCAGTAGCTCACCTTGTACAGTGGTGCTGTTTCTATACCCTTGTAGCAACAGTGTCACTGTAAAATGTCAGGCCATTGAGCTACTGCAACTTAAAAAATCAAGTTTGAGCTGCAATAAATTTTTTATAAACCCCCCACAGCAGGAGGATAAACCCTATACCATATATATTTTTAACTTATTAAAGGGGAACTACCACCCCGCAAAAACTTCATCTTATTTAAGTCTTCATCTGGCGACTAGCTGCTTAGTAGCGCTAGTCGCCAGAAATATTACCTGGTTTAAAAGATTTTCTACTTACTCTGAGGCGGACAGTAGCAGGAAGCACGGACATCTTGCCATAGTGACGTCCGTGCGCCTGCGCTGCCAGTCCCTTTTGGAGCCGGCTGGCTCCAAAAGGGACTGACAGCGCAGGCGCACGGACATCAAGTAATATTTCTGCCGACTAGCGCTACTAAGCAGCTAGTTGCCAGATGAAGACTTAAATAAGATGAAGTTTTTGTGGGGTGGTGGTTCCCCTTTAAGTGTTACTATCTCTTTAAATGTTAAAGTGGGGATGTTTTATGTGTCTCATATTTTACAGTTGGTCTACCCCAGAATCAACCTCTCTGCCTCTCTGGTATTGAATGGCACTTTTTTTAATAATGTTTTCTCTTATGGTTCAGTTGGTTTGCCCCAATTTTTTCTAGTTCTTCTCAAATCATCATCAGTGGGTGTTTGATAAGGTTCACAGCTTTCACCCACATAGATAGATATATAGCTACACAATTTTCATTTTAGAGATTCTGCAAGTTATATGAAATGCAGATTTTGGAAAATCAGGGAAAAAATTTAAACAACATTTGATAAATTTGATTTGATTCATATGTGAAACTTGCTAAACATTGTAAAGGGATAGTAATACGTAAAAAGTAAAAAAATATATATATTGTAGTGTATCCCCTTGACTAAAACAAGGGTACTCCCACTGCTGAAAGTTTTTATTCAAAAGTTATTGCAGCTCAAACTTTTATTTTTTTTAGGTGCAATATCACAGTGGCCTGAAATTGTACAGTGGTGCTGTTGCTACACCATCCTATGGAGATTTATGGTCAAAAGACCAGAGCTGTCCATAGGATGGTATAACAACAGCACCACTGTACAATTTCAGGCCACTGTAATACTGCACCTAAAAAATACAAGTTTAAGCTGCAATAACTTTTGAATAAAAAAACCTCTCAGCAGTGGGAGTACCTGTGTTTTAGTAAAGGGGATAAACCCTACATCATATATTTTTTTTTTTTTTACATTTTAAGTATTACTATCCCTTTACGAGTCACTTATTCCAATAAATATTTTTTTTCTGTAAAGTCAAAGTTCTCATCACATTTATTATCAAAAATATGTTACAGTGTTTTCCTTTTGAATTAAACAAGGATACTACCACTACTGGGAGATGTTTAATTACAAAAGTAGTACAGCTCAAAGTTTTTTTTTAATCAACTGAGATAAATATTGTCCAAACAGCAGGTTTTTTTTATACTACACTCTCTGAAAGTGTTGAGTCACTGACTATGGCACCCAATTGTAAGTGACAGATACAACACCATCTGGTGATCCGAATAGGTAATTGAAGTCTACCTTAAAAGGAACTGAGCTGTAATAACTTTTGAATTATAATTCTCCCAGCAGTGTGTTACTTAGCAGGAAAAGTCCATACATACATACATACACACACACACACACACACACACACACACACACACACACACACACACACACACACACATATATATATAAATTATTTTTTTTCATAAAAAGTTTGCTACTCATTTAAATATCATTTAGTTTTTAGTGACAATATATACCTAATTTTATACAATAGATTGTAACATATATCAGATATAACATTTTTTTCAGTGAATAACTGTAGGTAGCAGAAATGAAGTCTCTGAAATATACAATTTATTTCCTGTTTAACAGCACAGTGGATATTAGATGGACTTTAAAGTGAAGCTTCTTGTCATTCAATTTTCACTTACAGTAATTACAATCAATTTTGACTTTCATTTCCTTAGGTGTCTCACCACCTCCTCCAGCCCCATTTTCTCACCGAATTGTTTCAGCTAAACATGCACAGATTAACAACTTTTATACTGTTGAAACATCAAAAATGATAGGAGGGTATGTATCCCCATTTTTTTCAAATGAAAAGAAACAATATAAGGTCATTACATTTAAATGTTGAGTAAAGGTTTATTGTGAAAATAAAATAATTTGTTGTAGGGCTTGTCCTGATGAGTATGACAAGAGTACTCTGTCTGATGGCAAGTGCTTTATTCAAAAGTTATAACATTTCAAGTGTCACAAAGTGGTGGAGCTATTACTATTACATTTTTTAGAGAACTGCAGCCAATGGCTCACCTCTGCCATAGAGTGTAATTGAAAGACTGTCTGGATACCAGGTAGTACTGTTTTACTCAGTTTAATATGAAAATAATCAGTTTAAACTATAATATCTACTGGATAAAGCAACATTCTCCATCCCAGCAACAGGAGTACCTTTGTTTTTCGCATGAGAATAGACCATACAATATGGGTTTTTTTTTTCATTAAAAAAAGTAAACTGCTTCTTTAGCCCCTTAATGACCACCCAATCTGTCATGGGGCGGCCATTAAGAACCCAGAAACTTTTTTTTTAATTCAATAAATTCTGGGAAGGCAGCACAGCGTACAGCCATGCTGCCATCCCAGAATTCCATGATTTGCAGGACCATCACTGGTCCTTAACACACAGACCCGCATGACTGTCCTAGCACGTCATGTGTCACTAAGGGGTTAATCAATGTAATTGTTGTATTTTTCACATTGCTTAGGTAGAGTGAGAGATGCAGGATGAAATATAGTAGGTCTTATGAACAAAAAATAAAACAAAAAACAGTGAAGCAACCCAACTGCACTACAGAGCACAAATAAAAACTCCTCATCTTCCCATTGACTTATATAGGGGTTCATGAATCCTAGAGGGCCTTTAACCCCTTGATTGCTTGCAAGATCTCCATTACTTTTCTATGACTAATGCCTACTAATAATAAACCCTCTCTTACTTTCATCTGGGCAGAAAATTGTAATGGACACTATGAATCAATTGTTCCTCAAAAGTAACTTTAATTAATACCATGTCCATGGAGGCAGACATTATTCTTTCTGATGGACTTTTGGACAAAACTCTTCCTACTGAAAACTTCTTAAAGAGACAGCAATGTAATGATATAAAGGCATATCCAATTATTAATTATACCTTTTTATAATGCCCTGTACCTTTCTAATCATCCATACTGGAGTAGTTTGATTGTAATTTTATTTTAAAGTTTCCTCCTCCCACCCCTTTTTCCTACATCACTCTTCATTCCTCAGATCTGAAAGCCAGTTACTTGACCAGGCGAATCACAATGAGGGACAATATTGTCTATTTCTTTATAAGGAAAACCCTGCCCCCCTTGACAAAGAGGAGCAGGGTTTTCCTCATGCTGACACAATATTGTCCCTCGTTGTGATCCGTCCAGTCAACTGACCGGCTTTCAGATCTGAGGAGACTCTGCTTAATATAGTGAAAAGGGATGGGAGGGGGAGACTTTAAAATAAAATTACAATCAAACTACACAGATGTGTAGGTCTGCATGCTACGGAGCATTATAAGAAGGTGAAATGAATGTAAGGATATGTCTTTATATCGTTACATTACTATCTCTTTAAGATGCCTTTAGAGGAAGAGGTTTGTGGTCCTTGTGCACTGCAACGAAGAATCATGTCTGCCTTCATGGACAAGATATACAGATTATAAAAAATTAATTTTATAGAACCAGTCCACACTGAATTGATTAATAGTGTTCATTGTGACTTGTCATTGTGATTTTCTGCACATATTAAGATAAGTGGGGGTTACTATTAGGCAATATTAATTTTTCTTTAACTGTAAAAGAGTTCTGTTATGTCTTGCTTTTTTCACTTGATAATGAATCCACAACTGAACAGCTTGTGGGCTTCAGATTCAGTGAAATAAGAGCACAATACAAGGTTGCCGTGCATGAGCTATACATATGTAATTTTTCAATAAACAAGCAACCACAATTGGTTTTATGTACAGAAGATGTACATTCAGTTCAGGAAGCTAAGGATCTGCAATTCTGGATCAATCTGACTATAGGGGACACCATGTGGAAATTCCCTTTGAATTAAACTGGATTTTGAAGCAATGTATTGGTATTCTCCCTAATATTCAAGGAGTTAACATACCAGTTTAACTCAATATGAAGTTGGGGAATCTTCAGTTATTCCATATGGCATGGTTGGATTGCTTAGAATTGCATCTCTTTAGCATATTGACTTTCAACTATGGGGCCTTATGGATATAGAAAAAGATGAGAAAAGTAGGAACAAACTGCAAGAAGAAAGTAAACATTACAATTGACTTTACAAGCAATGAGTTGGAGGAGTCTCCAGCATTCAGGGGAATTAAAGCCCCATTTAAATCAATGGGAATTCTGAGAATTTTAATGTATCCCCCTGTGATGTAGTTGGTAAGCTCTAGAATTGCTCTTCTTTTGATGTCTGCATAGGGCCCTTGGAGCACAATTCCTCCACCTCACAACTACTATGGGAGTGACTCAGCTCCATCCCTACAGCAGGTGTAAATAAAAGGAAGAATTCTCTGCACACCCTGAAGTGCCAATATACTCCCACAATGCCCAGCCCTTGGTGCACGTGGTGCAAATCAGCCATTTTGTTGCAAAACAATTCTGTACGTAAATATAAATAAAGATATATATATATATATATATATTTATATATATACACATATATATAATATTATCCAGGTGCGTGATTAAATACAGTTCTTTGCATTTATTTTTGAGCAGCATTTTATACATTCCCATTAGAGTGTCCTACACATATTATAACTAGATTTAGTCAATAAATTTAAGAGTATTTGTTTTCCTTCCATTCTTTATAGCGGACGATTTGGTCAAGTCCATAAATGTGTGGAAAAAGCTTCTGGCCTCTCCCTGGCTGCAAAGATTATCAAAGTCAGAAGTCATAAAGAAAAGGTTAGTGCTACTCTTATATCAGCTAAGATTGTCATACTGCATAAAGTTGCACACTGGTGCACATCCCATACACAGTACAGGAAATGTATATAATTATACTTAGCCTGGATTACCCAGTCTTGAAATGTACAGTCATATATAACAAATATCATAGAGCAGGCTGTCCAAGGTAGACCCGAATATAAGGGTCTACCTTATTAAGCACTGGTGAGTTAATCAGTGGCTCACTGACTTTGATTGACCCACAAGTGCTAAAGCAGGGAAATCCTTAATCCTTTGGGTGCCAGAGAGGTAGGCAACACATTGCTTTGCAATGCTTTTGCGTACCCCTCTGGCACTCAAATGGTTAAATCTTGGGTTGAGGATCAAACTTGACACCTCTGCCAAATAGTTTTAGAGGTTGCTGTGTCATATAAGACACCATCTGACAGTAAAAAAACACCAACACTTCAAAACAAAATTAAGTATAATGTTTAAATACAATGTACATTTCAGAAAGGATTTTCTCTTACCTCTGACAGCTTGCAGACAATGTTTCTGAACATGTAACAAGCTTGCTTATGCACATGAGAGGTAAAGTGCTCTGCTCAAAGCTAAGTAATTCTTTCACAGGTATATATAGGACTAGATTATAAACGCCAGATATTTGCACCATTGGGGACAAACATTTTTTACCAATATTTTCACTTATTTAAGTGGGGATTTTATCTCTCTTGCAATGCTTTTGAGACCGCTATAGTATTCAAGGTTGTATCAGCGGATATTTATATATGTAACCAGTGCTGCAACTGATTTGCTCTAAAATTAGTCCAGTTCTTCCTAGTATATAAACCTCCATGAGTCAGGCAGAGCTAATAAATTTTTTTTTATTTGCAGGAGGAAGTGAAAAATGAAATACAAGTAATGAACCAGCTGAATCATGTTAATCTTATCCAGCTATATGATGCCTTTGAGTCCAGGAATGACATTGTGCTTGTCATGGAATAGTAGGTGCATTTTTTTTCACCAGTTTTTTATGATACAGTTATACGTTTCATATTCTAATAAGGACTGGAGTCCTTCTGGAGCCAGCTAGCTGCACCATAGGGGAGAAATAAATATTCTCCAAATCCCCACTGGTTTAATGGGGTTTTATCCTACTGGAAGCTAGAAATGTCTATAACACTTTGCAAAGCAATGAGCTGGAGAGCTGTCTAGCAGTCAAGGCATTAACCCTTTGAGTGCCCCATTTAAAGAGACCCCTATCATCTAAAACTAACTTTGATTTTGAAAGAGCTTTCAAAATCATTGATTTGATGTATTTGCCATTTTTATTTGGAAAAGTGCTTTGAATTATTTGGCTTTATAGGAATGCTTATTAAAACATACTGTATGGGCAGTTTGTTTCCTAGCTCTACATTTCCCCTCCCACTCACTGACACTGCACAGCATAGCACTGCTCTCTTCCCCTAGAACTGAAAGGGTTAAGAGTCAGTGAGTGGGGAGGTAATGATGAACTAAGACAGGAAGTTTAACCAAACTTAGTGAGCTGTAGTTAGTCTATCGATAGTATTCAAACAGTTACATATATATTTGTGGTAAAGAGAGCAGCAAGAACTATGTCTTGATTACATATACAGAATATATTTAGTCACTGATATTAATTTGTAAATTTTAGAATTTGATACACAACCTTTTTTTAACTTTCTGTATATATCCAGATGTATTTCTTGCTGCTCTCCTAACCACACATATATGTAACTATTAAATACAACCGATAAGCTAGCTAGAGCGTACCACATTTTCGTGTATTTTTTTGTGTGTGTCTTGGAAAGTTTTGGCACCTCCCTTCTGTACACAGGTGCTAGTTGCAATTTGGTAAGGAATAAATACCTTCCTGGTGTCCCTCATAAGTGTTTTGCTCACAGCAGAGGTAAGATAGTATCACTGCTTTCTAGTTATATTATACTAAATGCATGTTCACTTCAGATCTGAGGCAGATAGGGACTTGCCCAATCTGAGACGCATTGACAGCTCAGGCAAGCTTTACATGGCTTTTGCCATAAACTTAACTAAACTAAACTTCACTGTGTATAATAAGTCACAAATTATTTATTGGTAACATTTAGGCTTTTATTTATTTTAAGATTGGAAGGGTTTACTATGAAAATATTTCCATGCTAATATTGAGTCTCAAAAGGGCAACTTCAAAATGTTGCCTACATCAAAATGGCAATGTCATAATGTCTCCTGTGTAAAAATAGCAACCTCAACAATGTCACCACAATGGACCCAACTGTATAAGAAAAAAATACACCTCGTCACGTTACCTGTGTGGCATCCTGTAGGCCCTAACCCTAGGTATACTGCTATTCTTCTTCAGTATATCATTGAAGATAATAATACTTCACCTGCATATTAATGAACTGTGCGACTGCAAGTTACTCTATCTAATATCCCAATCCTGGGGTGTCACTTTATTCTGTGTTCTAACCCTGGGGTGCCAATGTGTTCCAGTTCTGGGGTGTCACTCTATCCAGTATTTCATTTCCAGGGAGTCTGTGTGACAGTCTTACCCAGTGCCTCATGTTGCAATTTTGGGTCGTTAGTGTTCTCCTGTATCCTAGTATTCCAGTCTCGTGGACCATGCCGCTGCATGCCAGTACCACAGCCTGCTCCCCGCTGTGCTCTGTCAGGTGCCAGTCAGTGCCACACAAAGTCAGGGGATGCAGCACTCCATGAGAGGACATCCCAGACCTAACACTTGCTATGGCCTGCCCCACGCACTGCACAGTTTATTCTGCTGTTCTGTCTCACAGATAGAAGAGTAGGAGAAGAAAATACCCACACCCTCATTATTTATGTGATTATACATAGGGATCATGCCTCAGTACCCATGTTTGGAAGAGGGCATTGGGCGAATCATACATACAAAAGGTTCATGCCTCGCATGCTGGTCTTCTGCGGAAGCACACCACATAAGGCCCAAGGAGAAGTAGGCATTGGGCAGATCACCACTCCCTTTTGATGTGGGTGACATGGGCCTATATTTTTCTATCCTGTCTATGGTGCTTTTTGATGCAGACGACATGGATAACAAGTATGACTGACGTCAGTCACACTGTTTAATGCTCACTAGTTTAATAATTATTTAGTATTTAAGGGGGCAATATAGGGTCAGGACAATTTTTGGTGAAAGGATATCAACAACAATGGCTTAGTCCCTGGTGTGTCTTGATTACTTTGAACAGCTTTATTCTTCCTATGTCACTGTTTTTCTTAAAGCAGGGTGGTGTTATACATTGTTTCAAAGCTCATGGGATAGTAAGTAAGAGTAGTTCCTGCACTGGTTAGAATATTCTATATAGTATATTCTATATATACCACATGAGGCCCAAGGAAGAGTAGGCATTGGGCAGATCACCACTTCCTTTTGATGTGGGTGACATGGGCCTATATTTTTCTGTCCTGTCTATGGTGCCCTTTTGATGCAGACGACATGGATTACATTTTTAAGATGGCTTTTGATGCAGGCGACATTTTGATGTAATTGTTTTGAGGCAGGAAACATTATGATGTCACCCATTTGATGGTCACTATCTAGGCAACGTCATTCCAATGTAATACTGACCGGAAGTTCCTGCACTGGTTAGTATATTCTATAAATCTAAATAGCTCCGTAGTATTTTAGCTTTCTGTTCTGTTGAAACTGGGTGATTATTTATTTTAATTTTGAAGGATAGAAATGGCTGATAGTTTTTCTTTAATTGCACTTTAAAGTAGTAACAAGTATGACTGACGTCAGTCACACTCTTTAATGCTCACTAGTTTAATAATTATTTAGTATTTAAAGGGGCAATATAGGGTCAGGACAATTTTTGGTGAAAGGATATCAACAACAATGGCTTAGTCCCTGGTGTGTCTTGATTACTTTGAACAGCTTTATTCTTCCTATGTCACTGTTTTTCTTAAAGCAGGGTGGTGTTATACATTGTTTCAAAGCTCATGGGATAGTAAGTAAGAGTAGTTCCTGCACTGGTTAGAATATTCTATATAGTATATTCTATATATACCACATGAGGCCCAAGGAAGAGTAGGCATTGGGCAGATCACCACTTCCTTTTGATGTGGGTGACATGGGCCTATATTTTTCTGTCCTGTCTATGGTGCCCTTTTGATGCAGACAACATGGATTACATTTTTAAGATGGCTTTTGATGCAGGCGACATTTTGATGTAATTGTTTTGAGGCAGGAAACATTATGATGTCACCCATTTGATGGTCACTATCTAGGCAACGTCATTCCAATGTAATACTGACCGGAAGTTCCTGCACTGGTTAGTATATTCTATAAATCTAAATAGCTCCGTAGTATTTTAGCTTTCTGTTCTGTTGAAACTGGGTGATTATTTATTTTAATTTTGAAGGATAGAAATGGCTGATAGTTTTTCTTTAATTGCACTTTAAAGTAGTAACAAGTATGACTGACGTCAGTCACACTCTTTAATGCTCACTAGTTTAATAATTATTTAGTATTTAAAGGGGCAATATAGGGTCAGGACAATTTTTGGTGAAAGGATATCAACAACAATGGCTTAGTCCCTGGTGTGTCTTGATACTGTGAACAGCTTTATTCTTCCTATGTCACTGTTTTTCTTAAAGCAGGGTGGTGTTATACATTGTTTCAAAGCTCATGGGATAGCAAGTAAAGTACTGTTGGAGAGCCTCTTCCCTATTTGTCATTAATCTTTTGAACACCAGGGTGGAGATTCACTAAGCGGTGATAAAGAGGTGATATAGTGGAGCTGACCTCTCCAGTTTATCACTTCTCCATTTCCTATGTTATTCTATGGAGCCTATGCACTAAGATTTCTTCAACATTGGAGATCTTAATGCATAGGCGTTATAGAATAACATAAGAACTGGAGAATTGATTAACTGGAGAAGTCGTCTCCAACGTATCACCTCTTTATCACCGTTTAGTGAATCACCCCCCAGATCATGTGAGGAGTGGGCTCAGCCACAGGTTTCCCCCCAGGGCCCAAAAGGTTCTAGTTATGACCCCGAGTATTCATATATGCTTTCTTTTGCATAGTAACAAATCACACAAAAGAGAATTCTGAAATGTCATGTATTAATTATTTAGAGTGCTAACCTCTTTTATCTTCAGAAGAAGCAGTCAAATGGAGAAGAGGCATGCTTGGCTATAAGGGGCACATACATTGAATAGTTTTGTGTGTGTGTTCTAGTTCTCTGCTGCAAGCATTCAGGGGGTCCTAAATAAAGTTCTGGTATTGCAAGGGTAAAACAAAAGTGGGTCATATCTATAAAGACAAAATTGGAGCAATACTGAGGCACATCAAATGTATCATATAGAATAAGTAAAAATCTTAATTAATTAAATTGGGGCTTTGATCACTTGCATGCTAGAGAGGTCTCCAGTGCATTGCTGAGATTTAAATCGTGGCCCTCTCTAACATGCAGGACACTAAAGAGGAGTAATTCTAGAGCAAAACAATTGCACCATGGGAGAAAATTAAAAAACAAATCCACTGATTTAAATAGGGATTGTAAACCCTGATGCTAGATAACTCTCTGGCACATTGCTTCAATTATATTTTGACAAAGGCTCCTGCCTGAGCTAAAACATGGATTTAATAAACCAGCACCTATGTTCATCTTGAAAAAAATCCTGTGAGTGAGGTGATCCTTTGGACTGTGTATATATTATTTTCTTTACTGGCATATATAATATGGAGTTGCATAGCAACCTTCCTAGTGCCCCTCCCATCAAATATATTACTGTGCAATTATAAATGTGTTTATGAAGCAGCTGATTGCTATACCACTGAAGATAAGTAATGTGCAGGCCCCACAAGCTGGTATGTGCAGCTGTTAAAGATGCCAGTGTTAACATGACATGACCGAGGTCATGCAATTCTATTCAGATGCCTCAGGGACAACTTTAAATCAAGCCAATGCATTTTCTGTGAATGTAGGGTAACTACTCTGTTATTTTTTTTTATTATGTTATATTTTATAAAATAAAATCATTAAAAAAGTGCAAATGCAATCACAATATTTAAATATCAATTATTTTATACAGGAAGAACCAAATGAAAACCAAATATTAACACACATGAGCCATTTGTTTTGTTTGGCATGCCTCATAACATTGGAACCTAATGTTCTTAAAATATAATTAGGAATCCCTTGTGTCTATCACTTCTGTGCACAGTTTTTGTACTTTGTTTTAATCGTTTGACAAGAGGTTTTGTTTTGTTTTGTAGAGTTTTTATATTCAAAACCGTTAAAAAAACGTATAAAACATATAGAAAATAAACAGAAATACCAGCAATGAAAATTATGAGGACCCTGTGTTAAATGGTTAGTAATGCTTCAGTTATAGCTAAGATACAGTCTGTTGTTATAGTGTATATTATTTCTCCCCATAGTGGGTAATGCTTAAATCGCTTTATTTTCTTTGAAATTGTATTATAAAGTGTCCCTCTTCTGTCCCTTATACTTACGTCATTCTTCTTGCCTGAGACCTGAAAGTGGATTGTGATGAGGGAAATCTTTTGGTAAAAGGAAAAACCTGCACATCTTTGTCAAGGGGGGGCATAGTTTTCCTCATAATGAATGAAGGAAGATTGTCCCTCATTGTGATTTGTCTGGTCCAATGACTGGATTTCCTATCTGAGTGGCGTGAGGGGGATATTTTATTATACTCAAGAAAATAGAGCGATTTAAGCTTAGTAGTAACTGAAGCATTACTATTCATGATGTTTGAAAATATTGTTTTATTGGAGTGAAGGGGTATAAAGAAAAGCATAGTTATGTGCTTCTGAAAACAGTCTCTTTTAATGTGCTCAAAGGCTACTATTGCAGGTTTATGGGTCCTTAGTAAATGTCCTTGTATTACCTCTGTTTTTTTGTGTGTGAATCTCTAGGCCATGCTTGGGCTATGGTGTGTCTGGGCAGAGACCAAACACTGTGCCATTTCTAATAGCACAACAAGTAATATGTTTGGCCTTGAAACATGACAAATTAAGACACTGTGCAGTTAATTAGCTTAATTCACCAAAACATAATGGTTAATCTCTCAAAAGTAGTACAACATATAAATGAATAGAGGGCATACACTTTTTGAATTACACATACTATTCTTAAGTGTCATAAGATGAATACAGAAATAGGGTATAGAAAACCAAAAATATCAGGGAAGAACACTAGAAATTTTCTCTGTAGGTACAAATGCTCTTAGTTTAGTGAATAAACTTCCTGAACTAATTAAAGGTTATAACTTAGTCTTGGTACAATCTCATGACCGAGATAGGGCTCACTATAGAATTGTCACCATGTATTTGACAAACAGCAAAAGGGCACGTTAAAAAGGTGCCTGAAGTAAAATGCCAAAATCAGAATATCGCCTGATTCAAAAGAGTGAGATTCTGATCTCACACACTTAAAGATCGAGATATTTCAATAATAAACATGTCTCCCTATATGCCTTAACACTTTGAATGCCAGAAAGGTCCACAATGCATTGTAAAGAATTTGTGCAGGGATGGAGGGAAGGCTAGCTGTTGGCATCAGATCCCACAGCTCCAGGATGCATATTTATTAGTGTTGAGCGAGCATGCTCGGCCGATGCTCGGATCGGCTCGAGCATCGCTCTGCTCGGCACATGGCGGTACTCGTACGAGTACCGCATGTGCTCGCCCGCCATGTTCGGGTCTCCTCCCCGCACGTTTTGCGGCTGCTGCGCAGCCAATAAACGTGCAGGGAGGCTCTGACATCGGTGTAATGCCAGCAGCCATGTTGGCTGCTGGCATTACACTGATTGGCTGGCCAGAACCCGTGGTCAGGTGCTGTATAGCACCTGACCAGCGAGTTCGGCTCAGTCTGAGCCAGGGAGAGCTGAGGATAGGAAGGGAAAGGCAGTGTAGGGAGGAAAAAAACAAAAATTGTGAAAAAAAAAGAACCAAAAGTCCTTTTTAGGACTACTGTGTGTGGGGGCAGCAGGTTATTTGGTGTGGGGGGAAAAAAAAAAAAAAAAAAAAAAAAAATATATATATTCTGTTTAGTGTGCAAAGTTGCAGATTAGAGCACATTCTGTTTAGTGTGCACAGTTGCAGATTAGAGCACATTCTGTTTAGTGTGCAAAGTTGCAGATTAGAGCACATTCTGTTTAGTGTGCACAGTTGCAGATTAGAGCACATTCTGTTTAGTGTGCAAAGTTGCAGATTAGAGCACATTCTGTTTAGTGTGCAAAGTTGCAGATTAGAGCACATTCTGTTTAGTGTGCAAAGTTGCAGATTAGAGCACATTCTGTTTAGTGTGCAAAGTTGCAGATTAGAGCACATTCTGTTAAGTCTTCAAACTAAAATATCAAAGTCACGTATTCCATTCAGTGTGCGTCGCCGCAGTTTAGCAGCACATTCTGAGTACTGTGCAGAGTTGCAGAATAGGAAGAAATACTGTTAAGTCTTCAAACTAAAATATCAAAGTCACATATTCCATTCAGTGTGCTTCGCCGCAGTGTAGCAGCACATTCTGTGTACTGTGCAGAGTTGCAGAATAGGAAGAAATACTGTTAAGTCTTCAAACTCAAATATCAAAGTCACATATTCCATTCAGTGTGCTTCGCCGCAGTTTAGCAGCACATTCTGTGTACTGTGCAGAGTTGCAGAATAGGAAGAAATACTGTTAAGTCTTCAAACTAAAATATCAAAGTCACATATTCCATTCAGTGTGCTTCGCCGCAGTGTAGCAGCACATTCTGTGTACTGTGCAGAGTTGCAGAATAGGAAGAAATACTGTTAAGTCTTCAAACTCAAATATCAAAGTCACATATTCCATTCAGTGTGCTTCGCCGCAGTTTAGCAGCACATTCTGTGTACTGTGCAGAGTTGCAGAATAGGAAGAAATACTGTTAATTTTTCAAACTCAAATATTAAAGTCACATATTCCATTCAGTGTCTTTCACCGCCGTTTAACAGCCTATTCTGTGTACTCTGTACAGTTCCAGAATTATAAGAAATACTGTTAAGTTTTCAAACTCAAATATTAAAGTCACATATTCCATTCAGTGTCTTTCACCGCCGTTTAACAGCCTATTCTGTGTACTCTGTACAGTTCCAGAATTATAAGAAATACTGTTAAGTTTTCAAACTCAAATATTAAAGTCACATATTCCATTCAGTGTGTTTCAACGCCGTTTAACAGCCTATTCTGTGTACTCTGCAGAGTTGCAGAATAGTAAGAAATACTGTTAATTTTTCAAACTCAAATATTAAAGTCACATATTCCATTCAGTGTCTTTCACCGCCGTTTAACAGCCTATTCTGTGTACTCTGTACAGTTCCAGAATTATAAGAAATACTGTTAAGTTTTCAAACTCTGCGCACGTTTCCCTCTTAATCATGGCCTCACTTCAGAAAATCGATGAAATTTTTGGGAGAATTTGCAGATGATATACAAGTAAATATACAGCAAATACTGTTTGGTAACAATTTTTCGCCTAAAGTCGTTTTTATTTTCCTTTTTGTGTGTTTTACGGTCAGTCTGTAAAAATGGCGTACTACGGGCGAAAGATCGTTCCCAGCAGCGATGTTGGAGTCCAAGGTGCATCCAGACATCCTCCCTATGCTGTCCCTGAACCATTTCTGTAGTGTTTCCATCTTTTTCTGCCCTTTTCCTATGGACCAGGCACCCTCCCCTCATCAGAGCAGGGGGTGCCTGGTGTAATGCTCGAGTCCTCCCATTGACTTCAATGGGGCTCGGGTGTTCGGCCGAGCACTCGAGCCTCAGGGGGTGCTCGGTCAGAGCACCCGAACATCCGAGCATTGGGGTGCTCGCTCATCACTAATATTTATATGTTATAAAACTGGCCACGCAAAGAGGTACAGATTTACATTTACCCTTTGAGTGCCAGAGGGGTCTGCAAGGCATTTCTTTGCAATGCGTTGTGGAGCTCTCTGGCATTCAAAGAGTTAAAGGGAATGTTTACCCCCTTCATAACTTTGCCTGACTCATTTCCTTATAAATGATAAAAAATGGAAAGTGTTTTATTTTTTTTTTTAAAAATCTGCTCGTTTGGAGAAATTAAAATATTAAATGTAGTTCTGTACCTACTATGGCAGACAGTGTTGACCAGATCTGTACCGTAGTCTGAGCTCTAGACAGTGTCCTCCAATGACGGAGGCTGTCTGTCTGTAAGTTGGAGCGCTCTAATTGACCAGAAATCGATCTCTGCCAATGAGATCGTTCCATCTTAGAGACAGACAGCCTCCGTCATCGGAGGAGGCTGGATAGAAGCTCAGACTACAGTACAGATCCGGTCAACACTGTCTTCCGGAAGTAGGTACAGAGCTACGTTTAATCTTTTAATTTCTCCAAACAAGTGGATTTTTTTTTTTTTAAAAGGATACACTTTCCATTATTTATCATTTATAAGAAAACAATTTAGGCAAAGTTGTGAAGGGGGTAAACATCCACTTTAAGGCACAATGGGTATCCTGTCTGTGTCTATGCCTAAGAGAGACATGGGCAAGGCCAAGGTTGCCAGGTCTTTGAGGGCCCACCCTTTAACCCCTTGCTTCTCATGCCAGATTGATTTTCCTTGGGATTCATCTAGTATTTTATGTTTATCTTGTTCTGTGGCACCCACACAGCTTCCAGTGCCCTCTTACAGGAGCATGCATTAATTAATGTTTTAATTTCTTCTATGAGTTTTATACCTTCCTCTATTCAAGTGATTTTAGAATTCTGATCCTGGGACCATCCAAAAAAGACCAGCTGGATGTCCTGGATTCTTTCTTGAAATTAACTTTGTGACTTATGGTGCTGCTTTATGTCCCACCAACTCTGTTGCTTGGGCTAGGGCCATGTGGGGGATCAGCTGTTGGAGGCCAACCTTGCAGGCTCCCCTAAGGAGGATCTTGTGCTAGCTATCTCAAAGAAAAGTGAGGCTAATGCATAACTTGCAGAGGTGGCCTTTGATGCCTCCATATTTACTGGGAAGGCCTCAGGTTTGTCTGTGGCCATGCATCATACTCTGTGGCTAAAGATCAGGTTAGCAGATCAGTCTTCCAAGAAGTCCTTCGTATCTCTTCCATTCATGGACAAACAGATGTTTAGCCCAGAGCTGGAGAAGGTTTTAAGAGATGTCACTGGGGGCAAAATCACTTTTTGCCTCAGGTTACTCCAAAATCCCTCTTTTCCATGAAAGACACATGGCTTTCGTTACCACCATCACCAGTATGGGTTTTCTGCCAGGACATCTGCTTCTTCTGCAGCCCAGGCACTCCCTACCCCAAAATAACCAGCTAAGAAGCCCACAGCTGACAAGTCTCCCTCGCATTATTTGTGGGGTTCTGGTCCACCTCAGGCAATAAGAGGTCATTTGCACATTTTTCACAGTGATTGGGTCATTTCTGTGGCAGATCAGTGGGTTTTGTGGGTAATTTCAGATGTGTACCTCATAGACTTCAAAGGCTAGGTTCTATTGCAGGTGCTAAATGTTAACACCCATTTTATCAAACATTTCCTATTGAAGTATATGGGGAAAACCAGAGATAGAAGAAGTGATAAAAATAGCACCTGTAATAGAATCTAGCCCCAAGTCCCTTACTCTCTGTTTCTTATTCATGTTTTTCATGATCCTGTGTGGAGTCATCAATTCTTAGAGGCAGTATTTTCTCTGGTAGATATGAAGGTCTTGGTACCTGTCATTCTTCACAAGATTTTATTCCAACCTTTTCATAGTTTCCACACAAGATGGTGGATGCAGTCCTATTCTGAACTTCTCAACTGTCTTGCTCACCAGTAGAATATCGAGTCCTTGGACTCTGTCATCACTGCCATGTGTCCAGGGAGTTTTTGGCTTCCCTAGACATAAAGGATGCTTATCTGCATATTCCCATCCATGCAGACCATCAGGATTTCCTGCGGTTTTCCTTTCTAGTCCATCATTTTCAGTTCACCCCCCCCCCCTTCCTTTTGGGTTAGCCTCCACTCAGTGGGTCTTTACAAAGATTATGACACCCTTAGAAGCTCACATCCACTCTCTAGAGATCTTTTTGCCCTATCTGGATGACCTTTTGCTAACGGCTCTTTCAGAGCAGACTCTGTTACTTCAGATTCAGACTTATGCCTCTGTTTTGGAACATGTTTGGATTCTCAACTGCAATAAATCTTCTGTGTTTCTGTCCCAGGTCCTTCACTTTCTTGGTATGAAATTTGACACTTGTTTGTGGAGATCTTTCTACCAGATGACAAGTTTCAGTTGTTGTGTCACCAGGTGTCTCAGGCCCTGCTTTGCCTATCTGTGTGGTTCAGTAGTACATGAAGATACTGAATTATCTGGTTTCTGACCTAGAGGCAGTCCCCACTGCCCAGTTCCATACATGGGAGCTGCAGCTGGAAATTCGTAGGAATTATTTGAGGCATTAGTTTCATCTTTCCCATGTCATGTTTCTGTCTGACTAGTGGAAGCTGGACCTTCCTTGGTGGCTTCAGAGGTCCCATCTGTTGTTGGGACAGCCACTGATTATTCTGATTTGGGTGAGTCATGATGGATGCCGGCCTGACAGACTGGGGTGCCACATTGGGCCCTCAGACATCTCAGGGTCTTTAGACTGGGGCAGAGAGTCTTCTGTCCATCTGTGTTCTGGAGCTTTGGGTGATCTCCCTAGCTCTGTGGCACTGTTCTCAGTCCCTGCAGGGATCCCCTATGCAAATCCAATCCAACAGTGTGATGGCAGTGGCCTACATAAACCACCAAGGAGTGATCTACAGTGCAGCAGGATGACCTGAGGTGTGGCTGATCCTTATGTGGGCAGAAGCTCATGTGCCTGCTCTCACCACTGTTCATATTCCAGGGTTAGGCAACATTGTGGTAGACTTTCTCAGTCACCAATATTTGGATCACACAGTAATGGACATAATGGCCTCTTGGGTTGAACTTCAAGTTATTTAAGTTCAGATCCAGATCCTGGGACCCTCTAGCTCTTGATGGTGATGTAGCACTTTCTGTAGTACTTTTCACTGACATACATGTTTCCTCCATGTCCTCTAATACCCAGTGCTGAGGAAAATCAGGATGGAGTGAGCGCATTTCATTCTGATTGCCCTATTCTGGGCCTGTCGGGCCTGGTTTTTGGATCTTCTAAATCTATTTATGGCAGAGCCATTTCAGCTCCCTCTGCTTCCAGATCTCTTGAATCACGGTCCGCTATGTCATCCACAGGTGGAGATGCAGATTTTGATGGCTTGGCTCTTGAAGCCAACATTTTAAGGAAGAAGGGTTTTTCTGGCTGTCACTGCCTGTATGATGAAGGCTCATAAGCAAGTTTCTTCCAAGGTGTACAATAATATATGGTCCTTCTTTTATAAGTGCTGTGAAGAGGAATCATGGCCGTGACATTTTCATCTTCTGGTCATCTTTGCTTTTCTTCACAATGGTGTTCAAAATGGGCTTGGTCTTAGCTCTATCAACGTTCTAATTTTGGCTCTTTCTGTGCTTTTCCAGAGGTGTATCACTTTATTGCCTTCCTCATTTCTTCTCCTGTAAGCTCCTATTTTCTTTTCTTCATCTGTCATTTTCGTTTGTCTTCATTTGTCATCTTCATCTGTGATCTTCTGGTCTTCTTATTCAATAAATGTGTTGCAGCCTTACAAAAAAAAAAAAAAAAAGGTATAAATTCAAGCGGGTTCCACTGCCAACAGCAGTGGCGGTGGCTGCAGAACAACAAAAGAAAAAGGCCCCCTCCTTATATCTTTCTGGCTGTTATCCAGTGTCAACTGTGGGAAATATGATCAAGGACTGCCTGTTCATATTTTACCCACATTCTCATTGGCTGGGATGTGGGGTCACGCATGGCACCCTCCAGTAACCACACCTCCCAGCTAATCAGCTTCTAGCTTGTTTTGTTATTCCTCAAGCTAGAAGCTGATTGGCTTTGAGGTGTTGCTACTGCAGGGCACGGTTCATGCCCTGCATAACCCCACATCCCAGCCAAGGGAGTGTGGGAAGAAAGTTGAACAGGGACTGGCCATATAAAAGGCAGTCCCTGTTCAAATTTCCCTCAGTTGACATTGGAAAACAGCCTGAAAGGTATAAAGAGTGGGGCTGCTTGCATTTATGGCTTTTCATAACTATTTTTTAACCCCTTAAGGACCAACTGCACACGCACGTGGCTGTCACTTTAGGACCACTGAGCATTTTTTTTTTTTAAGTTTCCCATTCCAGACTCCCCGAGCGGTGTGCAGCCACAGGGGAAGCCCGGAATTCCATGACGGTCATAGCACGTCGTGGGTCGTTAACTCAGAACAACCCATGACGTGCTATGACCATCAAGGGTCATTAAGGGGTTAAGGCTGCAACACATGTATTGAATAAGATGACAGAAGAGTACAGATGAAGATGACAGATGATGAAAAGAAGATAGAAGCTTACAGAAGAAGAAAAGAGGCAGATCAAGGTGTAGAAGACCCTGCTGAACATCAGGATTACAGGTAAGTGATAGTTTTAATTGTATGGTGTTACTTTTGGGGTGATTAACCCTTTGAGTGCCAGTGGGATATGCAAATCTGTGCAATGCTGAACACTCAAGTTTTTGGAATTTTTTTTACATTGTATATAGTGAATATATTTGTTTTGTGATTTTGCCTATGCCAGTGGTAGCTTACTTGAGCATGTATGTTTCAAATATTATCACTGATCTACCTCTTCTCTCTAAACTATTTGTTTATACCAGTCATTTTATTGTTGCTTGAAAAGTGGAGCTTGAGATCACTGGTCTTCCATGCAATTCATGTAATTTGTTGCAAGTTTACAAAAATGTTTTTGCTGCTGTATTCTTTATGCTACTACTGATACACTGGGGCATACGTATAAAATAACTGGAATAAAAGGTTCCTTAACCCCTTAAGGATTGGCCGTGCGCATGCGGATGGCAATTAAGGACCACGAACCATTTAATTTTTTTGCGAATCTGATTCAGGGCTCCTTCAATGGCATGCAGCTACAAAGGGAGCCCTGAATTCCATGACAGTCCTGACACTTCATGGGTCCTCATGGCTCGCCAACCCATGATGTGCCAGGACCGTCAAGGGTCCTTAAGGGGTTAATAGTGACTCTGAGGAGTCCATATGTATGATTCTCATACAAAATGTTAATAGCTAGTAGCAGTTTGCAAATAAAACCTTATTTAAGTCTGTGTACTGTACAAACATACATGTATTAGTAGTTTATTGTGAACAAGACTTCCTTTTCTCAATTTTAGGTGCTAAAGCATTCATTGTGTTGTTTATTTCTCTCTCTATGTCTGACACACTGTTTCATACATTATTGGATCTTTGAGACTCCGCTTTTGATTTGTCTCAGAAGTCTCTAATTATAGTCACAATATTATTTAAAGTGTTAGAAATACTTAAAATTAATTTTATTTTATATTGTAGCCATGAAAAAAAACGATAGAAGTCTTCTCTCTCAACCTTTATGGTTTGAGAGATATTGGCAAGTAAAGTTCCCTCTCACTGGCTGTTTCAGCCAAGTCTGCCACCTAGCTGACAAACTTGGAATCCAGTCCACAGATCAGCCGGCAGCTCTTCATCAGAGCCGAGATCGCAAGATATAAAAATAACTATTTAGTTGGAAGGGTCTACAAAGTGTGCTTGCAAACCAGGCTCACTTTGTAGACTATTCCAGTTAAGTAGTTGTTTTTATATTTTGAGATCTCAGCTCTGCTGAAGAGCCACAGCCGGTCTGCGGACCAGATTCCAAATCTGTCAGCTAGAGCCCTGACATCACTCATGGGGAAACTTTACTTGCGAATATTTCTCAAACCATAAAGGTTTGGGAGATAAGACATATCGTTTTTAATGTTTTTTTCATGGCTACAATATAAAATAAAATTAATTTTAAGCATTACTATCACTTTAACAAGAAGCAAGTCATTCACAGTTGTGTTTGTAATTTATGTTTGAGCTAGTGACATTGACACACATTCCCCATTGTATTTATCTCACTTTACAGCGTGGATGGGGGTGAACTCTTTGACAGAATCATTGACGAGAACTGCAATCTTTCGGAAGTGGATACAATACTATTTATTAAGCAGATCTGTGAAGGGATCCAATACATGCACCAAATGTACATTATACATCTGGATCTTAAGGTATGGTCATAATCATGCAGTCATTACTATTATTAGTATTGGTATAAAACAATTTAATTTTATAAGTTTGCACCACCATCCCAGCAAGGCAAGATATTCCAAAGATTAGTTCAAGCCCCCCATGGTGATGTTCTTTACACGGGTTTGTGCTGTGTGGCTCCCATTAAGCACATTTTCTCCTAAATGTGTTGACGCTTTACTGTAAAAGTATCTTTCTTTTGTACATATATACTCAACAGGAGTTAAATTAAACCCTAAAGGACCAGGGTGGTGCACCATTGTAACGGTTTGTTCGACACTCAGACACAGTAGGTTAGAATAAAACACAGTTTTATTAAAAGACACGATGAAAATACCCTTAGCGGGCTATAGCGTATCACAGCAGAATAGACAGGTGAATATAGGTCATAGACATATGCCCACACAGGCCCAGTATAACAATGAAATGGATAGTACATATACTGTCACAGGTCAGGCATAACAAGGAGAACTCAGCACAGCATGGGTTAAAGTCCAATTGATAGAATCAGTCTCTGATGTGGTGTGTTCAGTAACGCCCAGTATGATGGATAACAGCTATCAGGAGACTGTGGTGCCAGAATGGAGACAAGCACTTTAGATCTGCAGAGCAGAGCTGAGACTTATACCCTCTGCCGTAGCAGTAATGGAGGCCACACAATACTCTGCAAGAGCTGAACGGACTTGAGCCACTGGCACCCGACTGGTGCAGTAATGGAGGCAACAGTACTCTGCACGAGCTGAATTAGATTGAGCCAATGGCACCCGGCCGGTGCCGTCACGGAGGCAACAGTACTCTGCGAGAGCGGATTTGAGATGAGCCAATGGCACCCTGCCGGTGCAGTAATGGAGGCAACAGTACTCTGCAAGAGCTGAACAGAAACGCAACCACGGCACACTGCCGGAGCTGTAACGGAGGCAACAATAGCTCTGCACGAGTTAACGGAAGGCTCAGCAGTAACGGAGGCAACAGTGGCTCTGCAAGAGTTAACAGAAGGCTTAGCAGTAACGGAGGCAACAGTGGCTCTGCAAGAGTTAACTGAAGACTCAGCAGTAACGGAGGCAACAGTAGCTCTGCAAGAGTTAATGGAAGGCTCAGCAGTAACGGAGGCAACAGTAGCTCTGCGAGAGTTAACGGGTTGCTCAGTGGAATGGACACTGCCGGAGCAGTAAAGGAGGCAACAGTGACACACTGTCTGGCAGGCCCAGACTAGGCGGAAGTCAGAATGTTGCCTAGCGACATGATGAAGCAGGAACTGGAAAGCTGGGCCGGATCTCGGAGCAGGAACGTCAGACAAGCCGGGTCAGGTCACGGAGCAGGAACGTCAGCCAGGCCAGGTCGAATCACGGAGCAGGAACCTCAGACAAGTAGGGTCAGGTCACAGAGCAGGAACGTCAGCCAGGCTGGGTTGAATCAAGGAGCAGGAACCAGAAGCGGAGTAGTCAAACAGGCCAAGTCGGTACACGGGAACACAGCAACTCAAGTAAGCACTGGTACAGGAACACCACGAAAGGGCACCCGACTGGTGCCAGAGGCCCAGTATAAAAAGGCCATGCTGGGCAGGCCAAACCAAGCTCAGCCAATGGGAGCGCAACACACAGAGACTGACAGGAAAAGCACAGGCACCGTGATAACCATGCATGGCAAAGCTTGACATGCAGAATCCTCAATTGTCCCTCCAATCTCGGAACATTCCACTCAGCAAAATTCCCCTCTTGTTTAATTTATACAGTAACACAAAGACACAGATATGGGTAAAATGGCCACAGCCTTTTATTTTCAATGAACAAATAAATAAAGAGGACCTTGACAGTACTAAATATACTGAAGAATAAATTCCATAACCAGTATTCAGTGAGAGTACCCTACTATGCCATGCCGTCCTCCTTTGAATATTTCGACTGCTGCTGCCACCAGGCGAGGGCAGCACAGATAAGTGGGGATCAAAACATGCAGTAATCTAGCACAAGCAGTAGTAGCATCTCTCCCCATCATTCCATCTTTTATAAGTTGGGGATACCCTCCTTTCTCACCCCATAAAACTGATCTTACCTGCATTTCTATGGCAAGGTCCTGCCACGACTGTGACAATAAACAGAATTCCATAAAGTTACAAGACAAATTATGCCTCTGGACTCATGAAGAGCCATCCTTCAGCACTCAGGAGAGGAAAAACCCCCTGTGGAGGAAACCTTGAGGGAACCATAGCTGAGAGGACTGACCTTCTCACTGGACATTAAAATGTAAATTCAGATAATAAAACAGACTTTGCTTTGTTCTTTATACACACAATTAATTTACTAGAATGAATCATATATGCACATATAAACATATATATATATATATAATATAAAGCACTAGAATGCGTCGCTCCCTGTGTGTGTGTAACTTCACATGAGTAGTAGGGAATGATGCAGTCATGCGCCGGTTTGCAGTCAGAGGCTTTGCTGATCCGGAGCGGGAAGCTCAGAATGGCAAAGCACTCCCAGCTCCAGGGCAGCAGCCAAGGTAGTAGCCAGGGCCACTGGCTGCTAATTTGGCCCATGTACACAGGCCTTCAGTACTAGTATGTATACGTACACATACATTGTTAAATACATATGTGCAGGTGACTGATAATGATGACACTTGGACAAATAAATTAGAGCTTTTCAAGCACAAATTAAAAATTAAGGCAATACAAAATCACAGTAAACAAGAGAAAGGGAAGATGTAGACACATCCCAACCGTGACAAAGAAAGAGGAGAAGAATACATAAAACAGGTTAGGAAGGATTTGAGAGTGGTTAAACCATCCCGCCCTGCAGGAATCAAAACATACATCACCCACCCATACATTTCCCCCATAACAGTAACTCCTAACACTACACCTCTTCATATTATCCCAGGATGAAAAGAAATATTGCATAAGGGCCCCACAAGCCAGGAACAAAGCTCCTATCCCCTATCCATAAGTGGTTACATAACAGTGGGAATTATATTCTATAAAGGAAGTAACATTGAATGCAGTTAGAATGTTACATAGCAAAGCTTCCTTATGCCCCTTCTACCTATCCTGTATGTGAATATAAACAGGGCTGGAGGGTGGGTGTTACCACATGTTCAGACCCAGGAAGACTGAAGTATCTTCACTTCCTCTAAGTCATTTACTGCCATAGCTCCACCCCACACAGCCAGTATGCTTCTTACTTAAACCTTTGCTTCCCAAATCCATGTGTAGTTGCTTTTTCAGTTGTAGCTCACTTAATCTATAAGACCTGGTTACAGGATATCGATCTGCTGTCATGTGCCCTTCTGCTTATGGCTCCTGGCATGGGCGTCTTTAGGGGTGGGCTAAGGGCGCTGAAGCCCAGAGTGTGTCAGTGGGCAGCCCCAAATGTCAGGCAATCAGCAAATATTGGTCCTATGTTGCAGAGACTCACTCCTCCTGCTGTGCTGTTTATCAGCAGGAAGTGTGACTGAGGCTGGCTGCTGCTCAACAACTTGTGGGCATATATAGATTGGAACAGCAGACTGCTGCCTCACTCTGCTCTGAGCTTCGATGTGGAGCCATCAGCTGCACACTGGCTCTTCTAGTACTTCCTGGTGCTTTGAGATGAGGTCATCAACATGCACTCGACGTACCAGTAGAGGTAGTGTGGAGCCTATGACTATACACTGAAATAAAAAACAGAGTGGGGCAGCATGGAAGAGAAGGTATGAGGGACAGTATAAATGGGGGAAATATATGGTTATTAGAGGGCAGGTAAACAAGACTAGTGGGGGTCACATAGTATATATGGAGAAGTTATGGGCTGGCTACCAGTGGGCAGGGGAATAAGGCGGATGGGGATCACATTGTGTATGTGGGGAATCTGTGGTTACCAGTGGCCAGTTGAACAAGGCTGTGGTATCATAAAGTGTATGTGTGTTGTTCTGTGGCTACCAGTGGCCAATAGAAAAATGTTGGCAATCAGACAATGTGTGACTGGCTATGGGTAACCAGTGGAACAATAATGGGGTATCACACAGTGTAGTTCTGTGGACACCAGTAACCAGTGAAACAGTGCTGGAGTATCAGGCAATATATGTGTGGTTCTATGGCTGCCAGTAGCCAATAAAAAAGGCTGTCCATGTGCCGTCCTGCTGCTACCAGTGGCAAAACACTGGGGAACCAGGAAGTGGATGTGTGACTATGAGGGTCGAGTGGCACAAGGTTATCAGACAGTGAATAAGGGGTTCAATGGATACCAGTGGGGAATGGAACAATGCTGGGTATCAGCATACCTCTCAGGTGTCCCTCTTTGAGACCCAAATCCCTCTTTCACACCCTAGTGTCCCTCTTTTTAGGAGGTCAGTCAGTGTGGTGTGTATATATGTATCACATTGTGCTACATTCATAAAATCACATTAATGTTTGTTTAAATGTCAGTATGTGTGCGTCTAAATTAGCTGTGTAAATAAAATACTTTGGTGTTGCTCTAGATAATTTATTGAATTACACAAAGAGGTGGCAGTAGGTCATGAAATCACCTATAAAATCTTGGTAATGCCCTCTCCACCAGCCACACCCCCAGCAACACCCCCTAAAACAAAAGTGTCCCTCTGGCCATTTGAAATGTTTGGAGGTATGTATAAGAAAGTGTATGTGTTTGATTATAGTGTTAACAGTTGCACAATGCTGGGCTATCAGACAGTGTATGTGTAGTTATTTGACTACCAGTGACCAGTGAAACAAGGCAGGGTACATAAAGTGTATATGTTTGTGGTTCTGTGTATATGTTTGTGGTTCTGTGTATCTCTCAGTGGCCAGTGGGGTATCATACTTTGTATATGTGATTCTGGACTACCAATGGAACAAGCCATGGCAAGTAATAATCTCTCATTGATTTTATTGTTAGAAAAATGTCTTTGTCTCAGTTTGAGGTGCCCTGGGAGGTTTATATTATACAAACATGACTTGAGGTAAAGATGAGCAACCTGAAGCCCTCCTACTGTTAATGAACTACACCTCTAATACTTCTGAGCCAGCTATTTTCTGATTGAAGATGATGAGAGTTGTAGTCTACCAACTTAGAAGTAATAGTCACTGCAGCACCACCCCATCCTTCCTGCCACAATCTCTCTTTATCCCAAACAAAGTGCCTACCTATATAGCCTTCCCCGCTTCACTGACTCTTAATCTCCTTCCCCACTGTCTCCCTGCTGTTATTCTGTAAACCAGCATAGGACATGTGGACATACAGGTGTGCATTATGCCTGGTTTGAAGAATAACAGCAGAGAAACAGTAGAATATGAGAAGGAAAGAAGCAGAGATATAGTGTGGCAGGAAGGATGGGGAAGAATATTGGTATGGGGGTGGCAGAAATGGATAAGGCAGGAAATATGAAATGGACATAAAAAAGCAGAGTGGTGCATGTATATGCACTAACCAAAAATTTGTTGGAGAGGACTCCATGTTGATAAAGTAGTAGATGGTGTTAGGATGACTAACAAAACAGTAGAACCCCAACGTCTGGGCATCCCTGCTCTACAGAATACAAACTTTCTGATGCAGCTCTTTTTTGGCTTGTAATCTGTGGTCATTAATTTTGAGCATCAAATAAAATTATGAACAAATAAATAAAATTGGTGGGCCCCTGGTATCTCTAGTATATTTATATTAACAACACAGAGCTGCATACTCTACAACAGAGCATAGAACAATGGCCCATATGCATTAAAGCAGACTGGTTTTATTCTGGAGTAAACAAACTGCACAATAGGGAACAAATAAAAATTCTTAAAATCCACTGCATTTGAATAGAGCCTTTTAACCTCTTGAATGTTAGAGAGGTCGCCAGTGCATTGCTTTGCAATGTATTGGATACCTCTCTAGCATTCAAAGGGTTAAAACCCCTATTTAATTTAACAGGAATTTCGATTTGTTCCCTGTGGTACAGTTGATTTACTCTACAATAACTTCAGTTAGTTAGAACCAAAAATGGCAAGAGTTGAACATATAATGGCTTACTTCTCAGCTCTTTGCATTGCATTATACATAGATTAGTAAAATAAACATTATGTTGTGTAAGGATAACCCACTCCTCACTGCAGTGTTATCATCACTACCGCGGGTGGCAGGCAGTCTGTTGAATTTTGCTGTGGGCTGTAGCCCCAGATCTTTTTGGAACCTAGAAACGCCCCTGGCTCCTAGTCTTCATATGTATTGAATGTCCTTCTGGTCTTCAAGTATTTAAAAGTCTGCAACTTCAGCTTTCACGAGCAGGGCCCTCTGATCCTTCTGTTCTCCACATCTGATTGTACTATTTAATACCTCTGTATGTCTATTCCCAATTATACAGCGCTGCGGAATTAGTTGGCACTATATAAATAAATAATAATAATAATAACTTCCTCCATATTTAAAGGAGCGATAATCTTTCTTTTTAGGAAAGAAGGATGTTACTATGCTTTTCCTGTTGTGTGAAACAAGGGTATATCTACTGTTGGTCACTAGGTGGCACTTACAATGGAAAGCCCTATTCACTTAATCACTTCCAAAGAGTGCATTATCCAAAAAAAAACCATAGCATAAAAAACACAGCAACAGTCAATGCTGTTGCTAACATTTAATGGAAAATAAATAAATTAACCATTTGCATGCTATAGGGTTGATTTGCATTGTGTTGGGCACCCCTTTGTCATGCAAAGATTTACTGTTGCTACTTTTCTTGGCTTATTTCAAATACAACTCTGAGAAAAATGGCAAGTGGAAAAAATAAGGACAATTGCGGCTTTGCCTTCCATTTTGTTACAATCCATGGGCTATATTAAGGAAGCTAGAGCAAATCATCTGCACCACAGAAAACAAATAAGCATTCTTGAACACTTTGTAATGTGTTGCAGATGTCTAGTATTCTAGGGGTTAAAAGCCTCCTATGAATCAATGGAAATTTGGTGAATAGTGAAGTTGGTTTGCTCCAGGATTTTTATCCTCAGCTTCCTGAATACGCAGCTTATTGTTTTGAATGCATCTATGTATATAGTGATTGCCAAAGTTACAACAGGGGTATGACATATTATAGCATGTAAATTTCACTGTAGTTGGAGATATAGGCATGTTTTTAAAGGAGCAGTAAACCTTTTTTGTGAACATATATGAATTTCAGATTTTTTTTTTATCTTGTTGCAGCCAGAGAACATAGTGTGTGTGAGTCGAGCAGATTATCAGATCAAAATAATTGATTTTGGACTGGCCAGAAGGTATGTGCAGTTACCAAGTGAATAAAAGAAAATATTTATTTGTATAGTATACATTAAAAGTCTAGTGACTGATTATGGTATATTGTCCAACATACTGTATGTGTTATGCATGGATTCCCTCACTTTGTAGTCAGTTGTTTTTAACCCATTTGAGTGTCAGAGTACTGTTCAGTGCAGTGCTTTGCAATGTGTTTTGCACCTCTCTGATTTTCAAGAGGTTAAAATGGATGGCTCAGTTTTCTTGTGATGTATTCTGAAAAACCGTTGCTGATAAAAATAATAATAATAATAATAATCCTTAAAATATAAATATATCTAGGGGAATACACAAATCTGCCAGCATGGTGTATGAGCTGAATTTATATACCTGTGAAAATCAAGCACCTGCACTTGTGCTTATGTAAAAATGTGTACAAGACTGGCTCACAAGGTCTATGGGAATAAGCTCTTCACACATTATGAAGTAAAGAAAAGGAAGAAACCTTTGGCTTTTTTCCTCTGTTCCCCGTTAGTATATAATGCAGAACAGAATGCAACTTATTTATATACTTTTTTCATACTAAACAACCCTTTGGCATGCATTGCAAACTCTGCAGTTTAAAGGTGAACTAGGTTTATAAAGACTTGGGAAATTTTGAATGTGCTTTCAAAATCACCTATATTTTTATTAGCCATTCTTTATTTAAAACTAGACTTTTGTATGGCGAGAAAATTATTTTTGTCCAAATCAATTGTGGGGAAAAAATACTCCCATTCTTTCAAAACAATCTTTGTTTATTTTAAAGTTTCGTGAGTCAGAATTTCCCTAAGTTATAATTGCCGAATGACATTCATTCAACACTATTATCAATGGGGAAGGCACCAGCTGCCGTCTCTGACTGACATTTGAAAAAAACTCATTCAAATAAATTACATAAAACTTGGCCCACACTTAGACCTCGCCCAGGACATTTCACCATACAAATGGTATTCTAATGAGGGGAACTTCATTTTAGAGGCATTGATGTGCAATGCATTAATATTTTTTTGTATTTTTTTTAGTTGGGGTCTGATTTTTTTCTGTACTCTTTTTAATACTAGTAGTAGTGAGTAAACAATAAAGTCACCAACAGATGACACCAACAGGAACAACAGGTATAATTGCTTCAGATGGCAGTGGCCTGTCTGGTCACACACAGCTCAGCTACTATGGATTGGAAACACAGTAAATATCAGGTACAACAGGCATAGGTGCTGTTGACAGCAGTGGCATGGTGTAACACACTCAGCTCAGCTACAATGCTTTGGACAGACACACCACTCATGCACAGTGCCTTTGTGCACTTTTTTGAACAGTAAATCTAATTTTTCATTTTTTACATTAAAACATGCCTCGTAGTTGCTGGAGACAGCAGTATTGTGTCTTTGACACACTCATTTCAGCTACTATTTGCAGTTAATCTACTTTTAACGTTTTTATTTATACTAAAATACACAGTAACAAAAGGCATCCTTGGTGGAGACCGCAGTGGTGTCTCTAGATAGATGCAAAAATTGGTTTTGATAAGGACTGGCCATAGCATAAAACACATCACAGATAAACTAGAGATTCACAGAATATTGCAATCAGTCACAGCCATAACAAGGATACTACCCTTCCACTTCTTGCCAGGATTGTATTGGCTATTCTTTGTACATGCAGTGCCTTCCCTCTTACCCCACTGGAAGCGTGCATATCGAAGAACGAATGATAGAGCTGCACAAAAACACAGAATGTGCCATTCATGGTTTGAGTACTTTGCACACCTTTCCATTAGGATGTTATTTTTATCCAAATCTCATGAGCACATGAACACATAATTTTCAATTAATTTTAAATTCGTTATGAAACAAATGCACATGTGTATTTAAAACTATAGGATATGATATTCAGCTTTATTTTTTCATGAAATTCTCCAGTATTTTCTGTATAGAAGTGGCAGCTGGAAGGGAAAGTGGAATATTAGCAGTGTTCCCTCTAAGATGAGTATAGGTTTCCCTATGATGATTTGTGCTCAATTAGTGCATTTTTAAAAGGGACTGGATAACCCCAAATATTCCTTTTTAGGGAGATGAAAATCCCTGTGTCCCTCTTTTGCACTCTGGTGTCCCTCTTTTAGGAGATCAGACTGTATATAAGTGTATCACATTGCTCCACAACAGTAAAACTCACATTAACACTTATGTGTCAAGGCCATCACCGGTGGATTTGCGTTAAGGACCGGTGATGGTCACGGCACATCATGGAGTTATGGGATGGCAGAGCGGCTGCACAACGCTCTGCCATCCCAGAATTCATCCCAGGAAAAAAAAAAATGCCATGGTCCTTAACCCCTTCCCAACAATGGACATACATGTACATCCCGCAAAAACTGTCACTTAGTGACAGAGGAAGTACTTGTATGTCCCGGAAGTCCGGGTCCTCGCGTGGATGAACGCCATTCGGGGACTCTGGAATAATTAAAAAAAAAATCTATCTTAGCTGGGTGTTAAGTGACGGCCGCGTGTGCACGCGCCCGGTCACTAAGGGGTTAACCGCCGTCCCCTACGAGATCGGGCGGTTGTTAAAGGGTTAATGTATATTTAAACTTCAGCATATGTCTTTAAAAGTAAAATACTTTGGTCTTGCGCTAAATCATTTATTCAGCTACATTTATTCATCTCACCAGTCCTGCTCCCAGCACACAAAATGCCCTATCTCTGGCTATTTCAGGCACTGGGAGCTCTGTTCTTTGCCTCTTTCTTCCTCATGATCACAATGAGAAGGGGAAAGGCAGAGAACAGTGACAAAAGCAATGATTACATAGGCAAAAATTTGTGACATGGCTCCATGGGCACATGATGGATGTAGCAGCGATTCTATTGCAAGCGATAAATGTTATCTCCCGTTTTATTAAAAAGCTAGTGTAAAAGCCCATGTACATGGGCCAAGGTCCAGGTGATGTTAACCCTTTGAGTGCCAGAGGGGTACGCAACACATTGATTTGCAATGTGTTACATACCCCTCTGGCACTCAATGGGTTTAGAGGCCGTCCTTGCTCTACGTCCTGCCGCCGACACAGTCATGCACTGTAGAGACTGGCTGAAAGCACAGAATGCTCCCAGCACAGAACTCCCTGCATTCTGTGCGTTCGGGCAGTCTCTACTGCACATGACGGCTTCTGACAAACATCCTAGTGAATAATTATATAGGAGGATTTTCTATTGAAGTCTGTGGGGAAATCTGGAGATAAAAGAGATTAGCACCTGCAATAGTATCCAGCCCTGGAACTGACTGCACTGGTCCTGAAGCAGTAAGTTCCAGCTTCCCCTGCAATGATCACAGAGCGCCTGAGGAGTGCTGTGATCTTTAACCCATAAGGTGTCAGGACTGTCATCTGTCCTCAAAGGATGGAATTGTGTGACGTCACTTGGGGATAAAGAATAGACAAAGGCAGACTCTACAGACAAATCCTAGGAACTGGTGAGGTTGTCTTTTGACTACATAAAAAATCAACACAGAATAATGTTTTTAATCAATATCTTTTCTTGGTTTTATTTTTATGTTCTAGATATAAGCCAAGGGAAAAATTGAAAGTGCACTTTGGTACTCCAGAGTTTCTTGCTCCTGAGGTTGTGAACTATGATTTTGTCTCCTTTCCCACCGACATGTGGAGTGTGGGAGTCATTGCCTACATGCTGTGAGTTCTTCAGATGATTATGTCTGCTTTGTAGGAATTTTTTCTTGTTTTGTTTGCATGTGGACAAATTTGAAAGAAATATGTATTTTTGTAGAAACTATGAAAAGAATCAAATAAAGTTCATATTTCGTTACACGGGTTAATCATTGCTAATCTGTGTGCCTGATAAAGGCCTGTGTTACAATACAGGTAGTGGAGTCAAGCCCATAATAAGAAGCAACAGAGCTCTTTTGGAGCAAGCCAGCTGCACCATATGGGAAACATAACCATTTCCATTCATTTAAACAATACATTTACACCCTTGAATGCTATGGAGGTCTCCAACACATTTGGGGTTATTCATTGAGGAGTGATAAAGAGGTGATAAAGTGGAGATGACTTCTCCAGTGGTATCACTTCTCCAATTCCTATGTTATTCTATGGAGCCAATGCACTAAGATCGCTCCAGTTTCTGAGAACTTGGGGGGAGATGAATAAAACTGTAATTATAAAGAACGCGTTTGTAAAAGCATCTCAAAACGAATTTTGTTTTTTGAAAAGTGGAGTAGAAATGGTCTTGAACAAATAAGGATTGTGTCCCAGTGTATTTATAAAGAAATTCGCTAATTGCACCAAAAATAAAGACAGTTTTGAGGATTAAATCATATCGCCAGGTAAAACCTGTTCTTACTGGAAGTATATAATAACGCTATGTGTGAGAAAATATATTTGCAGATGCAAATATTCTCAGATAGACATATTTATAGACATGACTTTACTTCTTTATAAATATGACCAGGCATTGTGAATTTTAGTGACAATCTTAAAGGGATAGTAATAGTTAAAATGTAAAAATAAATATGTTGTAGGGCTTATCCCCCTGAGTAAAACAAGAGTACTCCCACTGCTGAAAGGTGTTTTATTCAAAAGTTATTACAGCTCAAAGTTGACATTTTTAGGTGCAATATCACAGTGGCCTGAAATTGTGCAGTGGCGCTGTTGCTACACCATCATATGGAGATTTATGGTCCCGGAACCAGAGCTGTTCAGAGGATGGTGTAGCAACAGCACCACTGTACAATTTCAGACCACTGTGATATTTCACCCATAAAATTAAAATTTGAGCTGTAATAACTTTTGAATAAAATACGTTTCAGCAGTGGGAGTACCCCTGTTTTACTCAGGGGGATAAACCCTACATCATATATTTTTGGCATTTTAAGTATTACTATCCCTTTAAGTATACACCAAGAAGGCTTTTTATACATCACCCCTTAGTTCAGAGGCTCTATAACATAAAATAAGTACTGGAGAAGTGATATAACTGGAGAAGTTATCTCTGTGTTACCACCTCTTTATCATGCCTTAATGCATAACCCCCATTGTTTCATAATACACTGAAGAACTATTAACCATTTGAGGGTTTAACAGCTCCTTTTAAGGGGGATCTATCACCCCTATACAAGTTTGTCTTAATATGTAGGTTACATAGCAACTAGGTGTAATATTGTAACAATTTCTGTTTTTAAAATGCAATTTGGCCAAAATCTAAGGAGTAATACTGCCCTGCACCCTGCTTCTGGACAGACTGCAGTTACCAGCTCTGTACCTCAGTCTGTCACTCTTCCTCTGCTCCCCTCCCTCTATCCAGCCTCCTCCAATGACAGAGGCTTTCTTCCTGTAAGCTGGAGCTATCTCTATCCAAACAGAAACTGATACATTATTACACACTAGTTGAACAGCCCTTTACACGGGCCACAGTGCCACTGCCACACGGTAGCGGGGCAGTCACGCGCAGTGGAGACTGCCCGCGCCACGGCTGATACAGAGCTGGGCGCTCCTTCAGAGCGCCCAGCTCTGTATCAGCCACGGTGCGGGCAGTCTCTACTGCGCATGACTGCAGCACGCGCAGCAGTGTCTACTGCGCATGTCACGGCGTTACACATGATTTAGCGAATTATTATATAGGATAGTCGCTATGTAACCTACATATTAAGACAAACTTGTATAGGGATGATAGATCCCCTTTAAACCTTTGAATGTCAGCACCCTTCTGGCAGTCAAAGGGTTAAATCAATGGACATGTTGAGGTTTTGTATTTGCTCCCTGTAGTGCAGTTGGTTATATAGTTAGAGTTCCAGTAATTTTTATTACATCAGTAGCTATATGATCAAGTATGTCAATAGCATGGCACATTAGATGGTAGGTCTGGGGCTCTTCTCTTTGTTCACAAACATATGCAGGAGTTTAAAATGTTCCCTAGAACAGGGAAACCTTAAATATAGAATTTGTTTTTCTTCTATTACCAAATGTATTACAATAGATTAAAGCATTCCAGTTCTGATATTAACAACAGTGTTGCATAAAGTCCTTTAGTGCTAAAGCAACAGACAGAATATGGTTTATTAAGCCCTTAGACAGTAATATCCGCAAAGCTACACTGATCATCAAACATGACATATTAGATATCAACAGCTGAGGCTGATAAACAAAGAGGAACTGGAGCAATTATACAGCAAGCCATAAAAGACAAATAATAAGTCTAATTAATTTAAATGGGGATTTTAACCACTCCCTAGCATTGGAGGGGTTAAAAGCCCCATTTAAACCATCAAGACACTTTCTGCTTAAGGTTCTTGATGCCCATAAAATAGCCAATAGTTTACTTAACCCTTTTAGTGCTGGTGAGAAATCCAATGTAAACTGTGGAATATCTTGACAAGAATCAATCTTAAATCTACTATAAGTATAGCATTTGAGGTCTGCTTATTCATCATGCAATAATTTATAAAAAAACCTTTTGGTTATTTATGAGTGATTGAACTTAGTCCTCTGCCTAGTGTACAATCACATATGCTAGGAAGGGAAATATATAAAATCAACATTTGAAGGCCTTTTCATATGACGAGTCCTATTTACATATACCTGAGCAAATGCTGTGTGTGTATGCATAGGCTCTCATCCCCATGACATCATAGCCTTAAACCAGCTAGGACTTGGCCTACAGATATTACGTATTTCTGTAATGTGCACTTACACTTATTCAATGATAAAATTATCTGATATGCGGTTGTTAGGACCCCAAGTCTTCAATCAAATACCAAAGGTTTAATAAAGGGGTGTCTAACTCCTGTCCTGGTGACACGTACAAAGCCATTGTTTAAATGTAGCCTGAGCACAGATGGGTCAGCCCAAATGACTGGTCCACTGAGTAGCGTATCTCTGTTTATGAGGATATATCCTTAACTCCTTGAATGCCAGAGATGTCTTGTGTTGGATACCTTTCTAGCTTCCAAGAGGGTCACAGCTTGATTTCTAGTTACCCTTTAAGACAGGAATTGGATACCCCTGGGTTAATAGATTCACGGTCACTGTTCATAATATGGCAAACATCATCAAGTTAGCATGTCATCCAGTTTTTAGAAGAGTCTTCTTTTGCTCATATGTCGGACAGATTTAATGTTTGTCAACCCTGGTGGGTGTCAGCCAGTTATGCATATCATGTTAAGTCATGGACTGGAAATGGAAAATGCCAAGTGATTTGTTAACACCATGAGCTGCAATGTTGCTGTAAGCCATTAAAAGAGCAAGTCTGAAAGAAACAACAAAATAAAAACAATATATATATATATATATATATATATATATATTGTTTCAGCTGTTGCAGTACATTGAACACCTCTATAAAACCCAAGGGTTTAAGCGGAGACTTTGTAGAGATTTTTTTAATATGGTAAAGGTGATAGCAACAATTGGTTTAGTGGAAGGGACAGCATTAACATATCTGCATGTTGCAAAAAATGTATTCAACAGTAGATACCCTTGGGGAGCAAATACAAAAGAAGTAGATCATACCCAATGTGGTTAAAGGCAAATGAGAGGGAAATGACAAAGGAAAAATAAACGGCCTTTAGACTATTTAAGTCTGAACAGATGAATATTTCTGGAAAAGCAGGCACTGCAACAAACATTGCCAAAAAGGCCATTAGGCTAGCAAAAATATAAATTAAAGTTGAATTACAAGTGAGAGCAAGACTAATCCAAAAAAGTTTTTCAAATACATAAATAAATAAATAGCATTGGATCTTTCAAAAATTAGATGACTGAATTGATTAAAGAGTATAAGGAAACGACTGATGTTCTTAACAAATTCTTTTTGTCCATATATATCAGGGGAAAGGAACATCAGAAGAACCTCAACAAATAATAATTACAACCATAATATTATCAAATATTGGGTTAACACAAGAAGATGTCAAGGGAAAACTGGACAAAATTGAGACTGACAAACCACCTGGTCCTGATACTATACATCATGGGGTTCTTAGGAACTCAGTGCAGTGTAGCAAGGCCACTATTTTTAATCTTTAAAGACTCTCTCACCACAGGCTCAGTGCCACAAAATTGGTGCAAACTAAATGTGGTGCCTTTATTTAAGAAGTGAACTAAAACAGAACCTGGGAGTTATAGACCTGTGAGTTTGACCTCAGTAGTGAGAAAACTGCTATAAGGGATTATATTCAAGATTATACTGCAAGAACTAAGATTATTAGCAGGAATAGACATGGTTTTATGTGGAATAGATCTTGCCAAACACATCTTTTGAACTTCTATGAAGACGTAGCAACCTAGATAATCCTAAAGTAGTAGATATATTTCTAGATTTTGCAGAAGCATTTAGTACAGTGCAACACAGGAGGCTAGTGTATAAAATAAGAAAATTGGGTCTAGGGGATAACCTTTGCAAGTGGATAGAAAATTGGTTGAAGAATAGGGTGTTTTTGAAAATGGAAAATTATCCAATAAAGTTAAGGTTAAGAGAGGAGTACCTCAGGGTTCAGTCCACTGATATTTAACATGTTTATAAATGACCTGGAAATAGGACTAGAAAGCAACATTTCAATATTTGCAGATGACACTAAATTATGCAGGTTAATAAATTCAGAGCAGGATGTGTCTTCTCCTCACAGGGATTTATATAAAATGGCAGATGGAGCAAACAAATGGAATATGAAGTTTATTATGAGACGTTGTAAAGTTATACATTTACTACGAACAAATTGTAAAGTTACTAATGGAATAATTCTAGGAAGCTCATTGCCAGAGAAATATATGGAAGTCCGTGTAAACTATAAGCATGAAAACAGTGATCAGTATCACACAGCAACAGCAAAAGCAACCAAAGTCATTTCTTGTATAAAAAGGAATACTTTGAAGCAAGAGTGGATAAAATAATTTTGCCTTTGTGCAAATTTTTGAGACCTCACCTCAAATATGCTGGAGAGAGTGCAATGATCAGCGACAAAATTAATTAAGGGATGGAGGACTTGAAGTAAGAGAATGCCTAGCCAAACTTGGTTTATTTAACCTAGAGAAAAGACACCTAAGAGTGGATCTTGTTGCAATGTATAAGTATATGAGAGGTCAATATAAGGATCTATCTAGTGAGCTTTTCATTCCATGGTCTGATCAAAGAACTAGGTGCCACACCTTAACATTAGTAGAAAGAAGGTTTCAACTTCAACTGAGACAGGGTTTTTTTTACATTAAGAGCTGTTAAATTGTGGAATTCTTTGCCCAAGGATGTGGTAATGACAGTCACAATTGATGCACTTGAGAAGATTAGATGCAATTCTAGGAGAAGGTGACATACATGGTTTTCTCCAGGAAAAGTGAGTTGGCTAGCTTAGCAAAGCTCATGCTTTCCCTTTCTTTTTTATTCCTCTAATGTTAATTTTCTGCACATTATCCAGTTAGAGCAATAATGTTTTTTTTTTTAAGACTGCGCAATTTCAATCTTTTTGAGCATACCAGCACCAACAGGCTGAATCTGTCCCTGTTCAGCCATAATCAAGTAATTTGCATCAGCGATCGGTTGTAGCCTTCTCATACTGTCTGTGGGCAGTTACTACAATTTTCATAAATTTCACCAACAATTCTTTTATCATGTTTTTTTCTTTTGACAAGCTGGTTTTGTGTCCCAGTAATTTGTATATTTCATTTTGGTTTAGGAATAATGCTTTTCTCTTAGTACCCTTTTGAGGTTTCTTTGCACAATTGTTGTTTTTAGAGCATTCATGTGACACTGGTTCTCTGCACTTTGGAAGTAAGGCTAGGACAACATGATTAGGCTGACAGGCTGACAATGTTTTCACTGGAACTTGCTTCCATTGCAGTAGCCAGTGTTTGGCATTCCACTAGTCTAACATGTAGGAAAACTTTTTTATTATTTTATTTCTTTTGGTTACTATTTAGTCCTGAAAAGTCTTTTGTAGTTTTATCCTATTGACATATTTTTGGGCAAGCCAGTTTATGCTCAGGCAGTACATTACATTTAATTTTAATTTCACTTTATTTCATTTTCATATTTTGCTCATTCTTCCACAATCATTTTAAAGTATTTGTAATAAAAGTTAAGTCTGATCCTTTTACATATCAAAAATATGAATATGCCTAGTTTGTCTTCCCAAGAAGGATGGTAGCTGCTGCCCCATTCTGGACTTGAAATGCCTCAACAACTACATGGTTTCTAAACACTTGAAGATGGAATCTTTGCTCTCTGTCATCTCAGGATGTGTTTAGATGAATTTTTGGCCTCTCTGGATCTTCAAGACACTTGCCTGCATGTTACTATATATCCAAACCACCAACTTTTCCTTCATTTTGCTTTCACATGCAGTCATTACCAGTTAACTGCATTGCCCTTCAGCCTGGCCTCTGCTCAAACTCCGGGGAGAAATTCATGTTCCAGCCATCTCAGCAGTCCACATATCAGGAGTTGAAAACATGGTTGTGGACTTTCTCAGTCATCGAGATGTGGATCCAGGCAGCTGGGAACTGAACCAAGAAGTGTTCAAACAGATACTCCAATGGTGGGGTCTCCCAGTGGTGGATCTAATGGTCTCTCATGAGAACAGGAAATCCCTCTGTTCTGCACAAAGATAAAGAATCTCATGGCATTTGTGTTGGACATGATGGCAATTCCATGGAACTTCTATCCGTCCTTTTTGTTTCCTCCAGTTCCTCTAAACCCCACAGTGATACCAAAGATCAGGGTGGAGAAGGCTGTTGTCATTCTCATTGCTCAATTTTGGACCTATTGTGCCTGGTGTACAGATCTTCTCAATCTGTCCATTCAGGAACCATTCCTGAAACACTGGATCTCTGCTCTAGGGTCCCATCTGGTATCTGGAAGTGCAAAGGTTAGCTTTGACAGCAAGGCTCTTGACCCCATCATCCTGAGGTGGAAGGATTTCTCAGAGAATGTCATTTCCACTATGGTCCAGTCTAGAAAGCCTGTCTCTTCCATATCATATCATAGGATTTGGTCCATCTTCCATCAGTGGTGTTCTGACGTAGAAGTGTCTGTTTAGACCTTTGATCTCCCTACAATCTTGGCCTTTTTGTAAGATGGTGTGAACAAGAGTCTCAGTCTGAACTCTACCAAGGTACAGATCTCAGCCCTTCCAGTCCTCTTCCAAAGACATATTGCTATTCTGCCACATTTTAGCTGGTATTTCCTGTGCAGAGGGAACTTGACCTTCATTTTGGAACTGTTTCGCCCTTATGGGAGGGATTAGCCTAATATGTATGTAGAAATGTATCTTCTCTAATGGGACTAGAGAGCTAAAATGTGATGCTTTTGAGCTGTGACTAGCCATAGGACAGGCAACACCCTTCTGTTCGTCCTCATAGCCTCTTATATCCTTTGGCGTGTTCAGTCTTAAATAATCAAATATATCTAGAATGTTTTACTATGAAAATGTTTCAGATTTATGAGCTGACTTCAGAATAGCATGTTTTAAATGTTACAAACATCAAAATGATGCAGTAAAAGGGACACTAATGTCCAATAATAACTTTATGTTGTTTGGTAGATTAAAAAAAAATAAATTATGTGGCGCAAATTCCATCTCTCATACCTTTAAGGGGGCTGTTCAGCAGAGGTGAAATAGCGATATTTAAAAAGAACTACTTGGAACGGTCTACAAAGTATACTTGCAAACCAGGCACACTTTGTAGAATGTTCCAATGAAGTAATTATTTCTCAATACCGCTATTTCTGCTCTGCTGCTGAGCCACCGGATGGTCCCAGGACAGGGCTCTCCTGCTGTCAGTAGAGCGCTGACGTCAGGAGAAGGGGAGGGAGGGGGGAACTTTAGATGCAAATATCTCTCAAACCATAAAGGTTTGAGAGATGGGATTTGTGCCACATCTGCAAAACAACATAAAGTTATTATTGGACATTAGTGTCCCTTTAAAAGTGTTGCAATTTAAAATAACACCTCACACTAACCTATCCTAACTACCCTAACCTAAGTATTATAACATTCCTTATCCTTACCCTAACCTAACTACCCTAAAAAAAAATTAAGTCAAACCAATACCCTAAAACTGTACCTCCAAGCTATCCTAATGTAATCTACCCTAAGTACCCTAACCAAGGTATCCTACCCTAACCTAACCTAACTGATATTGAACCAGAATAGATAATCTTTTGCAGTGGCAACATTTTAAACAACAACATTTCAAATGCAGCATTTTCATGCCAGTGACATTTTCAAAGCACTGTTTTGATTCCCCTCCTTCCCATTACAAAATGATACCAACTAGAATAACTCAAAACTTGTATAATGTGTGTGTCTGCTTTTCTACATGTGTTTTTCAAATTATCACTGATGTGTGTGTGTTTTTTTACATCTTTAGATTGAGTGGACTCTCACCATTCCTAGGTGAAGATGACAATGAAACCTTGAACAATATCATAGCTTGTCAGTTTGACTTTGAAGGTGATGAATTTATGAATATTTCAGAAGCTGCCAAAGAGTTCATCACTAAACTTCTTATAAAGGAAAAATGGTAAGCAATTACATTAAACCCTTATGAATACTTACATGGAAACTATTATTCTAAGTTCAAGAGTACGCATAGATATTTAGGAGAACTTGCAATGTGCATCCCCTGTCAATTGTACAGTTGGCAACAGGAAAAAAAATGGAATGACACTCACTATGAGTAAGCACCATAATGCGCAAAATGCGTTAGATGTGAGATTGTGAGTGTTCTGTGTATCTGTTTGCCATTTGTAGTTCTAATAAATTGCTTTTAATGAATACTATTGACAGCTGCAACAAGTTCCATTCCATCTTTTTTCCTATTGTATATTGTGGAAGTGATGTCCTGGAGGTTCAGTGTGAATTGGTACCTGGCGAGGCTTGGAGAGACACCGGTGACATGCATATGCTTTGTTTGAATCATTCCTGATCTATGTATTGGTTCCCCTCCACTGGCTACAATTGCACAGTTGGCTCCTGGGAAAAAGTGAGACAGAGACATAAGATCCCAGGCTTCACTAGCAGAAGCACGTGCATAATCTCCCATAGTATCTAACTTACAGTCATCCATTAGGTTAATAAGAGACAATGCTGTAGTAAATGAAGCATCTGCCCACTATGGTATGTTAAGAAAATTACATACAAATGGCATTGTTGCACAGGCTACATCACAGACAAGAAAGTGAACCAATTAATCTAATGTGGATATAAAGGCATTTACTGATGGAGTGCTTCTCTAATGAATTGTATTGGTATCATGAGCATTACTTGTTCTTTTCAATCTGGCTATTGGTTTTTCTCTAGTTGGAGAATGAGTGCAACAGAAGCTTTAAAACACACGTGGTTATCAGACTCCAAATTGCACTTTAGGATCAAGCAGCAGGTTTGCAGCTCCTTTCTGTGTTGGAATATGCTTTAACATTTGGTTTGCGTCACAAGGTTGTGTTATTTTCAAATGTAATCTAATGAAGGTTTAGCATGGATGAGGGTGCCACTATATGACTTACATTACTTAAAATATATGCATGAAAGTATATGGTTTCTAGAAAAACTTAAAACTAACAATTATAATGAATCATTAATAAAATTTGATATACCAAAGCATGGCATATATTTAAAATGCATAATCTCTCTCCTATTGTGCATGGGATGACTTGTTTGTAAAAAATATAATGCAAACAAGATGGGATTTCGACCTCTTTTATGTACTTTGTAGGTAGACAAATGTCAGCATGGTCACCTTCAATTTGAATGGGAGCAGTTCTCATTAGGATATATCTCTTGTATATGTGTTGGGAGCTGGTGATAAAAGATAGATCCCTAGAATACTTGTTGACATTTTGTTTCTGAAACTCTCTTCCTTCCTTATATGGGAGATTGGTGAGATATAATACAGTATAATTATCATAATAAAAGTTCCTCAATGGTATCCAAAGGGCCTCATGTATAAAAGCAAACTGGACCAATACAGGGGTAAACCAATAAAACTCACCACTGATTTAAATGAGGCTTTTAACTCCTTGAAAATCCAGTTTTATAAACCTCACCCATAAGTCCTTTTGTATAATGGCTGTGCACCAATTCTGTAGTAAACCAGCTGCACCATAGCGGAGGAATAAACATTCTCATTGATTTTAACCCCTTTAATGCTCAGTGCATTGGAGACCTCTCTAGCATCCAACAGGGCATTTGGGAATTTTTATTTGTACCTATGGTGTATATGGTTTGCTCCAGAATTGGTGCACTTTTATACAAAAGGTTCATAGTTTCACACAAGTGGTAATGGAGGACGCGATGCTCAACACAACCATCAATTACTGGCAAACCCAGCTAGGTTTCAGAAAATCATACTGGAAGCTGTTAATAGCATATTCTTTGAAGAATTGCTGCCATAAGCTCACCTGTCCCATCTGTCATGATAGAGGTGAATTGTAGTTGGGGGCACTGTTAATGTTAAAAATGGCAGTTAAAAAAGTATAACTTGGGGACAAAATATCTCCTAGCAATCAGAATACCCTTGGTTTACTCAGCAGGAAAAGTTCTGCAATACATGTTTTCATAATAATGGTTTACTATTCTTTTAAACATAACATGAGAGGATAAAAGCCAAATCCCTTTCTTACTCAATTTTACACCTGTCCTTTCATTTACCAAATGGTATGAATACATTTTACAGCAAACTGTTTTATTTTTTCTTTCAGATAAACAAGACAAGCTGTTCTATATCTGAGTTACCTGCGAGTCAGTGTCAAGTGCCACACGAGTGAAAAAGTAGGTTTGTTGAAATTTTTGGGTGAAAATTTTGACGTTACACAATGGGCCTTATGAACAAAAGGGAAAAGGAGCAATTCTGGCCCAAACCAACTTATCATAGAGGGTTTATCATTCCGAGTAAAATAAGGGTACTCCCACTGCTGAGAGGGGATTTATTTAATAGTTATTGCAGATGAAATTTGATCTGTTTAGGTGCAATAGCTCAATGGCCAGAAATTTTACAGTGTCTCTATTGCTACACCATCCTATAGACAGCTCTGGTCAGTGGCCATAAACCTCTATGGGATGGTGTGGCAACAGCACCACTTTAAAATTTCAGGCCATGGACGTACTGCACCTAAAAAATAAAGTTTGAGTTTCAATAACATTTGAATAAAACACCTCTTAGCACTGAGATTACCCTTGTTTTACTCAGGAAGATAAACCCTAATATATATATATATATATATATATAATATTCACATGTTAAGTGTTACTATGCCTTTAAACACATTTTTGCTTTCAGGTATAAAGATAGAGTGTATATAACCTCTGTATTTTTTAAATGTATTGTTGTATATAAAGGAGATAATCCTTCACTTCTTGTGATTCTAATATGATGGATTGCTGATCACTGCATCTTTATAAACTTTTTAATGAAAACCTATATGTTATAGATTTCTTGCTGAATAAAATATGGGCACTCCTGATTATACTGTCAACACCTGATTATATTGTGCAATACTACATGAAAGTTCTAACTGACAGGAAGTGACTCAGCAGTTTCGATCACATTCTATGGAGAACAGTTTGTCAGTGACTTTCCTCTAATAGAATGTAACAGAATAACTAACTGGAATTTGATAACTAGAGGGCATTGCTAATGTAAAAAAAAAACAGGCTTAAACTATAAGAACTCTGGAAATGTACGTCTCACCTAAAATAATTCAAAAGAAAGCAATCTGAACCACAGGGACAAAGAAAATTCTCAAATTAGTTAAATGGGGATTAAAACCACTTGAATGGTAAAGAGGTCTCTATGTATTTAAAATTTTAAAAGCCCATGGCAATCAATGGTAATTGTTGGAAATGTTGCCCCCTATGGTGAAGCTGGTTTTCCCCATAATTGATCCATCTCTCCTTCATACATCATCCTCTATGTGTTTACATATTGTGTGTTAGTCTATAATATTAATACTTTGATAAGAAGTGTTTAAAAGCTTTGAATTCCAGGGCTCTTATATGCATTCTGCTCACTATGTATTAATTTATATGTTGTGCTTCTGACCCTTTCTGGCACTCAAAGGGTTACATGAAAGAAAGTTACCTTAAAGAGATAGTAACACTTTAAACACACTGCTTTTTTGTACGTCTAACATGGTACCATCTTTTACCTATATTTTTCTAAAATTTGAAAAAAATTATAGCATTTTAAATGTTCTTTTTTTACATAATTTTTCAGATTTGTAATATTACCCTTACGCTAAATATGATATAATTTAAGAACCATCACTTTGTAGCAAATGGGTGAAATTGAAAGAGTTTTAAAATGTACCTATATTTATTTTAATTATTTTTATTTCAAACAATAGTTTATGAGATATTTAGATTAATTGTATTGTCTGTCAGTAATTATTGCCCATGATTTTCCTTTTATCTAAGCAAACAAAGATCCCCATGCAGGTCAATAAAAGTTGGTTATCAGATCAAGATGTTTTAGCTCAGAAAGATGGCAGTTAAAGGAACAGTAAACTTTTTTTATGAAAACATATATATTGTAAGGATTTTCCTATTGAGTAAAATAAGGGTACTCCCACTGCAGAGAGATTTATATTTCCAGAGTTATTACAGTTCAAACCCATGTTTTTTTTTTTTACATTAGCAGTGCCCTCTAGTGGTCAAATTCTAATTAGTTTTCCTGTTAGATTCTAATGGAGGGGAAAGTCAGAAAAGTCAGAGACATACAGTTCTCCATAGAATGTGATAGAAACTGCCTGTCACTTCCTGTCTGTTAGAACTATCAGGAAGTAAACACAGTAAATTCACTTCCTGGTTATTTAAACTGCTATAAATTTTGAATAAAACATGTGACAGCAGTGGGAGTGACATTGTTTTAGTCAGCAGAAAAAGCTCTGTAAAATATGTGTTTTCATAAAAAAAGTTTACTGCACCTTTAAAGTCTGTTACATCTTGAGTAATGGCTTGAATGGAGTAGCATCTGTAAGACATGGCTGAAAAATAAATGAAGCTAAATGTCTCACAAACTATTGTTTAGAAAATATATGGTTAAAGGGATAGTAATATTTAAAATGTAAAAAAAATGCTGTAAGGTTTATCTCCCTGTTTAAAACAATGGTACTTCCACTGCTGAAAGGTAGATTATTCAAAAGTTATTACAGCTCAAACTTGAATTTTTTAGGTGCAATATCACAGTCGTCTGAAATTGTACAGTGGCGCTGTTGCTACACCATCCTATGGAGATTTATGGTCCCGGGACCAGAGCTATCAATAGGATAGTGTAGCAACAGCACCACTGTACAATTTCATGCCACTGTGATATTGCACCTAAAAGATTCAAGTTTGAGCTGTAATAACCTTTAATTAAGAACACCTTTCAGCAGAGGGAGTGGCCTTATTTTACTCAGGGGTATAAACACTACAACATATATATATATTTTTACATATTAACCCCTTAACAGCCACCTGATCCAGGGGTAGAGGGCTGTTAAGGACCACAGAAATTTTTTTTTTGTAATGAATTCTGGAATGGCAGTGTGGCTTGCACAAGAAATAAATGTGGATCCATAATTCATAATGTGATAAATATACTTCTATAGAGTAAATTCTATATTTTAGTGAGATATTTTCTTTTCTCAAACCTTAATAAAAGTAACTGTTTTAATCAAAAACATATATTGTAGGCATGTTTACCCCCTTCCCAGGCTTTTTTCCTCCCCAAATGACTGTTTCCCCTTCCATTTCTGAACCTTTAGCTGTATAACTGGATAAGTTATTATCTGTAGGAATCTACGTTCTGTTATTGAGGTTCATCTTTTCAAACAAGTACATCAATAGTACATTCTGGAGAGCAATGTGGCCTAAACTAATAAAGATAATGGAAAAAAATAATATAAAATGCTGAACCAACCAGTATTCTAATTTGTTTTTCAGGCACACTGCTGTGTGGTTTCTGCTGTGAATAGTTTGAGAACAATCATCAATTCTCATGTTCTGACCCTCCTTGAAATGATTTGAGCTTTTACCAACTGGACCATTGCCATTTCAACCACAGGATGGGCCTTGGTGTTACTGAGCAAACCTTATTTTTTCTGCTTTTATAATTTAAGAGCAAGACATCTCTGATGTATTTTCCCAGAATCTTGGAATTTATTTCTCAAGCTTCCACCTTCTCACCATTTGTATTTTAGGGAAAGCAAAATTATGCTTGGAATGCTGGTCAAAAACAGTTTACATTTATTATATAGTCCTGCAAGATATAGCCTCCTAACATTCACATGTGCATTATTATTAATATATATTATTTTTAAAAGGCCGTCTAATCCCTTGGCACTGTAAAAAAAAAAAAAAAAAAAAGAGGGAAGAAGTCTAGACCAATACAAGGGAGTGTGATGGCCAGCTTGTGGGAGTTTACAATCTAGAGGGGGGCAGTGGAGAGAAAAACATGAGGTGAAGCTGGTTGATAGCAGATTTGTGTCTTTTATCTGTGATAAACATTAGTAGCAACTATTTTACTACATTCATGTACCTGACAATAAACATTATTTATTTTTTATACGTACACAAATTTTCAGCTGCCTTTATCAGTGATTCTATACTTGGGTGGCGTAATGTCACAAAGGTAAATAATTTGAAGACATGGTTGTATGTTGCACATCTAGAGGCCCATATTCAGAAAGAAAAAATAGCAGAAAATCTGGAGCAAGCCATGTTCACTACAGGGAAGTAAATAAAGTGGAGCCACCACCCTATATAAAGTCGCCCTCCAATAATTTGGTATATGGGGACTAGCTTCTTAATAGTGCTATTATCTCATCCAAGTACGCGGGTCTGAAGTAATACTTATTCTATGGAGACCTGAAGCCAGGCTTGCATGCAGACATCTTGTCTTAGAGACATCTGAGTGCCTGCTCTGTCCGTCCCAGTCTCCTCTAGGAGGCATTGCATGGTGCCTTAACCCTTTGAGTGCCAGAGGGGTACACCACACATTGCTTTGCAATGCGTTGCGTACCCCTCTGGCACTCAAAGGGTTAATTCACCGAAATGTGCGCAGCTCTAAAAATTGAAGCCTGCCCATCAGTGTCTGAAGAATAAGGATTACTTCAGAACTGGCTACTTGTGTGATAATAGCACTATTAAGAATGGGGGGCGACTTTATATAGGGTGGTAGTTCTGCTTTAACATAATACATTTACTTACATTTATTTTTATGTCCTTGAATGCATCTGATACCTCATTAGCATTCAATTTGTTAAAAAGCACCATTTAAATGATATGTTGCAGCTGGTTTGTTCCAGAATTTCTGCTTGTATGGCCCCAAGTTGTGGAAGGTTCCAATACCTAGTAGTACTAGTGTTGGACAAAACCGGATTGTCTGGACATGACAACACCTTTCACTGGACCAACTTGCTGTTTAAATATTGGCATTGTAATTCATGTGATTTTCAAGCCACACTGGTAATTTCTTTAGACAACAAATACATGACAATGGTACAGAGTAGAATGGTGAAATCTACAGAATTGTTTAATGGTATATAATTGCTATGTACACTGAATCCCTAACTTTAATGTACATTTAAAAAGACTCACTATATTCAGGATTCATTAAAAAGTGCAATGAAACTATTTCCAGTGAAAAAATATTCAACATTCTGTTATTCTATTAAACTGATTGAGGGTAGTTCTTAAACAATCCCTACAGATTAAAAGAAAGAATGTTTATTTATTTTTTTCTCATTGCAGTTTGTATTGTGCCATTTGGTGGATTAATCACAATTCTATAGATTTCCATGTGCAATCATTTTTGAATTTTGATGTATCTTCACTCTATTGTCAGTAGCATGGATTCTGATAAACTTTAGGAAGCGTGCTAGTCTATCCCTCATAATAATACATTTCAAATCTATTTTTTTATTATGTAGCATATTTCATTTTGTGTATGATAAAAGTAAGATCTTTGGCTTCTTTCCCAATAGGGTCCTACAAACATCCCTCTTGAAAAATCAGTAACTCTAAGCCAGGGATGGGCAAAGGAAATTCTCCAACTGTTGTCAGGCTAAAACATCTATCATTCCCTGCTAACCAATTGCTGGCAAAGAATGATAGGATTTGTAGTCTGGCTGCAGCTGGAGATCCTCACATTGCCCACCACTGCTCTAGGCTATGTTCCATGATGGTAAAAGCTTTGATTTTTTTATTATAGTTTACTGAGGGACGTAAAGAAGAATATATTGCTCTAATCTAGATAATATATGAGACATATATGTTATTTTATTTATAAACTGTGCACAAATTAGTTGTAATTTAAGGCAGATTGAACAATGAATTTTGGTTGTCCAGTTGCACATAGTAATTCACAAGTGCTCTGCTCTGCAGTAAATTGTCTATGCCTTTTCTTATAAGTATAATGTTTCTGATGTACTTGGCGTGATTATTCCAAAACTAGCTAAAAAAGAAAAAGTAAAAATAGTTTAAAATAATATAAGGATTTTGAAATATTTTTTAAGTTAAAAGAAATTGTTTGTGCACAATGTTAATTTTAGCAGTTCCTGCACTGTGTTCAGCATTATATAGTTAATTATGTCATTCATGGCTTAAGTGTTTGCCAGTGCATATGTTTATTTTTTTTATATATCACAACATCAGAAGTAAATATAATGTTCTCCAGTACAATAGCAGACAAATACATTTTTCATTGCCTTAATTCTACATTTTATTTTATACATTTCATATACTGAGAACTTTATCAGCTAGCTGGTATCAGCTACAAAAAGTAAAAGAGATATGTTGGACACTTTTTTCTAATTGATGCCATCCTCCTTATTCAGTAGACATAATAATAGACAGTAGAGTATTGGGAATACTGCCCACTACTGTATTCATATACGTCACACTCCACCAGCCCATACAAAAGTATATCACGAAGGAGCATCTCACACTTGTGCAAGATAGCTAGCAAATTGATAATTCTAATTAAGAAACTGAGAGTTTTCTACAAATTCATAAAGATTTACACACATCTATTATTGTTAGTTTGACCTTTAATCACTTGGATGCTAGAGACTTCTCCATCAAAAAGATTAATATAGGAGAAATTTGTATTTCAATTTTGGTTTCCTATTAATTTTTTTTAAAACAAGGAACACATCTATAAAAATATATTTTGATTGTGGAATATTGGTGCTCAAATTTGTTCCATGGTGACAACTAATAAGACAGGTTTTGATGATAACTTGCACAAAGGCCAGCTAATCAATAGCTTGGTCATTCTGATTTGCACATCTGTGATTAAGTAAGGTTATCTTATGTTCTGGCTTAATAGTGGTTTATGGGGAATATATCTGAGTACCAACTCTCTTAAATCATAACTCAGACTTTGTAAAATATATAGCATGTGTCTATCTACAAATTGTAGCATTAGCTAATAGAAAACACAGTATCCTTTTCAGTTAATAATTTATGAAAATTTGTATCACCCTACATTGTAATACCTTGATCTGGACAATCAATAATTATCAGAAATGTTTCACTTAATCACCCATGATATCAGAAGGCAATTTTGGGCACTTTCCTATGTAAATAGCACCTTCCATGAAGGCAAATGTTAAACAACTAACTACCTATTTTTTCTCAATGCTAAAACATGAACATTGTTATGTGTAAATGTTATTTAGTACTGTATTTTCTGTACTATAAAATACACCCAAATTTTAACATTTATTTTAGGAATAATATCTTTTAATTGGTTGGGATGGTACTATAATAATTTATCAAGAATACAGGGTATCTTATAGACAGAAAAATAAAGTATTACATTGCAGGTAAAAAAAAAATCACATTTTACCACTTCTTTAAACAATAGAGAGATCACCAAATATTTAACTATGAACTCTGTTGCTGCTTGATATGATTAAAATAATTGTATATGTATAACTCTCACTGTTTAGGAGCACAGCAATGTAATATACATTTTGTCATGCTATGTTTCTTATGATTATGGATATAAATGTAGGTGAAATAAAAGTAATTTTATTTAATTTCATCTGGTGTCATTTGCTATATATTACATATATACTGAGGCATACACTATGGAACACTGAGGCGTGCCCAGTGGCATATCAAAGATACACAGAAAAAAATAATGTCACTGTGTTGTGATAACAGCTTCTATACTCATGTACGGGAACTCCATCATAAATAATTAAAATGCTCAAAAATAAATCACCTATTCATGCTAGGTCTGGAGTACAATTGTTCCAACTGGAGTTTCTTCTAAGGTCGATCCAAACACATCCAGATTGCAAAAGGTATCAGACATATTCTAACCTCCTCTTACCTTTGAATAATGATTACTCAAATTTGTAATTTTCCCTGTATTTAATAAGCTTTAGGTGCAGTTCTGGAGCAAACCAGCTGCACCTTAGTGGACAGATAATTATTCCCCAGATTTGTATTAATGTTAATGGGCCTTTAAATGATTGAAGGCTTGAGGGGTCTTCAAGTTATTACTTCTCAATGATTTGGAGACCTCTAGCATTCAAGAGATTAAAATCCCCATTGAAATCAATAAGTATTTTCATTTCTCCCCTGTGGTGCATTTGACTTGCTCCAGACTTGCACTTCTTCAGGTTATTGAATACTACATCTGGTTCTTAATATGTATTTTATCTTCATATTCCTGATAAATACTTGTAGAGAGAAGAAAAGAATCAAAATCAAAAACAATGTAATGCATTTTTATCTTCATAGATTCACATAAATAATCCCCCACTGTCCCCTCTCTCTCCTTCCCTACCTTTGAAGCTCACACAATTCGCCTCTTCTTTCCCTTCCCCCTGCGTGTTGCTGTCATATACAGACCACCTGGTCCTACTGTACAATTTCTTGACCACTTCGCTTCCTGGCTCCTTATTTCATGTCCTTTGATGTCCCCACTCTCATCCTGGGAGACTTCAACATCCCTGTTGACAACCATAACACCCTCCCTGCCATCAAACTCCTTTCTTTAACAACCTCCTTTGGCCTATCACAATAGACCTGCACTCCCACACACAGTGACGGTCACTCTCTTGACTTGGTCTTCACTAACCTCTGCTCGGTCTCTAATTTTTCTAATGCTCCCTATCCCCTCTCTGACCACCACCTCCTCACTGGAAACCTCATCATACCACGTAAATCCATCCCCTCCACTGGGATCAAGAGCATGTGGAGAAATCTGCATACCCTTGACCTGCAACAATTTATTACTTCCCTGCAACCTCTTCTCAACCCCATCCTCACACTTGCTTGCCCAGAACAAACTACTGCTCTCTACAACAGCACTCTCACAACAGCCCTTGACACAGCTGCACCTGCAACTCCACGTCACCCCCGCACAACCCCACTACAACCCTGGCACACAAGACAAACGTGATACCTCCAAAGGTGCTCATGCACTGCCGAAAGGCACTGGAGGAAATCACACTCCACAGATGACTTAATACACTACAAATTAATTCTACATTCTTATAGCTCTGCACTTTCCCTGGCCAAACAGTCATACTTCTCCTCTCTAATTTCTAATCTTTCTTCAAACCCAAAATGCCTTTTCTCAACCTTCAAGTCACTTCTACGCCAACCAATGCAAACCCTTGCCACCAACTTCTCCGCCCAAGATCTCTCCACCCACTTCAAGGACAAGATCAACTCCATCAGACATGATATCTCATCACTTCCACTCCCACCCAGCCAGCCTAGCCCCACCACCTCCCCCACACACTCACTAAGCTCCTTCTCACCAGTAACAGAGGATGAAGTTTCCCTTCTCCTCACTCGCTCAAACCTAACCACATGCCCTCTTGACCCAATCCCATCTCAACTCACTCAAGAACTTTCCTCTTTACTAACGTCACCCCTTACTCACTTATTCAACCTCTCTCTATCAAATCCTCTTTCAAACATGCACTAATCACACCCATTCTAAAGAAACCCTTCCTGGACCCAAACTCACTGTCAAACTACCGGCCCATTTCCCTACTTCCGTTCGCCTCCAAACTCCTTGAGCATCTCACATATAACCAGCTCACTAAATTCCTCTCCTCCCATTCCCTTCTAGATCCCTTGCAATCTGGATTCCTTCCTCATCACTCCACCGAGACTGCCCTCACTAAAGTGGCCAATGACTTGCTGTCTGCCAAGTCAAAAGGCCACTACTCCCTACTCATTCTTTTGGACCTGTCAGCTTCCTTTGACACAGTAGATCACCCACTTCTCCTCCAAGCCCACCACTCTCTAGGTCTCTGTGACACTGCCCTCTCTTGGTTTTCATCATGTCTCTGCAACGGCTCCTTCAGTGTGTCCTACTCTGGCTCCACCTCCCCACCACTCCCACTGTGTGTTGGAGTGCCTCAGGGCTCAGTCCTGGGCCCCTTGCTCTTCTCAATTTACACTGCATCCCTGGGCAAACTAATAAACTCCTTTGGGTTTCACCATCATCTCTATGCTGATGACACTCAAATCTATCTTTCCTCCCCAGACCTCTCCCCTTCCCTCCTGTCCCAAGTATCTGACTGTCTGTCCGTTGTGTCTTCCTGGATGTCCTCCCGTCAACTCAAACTTAACCTTGGCAAAACCAAACTAATTATCTTCCCTCCCTCTCCTAACAGTCCTACTCCAGATATTACCCTCACTGTCAACAACACTATCATCACACCAACCCCTACAGCACGTTGCCTGGGGGTCACATTCGACTCCGCCCTAACATTTATTCCTCACATCCAGTCAATCTCCAAATTATGCCGCCTCCACCTCCTCAACATCTGTAGAATCCGTCCCTTCCTTACACAAGACACTACTAAAATTCTAATCCAAACACTCATCATGTCCCGTCTTGACTACTGTAACTCACTACTAACTGGACTTCCTCTTGCCCGACTAACCCCACTACAGTCCATAATGAACTCAGGAGCACGACTAATCTACTTTACCAATCGCTTCTCCAACACCAGTCCCCTCTGCCAATCCCTACACTGGCTCCCATTAGCACACAGAATTAAATTCAAAATCCTGGTGCTCGCCTATAGAGCCCTTACTAACACCTCACCCCCCCCTATATCTCATCTCTCATTTCCAAATACACTCCCACTCGCCATCTTCATTCTGCATATGACCTTCTCCTCTCCACATCTCTCATTACATCCTCCCACTGCCGCCTACAGGACTTCTCCCGTGCTACACCCGAGCTCTGGAATTCCCTCCCCTGCCCCATCAGACTCTCCCCTAGCCTTCAGATCTTCAGATGCTCCCTGAAAACTCACCTCTTCAGGGAAACCTATCAACTACCTCCATAAATATTATCACCAAGAACCAACCATTCCCTGGACCACTACACTCACTAGCACTTCTCTCTCCCACCCACTGACTGGCAGCTTATGTGGCAGGAGACACACCCAACAGCACTTATACCTTCTGTATCCTACCCACCTTCCTCTAGACTGTAAGCTGTCATGAGCAGGACCCTCTGATCCTTCTGTTCTCCACATATGATTTGTACTATTTAATATCTCTTTATGTCCATCCCCTATTGTAAAGCGCTGTGGAATAAGTTGGCGCTATATAAATAAAAATTATTATTATTATAAATACATATAAAAGCAAAAATTGGACCACGGATTACATTACAAAAACATTGTAATGCATTTTTATCTTCATATATTCACATAAATACATAAAAAAGCAAACCAATTGGACCATGGATTACTGATTTTTAATTTTACTTTGTTGTACCCTGTTTTGTTTTTACTACAATTAGAGATTATAAAACATCCAATTAATACTCAATAAGTTAATGTATAAACCCAGTTCTGTGCTAAATTAAACTCATGGATCCCACTAGATAGGAAATTAGTTAGAATTACGTCTCTCATTATCTTTCCATATAAGGTTCATTTCACCTCTAGTAAATCTTGGCCAATGAGTAGAGATGAAAAAAGAAGAGAGACTAAAATTGAGAGGAGAAAAAAGGGAGAAAGGGGGTAAGAAGGAGTTGGAGTTGGATTTGGGGAGAATAGATTACTGAGCTAGAAAATATGAAAAGGGTTAGAATGAGAAAAATGAGGGGAAGAAAGAGGAGAAAGAAGGTAGGAGGTAATACAGGGGGACAAGGACAGTAGGGAAAAGGGAAGAGAATAATGTGGTGGATATAATCAAGCAAATGCAAAAAATACAGTGTATGTGATACAATATAAGTAAATGTATGTGTGATTAATTGACATAGAAATGGTAAATGTTAAATACAAGGAGGAGGATAGTCTTGGTTTAGTTATCCTGAATAGCCCACTTTCAATTTCAGCTCACTTTTTTTCCATTTGTCATGATTGTACATAATGCAATTAAAATTACTTTGCACTCTTTATAAAATTGTGTCTAATTTGAACCTGATTCCTGAGTTCCTTCTCATCCTGTCTGGAGTTTACAGCACCAGGTTCAGAAGTGGTATGTCAAACACTGGAAGTGTTCCTGTATACAGAATTGATAGATCACTCCTGTGTCTTTGATGACTTAATAATGCACAGAATAATTAACAGTTAATTACATGTTGCATGCGTGGAGGGATATCTGTGGCTATTGTTTTGCTATAACTTCCACAATCTTCAAGTGGCCTTCAATATCATAAGAAATCATCCCACCAGTCATCATTCTGTGTGTGATATACTGAGACGTTTTCTGTCTTGATCTTTTGTAGGGTCCAAACTGCATCTTAGAGCAGGACATGTTATTATTTCTTGTGGAACACCAATCCTGAGAAAACCTTTCCACATTCAGAAGCTATTACTTGAAGTAGTATGTTAGGAAAGGGCTTGTGATTGTAGTATTACTGGAATTACCAGACGTTCTATTTCATCCAATGTGAAACACAGGAACCATGGAATAAAGTATCCTGTAGTCAGGAGGACAGGACACTTGTCTATAAAGGCTCTCTGGAGGCAGGGGCTTCCTCCCTACTCCATTTAAACTAGCCTTTTTTTGTTTTATTAACTTACATGGTGCTGTGTAATCCCCCATGAAATGGGCTCTTATCTCTGGCCTTCTTTATGGATGCTCACCACTCACCAGAGGGCAGGGTGTTACAGGTCCTGAGTCTGCTTGAGAATGGCTCTCTCTTTTTGCTCTATTCCTCTTTCACTGTTTCACTATGTTTGAAAAAACAATTTATGTGTATGTCCAATTGGTTTGGTTTTTTTTTTTTTTTCAATTTCCCTACCAATTGAAACCACAATGGACACTGGGCAGAAAAAATGGGCCTATAACCTATGGTAGTGTGTTTTCTGTTCCCGAAACTCACACTAATTATAGTGAATAATGGGAACATCAAAGGAAAAGGGCTAACAATCACTAAACATAGTCACTCTCCCAAATACTAACCCTACACTATCCCTAACAGTGAAGTGCAATTACACTAACACTAGCCTTACACCCAGATCTGTGTTACACTTACCTGTAATCCACTGTCCGTCTTCTTCTGTCATCTTCCATCTTCCTTCTTTTGTCCTTTCTCTTTGTCATCTTTTCTTTTGTTTTCTTTTCTTCATTGTTTCACTCATTTTCCCGTAAAAAGGAAAAACATTACATTTGTGCCAAAAATATAACTTGGAAATATGTGCATAGTTTAAACAATGCACATATGTCCAAGTTGAAATAGTAGATTCCCCCAAACAAAAAAACAGATTTCCAATAGCTTTCGATAAAAATGAAATTTCCGATTTCCAGAGCAATATTATAATTAAAGTGAAATCTTAGTGCTGTTTAAAAAAATGAACCCTATCTTTTGTCTCTGCCACTGTCTTCCCTTTTGTACCTCTTGGGCTGATGCCTGTTCCAGTTTATGGGAAATTTGAACAGAGACTGCCTTTTTAACTGACCAGTCTCTGTTCAAAATGTCTTATATCCATTGGCTGGGATGTGTGCTTACATACCTCCCATCCAATCAGCTTCTAGCAAGTTCTGTCAGTTCCCCCCGCTAGAAGCTGAATGGCTGGTAAGTGAGTAAGCACACATCCAAGCCAATAGATGAGACATTTTGAACAGAGACTGCCTTTTTTATGTGAGCAGTCTCTGTTCAAGTTTCCCACACACTGAAACGAGAAGTTGCCCTTGAGGTACCAAAGGGAGGGGGTCTGTCTTTCCCTCCTCCTGTCACCCCTGCTGGTGATAGTGGCAGAGACAACATATAGGGTTTTTCTCTGTCGTCCAATATAGCTTACAGGTACCATGGGGAGGCGACAGCTCCCCCTAGTAGGCTGGAACAATTCTTCAAGAAGTGCAGGGTGGAGCCTCCCCCTCCTCCATACAGGCTACCTAGCCACTCCCCTCTCCCAGATAAGACTTGTTCCATCACCTAGTAGGAAAGCTGAGAACAGTTCTACTCAGATTTTAGTTATTTTATTATTTTCTCTTAGGTATGGGGTGTCAAAACTTCGCCATTAGGCAGATTAATGGCTTCCACAAGAGCTCACGCATCACCATCTTAAATACAAAGAGCTCAAAGTAAAAACATCAATCTTTATTGTGGCATTAAAAATATGTACCTGTATCTTCAGACCATATACAGAAACAAGGAGAGACTTGAATGAGGTATGGCATACACAGCTAGATGTTAAGCAGCATGCTTGTATATATCCACGTGTTTCACTCATAATACACTTACTCATGATCTCTAGGTAAATTCAAAAATAACTGCCCTATCTTTTTAAAACATAAGTCAACCAATAGGAAGTCTCCACCTGGAGCGGACCTGGTAGAGAGCCGTCACATGTCTAGGTCTAGCCAATTGGGTAACCCGAAACTGGAAGTGACATAAAGCTATGCCCACTGGATTCAAATCGTCCAATGGACCATCCCAAACGACAAACTGAATGTAATAAAATCTCATGAAATGCTCCACAGTTTCCAATCAAGATAGAGAACTTAAGTGTTTAAATCCAAGCAATGCATATGAATTGTAGCCACCAAACCCGATCCCTCCCCCTCGAAGAAAATCATTGCAGCCCAGGACCTTCAAACTTATATTGCAAAGCCATCTGGACGCGAAGCCCCAAACGTATCTCCCCAGTGCCACCCACCGCTCATACAAGAGACTATTACAGATCCTCTCAATTCGCAACAAGCAGTGACTAAAAAAGGCCACATGGAAAAAGTTCCATTGGTCTCTCGCATTCTCGTGAACGGAGATGGCCATGAGGAAGATCTGAAAGACGCAAGACATCCAAATGGCAAAGCATCTCGGGATAATATACAAACAAAGAGGGTTTGAGCTCTTGCACTGCAACGTACTCTTTATGTTAAAGGTAAGGCTATATATAGATGAATTACCAAAATAAAAATAAAAAAATCAACTCTTAAAATTGTATAAAAGAAATAAAACGATACCATTTGATCTCAATTAGCCTCAAAAAGACTGTACGTCTAGAGAAAGTTTTCATATGGAGATTGTTCACTAAGATATATTATGACAATCACAATATATATACATTATGATGACCATATAGGAATGGATTATAACTATTAACAATGGCAAAAAATCCCTAAGTGTACAATAAAAGAGAGACAAATATTTATCAGTGGGATACATGATGAAAATACAGTATTAGACAGCACAACTAGATATAACAAGTAACATCACACTCCTTATTTAGCCCAATAGGGTGCCTCGTACCAAGTTCAAATATCCAGTATACTTCTCTTTTTAATAATTTGTTATCTAAATTTCCCCCTCGGTAGCCCTAGGAAACTCTCTCTAAGCCCTGTACACTGAAATGTTCTATTCCGCAAGTAGTGAACTGAAGTGAGCGGTTACATTAGAACTGGGATCTACGTTCCAAATATTGCTCAAATGCTTATTAACTCTCTCCCTCAAACTTCTGATAGTTTTCCCTACATATTGGACCTTACATTTAGTGTACATGAGGAGGTAAATAACACTTCTGGTTGCGCAATTTATATAGCCCCTCACTTCATAGATTTTACCAGTGTGAGTTGAAATAAAGGTCTTAGATACCCTCATGAGCCTACAGCATCGACAAAGTGAGCTACCACATCTGTATGTTCCTTTGGTGGATAACCAACTTCCACCAACAAAATTATTTTGTAGGGGCTTTCCTTGATACAAATCTGCCGCCCCCAGAAATCACTTCCTGCAAACCTTCATCCACACCAAAAATGGGCAAATGTTTTTTTAAAATGCAAACTATGGCATCATATTCCACACTATACAGTGTGGAAAATATGACTTTATCATTACCATCCCTGATCTTACTATGTTTATCTCTATTATAGTTCAATAGATCCTTTCTATTCTCTTTTCTAGCTTGCTCTAATGCTCTTTTCAAAATCCAAGGTTGATATCCCCTTCATAGAAATCTCCTGTAGAGCTCCTCCGACTGCATCTCAAAACTAGCTTCAGTGGAGCGGTTCCTCCTTAGACAGAGAAACTGCCCCACCCGAACACCCTTCATAGTGTGTGAAGGGTGACAACTATCCACCCTCAACAAACTATTGCCTGCTGTAGGTTTTCGGTATGTATCTGTGGAAATAGTATTGGTGAGGGCATCCCCTGTGATCTTTAAATCCAAGAAAAGAAATGCAGTCAGCGGAGATCTCAGAGGTAAATACCAAATTTAGCTCATTGTCATTTAGATAAGAAACAAAAAGTTCAGCATCAGAAACTTGTCCCTTCCAGATGAACAGAAGGTCATCTATGTATCTTCCAGACCACACAATGTTGCTCTATAGGGGCTTCATTCCCCAAAGACATGGGACTAGTGGATTACCAAGTTATCAGACTTATGACCTGATGGCGACCAGGGGCAACCGGAAGGTTCAGATCTTTCTATCACAGTGCCTGTGATCCTCCTGTCACTCTCATCTGTGGCATACTTTGATTTGCTGAGTTGGTTTGGCCCGCCCCCTGGTGACCTTTTTATACCTGACTTTCACATCTGTCAGATGCCCTTTCGTGGTGTTTCTGAGCCAGTCTTGCTGTTGCTGTGTTCCTGTATCTGGATTCCTGTGTACCAACTTTGGCCTGTCCTGACTATGCTCCAGTGTTCCTGATCGTGTTTGACCCAGCTTGTCTGAGAATCTCCTACGTGCTATGACCCGGCTTGTCTGAGAAACTCCTACGTGCTACGACCCGGCTTGTCTGAGAACCTCCTACGTGCTACGACCCGGCTGGCTGACTTCCTGCTTCGTGATCGACCACGGTCTGTTCCAGCGACCTGCGTTTGCCTGTTGTCGCCGCCGCAACATTCTGACTCCTGCTGTGCTGTGCTGACACAGCGTGACTATTACACTCCGGTGTAACCCATCTCCTAGTGCAGAGTTCCTTGCTGACTTGCATAAGCTGTGCTCCTTGTACCGAGCCTCCATACGCTTGCAGAGCTTAGTTACCATACCGAGCCTGGGAGATTTAAACGTACCCTTTAACCCTTGCAGTGCCGCTTCTCTCTTGCCGAACCTCCATTCAATTCATAGAGCCTCTACCTTATAAGTCTACTTCTGCTGAGTTGGCCGCTAACTTGGACGGTGACTCCGATTCACAACTGCAGAGTAGTCAAGTCCTGTCGGTCCGGTTGGGCGCCCTAGGCTCTCGGTATCACGTTAATTACCGGAGGTATCCATTGCGGCTATTGGTTCTGAGTGGTAGCAAGGTTAGGCTCCAAGCTCTTGCAGGATCCGAAGGTCTGCGCCCGTGGGGGCTATTGGCTCGTGTTGTGCTCACTTTGGTCTCCGGTTATACGCCCGTGGGGGCTAAAACTCCAGCTTTGCATCTCAGGCTAGTCTCCGATTACGCCCGTGGGGGCTACATACTCTTGCACTTGCAGTCTCAGTGGTCTCTTTGGGAACGCCCGCGGGGGCTATGTTTGGGTCACTGTTCTGCTAAGCTCATGCTGGTCACTGAACACCAACTATCCTCCATTGCATGAACTCTGTGCTGTGCACATTTGCTCAGTTTATCTCTACACCATTTGGGCATGCCAAACCCCACAGCTGAGACGGACTGATTGTTCTCATTTACCCTTTTGGGACCAGTTCACTATTATCTGTACCATTTTGAGTGTGCCTTCTATTCATTATAGTGAATCTATGTGTACTGTGTATTCACTTGCAATTGCTGCTGTCACCTGTAGAGGGCGATCATTTGTACGTATTTTCATTCAATAAACGTTGTTTTATTTTACCTACTGGTCTGAGTGTCAAAACAAACCGTTACACTTTCGCTCTCGCTGGTGGGATCCTATGGCGTTCGCTGTGGGTGCTCTGTCAATTCCATGGCAATTTCATCTGGCCTCCACTTCCTCTCCTTCCCAGGGTACTGAGGAAGGTTTGGACAGAAGGTGTGTCTGTCATTCTGATCGCACCTCATTGGACCAGGCAGTCTTGGCTTCCAGAACTGCAGGCGCTGGCTGCTCAGGATCCGTTTCTTCTGCCATGCAGATCGGATCTCCTCCTTCAGGGTTACCTATGGAGAGAGGACATGGACAGTCTGGCTTTGATGGCATGGCTGTTGAAGTATTCATCTTGAGGAGGAGTTTTTGTAGATGGTTCACCAGGTCTATGAGTAAGTGCACTGTTCCACGAAACACGTCAGACTGTTACCAGTGACAGATATATGCTGGTGCGCTAGAGTGTTTTGGCTCAAGCCATGTTTTGTTTTTATGTTTTATAATAAAAGTTATTTTTTATCAACAGCCCGTAACAACTGAGCAAATCGTTTGTCTATACGTCATGCTATTGACTTTCACATCATCATGAGTGCTTCTGTATCCGTTTTGTTTTTGCTATTCTGTGTCCGTTGACACTTAATTAATTTGGGCTGCTCGTGTCCTGGTTAGTCCATAGGAACTCTGGTATCATGGGGGGACTGGCGCTTGATCCTTTCCTTCTCTTCCCACCCATGGTGCATGTAAGCTATTTTGGATGACAAAGAAAAGAGGATTTTAGTCTTATCTGTTAAATCATTTTCTCTTAGTCCATATAGCTTACAGGTCTCCCACCCAGTGAAAGGGACTATGCTAGGTTTCCTGTGGCTTGGCGTGGGAGTCCGATTGGGTCCATGCTCACAGAAGTCTTCCTCTGCTTCTTCTCATTATCTAGCTCAGTAGGTTTATTGTCTCAAATCTATCTGGAAGTGGGGAGTGGCTAGGTAGCCTATATGGAGGAGGGGGAGCTCCACCCTGCACTTCTTGAAGAATTGTTCCAGCCTACTGGGAGGAGCTGTCGCCTCCCCATACCTGTAAGCTATATGGACTAAGAGAAAAGGATATAACAGGTAAGACTAAAATTCTCTTTTTTTAAACAGCACTCATTTTTCTCTTTAATTATAATATTTCTCAGGAAACTGGAAATGTCATTTTTAGCAAAAACTATTGGAAATCTGGTTTTTAGTTTGGGGGAATCTACTAATTCAACTATGCACATATGTCCAAGTTATGTTTTTGGCACAAAATTAATGTTTCTTTTTTTATTTATTTTTACACCAATATAAATAATAAGAAGACAGAAGATGGAGATAAAGAAGAAGGAAGATAGAAGACTGAAGAAGAAGGCGGACATTAGCTAGACATCAGGATTACAGGTAAGTGTTTCTTTTCAGGGGATTTTTTTAACTTAGTCGGATTAACCCTGTGAGTTCCAGTGGGGTAAGCAGGCAACATGGGCAGGAGTCTGGCACAGACTGGACCCTAGTACACTAGGGTTACCGGAGGCAATACAGACACTGGCGAGTGACCAGGCTCCCACAAGCCCCTGGAGACTACTGGGGCAGATAGGCCTAACAGGCACAGTGCAGTATAGTGAGTGGGAGTGAGCAGTGTGCGTACTCTGACAGATCAGAGTCAGCTTTGCCCTAATCGGTACACACGGAGGTAGTCGGCCAGTCCTTAGTCAGTAACGGAATCAGACACTTAGCCCAGCCAGGTTGGTACACACAGAGTTAGTCTGCCAGTCCTTAGTCAGTAACGGAATCAGATACTCAGCCAAGCCAGGTCGGTACACACGGAGTTAGTCAGCCAGTCCTTAGTCGGTAACGGAATCGGATACTCAGCCAAGCCCGGTCGGTACACACGGAGTTAGTCAGCCAGTCCAAAGTCAGCAACTGAACTGGGTCACAGGAGCGTCAGGAATATGAGCGTAGTCAGGCGAGCCGGGTCATACACGGAAACAGGAACAAGTAGTCATAAACGATAGGTACGGGTACACCACGAAAGGGCACCGGTAGAATGACAGGAGGGAGTATATAAAGGCAAACCCTGGGAGGAGTCACCATCACAGAGCCAATAAGAATGAGGCAATGGTAAACCCGGAAGTAATAATGTCGCTCAGTCACTGGAATCACGGGCACCGTGATACATTGCAACCCATTAATAACCATTGCATCACTGCATCAGGCATTTTTCATATGTGTATAGTTTTAAAGGAATGATCTGGCGACAGGTGTATTACCTGCTGGCTCTCACTATTATTGCTGTGTAAATTCTCATGGCCATAGAAAGTATATGAGAAAATTGACAGGTTCTTCAGGGAATTTCATTGACAGCAGAGAAAAGGTGGAAATATTAATATAACTTTGATCTACTAGAATTTCAGTGAAAAGGGAAGACTTGTGTTTTTTTTCTGCCAAAACAAGAATACAGACTTTCTCCAATCAAAAGGACCTTGTAATTGATGCCCTGGACATCTGATCCAGATACCAACAGTTGCCCAGGACAGAGTGCAAGACAAATAAACAGGGATTGTCTTATATACAGCCTGTCCCTGTCTGAATACTTTCCTATGCTCCCATTGGCACTACGATTTAGGAGGGGGAGTGGAGAAGTTCTTCATTAGCATACAGGGTTGTTCAGCTGCTGCTGATGTGGAAGGGATGTCCTTCCTTACACATCACTAGCAGCAGACAACCCTGAAGTCTTGAGCACTCTCTCTGCTTCCCTACTTTTTCAGTGGGGGAGTGGAGAGGATCCTTTCAGCACCACAAACAGCATCACTCCAGTAACCCTTTAAGTGCCATAGGGATGTGCATTGCACACCCCTGTGACTCTCAAAGGGTTTGAAAAGTACATCACACAGTACACAATCATTACCTCAGCTCTTTGTACTTTTTATAGTCATATTTGTAGTGCTGTCTGAAGTGTTGCTTCAGCTCCTGATCAGAAAAGTTCTGCTTCAACAAAGTTAGGTTGTTGAAGCAGCTTATTTCAACTGATTGGGAAACAAAAGTGCAATTTAGCTCTATATAAAGCATGCATCCCTAGTACATTGCAGACACCTGGGGGTGGGAGATGCACTAAAGGTCCATGAGGGCTGAGGATGGCGATGTTGTGTCAGATCTGTTTCAAAAACACATGGCCAGTATGCACTAATGTATGCACTAAATTGTAGCTATGACACCTCTACCAGCCAAGGGGTTAAAATCAATTTTTTAAATAATGTGAGTGCACAACAAATATGACTATAAACACGAGATAGAACTGAGGAGATGATTGTGTACTGGTTGGTGTACTTTTCTAACCCTATACATCCCTATGGCACTCAAAGGAAACATAGAAACATAGAATTTGACGGTAGATAAGAACCATCCAGTCTGCCCACTTTCCTACTGTAAAAACCTCAACCCTTTTTTTGGTCCTTGGTCTTTTCTTATGCTAAGGACAGCCTTATGCCTATCCCATACATTCCTGAATTCTGTCACTGTATTAACTTCTACCACTTCTGCTGGTAGGCTATTCCACTTATCTACTATCCTCTCAGTGAAGTAAAACTTTCTTACGTTACGTCTAAACCTGTGCCCCTCTAGTTTTAGACTATGACCACTTGTCCTAACATTTTTACTCCTTTGAAATGTACTTACATCCTGCACTTTGTTGAATCCCTTCATGTATTTGAATGTTTCTATCATATCCCCTCTCTCTCTTCTCTCCTCCAATGCTATACATATTCAGATCCTTTAGTCTATCCTGATATGTCTTTTCCTGTAAACCAGTCACCATTTTAGTAGCCCTTCTCTGAATTTTCTCTAGAGTATCTATATCCTTCTGGAGATGGGGTCTCCAGTATTGTGCACAATACTCTAGGTGAGGTCTAACTAGAGATCTGTATAGTGGCATGACCACTTCCCTCTGTCTGCTACGAATGCCCCTAGCTATACAACCCAGCACCCTGCTTGCATTCCCCACTGCTTTATTACATTGCCTGCCTGCATACCTTTACATCATTAGAAATAATTATTCCCAAATCCCTTTCCACTGTTGTCTCTGACAGACAGCACAGTACCCTTAACAGTATATTTTTCCTTTGGATTTGTATGTCCCAAGTGCATTATTTTACATTTATCAACATTAAACTGCATCTGCCACACTCTTGTCCATTCTTCAAATTTACCTAAATCATTTGCCATTTGGCTTATTCCCTCTGGAATGTCTACCCTATTGCAGATCTTGGTATCATCTGCAAAAAGGCATACCTTTCCTTGAAGACCTTTTGCAATATCACTAATAAAAATATTAAAAAGAATGGGCCCCAGTACAGATCCCTGAGATACCCCACTAGTAACACTCCTTTCATCCGAATATTCTCCATTGACTACCACCCTCTGTCTCCTGTCATTCAGCCATTGCCTTATCCATTTAATTATTTTTGCATCCAGACCCAAACACTGCAATTTATTAATGAGTCTTCTATGAGGGACAGTGTCAAATGCTTTACTGAAATCTAGATAAGCTATATCTACTGCCCCCTTGGTCTTTTATTTTAGTTACCCAGTCAAAAAAATCTATGAGGTTAGTTTGACAAAATCTCCCTGCTGTATACCCATGCTGTTTGGTATCTTGCAAGCCATTCAAATTCAGATATTCAACAGTTCTTTCCTTTAGCATAGTCTCCATTAATTTTTCCACTAATGATGTAAGACTTACTGGTCTATAGTTACCAGACTCTTCCCTGCTACCTTTTTGTTAAGTGGTACTACATTTGCTGTCTTCCAATCTTCTGGAACTACTCCTGTTGATAGTGACTGATTGAATTATTCTGTTAAAGGTTTTGCCAGAACACACAAGTTATTTTAACAACTTTGGGTGTATCCCATCTGGTCCCATTGATTTATCTGTTTTTAACTTTGAAAGTTGAAGTAGAACTTCTTCTTCTGTAAACATGTCTATTGCTAGAGATGTGTAAGAGAGGGCATCTCTCCCACATTGCCAACAGTATGACAAACCTACATTTTTATGACACATTGAGAGCTATTACTGCATAGGAAATTGCAAGGATAGCCAGCATTACCAATCTTAAGTAGGCAATGTGGGAAACTTCAACAGCAGAGGAAGCTATTGGAGCTAGTACATTTGGAGAACAGCCACATTAACATATAAATGTACCCACATGATTATGACAATGGCCAATTATCCCCCATTTCCATATGGAAATGGCTCATAGTGCCGAATTTCCATATGGAAATAAGCCAGTGGTCATGTTTTAAGTAAAAAAAAATGTAAACCTGTAGAAGGTGTGACAGATGGCTGGTGATGTGGGCAGATTAGTGTTGGTTGACGGGGATATGATGTTGAAGACACATGAGTACATACTGGCGATGTACCTTTGAAACTGATCCGACACAGCATTGTCATCCTGAGCCATCATGGACCTTTTAGTCGATCTTCCCCCAGGTGTCTGTTATGTACTTGGGATGCATGCTTTCTATAGAGCTACATTGTACTTTTGTTTCTCAATCAGTTGAAATTAGCAGCTTCAACAACCTAACTTTTTTGATGCAGAAATTTTCTGATCGGGAAATTAAGCGACACTGAATTTCCAATATGTCTGCAATGTAATCCCTAGCCTATGCCATTTCTGTTGATGGTATTTTATCGACTACCACTAAACCCTAAAGTGAGCTACAGGAGAGATTGAATGACTGTGAGGTAATGCCCAAAAAGGTTTTTTTGTTGTTGTTGTTATTTTTATTTATTTATTTTTTTTTGGGGGGGGGTTGGATTTTGCAGCCTATTTGCAATTTGGCTGCAAAGTAATATAGACCCTAGTGATAATTAGGATATGTTTTCCTATACAGTTTTAACTGGTTGTAAATTATATAATGATGATATACAGTAAATTGTACATTACTTTTTTATTTTATTAATTTTTTTATGCTTTGTCAAAATTGTGAAGTGTTTAAAACATATTTGTAATTGTAGGTTATGTGTATCTCAATATAGGGGATTTCTTGTGAGCTTTATATTATAGATTTATTTCAGATTTATTAATTCCCCACTGTTCTTATCATCAGTCTTTCTTATTTTCTTAGTAATTTGCCGTATTTTTCAAAAGTTAAAAAAAAAAAAGATTCAAACCATGCTAATACCAGTTACTAACAAAGAAAATGTTGATTCTGCAGAGACTGGTACTAATTTTATATGGTAGGTAACATTTTCTTCCTTTCCCCAGAAAATACACGCAAATATTACCTCTGGGCAGTGAATCAGGAACCCTCTTAGAATTATTTATATATATATATATATATATATATATATATATATATAGAGAGAGAGAGAGAGAGAGAGAGAGAGAGAAATGGGAGAGTGCTACTAAAAATAAATTATACATTTTAATAGATAAAATATGCACAGGATAAAACAAACCTAGAACAGTTACTAAATAGTAGAATAGTCCATTTGTGTCCAAAGGGGCTAAAGCAATAGTTCACCCAAAGTGTGATTTGTGACTTTAAACCTGTCTATTCTAGAATGAATACCGGATAAGTTCTCCAATGATTCCAAGAGGGCAGGTGTCGTGTATCAAGATGCACAGTAAGATTACAGCTGTTTTTCGGCAAAATTCCCTCCCGACTCTGAAGCTGAATTCACCGGTTCTCGGTTTCAACAAAGGACCTATGATTGTCTTGGTCCTATAACAGCGGGCAGGGACCTTGAAGTCATGGACAAAATCATAGTCCACAATACCTCCTGTCAATGGCACAACAACGGTCCTGTTGCTTATCTGGATCCTGTTGTTTATTACAGCAGACAGGGAAGTTGATGCTCTCTAATAGACTTGTGGTCTACAACACCTCCAGTCAATGAGTTAATATGTAACACAGCAATAGGGGGTCAAAACACACAATAGGGTCACAGTCCTACACGTTTCGTATAGATATATACTTCCTCGTGGACATGTATGCTGGATAACATATAAATATGTATAATGATCATGATGATTATTATTATTTGGCTATATTATTAGAATCATGAAAGCATAATAAAACATTAGAAAATAATGTATTTTTATAAGAATTCATTTTTATAACTAAAACTAAATGTCAAGATTAAAAAACTAATTTCTGTTTTTACTGTCATTTCATTAGACAACTTAATTGAAATAAGATTTTCATGTTCACAGTTTACCTGTTGCAATATTCAGACAATATTATGATTCTAAATAAGCTATTTATAAAAGATTGTCAATTGAAAAAAAAGGTCAGGTTTTTCTTCAACTTTCAAGATATATTATTAGAACAAAACAAAGACTCAGATTAGAGGTATATTAATAGGAAAAACAGGAAGGTTTGGTAAAGACTAACTTATTTGACAGCAGGAAAGCTATATCATTCTTAAAGTGATAGTAATGTTTCACAAAAACAGCAGCTCCAATTAATCTTCTTAGTATTTGGGCCATAGAGAGTGTTATTTCATTACTGTGAGCATTGTAGTTCAAGAGTAATTACCTAGTGTAAGCCCCTACTCCTCAGATGTGGAATCCAGTCCTTAGACCAGACAGCTCACATTAAGGGTCAATACTCTTACGGTGAGAACAATGAAAACCCTGGCCCCCTTGACAGGTTTTCAGCTTTTTCCCTTATCTTAATTGAAGATTGTCCCTCTCTGCAATCTACCTAGACATTCCCTGGTGCTCTAAGCTGAGCAGTGTTACATCAGTAGAAAGGGCGGGAGGGGGATATTTTGTCATTGAATTACTCTTGAACTACATCTCTGACAAAATGTAAATAACACTCTCCAAGGCCCAAATACTATGATAATTGATTAGAGCTGCTTTTATTATGAAACATTACTATCCCTTTAAGTCTCTGGGTTATAAGGCAGAGGTTGAACTTGATGGACTTGAGTCTTTTTTCAACCTAATTTACTATGTTACCTTTAGAGTACATGTATTTTTGTACTTCTTTGCACTTTATTATATGTTATTTGATTGTTTGTTACTAGCACGTGGAGCCATTTTGTGGATCCATTTTGCAGCCGTTTACTCAGTTGAGTCATTCTTTGTATCATTTCCTTTCATGTAGAAGGATATCTACATCTTAACTTGTTTTCCTGACTAGCGCATTATAACTTTATTATATGTTAATTGATGCCTACTATAGTATGGGTTTCATGCAGGTCTGGAATGTATTATGGTTGAAAAATGTATCTCTCTCTCTCTGTGTTTTGTTGTTTTTAATTGTTGTTATTAATAAAATTGCATCCTTTTGACACACTTTTTCTTTTTTGATTGCCTAATTTAATGGGTATGCTTTTGGTCCATTACACACTCTCTCTTTCAATGTGTTTTTGACCTGCCTAGTAGATGTATTATTTGAAGATGTTTACATTTTATCAATAAAATGTCTAGATCATTTTGTTGCTAAAATTCGAATTTATATTTTCCATATTTTGCTTTGTTTGATATCATTGTTTATTTTTCCCTTATCCGTATTCCTATTTTTTTTTTCTTATTTTTTTTTTTTACTTTCTCGCCTTCCCTTTGTTTAACTTTCATTGTTTGTTTTCCCCTCTATCTGGCTAAACTCTTCCTCACTCTCTTTAATGTGCAACAGCCATGCCAAACATAATATTTCCCATGGAGAATTTCTCCGAAATGGCTTCAGAGGGGTGGACAAGTAGAGAAGGCGCACGTCACTGAATTAAATGCGGAAAAAAAGTCTGCAGGAATTGGTTTTTCTTGCTTAATTGTAGCTTACTCATACATACAAAGTCATAAAATGCTGACGCTATTTGACCGAAAACATTAAAAGAACAAAGTTCATCTTATGAACTGAACTAGATATCTAAAAGTTAGGTTTGGTTGGGTTTGAAAATGTCTCAAAGACAGTAGACGTGATACTAATAGAATCTGTCAGAAAGAATTTAACACAATACAAAATACGTTTAACCCTTCAAGGACAATATGGGTGTACAAAGCATTATAAAGCATGGGATTGCAAACACTCTGGTCCTCAAAGGGTCTACAAGTAACATATATGGCAATGTAATAAGATCACATGTTTGTATGTAGATCTATTATAAAAGACATAAAAAAAATTGTCAGATATGACTACAACATTTTCATAAACTATAAAATACAGTCAAAGGAAAATTATTATTACTTTTTTATTTATAATCCTATTTTTGTTTAAATACTGATTTCTGTACAAATTTGCAACAAATTGACTTGATGTTCTTTGCTGTTGTTCTCTCTGACACTCAGTTAAAGGCATGGGGTATATATAGGGATGCACACAGCTGAGAGAAACTTATATCCTGTGGAGCCCTGAAGGAAGAGACATTATGACTGATGTACTAAAGCCCCTAGAAGTTATCCATTGGCACAAATTCTGTGATACTCCAGCTTAATTCCTATACACTAACATTTTGTGGGTAAAAATGCCCTCTTTGTTATAATCTGAGTGAGATATACTAAGGTTCTATAAGGGTCCAGTTTGTTGATATGGGGGCTAACTGGGCCCAAATCCATCTTGTGGTAAAAACTAAAATGCCTTTGCCACCATCTCATCCCTGAGATGACAGGCACTTCAAATACTCCTACATTGCCCTGTTTTCTCCATGTCTGCTCCAGGTTTATGATGTAGCAGTGTGTCCTTTTCCAGTGGCTTATTTACATGTTGAAATGTATCTTAATCTGAATTGTCATATTTCTGAAGGAGTGCTTTTAGTTAGTGGCTATTCTCCACATGCATAAGCTCTGATAGTTGGTGATGCTGTTGGTGCTCACAGAAGCAAATTCACTTACCTGAGGATGGCAAATTCATGATATATCCCATAGCTTTCTATGCAGCCACAAAGGACAGTTTGTCATGTCTTTGCTAAAGAGACAGCATCAGTCTTTCTGTCACTGATGGATGGTCCAGGTTGGGTTGCTAGATATCTAGTAATGTCCTGTTGGAAAACTCTCAGCAAGGAGTAGTACCACTGCCCTACCGGCTGGCTAAGACCACCACAAACTCTCTGAGCACCCAAGCAGGTCAGAGGCCTAAGCTAGATAAGACCACTGCAAAATTGGAGAACTAAGAGATGTGCTCTTATAGGACAGTATGTCCCAAGGACAACCCACCCTGTACCCGTACTGATAACGGATCCATACTGAATAGCCCACAGAAAAAGCAAGCCCGAAAATACAGGAGAAAACTCCAACGGGCACCCCCAACATACCCCACACTCACCAGTCAGGGGTAGCCGGGATTGCCACAGACCCAAAGAGGGCCCGACATATCAGACAGGCCACTCCGGGATCTGGGCTAACAAGTAAAGGTTCTCTTAACCATTCCAGAAGCTCGCTGCAGATAAGGCCGAAGTGCACAGGAGGCACAGTGAGAACAGGGAGCACCAGAGAGTACTTGCCAAAACCAGAAGGAAAATGCCCGCACAATGCTGACAAGAAGCTCAGGTACGGTCTGCTAATAACCAAGGAGGGGATCACATGAAAGTAGGTAAACCACAACGAGCTAGGAGACTCACTAGAACCCAAAACAGGTAACAAGAGAGAGGGTATGAGAGAGAAAATAGAATAATCTAAACCAGGCAACTTACTGGGAGCAAACAAGGACAATGAAAGCAGGGCAGAGAATGATCGGGAGAAAACCAAGGTCACTGGGAGCATCTGGAGTCAGAATCAGAGAGCAGAAGCAGAGTCGAAAAACAGGCCAACTCAATAACGGCAGCAACAAACAAATCAGGAACCACCAACCACTAACAAGAACATAGAGCAAATAATCGAGAACCGATCAAAAGACTGGCTAGGAGATATGTGATAGCTAACAAATAAGAGTAGGGAGGAGGAACCAGGTAAGGAGAGGGAGAGCTGACAGCATGTGAAACAGAAATCCTTACACTTCCCTCATAACATACACATTCCCATGCCTGCAGTAGTGGGTTTTCAGAGGACAAACTGCTATAGATAAGCATAGGACTGGCCTTTGCTCAGCTCACTGATTTAACCCTTTGAGTGCCAGAGTGGTACGCAACGCATTGCTTTGCGTACTACTCTGGCACTCGAAGGGTTAAACAGCTAACTGGCCACTTACCAGCTGTAAACATTGGACTGGCTGCCAATCAGTTGAGTGATGTAAACACAAGACTCAGCCATACTCCACGGCACATGTAGCAGCATCTTACCACTGCCCGCACTGATCATGAAGAACCCCTCTATTGCTGGACTGACATACAACTCATTAATAAATAATATGATACAAATATTGTAGCAAAAAAGTGTTGAAAATATACTTCTACCCCACCAAACAAAATTAACTAACGTTAACCACATTTTTGTCAGTGGGACTTCCAACATTGTATAAAGAATGGCATTGTGGTCAGTATCGAAAAGAAGGGATTAATACATGAAAATAAAGTAAACCTTTAATATAAATAGGGCCACAATGTGTAAACTTTAATCGTGGAATCTCATGATTCCTCCATTTCTCCACTATGATCAAGTTGAAATGGAAAGATAAAATTGGCCAAGAGAGTAAGGGCATGAGTCTATTACCAGCGCTAAAAAATACAGACGGTATGTTTTTTTAAGTCAGTTTTTGGTATCCTATTACCCGACTTGGGAAACAAAATCAGCGGTAATTACATATACCGCCAGTCAAAAAAAAGCCCATAAGAATCAATTAAAAACATTGTGCAAGTAGCATCCTATTACCCATGCTCAGTATTAGCGCCTGTTTTGTTTATACAAGTTAAGTTGGAAATTTAGTGCCTCAGAGGTTGAGGCATAGAAGCCACAACGACAGTTTCCAAACCATTGTTGTTCGAACAAAAGCAGTGTAGGATACAGTATACAGTATAAAAATCCGACGTAGAGTGCCCCCCTTCGACATATTAACCCCCCCTTTTAAAAGACAACTACAGTGATTTTCTTTCACAACGTTAATTCGACAAATATTGTGTTCAACATTTTAACCCCCCTTTAAAATTCGACTTATAGTGCTCCCATGACTTTCTTTCACCATTTATAGCCAACATTTTTCTTCTCCTTTATTTTTCGACATACACTCATATTTTGTATTGGAAGATTAACCCTATGAGTACCAGAGAGGTAGCAACGCATTGTAATAGGGTTAATAGGCAAGGTATGCACTTAATAACGATGCTGTCCTGCATTATACCACATGTATTCATGAGGTTGATAATGAGAGAAAGTGAAAGAGAAAAATCACTTATACGTATAACGAGAGGTGTTTGGGGAAAAGGTGACACACAAAGGAGTGTTACTGGGGTATGGTGTGGTTACGTAGAGGTGATGAGCGATATGGTTGCCACTTGCTTTCCGCAAGGCTACCCATCGGATTCCTTCACTCACATTTATTTAATGATGAAGGTCACTACTATATGACAGATTAATATCGGTGGGATGACTTTGTCCATTATCCTATAACATTCAAGAGTGTTATTATCCAAATAATCGGTATTATCCTCCTATCAAGACCCTGGTACAGGTGCCCCACTCCATAACAAGCCCGGTGCCTGGAATTTGATTACTGTAATATCCATGTTTGATGCCAACAGGAAGATTTACTATATATTTAAGATGGAGTTTCATTCATGTGTTTTCATTTATATGTTCACTTTATCCTGTATACTAAGCAACACTGAGTATTTAAGGTCATGCATGATGCGCTATGATGTACAGGCGCCCCTCTCCATAATAAACCCGGCTCATGGAAATTTATTACTGTAATATCCATGTTTGATGCCAATAGGAGGATTTACTAAATATTTAAGATGGAGTTTCATTCATAGGTTTTCATTATTCTGTAGGTTGATTGAATAACAGTGAGGGGGATTAATTATTGTGATACGGTGGTGCTCTAATTCAAAATAGGCAAATTATGCGGATACTATATGGACAGCATGAACAAAAGCTATAGTATCTTTCTTTTAAAGGGATAGTAATACTTCATTTTATCTTTATTTTATTTTGTAGGCATTAAAAAAATGAAGAACAATATAAGTCTTATCTCTCAAACCTTTATGGTTTGAGAGATATTCACAAGCAAAGTTTCCCCTCCCACCCCTTTTACCTAGTGTAAGCCACCTCTTCTCAGATGTGGAATCCAGTCCATATACTAGACAGATAACAGAAGGGGACAATCTTCTTCCTATGAGAACAATGAAAGCCCTGCCCCCCCTTGACAAGTTTTTCAGGTTTTTCCCTTATCTTAATTGAAGACCCTCTCTTCAGTCTACCTGAGCACCTCCCTTCTGATCTGGCTGAACGGTGTTACATCAGTAAAAGGGTCGGGTGGGGGATACTTTGTCATTGAATTATTCTTGAACTACAACTCTGACAGAATTGAAATAACACTCTCCAATGTCCAAATACTATGATGATTAATTAGAGCTGCTTTTATTATGAAACATTACTATCCCTTTAAACTATTAATTCAATAAAAATAAACTTTACACATATACAGGCAAGGTATGTAACCGCATACCTTGCTTATTAAGCCTATGAGTACCAAAGGGGTAGCAAACACATTGCAATGCGTTGCTACCTCTCTGGTACTCATAGGGTTAATCTTGCAATACAAAACACAAGGGCATGTCGAAAAAAAATAGAAGAAGAAAAATGTCAGATTTAAGTGGTGAAAGAAAGTCATGGGAGCACTGTAAGTCGGATTTTAAAGGGGAAGGGTTAAATTGCACAATATTTGTTGAATTATTGTGGTGAATGAAAGCACTGTAGTGACTTTTAAAAGGGGGGTTAATATGTCGAAGGGGGGCACTGTCGGATTTTGTTATGTGGAGAACACATCTAACACTGAACTTGATCTTTCTGTCGTCAAATATATGCCTGTTTCCTTGGACTTTGACATTTTGCGTGTTTTTTTTAGTCAATGTGCTGTCTACGCCAGTTTTGTTTTGCTGTGGTTCCGCAATAGAATACCGACGTAACACGTTTGCAAAACTCAAGTTGCTTGTTTTTCTTGTAATGCTGGTGTTAGCACGGGGAATAGAATTGAGCCCTAAAGCTCCTATTGGCCATTTTAAAGGGAGAGCACACATGAAAACATACTACAGGGGCACATTTTAACCAGGGAAACTCTGCAGTATGTATTTTGTATTTTTAAAATGACCAATTATGGGAGGAATAAAAGGAAAGTATCCTTCAATGCCTCTTACAATTGCTTACCCAAACCTGGATGAAAATACATTTTAAAAAATTGCTTCTATAGACCCCATACTAATTTAATTTTCTAAAGAGGTAACTTTTAGATCACCTCCTCTACTCCTCATCTGATTGTTTCTGAATAAGAACATGTATAAATTAATATGAGGTCTAAAGAGCCCATATTCATTTTCAATAACCCAATGAAGTGATCTTTGAATACCTACCCCCTCCCATATGGAGAGGAAGAGAAGAAAATGGTATGGTGTCTATTGACCCCATATTCATACAAAATTGCCAAAGGGTGTAATCATTAGTCGCTTCCCTCTACACACTGACAAAAAATGAAAAGTTAAAATGGTCGTCCCTGGTAATAAATAGCTAAGTAACAATATCATTGGTACTGGGATGAATAATGCATAGCTGTGCAATATGTTACTTACCTCAATGACAGAGTTTGATAGTATTTAAAAACTAATAAAAATAATTACTTTTTTGGAAATCCTTTAGCAATCTAAACACCCAGGTTTCCTCATTAAATCCCTGGTAATGTCTGTTTGTTTGTTTTTACTTAGATTGTCAACTGGTATGCAGAAGGATTTTTTTTAAATACACACGGTTTGATTTATAATGACAGTCAATCTGCTTTTTGACTTTACATATTCTGCAAGTGCATATTATGTTAAAGTGTTAGTAATGTCTAAAAAAAACTTTTTTTTGCATTTAGAAGAGCTTAAAATGCTGATCTAAATGCAAAAAAATGTATCTCTTAAACCGCTATGGTTTAAGAGATACGGGTGTTTAAAGTTTGATTTCTCCTACTGCCAGCTGTAAAGCTGTCAGCAGGAGATCCGTGTCGGTCGACACGCTGGCGCTTGAGAAGTGCCGGGATCTCGTTATTTACACAGAATCCCTTCATTGGAATGGTCTAAAACATGTGCCTGAACACTAGGCAAACGTTTTAGACCATTCCAATGAAGGGATTCCGTGTAAGTAACGAGATCCCGGCACTTCTCAAGCGCCAGCGTGTCGACCAACACGGATCTCCTGCTGACAGCTTTACAGCTGTCAGTAGGAGAAATCAAAATTTAAAGGCCCGTATCTCTTAAACCATAGCAGTTTAAGAGATACGTTTTTTTGCATTTAGATCAGCTTTTTAAGCTCTTCTAAATGCAAAAAGTGAACCCCCGATTGCATGAGCTAGTTATGCATGAGGTAGTTATGTGTGAAAACATCTCAGAACTCTGAGCCTTTATCACACAGATCTACCTCATGCAATGAGGGGGTTCACACTATCAAAATGCTGTATCAGCCAGCACCATACAATGCAAATTATGCAATCCAAGTGTTTTCTCACACATAACTACCTCATGCAATTAGGAACAGCCTGGGACAGCATTTTGATATTGAACCCCCTAATTGTATGAGGTAGTTATGCTATGCATGAGCCAGTTATGTGTGAGAAACCACTTGGATTGCATAATTTGCATTGTATGGTGCTGGTACAGCATTTTGATAATGTGAACCCCCTGATTGTATGATGAAGTTATTTGTGAGAAGCCACTGGACTGAATCATTTGCATTGTATGGTGGTACTGGGACAGCATTTTAAATTGCATGAGGTATTTATGTGTGAGAAACCACTTGGATTAGATAATTCGCATTGTATGGTGCTGGGAGGGAGTCCCAGCACCATACAATGCAAATTATGCAATCCAGGTGGTTTCTCACAGTTAACCCTTTGAGTGCCAGAGGGGTACAATGCATTCCGTACCCCTCTGGCACTCAAAGGGTTAACTACCTCATGCAATTAAGTTAGGGGGTTCAATATCAAAATGTTGTCCCAGCACCACTATGCAATGCAGATTATTCAGTCCAAGTGATATTCCTGTCTGCACTATACACTGCAAGCAATCCACATAATATTCAGAATCCAGAGCCAAAGAGGTTCAAAAAGCTTCTGTCCTGGGCCCGCCGCGGCCCTTACCTTGTGTGCGCTGCAGTCTCCGCACAGAATCACTGGTTCTGGTACACGACCGACTAAAAAAAGGAAGTGGGCAGGAGCTCATATAGGCTTTAGCTCCCCTGCTCCACCACCATGTGAACAACTTGCCTGGCGCCCACCCCCCATATGTGCGCATCCGCCTGGCTCTGAGCATACGAAGAGTCCTGACACATACGCACTTCACAATAAGCAGTGCTGAGCTACGCAATCTTCTAAGGGACAATGTAGTTAGAAGTTGGCAATCGTTGGTGGGCATTTTCATAAGGAGAAAGATAAATTCAGCAGTTAGGGGCGGCTTTCATGCCGCCCCGTGTAAAGTGCCACCCAAGATACAGCACTGAAAAGTGAGCCGCGTTTTTAAAGGGCAAGATGAAAATCTGGGGGGGGGGCAAGCGCCCCCCCTTGCCCCCCACTGTGTACCCCCAAGACTGTCAGAATCTTTAAGCATCCCCCTCCCACTGCTTTTTGATGATGTAGCACTGCTCACCTCAGAGCAGCAAGACTGTCTGGATGGATCGCAGAGAGGGACAATCTTTATTGACCATAAGGAAAAACCTGTCAAGGAGGCAGGGTTTTGCTTATGCTCACAGTAAGAAGGTTGTCCCTTGCTGCGACCTGTCCAGTCAAGAGACCAGATTACACATCTGAGGGGATGAGGATTACACTAGGTAAAAGGAGCAGGAGGGATATACCTTATCATTCAATTACTCTTGAACTACAACTCTGACAATATTGAAATAGCACTCTCCATGGCCCAAATAATATGGAGATTAATTGGAGCTGTTTTTTTTGTGAAACATTACTATTTCTTTAACATATTATGCACTTACAAAATATATAATGTCAAAATGTAGTATGGCTGTCATTTTAAATCAAGATTTCCCATAGTGTGCATTAAGAATCACAATCCTTCTGGAAAGCGCTAGGTTTAGTTTCTATCAGTCTGAATTAAAACTAACAGCCTGAATTTTACTCAGCAAAAACAAAAATGATTACATGTATTTTTCATAAAGTACATTTACTGCTGCTTTAATCCTGTGTTTATAAAAGTGGTATCGCTATATAATTTCACTCTATTAAATGAATTAGTTTGTTGTGTGTTTTATTAAATACCAGTGCTATAAAGAACATCTGGCAACCCCTAATAAGAAAATATATAATGGAAGTTTACAGCCTGTAAGGCTATTTTATAGATACAGTAACCATTTGAGTGTCAGATTGGTATCCAACGCAATGCATGACACTCAAAGAAGTCATATGTTCAAAGTAAAAGTGGACTAATTTTGGGGCGCAGCAACTGTACCATCATGGATAAGTAAAAATGTGTGTTGATTGAAATGAGTATTTTAACCCCTTGCATGCCAGAGAGGTTTACATTGTGTAACAATGCTTTGGAGATCTCTTTATCATTCAGGGAATTGAGACCCTCATTTATTTCATTGTGGATTGTTGAAAATGTATATTTGTCCCCTGTGGTGCCATTGGTTTGTCCCAGAATTCCTCTATGTTTGTTTTGAACATTAGCCCAAAAGACAACGTTCACCTAATAAAGTAGAGATGCAAATAATTAACCCCTTGAATGCTAGAGATGTTGACACTAGAAGCAATGGAGTTAAAAGAAACGTAACACCTAAAACTGATATGGGGTTATAAAACTTTATAAAAATAATGATTTCCTATATTTAATTTTATTTAATAAAATTACTTAAAACATAATACAATATTGTCATACACTGCATACTATCTGTATCAGGTCAAAATACCTTTGCCAATATAGCCTCTGGAAAGTTTGCTATTTATATATCTACTAGTGTAAAAGCCCGTGTACATGGGCCAAGGTCCGGGTGATGTTAACGCTTTGAGTGCCAGATGTGTTGCGTACCGCTCTGACACTCAAAGGGTTAAGAGGCCAGTCCTGCTCTGCGTACTGCCGTAGCCTTACCTGCGGCGCATGCTTTGCAGTCATGTGCTGTAGCAACTGCCCGAACGCACAGAATGCTCCCAGCATTCTGTGCGTTCAGGCATTCTCTGCTGCGCATGACTACATTGGACAAACATTCTAGTGTTTTATTATGTAGGATATGAAGCATATCATATTGGCCTGCCCATATGACAGTCCTACTATGAAATGCCAAGTTTAATTCTTGCGCATGTAACTGCTTTTTAAATATAATGAACACTATTTTCAGTGTTCTAGATAAATGCTCTAACTAATGAGCATTATGTGTAGTTAGGTGAGAGATCCCCTTTAATATTTATATTTGGATTCAGACCTCATGGGGAGACATCAGGACACTACCTGATGTCCCCCCCAGTTATTGAGCTCCCAGCCGATTGTGCTGGGAGATCAATATGGCAACCCCAGGAGAGCAAAAGCTCTCCAGCCCTTATCTCCTACCTCCGACAGGAGTGAATCGGGTCGGGAAAAGTTTCCTAGCGCCACTTGTTACTATGTCACCGATGACGTTAGGAGGCTTCCCCCGATCCCGCCGACTCCTACCCAGAAGGGTAAGAGAGTGGGGAAGGAGAATCTGCCCTTCTCCTTTGGAGATATTGATCTTCCAGAATGATCGTCTGGGAGATCAATAACTGGGGGGGCACGAGGAGTGATCCTCATGCCCCCCCAAGAGTGTCAGGCAGCTTTTTTTCTAAAATGCAGCCACTGAATGCATGTTATATCAGCTTATGCTGCAACCACATTTTAGATGTAAATTGTGCGAGCTTGGCACAGCAGGTACAACTGTCCAAACTCTTACAATGTACCCACTTTGCACTCTAGGGGTTAAGCTGCATATGTTTGTCTATAAACTAAATATTACTTGTGTTATGTTTTAGTATATAGGAACATTTGCATGCTTATCATATGTTACTACATGCTGTTTTAGGAAAAAATACCCGTATTTCCCTTAATACATCAAATACTGAACTGCCTCAATTATATCAGAAGTTTTGAACAAAGATGCAAACCAGGGATCATCATTCTTTTGATCTGGTCCTTAAGTGACGTGCTTGTGCGGCCGGTCCTTAAAGGTTAAAGGAACAGTAAGTTGTTTTTATTAAATATATTGTAATTATTTTTTTGCTGAATAAAACAAGGCTACTTTCACTGCTGGGAAAATTTTCATTCAAGAGTTATTTCATCTCAATTTATTTCAATTAACCTGCAATTTTTCTCTTATCAATATTATCTTATTAATGGAAGCAGTAATATTTGACGCATGCTCCCCCAGTGCATTAGAAAACAAATATGCCTTTTGAACATCAGTTGCCATGTTTGCAATAATACTTGTTGAAACTTTTTGAATTAAAAATATCTTAGCTGTGGCAGTATACTTCTTTATTAAAAAGTTTACTGCTTCTTTTAATCGCCATGTGAACAAACACAAGTATACCACCCAGGGCAGCCTGATGCTGTGCCTGGGTATTCCTATTGTTGGGGTAAACTACTAATACAGCCTATAGAAGGAAAGATAGAAATGCCAATCAAAAAACATGTTTCAGTTGGAGCTCTGTGCATAATGAGTACCTTATCTTGATCAGTGATACCACTGATGCTGGGTCAAAAACATTTATTGCCCATAGGCTACAATGAGATTATACTTCCTGCCTGGGTGGAGAAGTAAGAATAGTAGAAAACCTTCCAGGATCTTCAAGTAATTCTATTAATAATTACCACAATATAGCATTTGATTAATAATTTCTTTCTGTCAACCCTTACATCACTGATAAAAGGCTTGTTGTCCTTTAGAACTTTGACACTCTAGCTATGGGAGACTATAACTTCCACCATCCCCAACCAGCCAACAGTTTGGGATAATGGGAGTTATAGTCCTCAACAGCCTAGGTGCCAAAGATTTCCTACCCCAGCTTCAGAAAAATGCCCTCTACATGGTATGCCAGTTATGAAATGTCATTTATGAAAACATTGATGAATGCATTTTTATCTGTCAATTTTATCCATGATCCTGTAGGCAGCCTGTTGCCCCCCTGCTTACCCTGACATACATGAAGTCCTCTGTCCTCTCATCTATGTCAGCCACAAGTTAGTAAGTCATGTGACATGTATTTAAATATGATTAAAAATGTGAATAATGTATCCTTGTCCTTTCCCTTACAGCAAAGCAAATTCAAAAGTGACCTTCAGAACATCATCATCATCATCATCATCATGAGATTGTAAAATGTCTGAACAAAGTGCTTTTCATGCTCTTGGATTCTAATAATGTAAGCCCAAACAAATATTTTATTAGGAGATTTTCCAAATAACTTGATAGTTAGACAATAACAAAGAACTCTGCATCAGAGAACTGATAATACACTGTCACTGCCAATTACATGGGCAGACTATTTGATATTTATGGCAATGTAGCAATGTGGTTATATTTTAATGATATTGAAAAATGTGATTGAACAGATAAGTAGCTAGTCAAAAACAAACCACAATGAACGGTCACTAGCATAAATAAATGGGCAAAGGTTTTCCTACCCTAACTCTCTTAAAGAAATACTAACATCTCCAAATAATAGACCCCAATTTAACTTACTCTGGGCAGAACATGCCAATGACCTCTAGGGTATAATTTTGCGTAGACAAAAATCTTTCATTATGATTTAATATCATGCCCATAAAGGAAAACTTTATTCTTTTTGAAGGATCAAAAACTCCTCACACCTGTCCCTTAGACCAGTTGGAGAACTTTTGTGACCTGGTGGAAATTCACTAAGCAGTGATAAAGCATTGATAAAGAGGTGACAAAGTGGATGACTTCTCCAGTTTATCACTTCTCCAGTTACTATGTTATTCTATGGAGCCTATGCACTAAGATTTCTTCAGCTTTGGAGATCTTAGTGAATAGGCTCCATAGAATAACATAAGAATGGGAGAACTGATAAACTGTATAAGTCATCTCCACTTTATCACCTCTTTATCACTTTTTTATCACCGCTTAGTGAATCTCCCCCCTGGAGTCCTGCTATACACAATCATGTCTGTTTCCATGGATATAATATCAAGTACTAATCAAGGATTCATTTTGGAGAACTAGTAAAAATAATAATTTTCTCCCTAGATTAAGTGGAGATTTATTATAAAGAGAAGTTAAAGAGATAGTAATACTTAAATTTTACAATCCCCCATCTTGTAGCCCTTAAAAAACTGAATTAAATGAGCTCAGCGGCATCTCTCAAATCGTTATGGTTTGAGAGATATCCACTTTCAAAGTTTTGTTTTTTTTCCCTCTCCCCTGACATCAGCATTCTAGCTGATGGTAGGGGAATCTGGTCCTGGGACCAGCAGAGGCTCTTCAGCAGAGCCGAGATCACGTTATGGAAGAAGAAATCCTTCACTGAAATAGTCTTCTACGTGTGCTTGGTTTCAAGATGGTGGATAGTAAAGTTTAAGTATTACTATACCTTTAATGCTGCTTTAATCTGTAATTGCTTTTTTCATTTTTTTTTTTAAATTGTAAAGCGCTGTGTACACTTGTGGCGCTTGTGGCGCTATATAAATAAACATATTCATTCAAGGACATGAACCTGGGAATGGAGGTGACTGTTTAACTTGATGATAATGTTCTTTTTGTCTTGCTTGAGTAATATCTTGAGTGAGAGAGACATGTCCACTGTATTGATTCACAATACATTGGAACCATCTCTAACATCCTCTTATAGTAACACGAAGATTGCTTAAGGCAACTTTAATTTGTAAAGTTTAATTCACAGCAAAGAAACTGAATGGGTACCATGTATCAAAGTACTGCAGAGGTCAAATAATTACTTTTTGGCTGATCCATCATGCAAAAGTAGAGGTGGGTGTCCTTTGGGCCCTAGCTGTTTTGGACTACAACTCCTATCATTCTCAGCCAGCTGTTGCCTCAGCATGTTGGCAATTGAAACTTGACGACAACTGAAGGTTAGCTACCACAGGATTAGAACGAACTCTAAATGGGTTATAAAGTTGTTGACACTGTGGCCCTCCAGGCCGTCTCCTTTCTGCTGCTAACAAAAAAAAGATAAATCATGTTAACTTTTTATTTAACCCATTGAGTGCCAGAGGGGTACACAATGCATTGCAGAGCAATGTGTTGTGTACCCCTCTGGCACTCAAAGGGTTAAAGGTTAAGTAAGCTTTTTTTATGGGTAAAAGCACATTGTAGGGCTTCTCCTGATTAGCATTTCCATCGCTGTGAGAAACATCTTTCCAAACTTGTAACAGTTAAACTGTTGTTCTTTTTTACATTGGCAGTGCCATGAAAGTTCACCTATTATTCACGTGGTGTTGACATAGTTATTCTGTTGCATTCCATGAGAGAAGTTAGTCACCAACAGTTCTCCACAGAACGTGAGAGTAACAAATGTATCACTTTGTGACAGTTTGAATGGTTATAGTTGAATAAAACTACTGACAGAAGTGGATGCATCCTTTTTTTAATGCCTTGAGTGCCAGAGTGCTTTGCAATGCAGTCAGTACCCCTCTGGCACTCAAAGGGTTGTCATAAGGAAAAGCTCTATAACATAAATGTATTCATGAAATGGTTTAATTCACCTAACCCTTTCAGTGCCATACTCCCCCTTAGGCAGTGGTGTAACAATAGGGGTCGCACCTGTGACTGGTCCCGCCACTCCAAGGGCCCGGCTGCCCCCTGTGCCCCCCCACCCCCACCAGGTGCCCTCAACAAGCTGAGGTCTGTGCCTTCTTCAGCACATATCTCTAGCAGCTGAGCTCCCTCTTCGGCACTCTATTAATGCAGAGCGCTGGGAGATGTCATCTCCCAGCTCTCTGCATTACTGAAGAGCGGACCACACGGGAGCTCCAGCTGCTAATAGAGGTCTGTGCAAAAGGAGGCACAGACCTCTCCTGCCACACCGCTGGGCCACCAGAGATGTAGGAGATGGACACTGGGGGTTCAATAGGGACAATTTGGAGGTAGAGATTGGGGGTATTGTGGAGACTGGGGGCAATGTGGAGGCAGAGATTGGGGACAATGTGGAGATTGGGGGCAATGTAGAGGTGGAGATTGGGGGCAATGTGGAGGTGGCCAAAGGGGGTGAAATGTGGAGGTGGCCAATGGGAGGCAATGTGGAAATGGCCAATGGTGGGGGGTAATGTGGTTGGGGGGGCCCATGGCAGTTTTTGCACCAGGGCTCTGTGGCTTCTAGTTATGCTCTGCCGTTAGGCCACCACTTCATCTTCTTTCCTTTATGAGCTCAATAAAAATGCAGCTTTTGATAGGCCCAGTAACTCAGCACTGGACCATTAACAATGGGTTACATCTCTGGCACAGTATTACTGCACTCATCTTCCATGAAAAAGGAGCCTAATTTAAAGAGAAAAATGCCAAATGGGTTAATGCATTTATTTTTATTTTATGTATTTGTTTGAGGGGTGGGGGGTTCTTGTACTGATTACCCTATCAAAAAAGTCTTACTCAAGTTATAGGGTGCTATGTCCCCACATATTCAGCACAGGTGTACACAAATAATCCTAACTGTATACTATGCTTTAGTTCCAACACAAGACAAAGGAACCTGATGCGTCAAACACTTTTAGCACCAAAATGGTAGTTCCACCATGTCTACATGCAGGATTATAGAACGTTTTCAGGGGGACCTGATATGGTATTATAAGATAAAAACAAGAGGGGAGAACAAGGGGAAAGAGAGGGGCGCCCCTTGTGTTGAACCCGGATATCTGGAAGACACCTTCACCACTCACCCAAATGTGAGATACTCACAAGATAAATTGCTGTTCCAACACTTATATGGAGAAACAGCAAAAATCGCTTTAGGGGATATATATTAACCCCAGACACATCAGCATATAGGTTTCTCAGGGTCAAAAGGCAGCTCCTCTTCAAATCGCTCTCCCAAAACGATAGACCATAGAAAATGACAAAGAAGACAAGGAGAGGGCGCCAATAGTGTAGTAACGTTTGATTCCAAATGTAAAATATATATTAAAATGTACTCACAAGAGAGATGGTCAGTTGGATAAGAAACTGACAAACGCACATTCGGAGAAAATATTCCTGTCTCCGCTCAGGATAATCGGGATTCCAGACGTCAAACTCTAAAACATTTCACAAGGCTCCACGAATATAATGCTTAAAAATATTTATTACAACTTAAAAGTAATATATATAAATACAGAAGTTTAAGACTCTAACGCGTTTCATGGGTACAACGTGCCACTTTATCAAAGATAAATTGAAAAAACTTCTGTCATATAAACAATGGAGCCGTGCGTTTTACAAACATTTAAATACCTTATTGGCAATCATGATAGGATCAGAGATTCGGAGCATCAGAGGAATGACAACCAATCCAATGATAGAGAGCTCAACGAGCCTCCAGCAATCTAAGGCAACGTCACAAGCCGAAAAGCCTATTAGCAAAATAGGAATAATACAAGTAGTTTGATGTCTGGAATCCCGATTATCCTGAGCGGAGACAGGAATATTTTCTCCGAATGTGCGTTTGTCAGTTTCTTATCCAACTGACCATCTCTCTTGTGAGTACATTTTAATATATATTTTACATTTGGAATCAAACGTTACTACACTATTGGCGCCCTCTCCTGATATGGTATTATGCACCTAATAGCCAAGTAGTGATGTATTTAGCCTTTTTGCTGCCTAGGCTAAACCAAGTGAACTCACCTCCCCCCCCACACACACACTTTGCCATACCCCCATATCTGGCCCCTTCTGTTTTGTGTTGGGGAACTCTCTAGCATCCAAGGGCATTTATCTATTGATCAATCAATCGATAGATAGAGTAATCTATGTGTACCTGTTTGGCCTTGATAAAGGCTGAGACCCAGAGCAGCCATGAGGTTAATTTAATAATAGCTAGACACACTGACACAAAAGTAATAGGAGACTGGTAGAGTAAAAATTATACAATCGATAAATGCCCTTGGATGCTAAAGAGTCCCCCAACACAATACAGAAGGGTCCAGATACGTGGGTATAACAAAGTGTTTATGTGTATGTGTGTGTGTGAGGGGGGTTCACTTGGTTTGGCCTAGAGCAGCAAAAAGAGCAGCTTTCTCTTTCTCTCCCAAGGACTGCAGTGTTAGATTTTAAAGAACAGTATAGTCTAAACCTGTTAGCTTCAGAGTCAACAGACTCAATAAAGGATAACAACTCTCAGCACCTGATACAGCACCACCTCTCCTATGTGTATGCTTGTGTCTCAGTATACCTGTGTATGTCACCATACCATAATATGCAATATATACTAAAAAATATCTTCAGGTGGAAAAATGTATTTATTTTATATAAAAAACAACAATAAAAAATGCATATAAAATTTCATATGTCTGCACTACTACTGAAATACAATAAAAATCACTACACAGAGCAATAAATAAAAAACTACTCTTACTCCCTTACCCTACGCGTTACGTGGGATATGACCACTTCATCAAGGGCTTTCATCATATTATGGTATGGTGACGTACACAGGTATATTGATTTACACTATCCCTTAAGGAGTTCCAATATACCCTGTCAGATATATAGTTGGCAATACTTACCAAATATAGAGTTAGAATAAGACCTTATTGAAGCCAAGGATTGCAGTGTTTGGAGAGTCTGTGAAGATACTCTGGGTAAGGTGTGGAGCGAATACCTGAGTCTGAGGGGAGACGAAAGTAGACAAGGGGAAAAGTAATACAGGTATCTCCACTGGGGGTGATCCAGTGAATGCTGTTATACTGTGAGGCTGGTCTTTGCCTCATGAACATGTGAGTAAAGTATTGAGCACTCAAAAGAAGGTGATAATCATCAGTGGTGGCCATTATCTGTTCAAACAGTCTGCACTTAGAGAGCGTGCGCCCTTCTTCTTTTGTTTTTGTCTTTACATGTATTGAAGAATCTTTGTGCCAGCGATTACAGTCGAAGGGCAGCACCACTGAAAAAAACGAATTGAAGACGGTTTCAGAGACTCTTTTATTTTTTTCCCTTTTTGTGGATTGGTAGGATAGGCATAGTCAGATTGTTTGTAGTAGTTAGCGCTTGTTCAGGGAGTTTGTGTGTCTTGAGCTTTTTAGCTCTCATTGGACAATAACTCATGTCATCTTCAGCTGACTAATGGCATCCTGAGAATTATGGGAATGCTAGCCCAACAACAGGATGTCTGGAGTTGTAGTCCAACAACAGATGGGGAGTCTAAGGTTTTACCCATGATCTAAGGGTGCATTGGTTCCTATTCTGGACTACTGTATGCATCTTTCCATTGGGGCCTGTATGAGCCTTGTGAGTGCCAGAGGAATTTGCAGTGCATTACACAACCATCTGGAACTGAAATGGTTAAAGAGATATGGTGGCAGCCACTTGTGTGCTGATGTGTGCACCAATGAATATATGCATTGACACAAGCACAATATAAAAATAGACAACTAATTCTGTGCTAGTATTTTATATACGCCCCCCCTCAATGTACAACTGCCACAAGCACCAAACATTATACTATAAACTCTGTGGGACAAAGATCTATTCTGCTTCAGTACATTACATTAAATATACTTTATCATTGCTATATAAAATACAGTGACCGAATTAATAAAATGATCATATTGTTCTACCCTTGTTTTTTCAAAATCTGTGTTTTTGTTTTTCAACCAGCAGAGGTCACTGTTGGTATAATGTTGAAAATATCCATACAAATATGATATTGCAGTAGCAATATCCGACCGTTGATTATGATGGTTGCTGTTACTACACACATTATGTGATACGTAAAACTTTGCATGCTTTATAGTCTGCAAAAAGAAAATGTCTTTACAATTCTAATTCACTCTTTCACTGCTATGTAAGTATAGGGGTGTGCTATTTGTAAGAAATTATTCAGTGAAGGGATTCTGTTAACCCACTGATGCTAAATACCTTTCCATGCATTGCTTCACAATGTGTTGGAGATTTATTTAGCACTTAAGAGGGGTTTAACTGTTTGAGTGCCAGAGTGGTATGCAAGATACCTCACTGGCACTCAAAGGGTTAATTATGTTATAATGCTGTAAAATTATTACCTACAACAAAATGTTACCTAGTGATATTGTGTTATTAAAATAGTGCTTAGTAAAGCATTATTTACTAAATGGAATAAGATATTTAGGTACAAAATAAGTATGGCAGTTTTTCAAGCACAGTAAGTCATCCAATAATCCATATTATGAAACTCTAATGTGTGCTAAAAAATAACAACGGATGATAATATTTCACCCACAGAGATCAATGGAACAGCTTACCCATTTGCGATTCATTTCTGTGCAGTGAGTGCCAACGCACGATAGACAGATACATTAACCCATGGTAATCCTGTGACTTCACACAAAGACAGTTAAAAACCCCCATCAAAAAATACCAAGCAGGGAACAAACAGCTCACACAACACTTAGCACATAGCACAATGACAGAAAAGGCAAAATTAACCTCTGGAATGCCAATGAACCACCTGGAAAATGTGTATGGCCCACACATAAGTGCTGGACAACCAACATCAAGCCATCAATCCCCAGAGGAACAAGGGCTTTGCAAATCAACCCCAAACAATCCGGGACACCATACCCCAGCACACCTGGGGTTAACACCTACTAAGAGATGTGTACACACAACACAGTATGCACACCTGTCAATCGCTAAGCAACCCAAGCCTGCCTGTGCAAGATCATTAGCCACTGAAGAGCAAGGTGCACCCTACCATGTTACACATGCACATGACAGGTAAACAGCATTTACAACAACCACATTCAAACACCAAGAGCCACGCTGGCATACACTTATCTGGACAACATACACTTACCTGTTCCCATTGGCTCCTCAGTACCTGATGACTTTGCCTGGACAACACCCCACCACTGTTTAAACACACAACTTACCGTCCCCAGATGTGGCGTGTTTACAGTGAGACCACTCAGAGAGTGATTAAGAGCATCATGCTTCCATTGCAATACCTTCAAAGACATCAGATAAGGTGGCATTCAATGGCTATGGAGCTCCAGGAACCCCCAAGCACACCTGCACATCTTCAGCCTGCTGCAACCATGGATGTTCCATCTAGAAAGCCAGACAGAAGCCCATCTTCGCCTGGAGGACCAGACCAGGCAGCAGCACCTCAGCTGCTGCAGCTGGATCTCCCACAGCTCCCACGGCTGCCAAAGGGACCTGTGGAGCAGAACAGGGAGGTTAGATGACTGCAAAGACCCAGCATAATCCGCACAAGGGTCACGCTCTTCAGAATGATGGAAGCTGAAGTGATACACCGCTACAGATTGATGTTATACAGCATCATCAACATATATGAGGTGATCAAAGATGATGTTGATCTCATATTCAGCACCAACCATGCCCAATCCACTATGCAGAAGCTGTTGTGTGCCATACATTTCATGGCAACCAGATCTTTCCAATCCACAGAGGGATATGTATCTGTTATTGCCCAGGTCAAATATTTCAGGGTGTTGGTTCAGGTGCTGGCTGTCCTGAAGGCGAAGGCCAGAAAGTACATCCACTTCCTTTCCACCCAGATGGAGTGGGCACATGTCAAGCATGATTTCTACACAAGTGTAGGCATGCCCAGGGTCATGGGGGTCATAGACTGCAGACCTGTTTGCATAAGAGCCCCTCTGCGTGAGGGACATCTCTACATGAATCACAAGCATTTCCACTCCATCAACACACAGATGGTGTGTAATGACAACATGAGGATAACCCATGTATGTGCTTTATATCCTGGCATTTGTCACAACTCCTACATCCTCAGGCACTCCTCCGTCTACCGTGTCTTTGAGAATGGAATCTATACAGGAGAATGGTTTTTGGGTGAGTGAACAATCTACGTATCATACCACATTCACAGTGGCATTTACGCAATTCATGGAAACACAGCTTAGAATGGTTATGACACACAAGTATATACCCTTCACACAACATCATTCAAATAACCATGTGATATGCTTTTTTAAGGAAATGTAGGACTTTCTGTTGATGCCATAGTGATATTTATTTTGATATTATACTTAAAAATTAAAAAATTAAAAAAATACAACATTTCCTGTGGTGATTTGTACTCAATCAGTACATTTTTTAACAGGAACTGGATAAAAGCTAAGACGTTCACTCATACCTCCCAAGTGCCATTTTTAGGGGGTTACTGTCCCACTGAGATGCATATTCCTATGTCCCTCTTTCCCACCCAGGTGTCCCTCTTTGTAGGAGATCAGACAGTGTTGTGTGTATCACACTGCTCCACAACAATACAATGCATGATAATGTTTGTTTAAACTTTAGTATAATTGCTTACAATTAGTCTCTGTAGATAAACTACTTTTCTTTTGCTCTAAATAATTTATTCAGTTACATTAAGAGGTGTCAATATATCATGGACTAATTTTTTTATGCTCTCCACAGCTCCCAATGAAAGTGCTTCATCTTCATCCATTTCAGGCACTGGGAGCTGGGTTCTCAGCCTTCCTTTTCCTCGCTATCACAGTGAGGAGGGATGATGCAAAGAATAGTGACAAAGGCAATGTTTTCATACGTTGCTTTGGTCATGTGGCTCCATTGGTATATGTGACTGTTGTAGCAGCGATCACATGTGTGGAGCCACTGTAGATTGGCTGGAACTGACTGCTCAGGCCTTGGAGCAGTCAGTTAAAGCCTCTCTCCCACGATCCTAATGCACCATGACGATCACTGTGATCATTAACACATGACATGCCAGGTCCATCATCTACGGAACTGCATGAAGGTCCGGATCTGGCACGCCATTAAGGGGTTAAGGTGCCAGTTACACTTTAAGGACCAGTATAATCTCTCAATATAGTACCCTGTAGATACATGATGCAGGTCTCAAACCTATGTTAAAGTGATAGTAACACTTAATATGAAAATACAAATATATTGTATGGTTACTCTACTGAGTAATAAAAGTGTACTCCCACAGCTCAGAAGATGTTTTTATTCAACGATATTCCACTAAGATTTGTTTTTGTTTAGATATAGTATATCAATATCCTGAAATTTTGCAATGGTGCTTTGCTACACTATCATGTGGAGGTTTATCATTAACTGAACACTTATTACTTTCCAGATAAACACATTAGCTTTTCATTTTAGAAGCTCTATTTTATAAAATATGTCCCAACACAGACATAAATTCAGTTGTACTATATCAAGTCCTTTGTCTTTCAGCGAAAGACTTTCTGTATTTTTTCACACCAAAAAGAATGGTGCATTTGATCAATATTTAAACATGCTTGTGTCTTAGCAAAAACCACTGGCCGTTTCATGATTAAATACTTACATTTTGATTTCTATGTTACAATGTTTCATTAGGTTTCTTGCCTGTTTGGTGTCTCTCTCCACCCTGGTGTAAAAAGAAGCACTCATTTATTTTTTTTCTCACTAAAAATTAATTGTGGGCAATAGTGATAGCCAACGGATAAGTTAGATATAGTAGGAAGACTAAGCAAATGGTTTATTCACAGACATTAGTCTCCTTATCAGTTACTAAATCAATGCAGAGCAAAACAATTCCCAGCTTCTCCAGAGAAGACATGCTGAAAGATTAAGAAAATGTACAGTAGGTATGAATTCCGTACAAGTGTCTGAAGGTCTTTACAAACAACCCACCCGTTGTCCTCACTGCAGGGATTATTTAGGTTAGTGCTAAGGCCGCATATCCAAAATTCACTTAAACCTTTGCTCCTAGAGTTTAACTAAAATGCATTTTAGTTCCCATGCAATTTAATTTGTTCCGTTTGTTCCTTATTTTTATTTTTTATTTATTTAAGAATGTACGTACAAAAAATATTGCTTAAATTCAATAATAAGTGTGTACAAAACAGACATAAACAGAGCTAGAAGGAACAATAAAGAGACGAGAATAATGGCATTGACATTATTAAACCCTTCATATGGAGGACATGGGCACTGAATCTATTATTTTCAGATCAGGAAATTAACAGCAGAACACAACTAAGAGAATCTGAGCTCAGGTGATTTGGCGCATGCAGATACTTGACTGAATGCAAAATAACTGACTCCCTGACTGTCAGGCTGACTCCAGCACATTTCTCAATAAGAGTAACAAAAGATAAAAAGCATCCCTATGTATGACTGGAATGGAAAGAAAAGGTAAGGAACTACAAAGAAGGGGCAAGTGGAATCTTTTTTTCTTGATATTCCCATGTAAATCATACATAGGCAAACATTGATTGTTTATTTCTGGCAGAACAAGTAATCCGTTCCATGAAAGATATACGGAAAACCCTTAGCCTCCAGAGATCAACAGATGAAGCATCACAGCTCTTCCCCACAGTATATCCAGGGCACAATTTTTCACCTTAGAAGAGAAACAGTCTAAAAATGGGACCTAATTAGGATGACCTAATTATTGATGATGATATTGATCTAGAAAATATCCCTTCAGAAGCTGAGAGTGATGATGACATGGCTAGAAAGTTAGATGAAAGGCAAACGGTCAATCTTCCAACACTGAAAAGGAGCACTGTGCTTGTTTATAAACTGTTTGAGAAATCAACTGGAAAAGTCTAACTCTGGACAAGAAAAGATGCAAAAAATACATAATCATCCTGTTATGATCATCAGTATCAACACTTCCAAGACCAACCCCCACTCACACGTGCACAGACACATGACATGCGCACAAACACACATACACACACAGTGTTGTATACCCAGCAGCAACATAAATGATCAACATCCACAACACTAGCCATGATGAGTTTGAAGCGCAGCACCTTTGACTCTTTGTAGTAATATAATTGCAGCAACTTCTAGCCCCAATAGTAATAGTAGCCTCTCAGTAACCAATCAGTCTATGAAGTCCACAGTATGACAATACCTCACTCGTGATCCAAAATATAAAATTGTTGCTATCTGTTGTCTGTGTAAAAAGCATGTGAGCAGAGGGAAAGCACCTGCTCATTGAGTTCTCACCTGAAGCACAACCACAGGTCTGAATGGGAGATTTACCATCAACAAGTCACCATGACTAGCAGAAGAAGAAGCACTCCTAAATGTTAAGGGGCACATAATAAAAGTTATTTTGATGTGCCAGAGAGTGTGCCAATATTTTGTTGATTTGAAATAACATATATGGCTCCAGCTGCAGAGGAGTATAAAAGAGAGGGTTTTGAGAGACAATCATTCAAAGCCATAGATGTGTTAAATATACTAGAGCAGGTGATAGAGGAATAGCTTGTACCCCACTCCTTGAAAGCTGGTTTTATGTCTGCTGTTAATGGCTCCAACGAAATAGTTGCATTGAGAATAGGTAACATGGTGCATGTACCCAGCTTTGCCCATGTCCTAAACTTAGTTATAAGTGTGACTAAATTCTTCATAGTATCCAACACATGGAGAGATGTTGAATATCACCTTCAAATCTGTGCCCATTTTATCAGCTCCTACAGTGGTTGCCATGCATTATATTTCATGCAAGAGAATAAAAACTTGCTCCATCACCGGCTGAAAACGAAGCTGGAATTCCACATTATACATGCTAGACCATTTGTAAGAGCAGAATAAGGCAATTAGCGAGTAAAGAATTCTTTGGAATGCTTTGAAGGGGGCACTTTTGTCACTTGGGCAAATGTAACTAATGTGTGATGTATGTGAGCTGCCGAAGTGTTTTAAGGAGGCCAGCTTGCTGGTTAACTGAGTAAGGGCAGGAATTAGTGACATTCTCCCACTGATATATTAACTGTAGAAAAACCTAAAGAGCATGGCTGATGAGCAGGATCCTTGAACAGTGTCTATTAAAAGCTACTTTTCTGGACCCCGCTTTAAACATAACATTTCTGAATATCTGCCAAAGTGTGATGAATTTGTGACAAGGGTAATTATCAGCAGCATCTCTGTCAGGGCCATCTCTAGGAGGAGGAATACCCTGTCAATTGCAGAGAGGTGGATCCTGTGGTGGTCTCTCCAGAACCCCTGGCAAGTGGATACTAGGACAGATACAAGGAGACAGGCAGATCTGTCTGGCAGGAACACAATTTCTGATAGGAAAGTAAAGGTCTATTTATAGACTCTGAGTGCAGTAAGATGCTTGGGTGCAAAGGACTGAGAGCACTGCTGATGAGCGTTGACGGTTCCTGGAGATTCCTTGATGCAGCCAAAGCCATGGTAAATGTACTGCAAGGCCATAGATCTAACCCAGTTGGTCCAGAGCCGGGACTAGGATAGAATCACCAGGTAGCCAATGAATACTGCAATGTGAATCTCTGGACAGAAACCTCGTAGACCAGAACAGGATGGTAGAGTGGTCCGGAACAAATTAATATGGACTTTCTGGCAGGGCAAGAAGATCTGTAGTGAAGTGGACAAAGCATAAATTTGACTGATTGTAGAATGAGCTGAGACTTAAAAGATGACAGTAGTCTTGGTGAATGTGCAGTCTGTTGTAGTCAATGGAGCTGTGGCATCCGTGCAACCTCAGCAGACGGAGGGAGCCGGTTTTGGCAAGTACACTATCTGTCGAACACTCTGGGATCTCTGGTGTACGTGTACCTTTTGGTGAATGGACAGAGCAATGTTTGGTGAATACATGAACTGTCATACACTCTGGGGCCTCTGGCATATGTGCACCTCTTAGTGAATGGACAGAGCAAAGATTAGCAAATTCATGATATGTAGAACACTCTGGGATGTGAGAAAAAAGTGAATACACAACCAAAGCACACTATATTGATTAGTAAAGATGTGTGTAGGGTTGTTGGATAACGGTATGAATGCTGCTAAAACTTAAAATTCCATGAATATGTAAAATCTATCCTGCTTTGGAGTAGATATTCAATCAAAACTTGATATAAACCACATATACATGTATTCCCTTGAATATAATGTGTATAGAAAGCTGTACAGAAATACATCAAACTGTATGTCGGAGGTGTCTCAATCTATCCCCAAGGGCCTGTAACACACTTCCTTTGCTGCTTGTCCAAAGTTCAGATGAAATTCAACATCTCAGTGATGATTGTCATGCAATAAAAGATATATTGAGGGGCGAGACATTGCAAAAAGTATAATAGTATAATCTTTAATATAGCAAATAGTAAAAAAAAAAAATCATAAAGACATGGAGATAAAACAAATTAAATAATGGTTGCTATAAATTATATAAAATTGAATAGGTCACAACATAGATTGTACATAAAAAAAACCAACATAAAAGGGAACAGATATATGCATATATATATGCTGAGTAGTTTGTGCTGTGAGTGCATATGTATAGCCTTCCAAATCTGGAATCGGTAAATGAATACAGATTAATATGGTACACTATGGGGTCTAGAGGAGTATAATGCTTGATGCTGTGGCCATAAGTGCAAAATATGGCCTCTTACCCTAGAGCAGCAATAACATAGACTGTGCAGAACTCTTTTCAGCTGTTCACACAGTATGGTTTGGCACTTACTTGAGGTCCATGCTGTTTCTCAGTGCATCACACAGTTTAAATCCAAAATGCTCTTTCCTCCTCAGTCCTCTCGGGTACTGTCTCTCTATCTGGGATCTCCAAGTTGGGGTTCCCTCACATGTTGCAGTAGTTCACTTTGATGCTTTTCTGTGCTTCAATTGCGCCTTCCTACAGTTACCTTGTCGTAGTTCAAATAAGGCTCCACACAGCTCCTGATTAAGTGACACTTGAACTGCAAGTCACAAAAACGCGTATATTGAGCAACTTGGATCCCTAGATTGGTGCTATCTTACCAATTATCTATTATTTCTTATTCTTATTCGTTGGTTTTAGTCAGTTTTTTTATATTTTTCCATTTTTTTATATATTAGGGGAGTAGTGTACACCCACATAACTTTTCCTCATTTATACATATTATATCTTGTATTACATACTCCAAGAGGAGATTTTAGGTGTCTCATACTATTTTTGTTTTTATTGTATGTGTTTTATTTTTTAATTTACTAAAGGTATATGTACATTTGTTTTTAACCCCACATATTTATTTGAACAGTACTGGTTCCCCCTCACTTGAATTTGACACCTTATAGGCAATAAGCTACCGCATTATTAAATGTTCCATTAACACTCCAGTTTCTGGAGATTTAAGGCTTCATTCAACTGTCCCCGTTAGGCCAAAAAATTCTGACTGCATTTATTCAAGCACTGTAAGCCATTCAGTTCATAGTGCTATGATAAAATGCCGGGTGATAAAGTCAGAGGTGTTTTGGCCCATAGACAAGTCAAACAAACACCTTAAAGGGATAGTAATACTTCATATATCTAAAAGGATAGCAATGTTTCACAAAAACAGCAGCTCCGATTAATCTTCATAGTATTTGGGCCACGGAGAGTGTTATCTCAATAGTGTCAGAGATGTAGTACAAGAGTAATTGAATGATAAAGTATCTCGCTCCCGCCCCTTTTACCTAGTGTAAGCCAACCCCCCTCAGATGTGGAATCTGGCCACTTGACAGGACAGATCTCAGCAAGGGACAATCTTCTTACTGTGAGCATAAGGAAAACCCTGTGCCCCTTGACAGGTTTTTCAGGCTTTTTCCTTATGCTCACTGAACATTGTCTGTGATCCATCCAAACAGTCTTACTGCTCTGAGGTGAGCAGTGTTACATCAGTAAAAGGGGCAGGAGGGGGATACGTTATCATTCAATTGCTCTTGGACTACAACTCTGACAGTATTGAAATAACACTCTCCATGACCTAAATATTATGAAGATTAATTGGAACTCCTTTTATTGTGAAACATTACTATACCTTTAAGCTTTAATATTGAAGGTATTCAATAAACTAAAGCTTCCTTGTATTTTTTCTATAACTTATATAGTTTAAGAGTAATCTCTATGTTAAGTTTATCCCTCCCGCCTCTTTAAGCTATGTCAGCGCTCTAGCTGACTGACTTGGATTCTGGTCTGCAGACAGGATGGCTCATTTATAGAGCTGAAATAGCATTGCATACAAAGAAAATATTCTTGAAAATGGTCTATAAAGTGGGCACGGTTTGAGACAGCAGATGGTGTACCCATGTTGTAGACAGTTTTCATGAATATTTTCTTTGTATGCAATATATTTTGGCTCTCAAGACAAGCCATCCAGTCTGTGGACCAGAATCCAAGTCTGTCAGACTTGGTACATCTCAGCCAATCAGATTCAAGCAGCTGTGCTTCAAACTGCGACCTCACACAGCGGCGGAAACAGATAAAATAAAGAAGCTAATTATATTTTTCTACACATTTCCGAATACTTATTTCTTGACATTTGGAAACAGTTTGGAAAATGTTACTAAATGGAGGCATGTTCATATTCACACACACACTAATAAATCTTTAACCTTTTGAGCCCCACAGAGGTGCCCAACACGTACCTCTCTGGCACGCAAGGGGTTAAACTATGTGTAAGTGCAGGTTATTTGATGCAAAATTATACTTATATTTTTCTTTTACACCTAATACAGGAAGAAAGAAGATACAAGACAAAGGAGAAGAAAGAAGAGACTACAGGAGACAGACAGTGGATGACAGGTAAGTGTAACACATTTAAGTTAATGACATTATGTCAGGCACTGATTGTTAGCTTTTTTCTTTGAAGTTTCCAAATCTGACACTAATTAGTGGCATTTTGGGAACCTAATGCACAAAACGGACGGTTGGCCACAGGACCACATCTTGTTATGCCTCACGTCCATTATGCTTTTAGTGATAGGACAAATGAATACCGAATTAGACATTTTCTTTTGTCGGTTGGTATCCATTTTGCCGTGCCGGCTTTTTTAACGTGCTCAATTGAATTGCGCCCTCTGTATATTAGTATTATGATATATGTGTTCTAAGAAACAAATATGCATAAACATAGTATAAGTGTGAAGAATTGCCAAGGGTGTCACAAGCCTGGAGTGACCTATAATATCCAGCGCAGGTGAAAAGTACTGGGAGGCATATGAAGCCTCCAATAAATGTGATTAGAATATTGGAGGGCGTGGGATTAACCATTTTCTGTACCGTTACCGACTACTACACTTAGAGGGTTGTATTGCACTGTTTTCTCTCTTTGGTCCCAGATATGTGGAGATAGGTGGTTCTCTGGCAGGAACACAGGCTCTGATAGGAATGAGAATGTCTCTTTAGGGGCTCTGAGTGCAGTAAGATGTTTTGGTGCAAAGAATTGAGAGCAATGCTGTTGAGTGTTGATGACCCCTGGTGATTCTTTACCAAGGTAAAGTTGCTGGCCATAAGGCCAAATGTCTGACCCCAGTTGAGCAGGGATCAGGATAGAATCAATCTGTAGAATACTCTGGGACCTCTGGCATACGTGTACCTCTTGGTGAATGGACAGAACAACATTTGGCAAATGCATGAATTGTTCTTTGATTTCTGGAGCAGGTGCACCTCTTGTCAAAAAGTTGGGGCCAAAAAAACTGGCGGAAAACAAGGTGAAAAGGAAATCAGCAAAAGTTTTATACCAGCAACAACAGCAAAAAGAACATCCCATTCCTAACATATTTCTGAGCACGTCATCATCACAACAGAAAGCAACTCATGTGTCTCAGGGGAGGCAATCTATAATTTGTGATGGTGGTGGTACATCTCTATGGTACTTGCTTCCAGAGTATGGGTTGGTAACTGGATAGCAATGTTCTAGGCAGAAAGGATGACAGAACGATGACCCCATCAACTACTGGCAAAGAAAACAGTGTGTGTAGCCAGCAATGAGAGGAACTGCAGTGAAAACCCTTAATTGCCCATACGCAAGCTTACAGCCTGAGCGTGTTTTCAGCGCATCTGATTATATTGTAAATGACAGTAAAATACAGCTATCAAGCAGTAGTGTTGTGAGACACGCTTCTAAAAATTAATAACCAACATCTAATACCATCTGGTTATAAGGTAGGAGAAGTGGACAAAACCACACGACACGGAAACCCATGGATCATGTACTATCAACAGCAGCACTGAGAAAGAAGTGGAGGAGGGATTTAAAGGGTTGCTATCACTGTTGGGACCACCGCTGTGACCACTGATTAATGTTCAACAATAAATCTGAGAAAAAAAAACAAGCTTAAATTAGACACAAATATGATAATGTAAATAATTGATCTAGCTTTCAGCCCTATGACACATGAGGATATATATGCATCAACCACACCATACGAGTCCTCCACCGCCATACACATCTTCCGCTTTCAGCATATGTTGTAAGCTTAGTAATTTACTTCATTATTTATTTATTTGGTTTAGGTGGGGGGTTAATTATTTCAGATTTGAGAAAGAAAAACATGACAAATATTTCTTTTGAAGGCTTACAGAAAGTTAATCATTCAAAATATTACAGCAAAGCTAGGCTTCAAAAAATTATTTTGGGCTTCAAACAAGGCTATCCTTGAAAAAAAGTGTTTGCAGGGTCAGGCTTACCAAAAAAAATCCTGTGGAAAATTTGTTCATAGGTCTCAGGCTAGCAAAAATCTGACCCTGAGAACATTTTCTTTGTAGACCTCAGGCTGTCCAAAAATAAATCCTGAGAAAATGCATTTGTGGGCTTCAGGCTAGCAAAAAACAAGCTCAGAGAAAAAAACTGGCTTGCCAAAAACAAAACTTGAGAAAAATGTGTTCTCAGGCATCTGGCTTGCCAAAAACAAAACCTGGGAAACAAATTTTGCAGGCCTCAGGTTTGGAAAAATCAAGCCCTGAAAAAGACATTGTATGCCCTATTGACTTAGTGCCAGCAGTGCTAGATGGTGGTGATAAATGCCACTTGTGGCATTCTGGTATTTACTACTGCTGTAATTGCTACCACAGAGCTGTCTAGGCAGCAGGAGGATTAGGCTGCTGATGGGACTGGGATCATCATTGATAAAAGCATGGCAGCGGTATGATAATGCCTCTACTTGCCATTAGCCCTAGTGTTGCTGAGATAGGAGGAGAAGGAAGAGGATGCTCAGAGTGCTGGGCAGGGACAGTGGGTACATCTTTCTGCACCCAGATCCTGCAACAAGATGATGAAGATGACGATGATGTTAAGGTTACACTCATCACTGAACATCCAGACTGGGTTTCTCTTGTCTTCCTCTTTGATTTTCTCCCCTGTACTTTGGAGATAGACAGGGGGCACTGAGACAGCAGCTCTTTATGTATTTTTTTGGGGTTCAGCTTTCGCATACTTAACATAAAAGTTATAGTGTAAATGTTGCATGTTCTTTATGAGAACAGATGTGCCAGGTGTGGCCCCTTCTTTCCACTTTTCACAACTTTATCACATATAGTGCACAGTTCATTCACTGATGACTGCACTGTGCCTTCCTCAAGGGAAAAACATTTCCACACCCATGATTTCAGTGAGGAAAGAGGTGGAGAAGAATGGCCTTCTTCTCCAGAATCAGTGGCTGGGGCAGGGGATGCTACTGCTGCTGCTTCAGCATCAGCACTAGAGCTAGGACCAGGATTAATTTGGCAAGTGGGACTTGTCCTAGTCCCATATCACTATTTGACAAACCCACACACATGTTTGACACGGAAGTGTGTGGCACACTAGTCTGCTCATCATTATCCTGCTGTTGTGCCAGATGAGGGTCACAGGGTACCCTGCTGTCACACATCTTTCCTCTGAAGAAGGCGCACTGGCAGCAGTAGCAGCAGGCATAGGTAACTGACGTACCTCTGCGAATACTGCTAACCAGTTCTGCCTCCTTAAATATACTTCCTCAGAGGGACAAGGCCAGTGAGGGACTAGGAATCATTGGGTCAGGGGTATCTGGACTCCCTTTACCCCTGCTAGTGCTGCTGCTGACTTCCTCCTCCATGTCTGTATCATCATCGTCATAGTGCTAACCAGCATTTAAATCTATTTTACTAATTTTACTAATTTTAACATTTATTTTTATATTTTCTCTCTCTCCCACTCCCTGCCTGCTTCCACTGTCTTTCTCTCCTAAACTACACAGTGCTAGGTTTTTATAGTTTGGAGCCGGGAAGTTTTGCTGCCATTGGAAAATATGGGTGGGAAAAAGAACCATTCTCTCTGGATATTCTATGGGTTTCTCTATGGGCAGGAATTCATCTTAACTACTGATTGAGAATCTCTTGGTATTCACTCTAAGGCCCCATTGTGCTCCAGTTCCTTGCTAGCTAAACACCTGTGAAGCCAAAATTCCATCTGTTCTGATGAATGTCCTACAGAGTGTGTGTGTAAGAGCTTATATAGTCATTTTAAGTCAGACCTTATTTACTCTTTTGAAATGCTACTAAGCAGGAGGAAGGATGATTGCAAATACTGCTAGTATATCATGTCAGAAAAGTGTGAAAATATTTTAATAGGATAACTGTCAAAGGCTGGCAAACATTATAATTGACGATAGTGAGACTATGACTAAGAAGTAGCTCATGATCCAGTTAGTAGATCATATTCCAATTAAAATGTCTAAATATTTGTTTTATGGTACATTTTTATTTACAAATCTATAAATAATAAACTTTCACATCATCACTTCCGAACAATTAGCATCTACAACCCTGCTCTATTCTTATTTGTTAAGCATACTATGGCCTATATGTAGAAAAGCAAAGGTGTGTAATTCTGAGATAAACCATCTGCACTATAGGGGACAAATAGATCTTAACAATTATTTAAATGGGATTTTTTAGCCCAATGAAAAGTAGAGATGTCTCCAACATATTGCTCTCTAGCATCCATGAGGTTAAACATTTCGATCTGAATAAATTAGAAGCAGCGGAAATGGCATTTGTTCCCTATGGTACAGTTGTGAATCAGAATTGCAGAACTTTTCTTTCATACATAATGCTTGTGTGCATCCGTGTGTCTTGGCGAATAGAGGCCGACAGTGACCCATTAACATATGTTGCTTTAGTCATGTAAGTGTCCATTCCAGAAAATCCTGCTCTGCTGTTATCTGCTGCTCTGCCTGTTTACCTGGAAACACCCTATCATGGTGCCCGTGCTTTTTCCTGTCAGTCTCTGTGTGTTGCGCTCCCATTGGCTGAGCTTGGTTTGGCCCGCCCAGTATGGCCTTTTTATACTGTGCCTCTGGCACCTGTCGGGTGCCCTTTCATGGTGTTCCTGTACCAGTGCTACTGTGCTACTGTGCTACTGTTGTTGTGTTCCTGTGTATCGACTTGGCCTGTCTGACTACTCAGCTTCTGGTTCCTGCTCCGTGATTCGACCCGGCCTTGCTGACGTTCCTGTTTATGTGCTTTTAGTCTTGTATTTCACCTGTGTGAGCTTCTTGCAGTTTTTTCTGCTCCCTAGCTTCGTACTCTAGCTTTGCACTCAAGCAGCTCTCAACAATCACCTTAAGAGCAAGTTTCATTTGCCATCCCAGATTTCATTTGCCATCCCAGTCACTTCCAAGTATTTAGTGACTGTTACTAATTGTTGTTTCTGCATCTGTTCTGCCTAGTAACCCCTCATGCCCTTCAGGTCTGCTCCTGTCCTGTTAGCCAGCAGCATTAATTGTACAACATTGTTAGCAAATGAAGAAGTTAGACGTTGGATTCTTTTACTGGGCTTCTGCAAACTTTGCAGCAATGATGTTTCCACTTCTGCTTCAGCTGCTCCCAATGCACAGCAATTCCATGGCAAGCCTCCCAAAATACTCTTGCCTAAATGCTTCAATGGCAACCCTAAGTAGCTTAGGAGATTCTTTAATCAGTGTGCATTGCAATTTAGAAATCAGTCTTAAAGGGCACACTCTCACTTGGATCTCTTCGCTCTTAGACCATGCTGCTCCCATCCTAGAAAATTCAGATAGATTCATATCAGCCCTGCCATCTGTATTTGACACCCCTGACAGGCAAGCTTCTGTAGAAGATACAATTCTGGACCTTCATCAAGGCATGAAGCAATCTGAATCAGTATGCCATTGAGTTCAGTACCCTGGCATATGACACTGACTGTGGCATGTGTATATATACACCACTATGTTTTTTCCCATAATCCTTGTTGTATTTTTGAAATCAGACCTCGTGGCGGGGCATCAGGTTGTTTCTCCCACACATCTCCGATTTGGCTAGGAGATCAAGAAAGGCGATGCAGGGGAGCAGCACATTTCCACTTCTCCCATCCTTCCAGAACTACCAGGTAGGAGTGGGTGGTATCGGGAAAGCCTTTCACGTCAATGTAGGCAGCTTTCCCTGATCCCGACCATTCCTACCCTCTAGTTCAGATAGGATAAAAGCAGGGGAACCTACGGTTCACCTACATCTCCTCTATTGATCTCCCAGCCTAATAGGCTGGGAGGTCAGTAAGTGTGTAGGCATCAGGAGGGGTCCTGTTGCCCCACCACAAGGTGTGATTTTTTTTTAGCTACAAAGAGAAAGAAAGGACAGCGCCACTGGGTCTTTTTGTTAGCAATAAAATGGTCCTGTATAGACCAAAATGTTGACCAGAAATAAACTGCCAACAAAATGACCTACAGGTGCGGCCCCTTTTTTCTCTTTGTACATGATGCTATACATGGGATTGAGCACCAGGGCAGTATAATCATTGGACAGAGTGAGTGCTTCCACCCCCTATATTCCTAAATACACATAAAACCCTGATGCCTAATTCATAGGGGTCCCTCAACAGCGTTGCAATACTGCAGACCAAGTTGAGTATTTGGTCTGCACAATACAGCCTTGCATGAGACACCCATTCCTGGTTTTGGTAACTGCTTCATTTACAATATTATATATTTATGTAATGTTGTTTTTTATGAATAGGCAAGTTTATTTAGCCTGTATTAGCTAATAATATATTAGCCATTTTTATTTAGAAAACTAGTGTTGGCGTTATTTAGATGTAAATAAAGCATGCCATACAAGTACTTCCTGTCTTGACCCTAAATTACCTCCCCCCCTCACTGACACTGCTCAGCATTGTACTAGCACTGGAAATTTTAAGCGTCAGTGAGTGGGGGACTCCATATAGGGCTAAGACAGGAAGTGCCTTCGAGGTATGTCTTCATTAGAGTGATCTAAGCATCTAAATAACTCAAAAGCTGTTTTTCTCAATATAAAATGGCTACTAAAAATTAATAAAAAGTTATTTCAAGATCACCAGAGTTTATTTTTAAGCTACAGGGTCCCTTTATGTCCATTAATTGCAATGGGCAACACCTTCCCATGCTGTGCCCATGATCATTATCAAGCAGGAATGTCTGTGTCAACAAACATGTGGGAGGTGAATGTTACGATTTTTTTACCATAGTTCTTCCTAGAGTGAGCACTTCCACACATTCCTATCAGTTGACGTACCAACTATACTTCTTTTAAATGTATTATATTTGATCTATAATCATTTACATTGTTTAATCTCTTCAAACCTTTATACCACTTGAAAGGTATCTGCACTATATACTTTATCAGTAGTTATTAAACTATTTGATGTCACAGAATCCTTTTGTCCCAAATGGAGTGTTCATGGAACCCAAACAATCATAACCTTAATCCTTGGATGTTAGCGAGGTCTCCATCACAGTTTAAAGCAATACACTGAAGAAAGACCTCTCTACGATCCAGTGGTTTAACATGCCTGTGTATCAGATATATCTGAGTGCTAGCTGATATTGACAACAAGACTAAATCATTAGGTTAAAATGTATCACGGAACAGTTACCTGACAATTATATCTGGAATTATCTGTTTCTTAGAATGTCCTAAATCAGTGTTTCTTGGATATTTTAAAGCTTGGGACTAGCTGGTTACTTTACTAAACTGGAAATATATGTTATGAAGAGTCAACCATGTAAGGCTATTGAAGCACAAGGCCACATAAAACAATCAAGAGGCTGTTACTGATACTGACAGGGACTGGTTCATCTCCAAGAAGAAACATGGCTGTGAAAGCTCATCTTAGAATAAAAATCTAACAGAAAACAAAATTGCAGTAAGTGAAATGTTTTGATCAGCTGGCCATTACAGAGAACAACTGAATCCAGTTTGAGGACCACTACTGTATTTTCTGTATAAACCATTTACACATGGAAATGGTGATGAATTTCCTTGGAAATCCCTGTTATGTCTACCGATTGCACATTTTCATATGGGATCTTGCATTGTAATGAAACTGATTGAATACATTCTTATATTTCCCCCTGTTATAAATCCTTGTTACTTTAGCTACTCTATGTTATTATTCTTTCTAAAATGCTGGAACTTGGAAGGAACCAAGAAATGTCTCTTACTACTTCAAACATCATTAAATAACCATTATATAATGTTGATTGTGACTTACATAGTTGAGCTTTACAAACAAACACTGGGTCTTAGTTTATGTAAAGAGAAGTCAGGTTTACAAAGATCCTAGTATAGCTTTTAGGCATCTGTAGGAGATTCTAGGCTAGTATTTTTTTTACTTCCCTTAAACTGAAAAGCAGTTATAACAATAATGTGCCTATTGTGATGGTTCTGAAAACCCTTTGCTAGGATTTATAAAATGGTTAAGTCAGCAAAGTGAGTGAGTTTTCAGTTCATTTCAACAACCATGTAGGGTTCTCTTATTAACAAACATGTAAATAAGAAATGCATTATTATAAAAAGAAAAACAACAGGTGACCCAGTGGAGATACATTAAAGTGAGATAAAGATTATACAAACGATAAGACAAACACTTTAATCCCTGTTTTGTTATATGTACTAAGATCTCTCCAAATGGATAAAGTGCCGGATCTAATCAATTGTTAGATGTCCAGATGTAGGGGACTACAAACTTCCATTATACCCAATCAGTAGTTGACTGGTTAGGGATGGTGGGAGTTGCAGTCCCTAACAGTTTGAGTCCCAAAAATTGATTGCCCCTGCCTTAGTACATAATAATCATGAAATGGAACAGCAGTAGACAGGAAAAGCTAATTTGTTTGCATATTGTTTTCATTACAACCAGTCTTCTTGTAAGACTTTCTCCATTTACTACAAAGGATTATGCTCCTGACTGAGACGCAAGTAAAATTCCACTAAATTGAAGATTAATCATTTCAGTTAGGAAGCAGTACAACATTGAAATGTTTTCCTCTCCTCCTTAGTTTCGCACCTAGACTGACCAATTTACACTTAGTGGCATGTTGAGGTAGTTTTATAGGTTGCTAAAATAAAGTTACGCAATGTTTTGCATTGCATCTTAATTAAAATTAATTACATTTTCATGAATACTTTAAAAATGGGACTAACACTTTTTTCTGAGATATTTTGGCTGCCCACCCCAAACCTCCTCTAGTCTGTTGGCCCTGATACCAGATGTATGCCCTCTCGATTTGCAGATTTTTGTCACATGTAAAGCTAGACAACCCAATCAGAGAAAATGGGCCAGACTACCCTCCTTTCTATAGTCTTTCTACTTTCTATTATCCACCCTCCCAAAATAAATTTTCCTTCTTAGACATTATATATTTACCAATAGATAAGTAAACTGTTAAATATTACAAGGTAATGTTGCAAATGAATCCACAAGATATACACATACTAATATACAAGAAGAAGTGTGTATTTTTCAAAAAGTACATGATATATTGGGGGAGATTCACTGAGCGGTGATAAAGATGTGATAAAGTGAGATAAAGTGGAGATGACTCCTCCAGATTATCACTTCTCTAGTTCCTATGTTATTCTATAGAGCTTATGAACTAATAACTCCAGAGTTGAAGAAATCTTAGTGCATAGGCTCCATAGAATAATATAGGAATTGGAGAAATGATAAACTGGAGAAGTCACCTCTACCTCATCACCTCTTTATCACCGCTTAGTGAATCTCCCCAGTGAGTTTAAAAAAGTGCAATAAGTATGGCACATAAAAAAAAAAAGATAAATATAGCAGAAAATACATTTTGAACATGCATTTACCTCCAACACATGCTGAAATCTTGGCCTAATATAAAACTTATTTTTTTCTTTATAAATGAAGATCTTCTACCTGCACAAATGATAAAGACAAATTGCAACACAATATGTGCTAGTCCCAGATAAATATAGGAAAAAATAATAATAATGTTGAGTTCTGGTACAATATCCACAATGTGTGGGTGAGAAAAGTGCTTGAAAACTGAGTCAAAAATTGATGAAATGGATGATGAGATGAAGATGATGATTATATGGAACAAATGAGCAAGTGATGAGAGAGATAAAAGGTATACCAATATACAGTTCCTTTGTATCCTGATGTTGCTACAAACTTCTATGGCCTTGTCCACAAATACAATCAATACTTCTAGTATAGTAAGAGTGCAAAGACAGAAAAAACAGTAAAAAGTATATAAGTATAATATTTATTGAAACAGAAACAAAGTAAAATAAAGTAATACACTCATATGGTGCCCATCTTGGGCTTTATGCATATAAAGGGTCACAGCTCCTGATAGCCAAAGTGCTAGTTATTGCCTCTGCAACCTGTATCCGGAGGTCCCTCAGTGATGTAAAGTCCTGATGTGCAATGTGCCTTGACTGGTCCTTTAGATGTTTAGAGAAGTATATTCCACTGGTACTGATGTGAATGGTCTCTCTCGCTGAAATGTGATGAGAGACCACAGTAAGTGGCGTGAGAGCAAATCATGATACGTGTCGGGTCTTTTCCCAGCACTCAATTAGAGTTGGGCCCTGCCTGCTCCCCCTGTAAGAACCCAACCCTACTCCAAGTCACTGCTCTCCCGGACTCCTACAACATTGGCCAGTACACGTGGAGTGATTTTCTCCCATGCCACTTGCTGTGGTATATCATCGCGTTTCATTGTGAGAGACTATTCACATCAGAGTTGCAGAAGAACAAAATTTGTACATCATGGATTATTCTACAAGAAAATAGGCCCTAGAAAACTGGCATGGAAAAGCCCTAATGGTAATACAAGTGAAATTGACTTCATACTAATTGACATAATAAAAGTATATTCACTGACTGCTCTGTCTTAAATCATACCTAACAATGGAATTGATCAATGTCTGGTTATAGCAAAAAATCAAGATAGAAAGAAATACAGTGATGAAGTCAACAGGCATGTAGATCAACTCTAACCATCTATTGAAAAATCATTAGAATTTTTAGTTAGCACTGTCTAATAGCGTCAGTGTGCTTCAAGGCCTTCCAGACAGACATTGCAACCAACAATGAAAATGTTATTGAGCGTATCGTAGACACTGTCCATGCTCTTGTACCAACTGTGAAAGAAAAGACAACCTGAATTTCAAAAGAAACAGATGCCATGATGAAAAAGCAATGCGAAATGAAGCAAAATGGTAATCTTGGAAACAGAGTTCAAAATGTAGAAATGTGCAAGACATAAATAAGCGCATAACAGAAGTTCAATGTTGAGCTCATAAAAATACACTGGAAGAAAATTAAGGGCTAAAGAAAGCAAAATGAAAGATGGCCACACATAGGAGCCAGATGTTTGTATTAAAGCTTGAAGATGGTACAACAGCAAAAACTCAACAAGAAATAGTGCAACAAGAGGGAGACTGAAAGACAGCAACTGAATGCAGTGACAGGGGCTGAAGCTGTGCCAGAAGTTTTGGTAGAAAAGTAGAAGCTGCAATAAAATAAATTAGATTTGGCAAACCAGCTGGATCTGATAAAGTCATTATTGAAATGTTAAAAGCCAAAGCTCAAACCTTATTCAAAGCCCCAGCTAAACTGTTTTCAAGTATCTACTACTTGTCAAAGTGCCTCATACATGGAAAATGCAGAAATTATCCTACTACACAAAAAAGGTGATAAGGCGGATCTAAAAAACTACTGACCAATAAGCCTATTGCCAGTTGTCTGCAAGGTTTTCACAAAGGTACTATTAAGATAAATGCACAACCTAAAGGACAAGCAGGCTTTAAGATCAATTTCAGTACAATGGCCCATATCCACACAGTGCAAGTTATAGAGCTGCATAATGAATACAACCTTCCATTATGCAGAGCCTTCATTGACTATGAAAAGGCCTTTGACTCAGTGAAAAGGAAAGCATTAATCAATACCCTGATTAACCAAAATGTAGCGTTTACATCAATATCCTTCAATCAATATATGAAAATGCAACTGCATCAATACAAGTCAACAATGATAAAATCCAGATCAACATAGAAAAATGGGGTCCAACAAGGAGACACCATCTCCCCAAAACTATTTTTGCTTGTTTAGAAGAAATTTTCCACAAACTAAATTGGGATAAAAAAATGACTTGCGGTCAATGGAGACTACCTACATCACTTACATTTTGCAGAAGATATCATACGTTTTGTCAGTAATCCTGAAGAACTGCAAGAACTTATTGAAGAGCTACAAGAGGAAAGCAGAAATTTTGGTCTGAAGATGAATATCAACAAATGTGTCATGTTTAACAAATTCACCAAATAAAGGAAAATCATATTAGATGAACAAGAACCAGAAGAAGTGGATAAGTATGTTTTCCTTACAAATAAAAGAAATAGAGGTAGGAAAATATTAGCATCCCTTGCATCTACACCTCTTTTTTATGCCGGCTAGTACCCTATTTGCTCTTGCAGCAGCTGTTGTGTGACTCTGCACACTGATGTGAAGTCTATCATCTATCAGTATTCCTAAATCTTTCTCTAATAAGGATTCCCCAAAGATTCTTCAATGTCATCATCGTTGTAGCTACTTTTAGGGGTATAAACTTGAATTATTTGAAGAACATAACAACTGTTTAGTTTGATAACACAGGAAGCGATTCTTTCTTAAATATTTTCTACTTTTACAATTGAGTTTGTTAGTCTTTTATTAATCAAGAGTCTGATTCCTTCACATCATCGGTTCCTTTATAGTATAACCAGTGTCCATCGTCTAATTTGACTAAAGCTTCACATTTTTACGAGTCTCATAAGCCGATGATGTCCCGGTTGATGTGATTTAGCTCTTGTACAAGTTCCTCTACACGTGAAACCATACTCATATATCAAATGTTAAGCTTTGCAACCGCTGAAGACCAAAAGCAGCCTGGTAGAACCCGGTGATTCTTAGCACCCTCTCACAACCTGGTAGTAGGGGTACAATGGGTTGGGGGTTCGAGGGGTTAGACTACAACTCACAATATCTTCCTCCTGCCAAGGCCAGGATGAAGATGATGAGAATTTAAATGAGAATGAGAATTGGAGAAGTGATATCACTGGAGGAGTTGTCTCTTTTTATCATCTCTTTGTCGTAATCATGGCCATGGTAAGGTAAAATTGGCTATTATAAGAGATTGCATTAGTAATGCAATCAAAAATCCAGAATGGTAAATATCTGTTAACGTTAAATAAAGTAAATGTATTTGTTAGATGTCCTGTAATTATCAAAAAAAGAAGTCTTTATAACATAAAAAACACAGGAAATCAGAAGGAGAGCATGCAAAGAAGAAAGCACACCAAAGAAATCTGAATTGGGTAAGTATAGTAAATATAGTCAAAACACTGCACATGATTTATCAAGTTCCATGACATGAAACACACCCCACCTTGACCTTGACCCCATTCCATTTCTGGAACATTCCACTTTCACTTCAATGATCTTTGATGATTAACTGACTTCATGCCTCTATGCTTGATTTTCTTAAGTGGCATGTTTTAGTTATATAACAAAGATTTCTAATTTGTAATACTATTTATTGGAGCTAATAACAGTATGCCATATTTTCTTGTGATTATATAATTAGTTATGCTCTAAATTTCATGGAGATTTACACTTTGAAATTCAAGTACCAAAATTGTGTGCAAATTATGTCCTTAATTAATGGAAAAAGTAATCAAATTATTTTGTTTACTAAATTGCCTAGCTGCCTAATCTAAAAAATCTAAGGCAAACAGCCATAAATTACATAGTTTGTTGCTTTTTTTTGATTTATAATATTCATGGCCTCAAGGGAAGTGGTTAAGGAATAAAATTTAGAAAGTGGTTGTAAAAATGTGTGGTTTTATCATAACCTTAAAAACATCTCAGGTTATTGGGATTAGCTATTGCCTTTTTCCTGTGTGCCTTCAATTAGCAGCATAAAAGAGAAACCCACAGCTTTAGGACTGAAAATAGCTGGAGTGAAGTGACGCAGATTCCACCCAGATGAAAGAACGGATTCCAGAAGCCTAATTAAAAGCAACTGAGAAACTAGTATTCGATACAGCGTTTACTCACCTGAAAAAATAAACTGAAAACTGTAGCGGGACTTTAACACAGAGATGTGGGAAAGAGGCAAAGAGTTTTGCTCAGGTCAAAGGAAGGCCCAGCTAAGCGAGAACACTAAATCTGTCTGTTTCTACATTGCTCAGAGTCAGTAGGAGTTCAGCCAGGGAGATGAGGCCACCAACACTACAAATCAAAGGTGGCCATTAATGAAAAGCTAATTTTCTTAATTTTTTTAACATATATTAAAGTCTAATGTTACATATTGCCCAACACTTTGTAAGTTAGATTTGAACTCTTGGGCATATTTTGATGGTTAAGAGAATCACTGGGATATACAATGTTCTGAGTTTATGAGTTTAGACTGTCAGTGCTTGATATTTTTCCAAGTTATAAAAATAAGGTCAAAGGCTGGAATAAATGTAACAGAAGAGGTCTGATAAAGATAAAAACAAAGTCATCTTAAATCAATTCTTTTGAAAAAAAGAAACTGCTGTTTATGAGGTTAATAAATAGTTGAAGTCCATTTTAATGTTGATTACATTTATTTGCCCTATTTCTTTCTCTTGAAAAAATATTTGTTAAAGAATTATGCAATGTCCATTCTAGATTCTAAAATAGATGATTACTTCAACTTTGGAATGCAGAGTTCTCTCTGGAATTGGGAACAAGCCCTTTACTATTCCTACATTAAAACATTTTCTTGTAATAAAGTCAGCATTTTATATGGAAGCATTTTCAGTGCATTTATTAAAATACTGGTTTAAAAGCCCGTATACACAGGCCATAGTGCCACCCAGCAGCCTCAGCTGGTGCCTGGAGCCTCTCTGCTCACTGCCCGCGCTGCAGTCATGTGCAATACAGAGTGCCCAAATGCGCCGCGGCTGATACGGAGCAGGGCGCTCCAAATTCAGACCGTAGTCCTCTCTGTGCACTTTCCTGGGACAGCGGTCCCAGGAAGGTGAGCAGAGAAGGCTCCAGTCCGAATTCGGAGCACCCCGCTCCATATCAGCCGTGGCACATTCAGGCACTCTGTATTGTGCATGACTGCAGCACGGGCAGTCTCTACTGTGCATGACTGCAGCACATGCAGTCTCTACTGCACATGACGGCTTCTGACAAACATCCTAACAAATTATTATATAGGAAGTATATCAGGGGTAGGAAATAAAGACCTGCTTGGGGATGATGGGAGTTGTAGTCCCCAACAGCTGAAGGTCTGATAACTGACTACCCCTGGTGTATAGTATGTCTATGGCAAAATGAGGTTTAGAACATCATAACATTGTTTTCTACAACAGAAACAAATGTATATAATTTCATCATGAATATTGATTTTACACAGCATGCCTGTATAATATGAGCAAAAAATTACTGAAACATCGTTCTCCCCTGCTACCTCAAATTAACCCTTTGGGTGCCGTGGCCATGCTTGTGGTTGAAGCAGTAAATGCATTCTTTACAGTTTAAAGGGGCCAAGTGTCTATTCTCTCTCTCCCTGAAAAAGTCTCTTTTCGAAACTATGGCCTTCCAACAAGATAAATCTTTATATAGTGTTCAAGCTCATAAAATGTCCTTAACCCTCTGAGTGCCAGAGAGGTACGCAACGCATTGCTTCGAAATGTTTTGCGTACCCCTCTGGTACACAAAAGGTTAATCTGATCCCGGTTCTTGATCCTTAGAACAAGCCGTGTCAACATGAAATGGTAAAACCAAGCTGAAACAATGAGAAAGGAGAGCAAAAAAGAAAGCCTAAATGCAATATAAGTAGTCTTTAACCGCTTAATGACCCATGACGTACATATACATCATGAAGTGGATGTCCATAAAAGACCAAGGATGTACATGTACGTCATGGAATTCCAGGTTCCCCGCGCGGCTGCACGCCATTCAGGGAGTCCAGACTCAGATGAGCAAAAAAAAAAAAAAAATGCTCCAGCGGCCGGTCCTTAAGGGGTTAATATAAATCTATATATGAAACCCAAAAACCCAGCAGGAAGTCCATTAGTTACTACAATCCGAGCCTTTGAGTTTCTAGCTTCACTTTGGTGCCATTTGTCAGCTGATGTTCCGTCATAATACTGATTACAGTCTAACAAACCTCTTTGCTCTCCTTTTTTTTATAACTATGGTCTTACAATAAGACTCCAGTCCTCTACCTCTTGTAAGGGATGTTGAGGTATAGCAGTAGGCAACTTTGCTGAAAAATAAATTTTGCTTAACCAAAACCCACTGGTGCTGCCCTCCTTTGTTCTTTTGATGTCTATCCAACACAGGGATGTGCACCTGGGCATTTAACAGGTGTGAAAAAATGATGTAAAGTAAGAATAGTTTCAAAAATAGACATGTTAATAGTTTATTTTTATCAATTTACAAAATGCAAAGTTAGTAAACATAAGGAAAATATTAATCACCCTGAACACCCTTTGCCTTCAAAACAGCACACATTCTTCTAGGTACACTTGCACAAAGCTGGAGATTTTGTAGGCATATAGTCATGTGTATGATTAAACAATTATACCAGACAGATGCTAATGATCATCAATGTAATATGTAGGTTGAAACATAATCAATAACTAGAACAGAAACAGCTGTGTAGGAGGACTAAAACTGGGTGAGGAACAGCCAAACTCAGCTATCAAGGTGAGGTTGATGAAGACAAGTTAATGTGAAGAGTCATACACCATGACAAGACTGAGCATATCAACAAGACACAAGGTAATTATACTGCATCAGGCAGAAATTTCAAGGCAGACAGGGGTTTCCAGATGTGCTGTCCTAGTTCTTTTGAAGAAGCACAAAGAAACGGGCAAGGCTGAGGACCGTAGATGCAGTGGTCAGCCAAGGAAACAGCAAATAAAAGATACATCATGCTTACTTCCCTTAACAATCAGAAGATATCCATTAGTACCATTAGCTCAGAATTGGCAGAAAACAGTGGGACCCTGGTACACCCATCTACTGCCTGGAGAAGTCTGGTCAGAAGTGGTCTTCATGGAAGAATTGCAGCCAAAAACCCATACCACTGACATGGAAAAAGGCCAAGCAATTCAACTATACATGGAAAAACACAGGAATTTGGATGCAAGAAAATAGCAGCAGATGCTCTGGACTGATGAGATAAAATTTTAAATATTTGTATGTAGCAGAACGCAGTTTGTTCGCTGAAAGCTCGAGAACGGTACAAGAATGAGTGTCTGCGGGCAGCAGTGAAACATGTAGGGGTGGAAGAAAAGTGAGAAAAATTTCGAACATAACTTTTCACAAAAAATTTATGATTTTTCTCTTTTTACTCCTTTTCTCCAGTGTAAAATGTTCCTCCTTTTCGCCTATTCCAGCAAATTTTTCATCTATTCAAACATATTTTTCTCCTATTCCAATAAAATTTTATCCAATTCTAACACATTTTTAGCCTGTTCTAACACATTATTCTCCTATTCTAACACATTTTCACCTATTCTACACATTTTTCTCCAATCTAACATATTTTTTCCTATCTCAACACATTTTCTCCTATGTTTAATATGGTGTGACATTACCCAGCACAATATTATTTCTTCTGAGGGCTGTAGTGGAGAAATAAGTAGCTGGAAGTCAAAGTTGTGAGTCCTACAGTAACATATACTTTGAAAAATGTGTTAGCACACAGATTGTGATTGGTGGGACGCTGACAAACTGCATCCAACCCAGGAGAAGAGGGATCATCATCATTTATTTTACATGCTGCAGCAACAAAGGTGAATTGAACCTTAGTTTTAGATAGTCATTTAGATAGGACATTTGTTCTCTGTAGTAGGGGAGTCTGGGGGTACGATGGAGTGAAGAAGGGAGGAAGGAGGTTGACCCAAAATACCCCAAGATTTGGTGTGACCGACTGGCAAGACACGGGCAGCTGGGGTCCAAATTGCTTGCTGATTTTACTTTTATTGTCTCTGTGCTGGGGAAGTCTGGGGAAAGAAGTTGTTGATTTTGTTTTTTAGTTATATATATTTTTTTTGGGGACTAACTGTGATAAGATTTGGTGTACAACTTAATAAATAAATAACTAAATAAAAATATAAAAAACATAAATAATTAAACAAATAAATATATTAGACAACTGCCTGGGAGCTCTGTGACGGAGGCAGACTTGATAGACAGCAGATGACATTGAGAATTTTGTTGAGGGCCAAGTGAAGACATCACACTCCATCAGTTGTGTACTGTAGAGAGTAAAAACACACACAGTAGTTGAGTAATATCTAGCAGATGCACAAATGGAAGGGGGAAAGGTGGAGTAGTGCAGGGACGTGGAAGTAAAGTGTTAGTACAAAAACTGACTGCAGCAATCATTGCTGCAGCATGTAAAATAAATTATGATGATCCCTCTCCTCCAGGTGTGGATGCAGTTTGTCAAGGTCCCACCAATCACACCACGCCAGTCCCCCACCACCACTTCCATACACATCTGCCACATTGAATGTTGTACTTTATGTTTTTTTTTAAACACTTGACTTCGTCATGAATACATGCCATTGTCACTTAAGCAGGATATAAGTGTTGTGGGCAAAGGACAAAGGCACTCTGCATTCTAACACATTTTTCAAGGTATTTGTTGCTGTAAGACTCACAACTTTGACTTCTATTCCAACACAATTTTTCCTATTCCAACACATTTTTCCTATGTTTAATATGGTACAACATTTCCCAGCATAATATTACTTCTTCTGAGGGCTGTAGTGGAGGAATAAGTAGCTGCTGTAAGACTCACAACTTTGACTTCTAGCTACTTATTCCTCCACTACAGCCCTCAGAAGAAGTAATATTATGCTGGGAAATGTTGTACCATATTAAAAATAGGAAAAATGTGTTGGAATAGGAAAAATTGTGTTGGAATAGGAGAAAAATGTGTTGAATAGGTAAAAAATGTGTTAGACTATGCAAAACGTGTTAGAATAGGAGAATAATGTTTTGGAGTAGGCAAAAAAATTGCTGGAATAGGCAAAAAGGAGGAAACTTTTGCATTGGAGAAAAGTCATGTGGGAAATTTTTCTCACTTTTCAACCACACCTAATTGCAAGTGGAGGGATGCGGTATAGCGGGAGATCAAGTGGAAATGTAGGAAGTGGTAGAGGAGAGAAGGGTCTTGAATGAGAGAAGCAATATTTTATAAGACATCAGGAGTTTGATAGGCAGCCATTGGAGTGATTGGCAGAGGAGGAGGGCAAGAACAAACCTAGGTGACAGTAAGGTAACTAGTGTTGCAGCATTCTGTATGGAGGTGGGAGGCAGGAATATCAGAGAAGAAGAGTACAGGAATACATGCAGGATAGGATGAGTGCTTGTGCAAGAAGAGAAAGTGACAGGATTTGGCAATAGCATAAATATGAGAAGAGAATGTGAGAGCAGCATCAATTATCACTGAACTTATTATAGTGAGTGTGACCAGATAGAGTGAGTTAGGACACCTGTGGGGAAATCAACACAGGGCAGTGTGGTTACAGTCACTTCCAGGACTATAACATTTGAAATATTGCTCGTTGTGTGGTACATTGTGTGGTATAATGTAATAGTGTGTGTATGTGTTTCTGTGGCATTATACTGTAAGCACTGTAAAGTTATTTGGCAGTGGGGAATCAGAGTGCAGAGAAAATAAAGATTAAGCCTAGCACTCCGGCTTGCTCACAGTACTCTGTGCAACTTATGCTAAGGAATATTTGTAATGCTGATTGATTCCTGATGTGTTTCCTTGACCAAACACAGGAGGTTATTTATGGTCCAGTTAGAAAGCTGGTGACAGCGGTGAGATGACCCCTTTCTCAAGGCATCATTGAGCCTTCAAGGTGTTTGAGGAGAGCACCGGTGAAATAGATGGGAACCTGAAAGATTTTGAGAGGTAGTGTTACCTTCATGAGGTTGATCAGAGAGACTGGCTAATCATTCTGCTAGGCAATCTGTCTGAATGGGTAGTCGAGGCATATCGAGCCCTATCTGATGAAGTCAGCCACAGTTATGCTGAGGTCAAACGTTGTCTGCTTACCCAATACGCAGTTACCCCAGATTCCTCCCGGAGGAAGTTCCGGGATAACCGATGGCTAAAACAGGACTCATATGTAGAATGGGCGTACCGCATGGACCATGCTTGTACCAACTGGCTACAGGGCTGAAATGCAAAGACTATGGAGGATTGTAGTCAGCGCTTCCCACTGGAGCAATTCTTCCAGCATAGGCTTCCTGAAGTTCGTAATTGGGTACTGGACCACGATCCAGCTACATTGGAGGAAAGTATACTAGTTGGCTGACAAATATGTGGAAATCCCTCTCCAGTCCCCCCCCACACACACACAGGATCTAATACCGCCCCTCGAGATATATGGGTACTAGAGCCCTGCCCCATTCAAGTAATTTGCTGCCAGCTCAGTGGAAGGCACAACTCCGGCCTGCTGTTCTATAATGGTTTGCAGTTGGGATATGTTTGGAGCAACTGCCCACAGAGGCGATTCAGGCCCATGGCCCAGAGGATGAAATCTCCACTGGTCCCACCCCAGTCGAAAGATATGTGTCGACCCAAGAAAATGGGCCTTGTCTCTCTCCTTACCACCCAATGGATTTACTGCTGGCACTCGACTGGGCCAGGTACCACATCCCAGGAAATTGCCCTCAGAGACAGTCCAGGCCAGGGCTTCTGCCTCGAAGGCCTGTATATCCACTGGTTCCACCCCGGAGAGCACCAAGACAAGGCTACTGTATAGGAGAGAACTCTGGCACTGAACCAATGGAGTACAATTTATCCACACTCATGGGAGTGGATTACATTACTGCCTCTTTTGGACTGGCTGAAGTGTGGGGAACGATCCACTAGGTGAGCATGGTCCACATTGACAGAGTAGGAGGGCACCTACTCCTGACTCAGAACCATCAACCTCCAGAGTAAAGGGCAGGACGGGATTGGGATGAGACAGAATAGGAGCCTTGGCGAACGCGGCCTTCAGATTGTCAAATGCTTGGATAGCACTGGGGGACCAGTTGGACGTATCTGCCCCTTTATGTGTCATGTCTGTAAGTGGCTCCACCACAGAGGAAAATGTTTTCATGAATTTCCTATAATAATTTGTGAAGCCCAGAATGGCCTTCAATCCTACTGGACGGGGCCACTGCAGAACTGCAGACAACTTAAGTGGATCTATGGCCAGTCCAGCAGAGGTAATCACGTAACTCAGAAATGTCACCTGGGACTTGTTGAACTTGCACTTCTCCAGCTTACAGAATAGCTTGTTCTCTCATAATAGCTGCAAGACCTGTGCACTTCCACCTGATGTGCTTCTAAGGTCAGTGAGTGAATAATAATGTCATCCAAGTATACTGCTACACACCTTAGTAGTAGATCTCTCAATATATCATTGATGAATTCTTGGAATACTGAGGGAGCATTGCATAAGCCAAAGGGCATCACCAAATATTAATAATGTCCGCTTCGAGTGTTAAATGCGGATTTCCACTCATGCCCCTCCTTCATTCTGACAAGATTATAAGCAGCCCTTAGATCAAGCTTGGTGAACACCGTTGAGCCCTTAATAAGATCGAACAGTTCAGTAATCAGCGGCATGGGGTATGCGTTCTTAACCATCAACTTGTTTAGACCTCTGTAGTCAATGCATGATCTCAATTCCCCATCCTTTTTTTTCACAAAAAAGAATCCTGCACCTGCAGGTGAGGAGGACTTGTGAATGGCCAGGGTATCAGACACGTATTCCTCCATGGCACGATTTTCTTCCACAGACAGAGGGTAGAATTTTCCTCTAGGAGGTATGGCTCCTGGGATTAAATCAATAGTACAGTTGTACGGCCTTTGTGTCAGCAATGTACTAGCCTCTACCTTGTTAAATACCTCATTGAATGATTGGTACACTGCAGGTAACGAGGAAGAGGTACATAGTATTTTGGGATGCTGCTGTAGACAAGCCTCAGCACGGAGGCAACGGAGGGCAGGCCACCTGCAACACTACCAGCATGGCAGCTGTTGCACTAGACAGATAGAGCGAGCCCTCAGATATCACCTGAGATGAGTGGTAGTCAGACAAGAGTGGGAGACTGTACGGATCATATGTCAGACAAGCCACAGTCAAGAACCGGATTGGGTAGTCAGCCACAGCCAAGGTCAGATCAGGGTGGGTAGTCGGACAAGCCAGAGTCATACACAGATCGGATAGTCAGACAGAGCCACTGGTCAAAACCAGAGTGGGTAGTCAGATAAAGCCAAGGATCAACCCAAAGCCAAGCAAGGGGCAACACAGTAGTAACGCATAGAAACACCACGAAAGGGCGACTAAGCCCAGTTCACGGGCAGACTATAAGGCCGCTGCTGGAAGGCGGGGCTCAATCAGTCAATAACTCTGAGTGCTACAAAATAGCGAGCGCAATGTCACAGACGTGAGCCCGCAGATATCGGCAAGCCAGAGGATGCAGCATCAGCCCTAGACCACCGGACAGAGTCACAGGCAAGGAAATATCATGAGTACAGTGACAATAGATAACTGACGACACCATGTTCAGACAGTGCTGATGAATATGCAGCCAGCCAAGAGCTTGAGAGACACTGGGGCCACTATCACTCTGGTACAACCCCACTGGGTTTCCCACAGCCAGAGAACTGGGCGGACAGTGGCAGTATGAGATGACGGAGGAGTCATACGCTGGATTCTCCTAGCCCAGATCACACTGGATTGGGGTGCTGGTAAAGGAGAGGTACAGTTAGGAAATGATTTGGGTACCTTACCAGTACCTTTGCAAGCTCCCTGGCTGTACAAGCCCAAAGATTTTCTGAATAGGGTTGTGGGAGAAAATGGATTGTTGATCTGCTGCTGGAGCCTCTCCCTGCATCCCTACAACTTTACCATTCAGTATCGACCCAGTAGAGGCAACAAAAATGCAGATGGACTATTCCAACAAAAAGATGTCTGAAAGACTTTGTGGATCCATCTGGGATCACACCTGGACTGTCCAAGATGGGGAGGGAGAGTGTAGTGTGACCAGATGGAGTGATTTAGGGCACCTGCGGGAGAATCAGCACAGGGAAGTGTGGTGACAGTCACCTCCAGGACTATAACATTTGAAATATTGCTCATATTGCACGGTGCCCGTGATTATGCAACATTTTGACAGGCTTATTTTACTGGTGCCTTCTCACTGGCTGCGCTGCACAGCTCCTCCCAGTGACAGCCTTTTTATACCCTAGGCTGTCACTTAGAGTTTGCCCTTTCGTGGTGTACCTGATGCCTAGTACTAGTTCCGTTTGTTTGATACCAGTGTATGACCCCGGACTGCCTGACTACGCTTTTGCTACTGTTCCTGCTTCTGTGTACCGATTCGGATTGGCTGACATTCCTGCTTCCTGTTCTGACCTGACCTGGCTGACGTTCCTGCTCCGTGTACCGACCCGGCAAGACCAACGACTCTGCTCTGTGTACCGACCCGGCGAGACCAACGACCCTGCTCCGTGTACCGACCCGGCTTGGCTGACGTTCCTGTTCTGTGTACTGAATCGGTTTGGCTATAGTTCCTGCTTCCTCCGTGTCTGGCTGAGTGAAGAATCTGTCTGTGCCTGCTGTTACCATCTGTGCACATCTCTCACATTATTGTGCATCCCAGAGCTATGGTACTCCGTTACCATTCGTAGTCCAGTCCGTGGGTTTGAGTCACAGTGTGTCATTACTCCTCCACACCGTTCATTTGATCGCTTGGTCTTCTGCTTTGGGTTCAGTTGGGCACATCCGGTAGTCTTCCGTATCCTGACCATGGCGTTCATTAACCCCTTCGGGGGTGGTGCCTTGTGCCGCTTCTTGTTTCACCAGTGTTGTTCTCATCTCCGGTATACTTGTGCGCTTGGTCTTCCACTCTAGGTTCAGTTGGGCGCTTCCGGTTGCCTTCCATCTTAAGACCATAGCGTACATTAACCCCTTCGGGAGTGGCACAGGCACACGGTGGTGGATAGTCTCAGTTGGGCGTCCTTTCCTGGCACGAGCTCTGACTCACACAGTTGTAGTCTCCGGTGGGTGTCCACCGTTGCAACCCTCCGTTGAGGTGAACCTTGCCTGTTCACTGCTGACATCCTGTGACTGTCGCTTCCCCTGTCTATAAGCGACATTGGGCCTCCGTTTATCTGGGCAATTGAGTCAGTGGCTTCACTGGCATTGCTGGACTCTATTACACTGTATCTATCATATTTACCTGACCTGTGTCAGTATTGTATTCTGTAGTACATACTGGACCCGTGTGGGTTAACTTGCTATGTAACCTGTCCTGTGTCAGTTATTTGCTGCTATATGCTGGACCCGTGAGGGTTACATTATTCCTTGTGTGCTTACATAAAATTGTGTTTTTACCAACATCTACCGTGTCTGAGTATACTGAACCGTAACAGTGGTACATTGTGTGGTATAAATTAATAGAGTGTGTGTGTGTTCAGGGGGGTATTATATGGTAAGTACTGTAAAGGGAGTTGGCAGTGGGGAACCAGAGTGCAGAGAAAATAAAGGTTAAGGCCAGCATACAGACTTTCTCACAGTATACTACATGCCTCTGTGTAATTTCTGCTAAGGAATGGTTGGAATGTGGATTGATTCCTGCTTTGCTTCCTTGACCAACCATGGGAGGTTATTTATGGTCCAGTTAGAATGGTTCTTTTTTCATGTCCTAATTTGTATTCTTATCTTGATTGTCTGGAAATGTAGGCCATTCCATGATTGGTCAAGCATACCAAAACTGTCCCAAGCCCTAGTATCATGGTGCCCGTGATTGCCCTCCGAGAGCGCTGCTGCTAGGTGTGGGCGTCATTGCCTTAGTGTTGCGCTTATGTGCATTCGCTATTCTTATAGGCCTATGGTTAATTGCCAGAGTGAGTCTCCGCCTACTTGCTAGGCCTTATAGGCCTCAGTCTACCAGTACTCCTTTGCCCTTTCATGTTGTACCTGTGCATTTGGTCTTGTGATATTCCTATGCTCTGTTCCGTGTATGACCTCTGGCTACGTCTGACTCCAGTTACGTTTGATCCCTGACTTGTTGCCATCTGCTCCGGTCTGACCCTTTGGCTCTGTCTGACTGCTTGCTCTGGTCTGACCCTTTGGCTCCATCTGACTACCTGCTCCGGTCTGATCCTTTGGCCCAGTCTGACTACCCGCTCCGGTCTGATCCTTTGGCTCCGTCTGACTACCTGCTCTGTGCTGACCCCGGCTTGGCTGACTATCTGATACGGTACTGATCTTCGTGTGGCTGACTTACTGCTCTGTGTTCTCGACCCTTGGATTGAATGTCTCCTTTCTCTCGCTAGACCATGCTCTAGTTGTTCCCTCTGGTACAAGCTGTTCTCCTCCTCCTGTGCCGGACCTTGTCTCTGGCTATTCCATCCTGCTTGTTACTACCGGTTAGCACCTTGGGTACTCCCTAGCGTTCTAGGGATTTCTGTCACCATTGCCTATTGCTACCCTAGCATTCTAGGGTTTCCAGTCACCACTGCCTATCGCTACCCTAGTGTTCTGGGGTACCCGCAAGTCACCATTGCCTGTAGGTTTACCCTAGAGTTCTAGGGAAGTTTATTTCACTTTGCTTGGGCGTTTTCGCTTCACACGCACTAGTAGCTACTACTATACTTGCTACCAGTACCGTCTGTTGTCAGATTTGGATCAGCCTCTCTTCTGTCAGTGGATCCTGTGCTATCTCCATACCTGGCTAGTGAACGTTGGGGAAGTGCTTGTGCACTGTTTCCACACCTGGTCCTGTGAGGGTTCTTATTTTTAATAAAGATATTGATTTTACTGTATCTGTATTTGTCGGTGTAGTAAATCTTAGTCACTCCATGACACCTAGTTTCCATTCTAATGTAGATTAGAGAGTCTGCGGAAGGGATCAGTCAATTTTGAAACGCATTGAAAATGAAGTATTCCTAATGGAGTCACTGTTTACACAAATAATACATTGTGACTATGTCTTCATGAGAAACTGGACAAATCCATGGAAAAGAGGCCAAATGTATATGAAAAGGAGGGTGATCCTGCATTAAGATGCCGAACGAGAGAGACTGAAGATCAGTTATCGCAGCAAGTGTTTCAAGAGAACCGTGAGTGTGCAAGAATTTTATTTTAATTACGACATATAAGTGATACGGCTAAACGTGTGTGGGCAAATTGCGGTTTGAGCCAGAACTCTATCTCTGTATGTTGGGAAATCACCTTTAAATGAGCCTCCTGCAGTTAACCCATTGATTATCAATATGGGGAATGTGTCATAAGTTACATTGTCATGATAACATCTATATGATTTTTGCATTTCATTAGTCAAACAGTATAATCTCCCTCCCTGGATAGGTAATATGTAGTGTTGAGCGAGCATGCTCGGCCGATGCTCGGATCGGCTCGAGCATCGCTCTGCTCGGCACATGGCGGTACTCGTACGAGTACCGCATGTGCTCGCCCGCCATGTTCGGGTCTCCTCCCCGCACGTTTTGCGGCTGCTGCGCAGCCAATAAACGTGCAGGGAGGCTCTGACATCGGTGTAATGCCAGCAGCCATGTTGGCTGCTGGCATTACACTGATTGGCTGGCCAGAACCCGTGGTCGGGTGCTGTATAGCACCTGACCATCGAGTTCGGCTCAGTCTGAGCCAGGGAGAGCTGAGGATAGGAAGGGAAAGGCAGTGTAGGGAGGAAAAAAAAAAATTGTGAAAAAAAAGAACCAAAAGTCCTTTTTAGGACTACTGTGTGTGGGGGCAGCAGGTTATTTTGTGTGGGGGGAAAAAAACAAAAAAAAAAAAAAAAAAAAATATTCTGTTTAGTGTGAAAAGTTGCAGATTAGAGCACATTCTGTTTAGTGTGCACAGTTGCAGATTAGAGCACATTCTGTTTAGTGTGCAAAGTTGCAGATTAGAGCACATTCTGTTTAGTGTGCAAAGTTGCAGATTAGAGCACATTCTGTTTAGTGTGCAAAGTTGCAGATTAGAGCACATTCTGTTAAGTCTTCAAACTAAAATATCAAAGTCACATATTCCATTCAGTGTGCGTCGCCGCAGTTTAGCAGCACATTCTGTGTACTGTGCAGAGTTGCAGAATAGGAAGAAATACTGTTAAGTCTTCAAACTAAAATATCAAAGTCACATATTCCATTCAGTGTGCGTCGCCGCAGTTTAGCAGCACATTCTGTGTACTGTGCAGAGTTGCAGAATAGGAAGAAATACTGTTAAGTCTTCAAACTAAAATATCAAAGTCACATATTCCATTCAGTGTGCTTCGCCGCAGTTTAGCAGCCTATTCTGTGTACTGTGCAGAGTTGCAGAATAGGAAGAAATACTGTTAAGTTTTCAAACTAAAATATCAAAGTCACATATTCCATTCAGTGTGTTTCACCGCCGTTTAGCAGCCTATTCTGTGTACTGTGCAGAGTTGCAGAATAATAAGAAATACTGTTAAGTTTTCAAACTAAAATATCAAAGTCACATATTCCATTCAGTGTGTTTCACCGCCGTTTAGCAGCCTATTCTGTGTACTGTGCAGAGTTGCAGAATAATAAGAAATACTGTTAAGTTTTCAAACTCAAATATCAAAGTCACATATTCCATTCAGTGTGTTTCACCGCCGTTTAGCAGCCTATTCTGTGTACTGTGCAGAGTTGCAGAATAATAAGAAATACTGTTAAGTTTTCAAACTCAAATATTAAAGTCACATATTCCATTCAGTGTGTTTCACCGCCGTTTAGCAGCCTATTCTGTGTACTGTGCAGAGTTGCAGAATAATAAGAAATACTGTTAAGTTTTCAAACTCAAATATTAAAGTCACATATTCCATTCAGTGTGTTTCACCGCCGTTTAGCAGCCTATTCTGTGTACTGTGCAGAGTTGCAGAATAATAAGAAATACTGTTAAGTTTTCAAACTCAAATATTAAAGTCACATATTCCATTCAGTGTGTTTCACCGCCGTTTAGCAGCCTATTCTGTGTACTGTGCAGAGTTGCAGAATAATAAGAAATACTGTTAAGTTTTCAAACTCAAATATTAAAGTCACATATTCCATTCAGTGTGTTTCACCGCCGTTTAGCAGCCTATTCTGTGTACTCTGTACAGTTGCAGAATAATAAGAAATACTGTTAAGTTTTCAAACTCAAATATTAAAGTCACATATTCCATTCAGTGTGTTTCACCGCCGTTTAGCAGCCTATTCTGTGTACTGTGCAGAGTTGCAGAATAATAAGAAATACTGTTAAGTTTTCAAACTAAAATATCAAAGTCACATATTCCATTCAGTGTGTTTCACCGCCGTTTAGCAGCCTATTCTGTGTACTGTGCAGAGTTGCAGAATAATAAGAAATACTGTTAAGTTTTCAAAATCAAATATTAAAGTCACATATTCCATTCAGTGTGTTTCACCGCCGTTTAGCAGCCTATTCTGTGTACTCTGTACAGTTGCAGAATAATAAGAAATACTGTTAAGTTTTCAAACTCAAATATTAAAGTCACATATTCCATTCAGTGTGTTTCACCGCCGTTTAGCAGCCTATTCTGTGTACTGTGCAGAGTTGCAGAATAATAAGAAATACTGTTAAGTTTTCAAACTAAAATATCAAAGTCACATATTCCATTCAGTGTGTTTCACCGCCGTTTAGCAGCCTATTCTGTGTACTGTGCAGAGTTGCAGAATAATAAGAAATACTGTTAAGTTTTCAAACTCAAATATTAAAGTCACATATTCCATTCAGTGTGTTTCACCGCCGTTTAGCAGCCTATTCTGTGTACTCTGTACAGTTGCAGAATAATAAGAAATACTGTTAAGTTTTCAAACTCAAATATTAAAGTCACATATTCCATTCAGTGTGTTTCACCGCCGTTTAGCAGCCTATTCTGTGTACTGTGCAGAGTTGCAGAATAATAAGAAATACTGTTAAGTTTTCAAACTAAAATATCAAAGTCACATATTCCATTCAGTGTGTTTCACCGCCGTTTAGCAGCCTATTCTGTGTACTGTGCAGAGTTGCAGAATAATAAGAAATACTGTTAAGTTTTCAAACTCAAATATTAAAGTCACATATTCCATTCAGTGTGTTTCACCGCCGTTTAGCAGCCTATTCTGTGTACTCTGTACAGTTGCAGAATAATAAGAAATACTGTTAAGTTTTCAAACTCAAATATTAAAGTCACATATTCCATTCAGTGTGTTTCACCGCCGTTTAGCAGCCTATTCTGTGTACTGTGCAGAGTTGCAGAATAATAAGAAATACTGTTAAGTTTTCAAACTAAAATATCAAAGTCACATATTCCATTCAGTGTGTTTCACCGCCGTTTAGCAGCCTATTCTGTGTACTGTGCAGAGTTGCAGAATAATAAGAAATACTGTTAAGTTTTCAAACTCAAATATTAAAGTCACATATTCCATTCAGTGTGTTTCACCGCCGTTTAGCAGCCTATTCTGTGTACTCTGTACAGTTGCAGAATAATAAGAAATACTGTTAAGTTTTCAAACTCAAATATTAAAGTCACATATTCCATTCAGTGTGTTTCACCGCCGTTTAGCAGCCTATTCTGTGTACTGTGCAGAGTTGCAGAATAATAAGAAATACTGTTAAGTTTTCAAACTCAAATATTAAAGTCACATATTCCATTCAGTGTGTTTCACCGCCGTTTAGCAGCCTATTCTGTGTACTCTGTACAGTTGCAGAATAATAAGAAATACTGTTAAGTTTTCAAACTCAAATATTAAAGTCACATATTCCATTCAGTGTGTTTCACCGCCGTTTAGCAGCCTATTCTGTGTACTGTGCAGAGTTGCAGAATAATAAGAAATACTGTTAAGTTTTCAAACTAAAATATCAAAGTCACATATTCCATTCAGTGTGTTTCACCGCCGTTTAGCAGCCTATTCTGTGTACTGTGCAGAGTTGCAGAATAATAAGAAATACTGTTAAGTTTTCAAACTCAAATATTAAAGTCACATATTCCATTCAGTGTGTTTCACCGCCGTTTAGCAGCCTATTCTGTGTACTCTGTACAGTTGCAGAATAATAAGAAATACTGTTAAGTTTTCAAACTCAAATATTAAAGTCACATATTCCATTCAGTGTGTTTCACCGCCGTTTAGCAGCCTATTCTGTGTACTCTGCAGAGTTGCAGAATAATAAGAAATACTGTTAAGTTTTCAAACTCAAATATTAAAGTCACATATTCTGTGTAAGATGAAGAAGGCGGGTAAAAAGGGACGGGGAAGTGGACGTGATCCTGAAAGTTCAGGGCGCGGGTCAGGACGCGGAGAAACTGTGCCTGGTGCCAGAGCACAAGAAAGAAAGACATCCACCATACCTAGCTTCATGTGTAATTTTACAGGGCGTCGCAGGACATCACTCTCGAGGTCCGACCACTGCGAACAGGTGGTCGGTTGGATGACAGCTGATACTGCTTCCAGTCGGTTAAGCACCACCCTGTCTTCCACCAAGTCCACTCTCAGTAGCCAAGAGTCTGGTCAACATAATCCTCACTCTGATCATCCTTCCTCCCACCATACACGGTCTGGTCAAAGAAGTGATCCCACACTGGGATATAGTGAGGAGCTCGTCTCATCACCAATCCTTCATTTGACCCTCTCTCCAAGCACGCTTGCAGAGGAACATGACATTTTGTGCCCTGATTCACAACCTCTAGAGGCTACCCAATCACAAGAAGATGACAGATGTGAACGGCATTTAAGGTCAAAGGAAGTAGTGGATGATGATGATGATGATGAGACACAGTTGCCATTAAATCAACCACTATTTCCGTCTCAAGACCTTGTTGAGGAGAATGTTATACAGTTGTCAATGACTGAGTATGTGGTGGGATCAAGACTTGAGGAGGATGATCAGAGTGAGGAAGTGGAGGAGGACTTGGTGGACGATGAGGTGACTGACCCCACCTGGGAAGGTGTAGAGCCGAGCGATGACAGCAGTCCTGAGGGTGAGCCATCTGCAGCACCGCAACAGGCTGGAAGAGGCAGTGGTGTGGCTACAGAAAGAAGGCGGACCGCACCAAACCGGCCCGCAAATGTTCCACGGAGCACCCCCTTGCGTAAATCTACCTTGCCAAGGGGTAGGTGTTCCGCGGTATGGCGTTTTTTTAAGGAAAGTGCGGACGACAAAAGAATTGTAGTTTGCAACCTGTGCCACACCAGAATGAGCCGAGGCATGAACACTAGAAACCTCACCACCACCAGCATGATCCGACACATGGCATCCAAGCACCGTAGTAAGTGGGAGGAACGCCTGGATCGCCCATCTGTGTCTGCAGGCCACACCACTGCCTCCTCTTCCCCTGTTTTCGGTGCCGGCCAATCGCCTGTCGAAGGCGCAGGCCCGCATACCTCCCGCCCTGCACCTGTAGCATCTGAAGCACCATCAGCGACCACATCCACTTCCCTGTCCCAGCACAGCGTCCAAATGTCGTTACCCCAGGCATTTGAGCGCAAGAGAAAGTACCCAGCCACCCACCCACAGGCCATAGCACTAACCTCACACCTTTCAAAATTACTGGCCATCGAAATGCTGCCATTTAGGCTTGTGGACACTGAGTCCTTCCGCAGCCTGATGGCAGCAGCTGTCCCTCGGTACGCGGTCCCCAGCCGCCACTACTTTTCCCGGTGTGCCATCCCCGCATTACACCACCATGTGTCCCGTAACATCACCCGTGCCCTGACCAACGCAGTTACTGGGAAGGTCCACTTAACGACTGACACATGGACAAGTGCTTGTGGCCAGGGACGCTACATTTCCCTGACGGCACACTGGGTGAATGTCGTGGAGGCTGGGAGCAACTCGGACCCTAGGATGGCACGGGTGCTACCCACGCCGAGGATTGCGGGCCCTACCTCCATCAGGGTTTCCACCAGCACCTACGTTATTGGCTCCTCCTCCTCCGTTTCCACCTCCGAATTCTCTACACACAGCGCCACTCCCCCATCAGCCAGTAGCTGGAAGCAGTGTAGCACTGCAGTGGGGAAGCGTCAACAGGCCGTGCTGAAGCTGATCTGCCTTGGGGACAAACAGCACACGGCCTCAGAGCTGTTGCAGGGGATTAGTCACCAGACCGAGCAGTGGCTCTCGCCACTCAACCTGCAAGCAGGCATGGTTGTGTGTGATAATGGGCGTAACTTGGTGGCGGCTTTGGAGCTCGGCAAGCTCACACACGTACCATGCCTAGCGCATGTATTTAATTTAGTGGTGCAGCGATTTCTAAAAACCTACCCCAATGTGCATGATCTCTTGACCAAGGTGCGCCGCGTGTGTGCACATTTCCGTAAGTCATCAACAGCTTCAGCCGGCCTGTTGAAGCTGCAGCAGCGCTTACAATTGCCAGCTCACCGGCTGCTGTGTGACGTGAGCACGCGCTGGAACTCCACCTTCCACATGTTGGCCCGGCTTTGTGAGCAGCAGAGGGCAGTAGTGGAGTACCAGCTGTTACACGGTCGTCGCCTCTCCGTTCAACTTCCTGTAATCAGAAGTGAGGAGTGGGAATGGATGTCAGACCTCTGCGAGGTTTTACGCAATTTTGAGGAATCGACACAGATGGTGAGCGGCGATAACGCTATTATCAGTGTAACCATCCCACTTCTGTGTCTACTGAAACGCTCGCTGCTCACAATTAAAACCGACGCTTTGCATGTGGAAGAGGTGGAAATGGGGGAGGAAGAGCTTACACAAGGTGATAGCCAGAGCACCCTCACTTCGTCTTCTCAGCGACAATTGGAGGAGGCGGAGGAGGAGGAGGAGGAGGAGGAGGAGGAAGACACGGTTGCCTCCGCTACAGAGGGTAGCCATGGAACTTTAGTTCCATCTCTTCAGCGTGGGTGGGCAGAAGAGGAGGAAGAGGATGAGGATATTGAGAGTCATCCTCCTGGTGAGGACAGCGAAATCTTGACTGTTGGTACTCTGGCACACATGGCTGACTTTATGTTAGGCTGCCTTTCCCGTGACCCACGCGTTGTACGCATTTTAGACAACACGGATTACTGGGTGTTCACCCTTCTGGACCCCCGCTACAAAGAGAATTTCTCATCTCTCATTCCTCCGGTGGAGAGGACAAGCAAAATGTTGCAATACCAGAAGGTTCTTGTCGAAAAATTGCTCCAAAATTTTCCATCTGACAACGCTGGCGGCAGAGTACGTGCTACCTTGGCCAACCGAGAAGGGGAGAAAAGGGGAGCACACAGCAGTTCCGAGAAAGGCAGGGCAACACTCTCCAAGGCGTGGGACACCTTCATGACACCCCGCCAGCACCCTCACCCTGATGCGCAGCCTAGTGTCACAAGGAGGGAAAAGTTTTGGAAGATGGTGAAGGAGTACGTAGCAGACCGTGTCAGCGTCCTCAATGATCCCTCTGTGCCTTACAACTACTGGGTGTCCAAGCTGGACACGTGGTATGAACTGGCACTCTACGCCTTGGAGGTGCTGGCCTGCCCTGCCGCCAGCGTTCTGTCTGAGCGGGTATTTAGTGCTGCTGGTGGCATCATAACAGATAAGCGTATCCGCCTTTCCACCGACAATGCTGATAGGTTGACACTTATAAAAATGAACAAGGCCTGGATTTCCCCTGACTTCTCCACTCCACTGGAGGAAAGCCCTGGGGGAACATAAACTCACTTTATATATGTTATTTACAATGATGGGAATACTCTGTATTCCCATTCACCCCTTCCACCCAAAAAACGGGTATATGGTTGACTCTTAATCTTCTCATCCTCCTCCTCCTCTTCCATATGCCCTGGGATATAATTTTTATATAGGGCCAGCTCACCAGCGGGCCCTGTGATATAATTTTTATATAGGGTCAGCTCACCAGCGGGCCCTGTTTGACAATTTTTATATAGGTCAGCTCACCAGCGGGCCTTCTCATATAATGTTTTATTGGGTCAGCTCTCTAGCGGGCCCTCTCATATAATGTTTTATAGCGTCAGCTCACTAGCGGGCCTTCGCATATAATGTTTAGGATGGTCAGCTCTGCAGCAGACCCTCACCCATAATGTTTTAGATGGTCAGCTCAGCGCACGTTTCCATCTTAATCATGGCCTCAGTTCTGAAAATCAAGGAAATTTTTGGGAGAATTTGCCTCTGCGCACGTTTCCCTCTTAATCATGGCCTCAGTTCTGAAAATCAAGGAAATTTTTGGGAGAATTTGCCTCTGCGCACGTTTCCCTCTTAATCATGGCCTCAGTTCTGAAAATCAAGGAAATTTTTGGGAGAATTTGCCTCTGCGCACGTTTCCCTCTTAATGATGGCCTCAGTTCTGAAAATCAAGGAAATTTTTGGGAGAATTTGCAGATGATATACAAGTAAATATACAGCAAATTTTGTTTGGTAACAATTTTTCGCCTAAAGTCGTTTTTATTTTCCTTTTTGTGTGTTTTATGGTCAGTCTGTAAAAATGGCGTACTACGGGCGAAAGATCGTTCCCAGCAGCGATGTTGGAGTCCAAGGTGCATCCAGACATCCTCCCTATGCTGTCCCTGAACCATTTCTGTAGTGTTTCCATCTTTTTCTGCCCTTTTCCTATGGACCAGGCACCCTCCCCTCATCAGAGCAGGGGGTGCCTGGTGTAATGCTCGAGTCCTCCCATTGACTTCAATGGGGCTCGGGTGCTCGGCCGAGCACTCGAGCCTCAGGGGGTGCTCGGTCAGAGCACCCGAACACCCGAGCATTGGGGTGCTCGCTCATCACTAGTAATATGAACAATATAAGTGCAGAACAGTGGAGGTGGTGATTAGTGTTTTCCATACAGCCATATATACACTATTATGCAGTCAGCCAAAATATTGATAGGTACTCCTACCTACCACATTGAGCAGTGGATGCTTGGATATACTTTTTTTTTTATATATTCTCTATATTGTTGGCCACTTTTACATTCTTTATTTTTTCCATTTTTTTCCATATAACGGTATATTAAATAGGGATAGAGGGACTGTAGATAAGTTAGTTTTTCTTTGTTTCTGCCATTGTATTTAGTGGACTCGGACACTCGATTGAGTCAGTGGCAGGACTCTTTTGTAGGACCTGAGCCCAGCACATTGGTTTGAGATTGTATATTGCACCAATCTAAACCAGAGCAGAATTTTTTCTGTATATTGATGTCACTTAATAGCAATTTAGGGACACTTTGGAGACATCTTGTCCTGATTTGTGGACTTGAGGTCACATCAAGTTTAATAACCACAAGATGTGACACATGATGCCTCAGGCTCTTTTGATATCTTTTGTGGGAATACCAGTTGAAAGACAGAGGAGAGTTGAGCTGGAGGTTTGTACCATTAATATATCATTTTTGTTCCACATGTATGATCACCCCTTTTTTATAAATGTAGCTTTTTGTTCGATTAAGTGCACTTCATGTGCAAGATGAACATTTTTTGTTTCATGTTTTGTTCAATCAAGCATGCTTTGTATGCACAAGCAACACGAATATTGAAATGTTTTTTTGATACAACAGATGTTGCATGCACAATTGTCATATTTTTAATCTAAGAAGCTTTCTACGGAATTCTGCAGTTGCAGAGATGTTGTTTGCAAGAGAGATGACAGAGTAGATGAGACAACTAGTGTACTGGAACCTTAGTATTGATACTGCTAGCAGCACTAAGGTTATTTCTGCTAGCTGTGTTGAGCCATTATTTTTTTATTATTCTTTATTTATGAAGCACCAACAGATTCCATAGCACTGTTTAGCAGTTTCCATGCATATCATAATTCATAGAAGGGTCGTGATGGAAGTCATTGCCTTCTACTAGTGCAGAATAAGAACAAATATCTGAATTTGAGGAAGCAGATCAGCCAGGGGAAGACAATGCAGCTGCTTTGGCTCTTGTTCAGGCTGAAACATTCAGCTGCCTCCTTCCTCTGACAACAAGGGAGTGGGGTGGACAGTGCAGAAAGTTCCCTCTATGTGTAGTATGATAGTGAATTAAAGATATATGTCAAAATATACAAGCAAGATTGAGATACATGATAATCATAAGGATATTCTCAAATAATAATAAATATTGTGTAAGCCAATGTAATTAACTTGTGCAATTTATTACACGTGTGATACTATCAATACAAAGTAACTGAAAATTAAAAAACAAAAAAAATGAATTAAATAACAAATAATATAAGCACATAGAGGAGGGACAATCTTATTTATTGTTCTCCTATCCTCATTGACTGTGTGCTTAAAGGGATAGTAATGTTTCATAATAAAAGCAGCTCTAATTAATCATCATAGTATTTGGACTTTGGAGAGTGTTATTTCAATTCTGTCAGAGTTGTAGTTCCAGAGTAATTGAATAACAAAGTGTCCCCCTCCCGCCCCTTCTACTGATGTCACACTGCTCAGCCAGAGCAGAAGGGAGGTGCCCAGGTAGACTGCAGAGAGGGACAATCTTCAATTAAGATAAGGGAAAAACCTGAAACGCTTGTCAAGGGGGGCAGGGCTTTCATTGTTCTCATATGAATAAGATTGTCCCCATCTGTTATCTGTCTGGTCTATAGACTGCATTCCACATCTGAGAGGAGATGGCTTACACTAGGTAAAAGGGGCGGGAGGGGGAAACTTTGCTTGTGAATATCTCATAAACCATAAAGGTTTGAGAGATAAGACATATCATTCTTAATGTTTTTTTAATGCCTACAAAATAAAATAAAGTTAAAACGAAGTATTACTATCCCTTTAAGCACAGTCCTTTTTTTTTTTTTGTTTTACTCTTGATGCAAGATCGCTCTAAAGATTCAGAGGTATAATGTAAATTGAGATTCTGACAGTTCGAACATAAGAGGGAGGTTTTTTTAAAATATAAACCACCTAAACATCAATCACACCACAGAGGTTTACCAACTACCCAATAACCATAGAACACATAAACTCTTAAGAATCAGACAGTGGATAATCTAATTTTTAGATTGAACAAGAATGTCTGTGTCACTGATTCAGGACGGTCACACCAGTATCCGGATAAGTGGGGTTTCTGTAGGATGTAGTCACAGAGGTGCTGTGTGGGAGGACTCTAGGTGCACAGTATGATAGACTAGAAGGCCAATCCAAGCACAACCTCAGCAGAGGTGTGATACCTGGGCAGATAATAGAAGTCTGCAGCAAGGTGATGTCTTTGCAGACAGATTGTTTCTGCAGTGATCAGATGCCTGGGTGAATAGCAGAGGTCCGCAGCAAAGTGATGCCCAGTAAGATAGCTGAGGTCTGCCACAATGGGATGACTGGGAAAATAGTAGAGGTCTGTAGAGAAGTGATGCCTGGATAGACAACTGATGTCTACAGCAATGAGATGCTGTGATGAGCTTCCTGGTCAAATAGCAGAGGCCTGCAGCAAAGTAATGCCTAGAAGGACAGCTGTTGTCAGAAGCCATAAGATGCCTTCGTGAATAGCAGAGATTTGGAGCAAAGTGATGTCTGTGAGGACATCTGAGGTCTCAAACAAGAGATGCCTGGGCGAACAGAAGAGGTCTGCAGTGAAGCAATGCCTCAGTGGACAGCTGAGGTCTGCAGCGATGGGATGCCTGAGCAAACACTAGAGGTCTGCAGTGAAAAGATGCCTGGGCAGTCAGCTGAGGTCTGCCACAATGAGATAGCTGGACAAATAGCAGAGGTCTGCAGCAAAGCAATGTCTGGGTGGATGGCTGAGGTCTGCAGCTATGAGATTATTAGGTCAACAGCAGAGGTATGCAGTGAAACAATACCTCAGAGAAAAGTTGAGGCCTGCAGCGATGGAATGCCTGAGTAAATACCAGAGGTCTACAGTGAAGTAATGCCTGGGTGAACAACTGATATTTGCAGAGATGAAATTCCTGGAACAGAGTCCAAACTCGAAGTCAGAGAAATAGCCAAGGTCATGGCAGAAGAAATTGCTGTTTTGAAGAGATCCAAGGTTCTACAGCAGGAAAACAACAGCAGAAAGTCACTAGGGGAACAATGAAGTCTCTAAATCAGGCAAAGGGGATAGGGCCAGCAGATCTTAAAAATCCCAATCCACCATACACAAAGAGGGAAAGAGAGAAGCGTGGGTCAAAGAGGAGTGTCAAACAGGTGAAAGTATGATAATCCACACCCATATGCAAGTTTTGGATAAAACACAACTAAGTGGGCCAATTGTTTCTTTTCTTCCATCAAAATGTATGTTTCTATAGTAACAAAGACAAGAGAACAGAAAACATTGCTTACATGGTAATGGTGATGATACATATGATTATGAGGAGAACAATTATGATGATTCTTGATATTTTGACAATGTTCAGTTATATTTTAGAATGGTCTTAGTGCTGAAAAATAATATTGTTGGTCAGTTACATTAACATGCCACCTGCTTCTTGCTGCGGCAAGAGTAATCCAGTACTCTCCATGTACTCTCCTTTGCTGTGGCCAATACTCAATTTATCAATAGTCAAATGAATTCTGAGGAAAATGGAGATTAAGAATTGACCTTCAATAATGTTATGGATGTTTTCATACAAAGCAGGAATTGCCTTGATTGCAAAGTAGCGATGGCCAAAGATGATCCAGTGTTATTGCATGGATGCCATTAGGTGTTTGAATGTTGCTGCTTCTACAAACTTAAACAGCACATTTTTCTGTGTCAATCAATTTTTAAAGTAAAGTGTTTCAGAACATTTCCTTGGAATGTGTTTTTAAAAATCTCCATTTCTTATGAAAACATTAATTTAAAATAGGGATACTAGCGAGATGAAAATTTCTGCCACTGCCAGACTTGTTGAAGAGGAGGACTCAAAAGCAGACAAGCTAATTGCTGGCTAATTATACAATTTTGCATTTTAGCTTCCTGCAGGGACATTTTACAGCCTGGTAGTATCCGAAATACACGGGGGCCTCCAAAAATAAAATTCCCATTGGCTTAAATGGAGGGGTTAAACCCCTTTGTTGATCCCTAGCATTCAAGACACTTAAAAGTCCCATTTAAATTAAAGGGGACTTTTATGTATCCCTATGGTGCAGCTGGTTTGCTCCAGAATTGCTCCAGTTTCTTAGTGTTTGTTTTAGCCTCAATGTATACAAATCTAGTCTGAAGGCTAGCAGGGATACTGAAAGAAGCTGAGCAAAAACTAGTATTGCTCTAAAAGAAGGTATGACTGTCAGCTGATGAAGGCCATCAGTATTTTATTCTATCTTATTCTAGTTTATTTTCCTACAGAACTGGATTAAAAATGATATGCAATCCTTTTTCCGTAGTAAGCTCTTTTGAAATTGTGAAATGGGAAACTCTCATTAAATGAACAAATATAATTCATCAATTTTTGTATTAAACATATGTGCTTTTATATCCCCTGAGCCATAATTAAGCAAAATGTCTCCTAAGCCGCTCCCTCTCTCTGCAGGCCAGAAATGTTCACATTTTAGATAGATTTGCAGTGTCTAGACAAATTAATTTATAAATATTGCCTCATGCAAAACACAACTTGATGTATTAGCTTTAACTGAAATAATGAAGAGGTACACAGTGCAACTTAATACTAATTAAAACACATTTGTGTATATTTCAGAAAAATGTCTTATGACCTGTTTGTTTCCTAAATACAGCCAAAAATTGACCCACAGAAATAATGTTCCTTGTTACATAAGTTGTCAGTCTAATTTGTCAGCACGTGGGTTTCCATTAGTATATGATGAAACTGCTGCTTTTAAAGGTGCCAGTTGGCATCTGGTTAGTATTGAGCACACTTAGAAGTAGAACAAGCAAAATATTTTTATATTTGAGAGAAACATTTTAAAACATATTCCCTAGATATTGTGCAATATATTTCTAGATAGATGCTCAAGTTGCTTGCTGGCAAGGAGACAGGAGGCTAAGTAGAACAGTGAAGTGTTTCATATTTGTGAAAATGAAGCTAGATAAAATATGATAAGTGAGTTTGTCATGCATGCTACTTTGCCACACCTTTATAATAGGAGCTGGCCAGCGGTGACAATAAGCACTTCCCCGTGCAGCTGATTAACAACCCTCCAGACCAATGTCTGGCCACAGTGGTCCTTGACAGGACCAGGACCCATCAGAGTCTCCATTCCTGCCTTGAATTTCACCATTCTTATTGAGGGATCCTGTGTAATGACAGCAGTGGCAAGTCCTAGTGTGGTTGTCTCACTTGGTGACGAGTAGTTGTGCATGCATTATTAAATGGTTTGGGTCAACACAGCTGTACTAGGGATGTCTGCAGTAGGACATGAGACATGTCTTGAGACTTCATGATAGAGAGAGATTCTCATGTCACGTACTGAAAGTCACATCCCAGTTGTGTACTGAAAGGTTCACGAGGTGGAGCTTATGATCTCAAGCTTTGGTCTGGCTTTGGCATATCATGAAATATCCCACACTGACATGTGGCATTAAATTCTTCACGGCTAACACCCGATCTGCCCAGCAGATGACATTTTATACAAGATACAGCACAAATCTTAACGAATCTTAAAGAATTGTGAAGCATCCACTGATAGCGTGGAAACACGCTGAGTGGTTTAGAGCAAGGGAGGATGAGAGCACACTGACTTAAAAAATCCTATCTGGGCTCTGTGTTTTTTCCTTAAGTTTTTTGCTGTATTGTGAATAAAATGTAATCTGCTGGGAAGATCGGGTGTTTGCTGTGAAGACCTTAATACCAAAGTTCACTGTGGGTTATTTCATAATATACCAATTCCAGACCACAGCTTGCAATGGATTAGAAGCTCCACTGCATGGACCTTTCAGTACGCAACTGGGATGCGACCTTTCAGTACGCGACATGAGAATCTCGTGCTGTCATGCAGTGTGAGATTCTCTTGTTGCTATTTTTATTATGGCGACATGGTTACTGTGTCATGTGGTCTCACTCTCTTTTGCGTGCAACCTTTTAAAGGGATACCCTGCCAGTGTGCCTTCTGATACTCAGGAGGAAGAAGAGGAGGAAGAGATGATGGCAAGTGTGACAGCAGAGGACCCTAAGTAAAACTTCCCATCTGCAAGCGGTCCCACCACACAGCAGCCAGAGAGTGTTGGGGGTGAGTTAGGGGGAGATGGTGAAGGTGATGATAATTGTGATGAAGCAGCTGGCGGTGGGACTAGCGTGACTGTTGTTGATCCTCCTGCTGAGATGGAAGGGGAAGAAATTATGCTGAGCAGCGAGACTACTGGTCAAGGGAGCCCACAACATTCCCCTGACCCTATGATTCCCCCAGCATTGTGCCTCTGAGACATGATGCTAAAGAAGGCAGAACTGACTAGCAGTATTATCATCAGCACAGATCAGCTGCATGTGCCTGCTTCTAGTGCTGCCAGTCTGCCTTCTTCACCTCAAGAAGAGATGGTAGTTGTGACCATAGAGGACCCTGTGTCACATTTGTCATCATCTCCAACAATTCTAATAGAGTAGCAGCAGCTGATGCTGAGTTGCAAAGGCCAGATGTTGGTGTATCTTAGGCACAGCAGGCTGATGATGAGCAGGCTGGTATGTCACAGACCCCCATGGCCACAGTGGAAATGGGATCCAGCAGCAGTTGTCATGAGGGACTAAGGACTAAGACAGGTTCCACTTGCCAGCAATAATCATGCTCCTAGTTCTAGTGTTGATTCTGTGGACATCTGCATCACTCTCTACCCCAGCCAGTGAAAAGGATTGTGGAAAAGAATAAAGAGGTCATTCTTCTTCATCTCCCCCCCCTCCCCAGGTCATGGGTGTAGGACTTTTTATATTGGGGCAGACACAGTGCTGTCATCAGTGAAACTAGGAAAGGAGGGAACTCACCTTGGCACTCATAACACACAAGAAATACAGACACCAGGACATTTATGTGCAGCAAACCCTCACAAAAGAAATCAGGAGCCACTGTTGCTGTAAGCCCTGTCTCTCCTCAAAGGCACAAAGAATCAAGGTGGAAATCTAAAAGGAAGAAGAATAGAGAATCTCAGCCTAGTCTGAAAGCTCAATGGCAAATGAAACACCTGGATCGACATCAGCTTCTTGCACTAGGGTCCGCATGCTGGAAGACATAGTGATGTCTCCTAGCCATCCACCTCCGTCATTGTTACCTCCCCCACCAGCTGATAGCAATTCTGTAGATGCAAGAATGTGGCAGCTCATGTCCACCCATTGCACATTGTTCGGTGCGTTTACCACACTAAGCAATGTGGCGGAGTATAACCACAGGAATGGAATCAAACAGCATCTGAGGAGATGGCAGGTAGTACTCATCATTATTATTAATTCTGCTAGTTGTCATGTGTACTTAGTGGCGCAGAGAAGGGTGCATAGTGACAGCAGCAGTACTTAGTTTCTGGGGGGATTATTGATTTGACATTGTGGACCTAAGCACCAAGGTATTTCTTTCAGTTGTGCCATTTGTTTTATGTGAATGCAGATGTGTCCATTGTTCTTCCCCTATTTGCTACATACACGCTGTGCAAATTGCACTTGCTGATTGAAAAAAAAACTGAGTCCAACAAATTATCTCAGGGCTTGTATTGTGCCTCTAACAAACCTGATTCCAACAAATCATCACTGCTTCCTCAGGACTTGTGTCTTTAACAAACATGAGTCCAACAAATCACTGAATCCTCAGGGCTTGTGTCTTGGCTCTAACAAGCCATATTCCTACAAATCAATTTTTCCTCAGGGCTAGGACCTCTAACAACAATTCTGTGTTCTAAAAATCAATTTTTCCACAGGGCATGTGCCTAACAATAGTCTTGTTAGGCACAAGCACTGTAAAAACATTGATTTGTAGGACTTAGCCCTACAAATCAATTGTTCCTCGGGGATTGGGCCTCTAACAACAAATCTAAGTCCTACAAATCATCCTCTACAAAATACTCTATCCCTTTAAGTATCAGCCTGCCCCAGTCGCAGTTTACATCAGAGGGATCCCTTGTTGAACCGGGAATCTGTTCGGACACCTGTCCATAAAGATAACTCTTAGAGGTGCTCCTGCTCTGTGTTGTTTTCGTAAAATAAGAACGAAGAGGAAACTTACCAGAGACAACCTACCTGGTAACCTTAGAATGTGGTACATTAATAGCCAGATCAGGGTCCATGATCATAATAGAAAAAGAAAAGCAATATCTCTGACAAAACTCAGACCCAAAGTAAGAGAAAGGAGATGCCAATACCAAGAAAAACTGACACTACCTACCAGGAACCAGCAGGGGCAGACCCAGGCAGCAGCTTAAACATCCCCAGGCAGAATGAATAAAGAAGGTCAGGTAAGGAAGCCCCAAGAAGAAAAACCCAACTGAAGAGATCAAAAGGATCCTACTCAGGGGTTTAAATAAGTTTAGAAGACTTAAAAAAGGCTTGAAATTCTCCCAGAGACAATGAGAGGTGTCAAAGCCGAATGCCCCCAACAAAGATAATGCTCACATCATGTGACGCTGCTGGATACAATGTCTGCATTCTGCTGCAGGATGAAACAGACAGTGTGACTGGAGAGCTGTAGCCATGATCCATCTCCCACCGCTAAGGAGACCTCTTTGCCTGTGAGCCCCAACAGGAAACATAAACAAGGAGTATCGCTGCCAGGTCTCTCACTCCAGGAAAGATAGAGTAAAAAAAAAATCTCCCCTCAAAGGGAGCTCCCATCCTCAACCATGGACTGGAATAAAAAAGATAAGCTACACTAGAAGAGGGAAGTTCTTATTTCGTTGGGAGTGCATTCCTGTCCAATCAGCCAAGGAAGGAGTTAACCCTTGAGTGGAGACTGATTAGATGTTGACAGGAAAAGCAGGCATTTGGCCCCTTTGCAAAGATGGATGTGGAACACTAACCTTGTACCTTTCAGATACAGCAGACAATTTTAGCTGCACATTATTGTCATCGCTACTAGTTTGCACTTCTTCACTATCTGAAGAAGCAATTAGGAAGAAATGTCTGTGTGGATGTACATATTCTAAATAAATCATAATTTTCTATGCTGGTGACATCATCCAATACCAAAGACTCCTCCTCAGCTAATTTCAGACTCTGGCACAGCTAAAACAAATGATGGTGATTAATTGTTTTCCACTAAGCATCTTCTTACTAGGAAATGTGGGCTGTTTGCCAGTAATTTAGACCCAGTCTCCAACAAAGCCACACCAACATCACCTATCAATGACTTGTCATCACCTTCACATTCTGCCTCTATCTCAGGATGTTGTTGTTATTTATGTGTCTGCATTACTAGGATAGTGGGGCTACTACAAGAACTGACTGAATGACTAGATTTTATGTGGAAGAAGTGAAAGACATATTTTTATTGTTAAGTTTGTCGTCGTCATCATCACACTCATAGCTTTCTTTCTACCAACTTTATTTGGATATGATTTGGAATTAATTTTTCATCGCACCTACTACTAGTAGCAGGCTTGTCTGTCATGTCTTCATTATGAATAGCTTCTGCAACCATCTCTGCAGTATATTTCATCTGACCACCACAATGACATCCAAGAAATCTTTCCCCTTACACCTTTGGTAGACATGATGATTATGAATAGTACCAATATGATAGATAATTAGTCAGTAAGCACAAAAGTCCCGACCTGTCTTACAAAAAAAAAATATGGAAATATATATATTTTTTTTCATAGCCTAGTATGACTCACTAGTAAACAGCACCTAAGCAGCACCTATGCACTATCTAAGCAATACCTGCACTCCCCCCATAGCTATCCAACATTTGGGATGTCGCACCTCTAGCTCTCTCCTCTTCCTAGCACACACTAACAACACAGCCTTCCCGAGACACCAAGGCACAGAGGGAAAAATTGTGCAGAAATATTTTAAAAGGTAGGAAAATCCACCTTTTTACACAGATTAGTGAATATTTTTGTTTGTGAAATTTTAGTACTGGGTGGAAAATATGCCGTTTTCCGCTTTGTTTGTTTTTTGGCAAAAAATTTCACCCACCCCGAGATAGAACATCCCATGTTGAAGATTACACTGCCTTACGCAAGGTTTAAGATTATGCTAACATTGTAAGATATATTTCTTATTACTTAGTTACATAGTAGTTTAGGCTGAAAAAAGACTTGTGTCCATCAAGTTCAACACTTTTAATATATAATCTTTACCATTGTTCCCCTTAAGGAACAGAGGGGTGTGCAACTTAATGTTTTGCAGTGCTTTGTACACAACCCTGGTCCTTAAAGGTTCAGTATACTTTTGTTTTGAAACAAAAATGTTGTAAGGTGTTTCCTTTGAGTAAACTAAGGGTACTGCCACTGCTGAGTTATGCATACAGTTTAAACTCATGTTTTATCATTAATAGTGCCCTCTAGTGGTCAATTTTCAGTTAGTTATTATTTTGCATTCTTTAGGAGAGGTGTGTTACTGACAAACAGATCTCCACACAATGGGATAGAAACTGCTGAGTCATGCTGTCAGTTTGTACTTTAAGGAAGTAAACCTGTTGTAATTCACTTCTTGATATTTGAACTATTATAACATTTAAATTAATAAAATAACAGTGGTGGGAGTACCCTAGTTTGATACGTTTGAAGGGGTGGAATGTAAATGATGCCTATTTTTTCCTTCAGGCTAGATGCAGAAAGCAAAGTGACACCTCATTTGATGCTGTGGGTTATTTTCTTTACAAAAATGGTATGGTTTGTCTACCTTTTTTCACTTCTATAGTTCTTAGAACCATTTTAGTACAGGCACATCACATTTGGTAAAATATAAGAAAAAATGCTTGCAGATGGTGTAGCTTTGTACTTCTTACACCTCTGCAGTAGTTAAGCTCATACCCATAGGGTGCCATTTTTCTCAGACAAACAATATCTACTGAGTAGAGTAGTAAACTGCATACTTTTCAACGATTTCAGTACCTTTGAGAGGGTGGAAATGCCTAATAATGTGCCACTTTCTGGATACATTTCTGCACATCATGCTACAGGTAGAAACACAAGTAAGCCCTCATTTGATCTAGTTGGATTTATTTTTTAGGAAATGTATGCTTTTAGGAGGTTATTTTGTTATAGGGTAATTATTCCTTCACCCTGCACATAGTGCATTCAGGTTATCTGCATAAAAGTGTCAGTAAAAGTTATGTTATATGCTGTTACCAATTTGGGGTCAAGGGGAAAGACATGCATTTCTACACCTATACATATTGGGTATCAATGTACTCATTTTTGTTTCATACTGTTTTGGTGCTGGATTCTGTTACAGGTGCTAAATGTTACCTCCCGTTTTATCAAAAATGTTCCTATTGAAGTCTATGGGGAAAACTGGAGATAAAAGCAGTGATAAAAGTAGCACCTGCAGTAGAATCCAGCCCATGGTTTGTTACTCTAAGCTTGCTTGAGATGATGTAGACTCATTTGTGATTTTCATGTAAATTTCTGAAACCTTCCTGAAAATCCCTATTTTTAACCCCTTACCGCCCGAGGACGTACATGTACGTCCCGAGAGGATGTCCCAGGTGGACAGAGCACGTACATGTACGTCCCGAGAGGATGTCCCAGGTGGACAGAGGATGTACATGTACGTCCCGAGCGGATGTCCCAGGTGGACAGAGGATGTACATGTACGCCCCGGAAGTCATTTAAAAAAAATTAAACAAAATGTTCGGCGGGCATTAAGTGCTGCTGCGTGAGCATGGCTGGTCACTAAGGGGTTAACAAAACTTCCTTGCTTCATTATTTCATTTAGGAAGAAACTTCAGACATTTTATGATTCATATATTAGTGTACTTTCAAGAAATATATACTTTTATATAATTATTAAGTTGTTTTGGGTAGTTTAACCATATAACCAATGGAATGTGCATTTTAAGTTCATAAAGTTAAATGTTTTTGATATTTTTGATAATGTGTGATATTAGCAGAATAAGTCATTTTTTTCATCTAATGTACTTATTACATTATCGATTGTTGAAAAGTTTATAATTTACTTCATGTGAGAAACCAAGAAAAAGATATATAGTTTTTCATATATAATTAGAAAGTCACCCTTGGAAATTATATCTAAACAGGTGTATAGTAAAATGCTGGAAAAGTACCTGACCTCCTCGGTGAACACAATTCTCCAAACCTCCAGCACTCAAAGGGTTAAATGAAAATTTAAGGAAATTGTTATGCACAGTGTTTATATTTGTTTTTATGATTGTGAGGCCTAAAAAATAAACATATTTATTTACAGTATCCTTCATTATACCCTTGATAAATCACATCAAATATGTTGGGGTGCCCAAAAAATTCCATTTATCATTTCATATAGTATATATTTTGGTGTTCATTCAGGAAATATGTACTTTTATTGGGCTGTTTAAGATTAGTTTTAGCATGTAACACCTTTTGTGCTTTTGTTAATTAAACATCAGTGCAGGCCATGCAATAGGTAAAACTATACATAACATAATATCAAAGTATTTTACCAGGAAGGATACATTGAGATTGTCTCTCATTTTCAAGTATGTCCTGGGGGGGGATAGATATTATTACCCAATTTAATATTTGGAATTTTTGTACACAAAGTGTTTTTATTTCATGTGAGGCACCATGAAAAGGCTAAATTTGTTCTGAAAAACAATATGGTTTTTCATATACATGTAGATAGATAGATAGATAGATAGATATAGACTAGTAGTGCCGCCTGGTGGCCTCGGCAGCTGCCCCGGGGGTGGGGACAGGCGGTGGGCTGTTCGGGACACCCTGCTCCGGATCGGCCATGCCTTAGACTGGGGGCCAGCATGTTCTGGCTGTGTCTACTGTATATGTGCGTCCTACACACACAGGAAGCTTCTCAGCCTAGCAAATTATGTTATAGGATAGATAGATAGATAGATAGATAGATAGATAGATAGATAACTAGAAAGTTACCTCAAAGAATAGTACCTAGTCTGCATGCAGATGAAAACGTTATCCATTTTGGATAAAATGCAGCAAGCATGCATGACCCAGTACCTTCACAGCATTTGCTAGGCTTCTATTACTTTTTGAAGAAATGTCTTAGAGATGTCAGTTCCATAGGTTGATGCAAAGCAGATTAAAATGCATTGCCCATGTTTCCACATTTGACATCTGCAATATTTTAAACTACACAAATATTTTGAAGCCACTGTGGCCTCTGCTATTGATACATATTATAGCATCATTTATGGGTAGTAAAATTTGTCATTCATGGTCCAGAGACATATATTTAAAACCATGTGCAATAGACATTTATATAGTGTAAAAAGGACTGAAACAGATTGGACACTGTACAGTTTCTTAGGAATGATAATCAATTATAGCTTATTTATTACAGCTGTCACAGTATGCATCATGATGTCACATGATTCTGCATATTATTGTTTAATGTATTTATGTTACATTTTAATTAATTGCATTCTCAAGCTGATTGCAGTATCATCACTATCAAAGTCTTTACCAGAGGAAATATGCTAATTGATTATATTTGCATATTCATTGTGCTGATGAATGCTGACCACCTACCAACACACAAGCACACACACACACACACACACACACACACACTCTCAAACAAATGCACATATATACACACACTATCAAGAACAACCTAGCGTGAGCTACTTATATGAACACACTATATATCGGGAACTAGAATCAAGTTGCTAGTTCTGCACCTGCCTATTGCCTAACGTTTTTACATTGAAAATTCTAGCCTTAACACTGCTTGTGCCAGGGAGGAGGAAAGTGTGAGAGTGTATGGGTGGTTTGTTGCTTTCTATTCCTCTGGGCCTTGCTTAATATCACCATTTGCTAAATAAGGCACAAAGAAAATGATGTAACTTTACTCCATTTCCAGAGTATGCGATAGAGGAGGATTTCATAGATTGTTCACATTATAGTCCAAATGGTGGAGTGTACATGCCAATAAAGCTATCAAACACACTCATCCCTGCCCTGGAGTGCAGCAGAGGTTAACATCTTAGAGAAGAAAAAAGAACTGCACTGGTGAATTCATACATTCCACTCATATGTTCCAAAAAAGAAGTAAATAAAAAAAACATAGCAGGGGCCATCCCCTGGTCTACGTTTGATGACTCAAAACTTACTGTTCTTCAAACTCATCAGCTTCTGTCTAATAAATATATTTAGTTAAAAATAATCTATAAATATAGTGAATGTAAAAATGTTAGAATCGAGGAATAAAACATGAGATAATGCCTAAACAAAAGGTAGACAAAATCTAGTGTAAAATGTAGGTAAAAAATTATAAATAATCTTAACTCTGTGCATTTTATGATAACATTGTCTTATACACAACTTCATCGGGAGTTTCAAAAGCTTAATAAATAAAATCATACATGACTATCAGTTTGTCTTTTCAGCCCCACCTACTGACAGTACTGTATTCATTATTACATATTTTCCCCCGTAACCCAGTGATCATCAAGTCTCTTATCATCCTTATATAAGTAATACGGTAATACGGTAACTGGGCAAATTACCCATTTATCCATCGTTATTTGGACTACCAAATCATGTAATTGTGGACTTGAACAAGGTGGACTGACAGTAACCAGGTACTGCAGGGAAATGAAGATCATAGGCTCCCTTTACAAAGCCCCCAGTTATGTCCCACCCACACTTATGTTCCACCCCCCAGTTATCTATCCAGCTTAATGAAGTAAGACAAGTGACACCACAGTGATTACATCTGAATTTAAGCTATACTAGTAGTACCATAGAGCTTACTATTAAAATGTAATTACACATCTGATACCACAAAGTTTACAGTTGAAATTAAGCTGCAATAGTGAAACACAGAGATTACAATTGAAATGAAGCTACAATAGTGATTCCATAGAGCTTACAAATGGAACAACACGTTATATCACAGAGCTTACAACTGAAATGGAGCTACACTGGTGATCCCACAGAGGTTTCAATTGAAATGGAGCTACGATACTAATGGAGCTTTTTAAGCTCTATCGTGTCAGACCCTTTTCCTACCTTACCTCCTTTTTTGCCCTCTTCCTCCAGAGCGGGTGGTATGCTTAAATTTACCACCCTCTTCAAGCTGGTCATTCAGAGCTGCCTGGGTGTCCTTAGGGTTGTCTGAGTGGCTTGAGGGCTGGATTGCTAGCGTGATGGCTGGCTGAGTTAAGGGCTGGCTGGCTGGCTATCTGGTCAGCCTGATGACTGAATGGCGTGAAAGCTGTTGGATTGTTGGTCTGAGGGCTAATGGGCAGGTCTAAGAGTTCGTTGACCTGGGGTCTGGCTGGGTGGTCTAAGGGTTTTCTGGCTGGCCTAAGGACTGGTTGGCTGGCCTGAGGGCTGGCTAGCTCCCCTGAAGGCCAGGTGGTTGGCCTGAGAGCTGTCTGGCCTGAGGCCTAACTTGCCTAGGGTTTGGCTCACTGGCCTGAGGGCTGGTTGGTTGTCCTGAGGGCTACTTGGTTGTCTTGAGTGTAGGTAGCTGGACTGAGATCTGATTGGCTAGCCAGAGGTATGATGTGTGTGGCCTGAGGGCTGGGTGTTTAGCCTGAGGACTGACTGGCTTTTGTAGACTCACTGAAGAGATGCTTTATGTGTGAACTGCAAATTCTGGTGGGACAGTAGGATAACATTTGCTGGATTGTTATAATCCAGTGCATGCTGAATGACCTAGTGGCTGGAGAAACCTCACTACGATGTGAGTACCTGTCAAGGGTAGAATGCTGGTGACAGCTATCTGTATCCAATAATATGTGTTCATTTATTATTTAAACATCTGAGTGCCTGGGGAGTGATACAACATGTGACACTAAAAAGGTTAGTTAACACTTTAGGTGTGATGAACCATCAAGCCAAGTCTAGCCAAGGTCTGGGAAGTCAGAGAGTAGTCAATATGACCCTAAGGGCGAGATGTTCAAAAAATCATCACAATGAAAAAATTGTTGTATCATGAGTTGGTGGTAAAAGAAGGACAATATTTTCAGAAGTAAATCCGTCACATTTGAAAATTTGTCATAAAGAATTAAAAATGACTGCACGAAGATCTTGATAAACATTGTTCTTAAAAATTCTGATGTTAAAAATGTCTTTGATTTTGTTTTTGAAATGAAAATTTCAAGAAACAAAGACATTTTTCAGCTTTAAAACAACAAATTTTCAAACAAAAACGTATTTTTACCAGTTAACTCCATAGTACTGCTTCTTACTCAAGCTAGCAGTACTTTAATTTCTCTTCTCCAAGGTTAAACCATTTTTATTTTGTAGGGAAGAAATGCTAATCAGACAAAAAAGTAAGGTTAATATTTTTTTGTCTGAAAATACCTTACAATATGACAGTAGATTAAAACACATCCGGTTTTAAGACTGCTTTTTCCCTTTGACTGAGATGATGGAATTGGATGCAAAAAATGACAGTAATATGTCTGAGAATTAACTGACCGAGGCATAAGAACGTTTTTATTCTGATAACCGACAATTTTTTTGAGCATCTCACACTGAGTCTTCATTTAAAAGTCTTTCTTTCTTGATGAATGAAGATGGCATCCGTGTTTTAAAGGCTCTCCTGAAGCTATGATGAAGACTACTCCACTAAAAAAAACCTGTTTGAAGTGAAGAATACTTGGAGTTTGTCTGTCTTTTCACTTTTCCTTTGATAATGGATGTTGAGATTTAAGCCTTTGAGTGCCAGAGAGCTATCCAATATATTGTGTTGCATACATCTCTGGCACTCAAAGGGTTGCATCTAAAGTATAAGAGCCCCCTAACATGCCAGATGCTGCTATTGAAGGTGTCTGTAGATACCACATTAATAGTAACTGATGTTCAACCTTGACAAAGCACCATTGTTGATCCGGACGATCCTCATAAAAGATATTTTTGATTTTCCCTGGTGGATTTCAGCTTGGATCATTATCCTACATGTGATACAGCTGGTTATCAAATTCTCTATAATGTATTTTTCTAACATATCTATGTCGCCCAAAACATCCTTTCAAGAAAAGGAATTCCACAGCCTTACTCCCCATGGTATAGAAATAAATATTTATTTTTTCCTTTTTTGTATTTCAGACTTCCATTCCTCTGATAGCTTTAGACATATTGGTACCTAGTAGCCATTTGCTCCAGTGGACTCCTCTTTTCTAGTTTAACCCTTTGAGTGACAGAGAGGTATTCAACACATTGCTTTGCAATGCATGGGATACCTCTGTGGCACTCAAAGGGTTAAATAAAACCCAGTTTTTCTCTCTATGACTAAAATCTGTATTCCATGTCTCAGTTCCTTTTTCATTTGTTATATGTTTTAAGTATTGGTGTAAGAACTGTTCTCAGTATTCCATGTGAGATCTAACCAGAGATTTATAGATTATTAAAATTATGTTCTTGCTTTTCATTCTACTCGTGAATAGGTGATAGTATCGTATTGGCTTTTGCTGCAGCTAACTGACTTTGCACTGGTGTAGAGTCTGTTGTCTACACAAATACCCTCCCTCTGACAAAGGCTCTTCCATCAAGTGTGTAAGAGGCTTGTTTTTTTCAACAGCACAAATGCATAATGTTACATTTATTAATACTGAACCTCACTTGGTATTTACCTGCCCATTACAAATCATTCTACAGAGAAAACAAATACTCTACGATGTATTATTTTGTATTTAATTCATTTTTATCATAGCAGGCATATAAAGAGCTAGTCTGAGATTTTCTCAAGTGGTATCTTGCTTCCCTGGTCTTAACAGCACATTGTGTTACATTTGTTTTTTGGAATTTTTCAAATATGCAGCATAAACTGGAGGCCCTTAGCAATAAATCTTATCAAATGTTATTGTATGCGTACATCATATAGCAGTTACATATTTTCAGTAAAAATTTTTTTGAAAATGGTAACTTCTCTTTTAATAGAATAATGATATTAAATAGTACATTAAAGGGACAGTAATGTTTCACAATAAAAGCAGCTCCAATTAATCATAGTAGTTGGGCCAAGGTGAGTGTGATTTCAGTTCTGTCAGTTGTAGTACAATAGTAATTGAATGATAAAGTATCCCCCTCCCACCCCTTTTACTGATGTAACTCTGCTTACCTCAGAGCAGCAAGACTGTACAGATGGATCTCAGAGAGGGACAATCTTCCGTGAGCATAAGGAAAAACCTATCAAGGGGGGCAGGGTTTTCATTGCTCTCACAGTAAGAAGATTGTCCCTTGCTATGAGCTGTCTGGTCTCAAGATGAGATTCCACATCTGAGGGTAGGTGGCTTACACTAGGAAAAAGGGGTGGGAGGGGGATAATTTATCATTCAATTATTCTTGAAAGACAACCCTGACAGTATTGGTATAACACTCTCCATGGCCCAAATAAAATGAAGACTAATTGGAGCTGCTGTTTATGTGAAACATTACTATCCCTTTAAAATATGTGAATCATTTCATTGGAAAGAATTCTTAGAATTTATTTTAAGATATTGCTGAAAGTCATATCTTTACTAACATACTATTATTTGTGCAATTAACTTAAAAGAGAAAAGGAATTATGTATATTTATACAATGATTGGCACATCTATGGGTAAAAGTAAAACATGCTTTTGATCATTGAAAACCTTAAATCACCTGCCAGTCAGTAGGTGAACCACTTGCACCCATCCATCTCACTTCAGGTTAGATTAGGGGCTAATTGTTTTAAACTGCAAAAGCAAAGCAAATTAATGGCTCAGCACCAAGTCCCATATTAGTGAATATGCAGCCGCAGAGCTCAGGGAATCGTCAGTCTTCTGTTCCCAATTTACAGGGACAAAGAGAGATGTGTGTGACAGGCCAGGTCAGAAAAAGTTCACTCATTTTTACATCAGAACACATGCAGAGAAATATCTGATTGCAGTAATAGCTTTTATTACTTTTAACATGTATTCACTTAGCCAAACAGGTGAAACTGATTTATGCCAGGTTTTACAAGCCCAGAGGCTGAGATAGAGATGAGGTTTGCTGTGACAAGCCCAGTCTTCTTCTGGTTCTCATCCCAGTTTGATATTTGTGAGAAATTCAATTTGAAAAAAGCAGCCTTTTCAACTTTCAGGCAAGCTAGGATACTGGAATCAAAACCAGATGTACTTATCAAGTCTAAAAATAACAAATACACAGGAGGACCACCAGAGCAAAGGATCGAACGAATCTTATGAAATTCTAGAACAATGCATAATAATGTTCACCGCAGCACTAGGTCTGAAGTGAGAGATTTTTCCCTTTTTTATGCCATTCCAAACAACAACAGCATTGTACAGCAGTCATTTGAGACTGTTTAACCCTTTAAGGATCAGGGGTGCACTATACATTACTTTGCAATGCTTGTTCACCCTTCTGATCTTTTAAGGGTTAAAGCTAGAATGATTTCCTCCTGTGCTCTCTTCCATGGCTGCCAAATGAAGGTCTGTCCAAGTGTGCCCATAGCAGGGGATGGTTTGTTTTGGCAGAAGAAGCAGGTGCCTTCTAAGTTCCAAGATCTGAAGTGTCAGCAGTGACCTCAGGTCTTGGGTGGCCAGCTTCACGATTTCACTTCCCAGTGTCAGCTGATACTCCTGCCACCCACATACAATGGGAGATTTCAACAAGTTCAAAGATCACTATGAGTACAACTGAGTCTATTGCCACATCCCTGTGTTGCCTTGAAACACTTAGGGCATATTATAATCATGTATATAACACATAATTGCATACACATTGTAGCACAAAAAATCCAATAATCTATTCTAATGATGAAATATGCAAACATAGGAAAAAATAAAGAAACTATATATACAAAAAATAGTAATTTTTTCTTTTTCATTTTGTAACAGTGAAGCTGGTGTATTAAGAACAATTGCAGCAATTCTGGAGCAAACCAACTGCACCAAAGGGATAAATAACAATTACCATTTATTTACAATTCTCATTTGCTTTCATATGTTTTGGAGATCAGTCTAGTAATCCAAGGGTTAAGATCCTAGTTTAAGTCAAAGGAGAATATTAAGAATGCTTATATAATAATAATCCTTTATTTATATAGCGCACACAGATTCCGCAGCGCTTTACACTCATATTGGTTCCTGTCCCCATTGGGGCTCACAATCTAAATTCACCTATCAGTATGTTTTTGGGGTGTGGGAGGAAACTGGAGTACCCGGAGAAAACCCACGCAAACACAGTGAGAACATACAAACTCATTGCAGATGTTGTCCTTGGTGGGATTTGAACCCAGGACCCCAGCGCTGCAAGGCAACAGTGCTAACCACTGAACCACAGTTGGTTTGCTCCAGAATGATTCAAGTTATTCTTAGTACATCAGCCTTTGTTCAGCCTCAGTGATCAAAGTGAGAATTTGTCCTCTCAGGAAAGTATAAAATATTTATAAGATTACACCTCGTAATGATGTCTAATTTTCCCCTTGTGCCTTGAAATTCATAAACAGGAAGGTGGCCTGATCTCTGTGGAGTGACAGGAAGTGGTGTATTTCTCTCCTATGGGAAGATATCTAGTCTCTGTCATTTACCCCCTGACTAAAGAGCTCCAGTCTTGCTCTCCCTCACTTCTGTGCATGGTTTATTCATCATCTTTCCCATGTTTGTACATTTATGTTTCCTTAACATCTTAATTTCTACACAATACTTTCCTGTCTTCTCTCTAAATAGATCCAGTTCTTTCTCTTTATTCGTCTGTGCACAGCTCATGCTTTTCTCTCTTTATTCTTCTCTACACAGCTCATGCTCAGCTCTCTTTATTCATCTATGCTCATCTCCTGATTTGCTCTTTATTCATCTATGCTCATCTCCTGATTTGCTCTTTATTCATCTATGCACCGTTCTTTCCTATCTCTCTTTATTCATCTATGCACAGCTCCTGCTTATCTCTCTTTATTCATCTATGCTCATCTCCTGATTTGCTCTTTATTCATCTATGCACCGTTCTTTCCTATCTCTCTTTATTCATCTATGCACAGCTCATGCTTATCTCTCTTTATTCATCTATGCTTATCTCCTGATTTGCTCTTTATTCATCTATGCACCGTTCTTTCCTATCTCTCTTTATTCATCTATGCACAGCTCCTGCTTATCTCTCTTTATTCATCTATGCTCATCTCCTGATTTGCTCTTTATTCATCTATGCACCGTTCTTTCCTATCGCTCTTTATTCATCTATGTACAGATCCTGCTTATCTTTCTTTATTCATCTATGCACAGCTCCTGCTTATCTCTTTTTTTATCTATGCACAGTCCTTGCTTATCTCCCTTTATTCATCTATGCTCAGCTTCTGCTTATCTTTCTATATTCATTTATGCACAGCTCCTGCTTATCTCTCTTTATTCATCTATGCACAGCTCCTGCTTATCTCTTTTTTCATCTATGCACATTCCTTGTTTATCTCCCTTTATTCATCTATGCACAGCTCCTGCTTATCTCTTTTTTCATCTATGCACATTCCTTGTTTATCTCCCTTTATTCATCTACTAGTTGAACAGCCCGTTACACGGGCCACAGTGCCTCTGGCAGCCGGTCGCGGGGCAGTCACGCGCAGTAGAGACTGCCGGCGCCACTGCTGATACAGAGCTGGACGCTCCTTCGGAGCACCCAGCTCTGTATCAGCCGCAGCGCAGGCAGTCTGTACTGCGCATGACTGCCGCACGCGCAGAAGTGTCTACTGCGCGTGTCGGGCGTTACACACAACTTAGCGAATTATTATATAGGATGCACAGCTCCTGCTTATCTCTTTTTTCATCTATGCACATTCCTTGTTTATCTCCCTTTTTTCATCTATGCACATTCCTTGTTTATCTCCCTTTATTCATCTATGCACAGCTTCTGCTTATCTTTCTATATTAATTTATGCACAGCTCCTGCTTATCTCTCTTTATTCATCTATGCACAGTTCCTGCTTATATCTCTTTGTCTCTGCACAGATCTTGCTTATATTTGTATTTATCACTTCACAGCTCCTGTTTATCGGTTTATTTCTCTGCACAGCTCCTGCTTATGTCTCTTTATTCATCTTTGCACAGCTCCTGCTTATCTCTCTTTATTTCTCTGCTCAGCTCCAACTTATCTCTCTTTATTCAGCTACACATTGTCTTTTCTCTCTTTTTTCACCTCTGCACACCACCTTATCATTATTTAATAATCCATGCACTGCTCATGTTTATCTCTGTTAATTGATATCTGCACAGCTCCTCCACATCTCTTTTAATTGATTTCTACTCCATATCTCACTTGTTTCATATCTGCATAGCTCGTGATATTTCTCTATAATCATATCTTCACAGCTCCAGTTTATCTTCTTTTATGCATCTTTGTACAGCTCCTTCTTATTGTTTTTTATTCAACTTTGCATAACTCATACTTATCTCTATTTACTTATTCCTGCACAGCTCATGCTTATCTCACATTATTCATCTTTGCACAACTCTTAAATCTATCTTTTTATTCATCTCTACACAGCTGCTGTTCATCTCTCTTTATTCACACTACTGCATAGCGCCTGCTTATCTCACTTAAGTAACCTCAGTACCGCTCTTCTTTATCTCACTGTATTTATCTCTGTGTAGCCCCAGTCTATCTCTCTTTATTCATCGCTGCACTGTCCCAGTTTATCTCTCTTTATTCACGCTACTGCATAGCGCCTGCTTATCTCACTTATGTAACCTCAGTACCGCTCCTCTTTATCTCACTGTATTTATCTCTGTACAGCCCCAGTCTATCTCTCTTTATTCATCTCTGAACTGTCCCAGTTTATCTCTCTTTATTCATCTCTGCAAAATCCCTGGATTATCTCTCATTATTCATTTCTGTGCAGCTCCTGTTCATCTCTGCACAGTTCCTGGCTATCTTTATTTATATCTGTACAGCTCCTGCAAGTCTCACTTAAATCATCCCTGCATTGCTCCTTATCTCTCTTTATTCATCTCTACATAGTTCCAGTTTGTCTTTCTTTATTAATCTCTCTGCACAGCTCTGGGTTATCTCCCTTTATTCACCCCTTTACATCTCCTGTTTATCTCTCTTTATTCATATCTGCGCAGTTCCTGGTTATCTCAATTAATCTCAGCATCACTCCTGTGTATCTCGCTTTTTTCATCTCTGCAAAGTTAGTGTTATCTCACTTAATTCATCTCTGCTTCACTTCTGTGTATCTCTCTTTATTCCTCTCTGCTCATGTCCTGTTTATCTTTTTATTCATCCCTTCATAGCTCCTTTTAGCTTCATTCATCTCGGTACAACTAATTTTTACCTCTCTATATTAGTCTCTGCACAGTTCCTGGTTATCTCTTTATTAATGTCTGTTCAGCTCCTGTTCATCACTCTTTATTCATCTGTGCACAGTTCAAGTTTCAGTATAGATACCGATTAATTCTATGTGTTAGTTTCTGCACAGCTTGTTTATATATACACTGTGGCTTTCATAAAGCAGTTGACCCACGAAAAGCATAAGCTTCTTTATGTTTATAATGTTTTTATTATATATTGTAATATTTAAAATGTTTTTATTAAATACAATTGGATATTTACAAACATAAGGAATCTTCTTCAATCAATGGGGTGTAGCAGCTGAAACAGTTTGAGATACACCAAGTGGAGATGATGCGATCTCTCCACAAGCCTGATCTTAAGGTTTGGTTATCCCCCCTTGCTGACCCTTTCTACATGTGTGTACATTGACATTATTTTATGTTTTTGCTTATTGGTACTATTTTACACTTTTGGGCACCCCCTCTTTTTTCTTGTGCATTAGTATATAGTTTGCTGTTTGGAGAAGACATGCAGAGGTGGACCAGCCCTATTCTCTATCAAGAAGATGCACAATGTCCTGTTTTCCGGTGAGGAAAAGTACCCAGTTCTGCTTTTTTCACTGCCTTTCACATATGTGATTGACAGCCTGTTTGCTTGTGAGTACCAACGAGTGTGTATCTACGTGGTGGTAGATTTATTACACCAGGGCGCTTCCTTGTGCTCCCATTGTGTTTACCTTGTTGTATTTATCTCTATTTATCTTTGCAAAGTTCCTACTTAATGGTGGAACAAGTCAGTTGAGAGACCAGGTGCAAGACAATTGTTGGGCCCCCTAGCAGCACACAAAAACTGACCACAGCACCCCATCCCCAATTAGAAGCAGACACGTCCATGTATATGTATGTGCTACATTCACATACAGTTCCGATACAATGTCAGTTAACCACATGTGGAACAGAGGGGTGTGCAACTCTATCAAGGAATTAATGAGGAAACAGCAGCCGTACATTTGGCAAAACGGCTGCTGCAGTTCCCATTTTAAATCATGATGAAGGACTCAGTTCTTCATCTATTGACCCCTTCGGTGGAATGGCCAAACTGACCATATTTTAAATGGATCCAGCTTATACTCCATTATCCCTGGCATGATCCCCAGACCACACTCCACCCTCCTGCATTACTCTACATTAGCATGCTGTTTCAGTTGGAGCTGAAGGTGAACTCTAGAAGATCGACAGCACGCACTGAAAGTGTAAGAATCAGTGCAGAATAACAAACAGGTAACTTGATATATGTTCTCCGCATATCCAACTAAGGAGATTGGGATTACTGCAGAGATCAGAAGCGGTTGCTGATAAGCTACGGACCCAAGGTAAATCCTGTTTGTTTAGTATCTGTATCTAAGTGCCTGGAAAAAGAGTTCAAATATTAGCACCCCATTATCCTGCCCACTTAATAACAAGTTGCATTTGACTATACCTGTTCATTGAACATTATAATGAATACAGATATTGAGGTGCTATGATATAAAGAGAGCGTTGAAAGGCAAAACCTTTCAAGAATCTTGATACTTCTCTACTGGAATCGTACACACAGTATTCCTAATCATCGTTTACATTTAACTTTTGGATACAAACCACATATAAGGGACTCTAGAATACTATATCGATATATCATTAATTATATATATATAGCTCCGGAGCATATTCTAATATATATTCAGAATATAGGAATATGATATATTAGCGCTTATGAATATTAGATATCATTAGTATTGTTGTGTTATACGTTTTTAAATGATCTTAATACATTTTGCATTGTGACAAATTTTGCATAGTGATATATACACTAGTGTAAAAGCCCGTGTTCACGGGACAAGGTCTGGGTGATGTTAACCCTTTCAGTGGCAGAGGGGTACGCAACACAATGCTTTGCAATGCATTGCGTACCCCTCTGGCACTCAAAGGGTTAAGAGGCCAGTCCTGCTCTGAGTCCTGCCGCCGACGCAGTCAGGCACTGTAGAGACTGCCCGAAAGCACAGAATGCTCCCAGCACAGAATGCTCCCAGCACAGAACTCCCAGCATTCCTACACCTCCCAGGATTCTGTGCGTTCCGGTCAGTCTCTACTGCACATGACGGCTTCTGACAAACATCCTAGCAAATTATTATATATATATATATATATATATATATACAACGACAAGTAGCTTGCACTCACGTAACTCAATAAACAGTTCACAACCGGGTGCAGTTCAACCATATGTAATCATAAATATCAAAAAAGAACCCACTCACGGTAAACATGAAAAAAGTGTATTCAATAAAATATCATATTGCACAAATTCATAGCAGCAAAGTTTCGGTCCTCTACACGGGACCTTCCTCAAGCTAAAAAAGCTTTTTTAGCTTGAGGAAGGTCCCGTGTAGAGGACCGAAATGTTGCTGCTATGAATTTGTGCAATATATTTTATTGAATACACTTTTTTCATGTTTACTGTGAGTGCATTCTTTTTTGATATTTATATATATATATATATATATATATATATATATATATATATATATATATATATATATATAAAAGCATCCTAGTATAATTTGCCTATATCCGCTGAGGATCTCATTGTACCTCATTTCCTTCATCACTGCCTTTGCATTAATTCATTAATTCCTTTGGCTAGTTTAAAATTCCACAGACATCTAAAACCCAGCTATTTTTTTTTCTTGGCTTTTTGTTTATAAGACAAGAAGCACGCATAGTATTATTTTTCAAACAAATCATTTTTCATTATACCATTAGACACACTTATCCGGTCATTTAATAACCTTTTTCTTTAAACTACATAGATAAATAGGAGGGCTAGACTACAAATTACTTCCATAAACTCCAGCAGGTGAGAATTCCAAGCCGTGGAACAGAGTTTGAGTTCTAGTGATTTTCAGTTTTCATACTGAACTAATGTGACGTTTTGAACGCACTGTTGCTCCACATGTTATAATTTAGCTTCACCTACAATATCTGCATCTATGGGCAAAACTAGAAGAGCACATTTGTATTTTATTATTTAATGTTTATCTTTCAATTATGACTGAACCATGACATTTCTGTCTTGACTGAATTTAATAAAGGATCATACTAGATGCCACACATATCGTGCATGAGCGCACACATATACACATACACACACTTAATATTTTCACAGCTTATATGTAATGATTGTTTTATTCCAGTGGACCTTGACCCATTACCTTGGCTGTCCCCTGCACATGATCAGCACATCACTAAAGATTATGGGCATCAGCATCTACCAGAGGATTTAGGTTTTTCTGCAGTGCATACCTCCTTTGTAGATACCGTTTCTATCATATATATATAGCAAGTAGAATATAAGCACGCACAAAATATTCATAAAGCAATACATAGTTACTCTCCACTCATCATGTATCATGTATATCATCCACACTGAACTTGCCTTGTCTTCACAAACAAGTATTTACAATACTGGCATATTATCTTGACTAATATATATCAATACAGTATTCTCAGTAAGACATTCTGGATCTAAACTCATGTAGGGCTGATATTAGATCCAGAATTGTGTTCCCCGTGACATGTTTTATTCCCAAAGTGAGGGTATAAAGCTTCATAAAGATCTGATTTGTCAATAATCAGTAATAAAATGTCATTATCCCTGGGGTCATGCAGTGATCTTTTTTGATCCTAGTTCATTTGGACATTTAAGCAGATACAAATCAGCTGCTCAGCTCTAAATAAAATATCAGCTAAAATTATTATTTAGTAATCTAATACCTAGTACTTTCATATATCATTATTAACCATTAGAGAGAGATAGCACCTGGCTCTCCAGGGGTTAAAATCTCATTGTCTTCACAGACAAGCGCCCAGTACATGTGACTAAAACAAATCTATGTGCTATTAAATGTAATATTATATTGTAACCATCCCTCTAAAATATTAACCCCTTTGATGCTACTAGTTGGAAACTCAAGAGTTTTTTAAAGCCTCAATTAATTTTCTACCAGTCTTTTTTGACATCAAAACAGTTGATGGTTGGTTGCAAGTCTCTGGTTTAATAGTATACTTTATGTTTGCATTCTTTGTGTAGTGATTAACGTGCTTGCCTAGTTTGGCCCTGACAGGAAACCATTTGAAGTAAAATAGGGAATCCTGAATAATGTTGAAAATGAAATCTCTTTTTTGTAAATATTTTGATACAGGAATTTACGGAACAAATTACAAAAAAAAAAAATTACTTCATCCTATATAATAAAAGGCCAGAAAGTTTGTCATGATGCAGTCATGCGCAGTAGAGACTGCCCGCATTCGGTCAGTCTCTACTGCGCATGATTGCATCAAGTGAGTGAGGTGGCACAATCGGGTGCAGCAGTGAGGTAACAACAGTACGCAGAGCAGGTCCAGTTAATGTTAACCCTTTGAGTGCCAGAGGGGTACACAACGCACCTCTGACACATAAAGGGTTAAGAGGCCGGTCCTGCTCTGCATCCTACCTTTACCTCACTGCTCCACGGCTCGTGCACACAGGGTTTTACACTAACTTTATATAAGGTAGCAATTAATATCCCCTGTTTTTATGCAATCAACTAATTGTATCTCTATTGTTAGGTGCAATGATGATAGAGACTATAATCATTATTTAACCCTTAAAGGATCAGAGGGGTGCGCAAAACATGTGACTTATACTTACACGTGAGAGAGATGTCAGATGTCAGTCTCACACCTCATCATCAGAGTCAGATGTCAGTTTCACACCTCTCCTCTTACTGACATCTGATTCTTATACTTGAGACTGACACTAGATATATGTTTGATACTTATAACTTAGACATATAACTGACACTTACAACTGACACATATGTCTGATACTTGCAATTGAGGCATCTGTCTAATACTGATAACTGAGACATATGTCTGATACACAGAGTACATCTCATACCTACAAATGAGACATACGTCTGATACTGTCAACTAAGATGTGTCTAATACATACAACTGAGCTAAAGCTGTATACCTTGTTCATTAACTGTTTTTTGCTTCATTTAAGATTATTAAATCTTTCAATGTCAAACTGCACACCACTGGAACTCAAATATATGTGTGTGTGTGTGTGTGTTTGTGTGTGTGTGTGTGTGTGTGTGTGTGTGTGTGTGTGTTTGTGTCCTTGATACAGCAGTAATCGAATGGCTATGATCCACATATGATGAAAATTTTAAAAATGGCAAATATCAAAAATGAGGGCAGGTGATGTATTAAATAGCATTTATTCAACTGCCATAGACCTGAGTAATTAATATACAAAAGAATCCTGAATACTAAACATTCAATCCATTGAAATAGCATTGAACAAAGAAGTTGTGCAGCAGGCTTGATGCTACACAGTTAATAAATTATTTTAGTGATAGACAAGAAATGTCCTTCGATAAGAGGTAAAGTTTAACATCTAGCCCAGCTTTGGGAGTTACAGCTGCTTAACAACTACTTTCTTCAATATTATTTCAGCATCAACGGATTAAAACCTTATAGGAACTTTAATGTATGTTTGAATAAAACATGTGTATGCTGTTTTGTGTGTCTGAGTGTCTGTTTCACACCTTATTTCTTTTTGGTACCTTATTCTGACCCATTCTGATGTTTGACTGAATTAGATGTCATAATCAGTCTCATAAAATTCAGCCTGTTGTTCTGGCTGAGGCACAAGAATCACAATATCAGTTATCAAAGCAATTTTAAGACTCAGTTGAAAGAGAGAAGAACTATGGAATGTAACAAATGTATCAGTTTTATAATTCCTAGCTAGTGCTCAGTGTTTACCTTTAAACAACCTATTGCATTTTACTGAGAAACCAGATGGCACAGTGCCTTGGAATTATTTGTGAACATTTCAATCCCAATACAAGGGGTGATAAAGAGGTGATAAAGCAGGGATGACTTCTCCAGTGATACTTACCCAGTTCCTATGTTATTCTATAGAACCAATGCACTAAGATTTCTCCCACTTTGGAGATCTTTCTAGTGCATAGGCTCTATGGAATAACATAGAGAAGTGATATCACTGGATAACTCATCTCTGCTTTATCACCTCTCTTTATCACACCTGAGTGTATAACCCCTAATACATTTAAATTAATAATAAAAATTAAGAAAGAGAATGGATGGGGAAGAAGATAGTGGCCTAGAAGAGGCCCCAGCAGCCCAATGTTTACATTTTTTATTTAGGCAGTGCTGGTGGTGGGGCCTTACGCTTTTTTCAGTTTCACACAGTATGGAGCCATCAAGGTTCCACCACCACTACCTATAGAAAATATTATTTTATTTAGAAAATGTTTTCCCAGGAAGAATATATTAAGATTTCTCTCGTTTTCAGCTATGTCCTAGAGAGTTTTTACAGTAAGAAGTTATATAGTTACACAAAAGAGAGAAACAATGTAAAAATAAAAAATTATATACAGTTACATGTTGTTTTTAGATACAACAAAGCAGTTATTTTAGTGATTTTAGATGGAAGAAGATCTTATTTTTTTTCAGGTAGATTATTCCAGGCTTTCAGAGCTCAGAAGGAGAAGACAGACTGACTAGATTCTTTCTTGTAATGTGGTATACTCAGTGAGTTGTTAACAGTGGAGTGGAGGTTATTGTTAGTATGGAGAACTGGGGTGAGTATACTGCTCAGGTAGTCTGGTAGCTTTCTGGAGAATGGTTATAAACTAGGTAAGAAAGGTGAAGAATACATCTAGATTTGAGTTTTAGCCACTTTAGTTCTTTAAACATATCACTAGATGGGTAATGTAATTACATTGGCAGACAAACATAATGAATCATACAGAGTGTCAAGTTTACCAAGATGGACATGTGGAGCAGAAGTATACACTACATCACCATATTATATAACTGGAATTAGGATCTTTTGAACACTATGTTTTCTTACTAGAGGACTTAGGATTTGTTTCTAGACAGAGCACCTATTAGGATAATATAAACAAAGGTAAATAAGTAAGGGGGTGCAGTTGAGGCCACTAGTTCCAGGAGGCAATCGCCTCTCAGTCAAGTACATTTTGAATTTTGCAGCCTTGCAAGGGGCTTGTTCCTCATGAAGCACATACTTGCCTGGTAATATAGCAATTGTCTTTAACTTGTAATTATCCTTAATATCTGACCTAAATATTTTTGAGATAACACAGATCTACACTGGGGATACCACAGCGTTTTAAAATTGAAAGGGACCCACACAAGTGATACACTGAGATTCCAAGTGAAATGGAGCTCCACTAGTGATACACAGAGCTTACAAATGAATTTGAGTCACAATAGTGATACATCAGAGTGTATATTTGAAATGAAGCAACACAGACACACAAAATTGACACACAAAGCATATTAAATGAAATGGAGCTACACTAGTGATACTGTAAAACTTAGGAAGAGAGTGAGCCAAGGGGAATTGGGAGTATAAATGGTGAAGGAAGACAAGGGGACGATAAAGACAAAGGCTAAAGAGGTGCAAAGGGAAAAGGTAGGAGAAAGAAAGAGGCAGAGTAGGCAACTGTCTAGAGCTCCCAAGGGACTTTCTGTTTCACACATGCCCAAAGCCTCTATTCTTCACTCCTCCTCAGATTCCTTCTCCTTCACTCCTTCCCAGAGCCCCTCACCAGAGATGTAGTGGAGGCCCCCACAGGCTCTAAGGAGAAAGATGGAGGGAATAAGGGAAGAATACATATATATGGAGAGAGGGAGAGAGGTGAAGAAGATAGAAGGAGGGGAACCTGGCATAAGCACACAATGGACACACCACGGCACCTCACACACCCCATATCCAGTTAAAGACACTCAAGCACAACCACCTGGAAAGGGTTGAGGGGGGAACATTACAGAGGGGTTAAGAAGAGATGTGCTGGGAAGTGGTGAAAGAGAGAAGCTCTGGAAAAGCATGAAGGAGAGAAGCTGTGGGTAGGGGGAAGGATAGAGCTTATAGAGAGGGGTAAAAGAGAGTCTGAGGAGGGAGGAAGTGAGAAGCTCTGTGGAGGGTGAAGAAAAGAGGCACAAGGGGGGATGAAACAGAGTTGAACTGGGGGTGAAGGAGAGCACTACTGGGGGGTAAAGGAGGCTTGCATGCAGTGTGAGAGGTTTTAATTGATATGCCACACTCTCACCTCCATTACAGTTTGCAAAGGTGTGTGATGTCTGATGTGCTGCTCAAAGTAGTCACTGAGTGAATATAAAGATGTTTGAAACAATTTCACCTTCTCTTGTGTACTAATTGATCACTCTCATCAGCACATTAGACGTCACACACCTGTACAAGCTGTAATGGAGGATAGAGGGTGACATATTGCAGCCTCTCACACTGAATGCGAGTATATTTAAGAGATGACAGTTGGTACCGAGCCTCAGGTATATTTAAACTGAGAAGCAATTTTTCCTGTGGAAAGCCTGGCCCCCACTGTACACCATTATCTATTTACCTGACATCTTCAGTAGGTAGTGAAGGTGCTAAGACACACTTTTAGCATAGTAATATAAATTATCAAAGTTTGGGATGCAATAACTTTTGCATAAAATATTTCTCACCAGTGGGAGCACCCTTGTTTTACTTAGTAGCAGAATAAACCCTGTGATATCTTTTTTTTTCAGCATCAAGCATTGCAATCACTTTAAACAGATTCCATAAACCAGTGTTTCTCAACCAGGCTTAGTGGGCCCCTATTTTCCAAATTAATAGGTTGAGAAAAAATGGGAAACTTGAGTTTGAAATGTATATTTATGGAATTTATTATTAAGACTGAACTAATTTTTATCACTGTGATTGTTAGACATTAACAAAAATTTATATTTGTATTTTTCCCTTCATTATTCCCTTGATAAATAACCTTCAGGTGTGGCCCTAGAAATTCAGACTGCATGTTAGGGGTGCCTTGGGCCAAAAAAGATTGAGAACCACTGTCACAGACTATGGCTCCTTATAGTTAGTGATAGGAACAGCATCACCTGGTAAACAGAATAGAAAATTGCAGGATAATTAAATACTGAGTTGTTATAATGTTTAAATACCCTTCTTTTACTCAGCAAGAAAACCCTGTAACATACATTTTTTATTTTCTTGAAAACATGTTTATTGCTTCTTTTAATTCCTTAGCCACTTTGGCCTGATGTCTATTCCATGAATCTACCATAAAGTTGTATTTATGTACATTGCCTCTGAGTCTTCCACTTTTTTGGCCCCTAAATTATCCTAAAACATTTTATTTCAGCAGATACAGTGCTGCTTTGTGTGTAGTTGTGGGCAGCCACAGCCACCAGGCACTAAATAAGAGAGAATATGCACGTAGGAGAGAGAGGTGATGACATGACTGGTTTAGCGCAAGGCGAGAGTGAAAGGGAGAAAAATAGCAGCAGCACATGAGAGTATCCAGACTGAATGTGAGGCTGAATATTATGAAGGGCAGAGCAGTTCGGAGAAAGTTAAGCAAAATATTAAAGGGATAGTAATGTTTCATAATAAAAGCAGCTCCAATTAATCATCATAGTATTTGGACTTTGGAGAGTGTTATTTCAATTCTGTCAGAGTTGTAGTTCAAGAGTAATTCAATGACAAAGTGTCCCCCTCCCGCCCCTTTTATTGATGTAACGCTGTTCAACCAGATCAAAAGGGAGGTGCCCAGGTAGACTGCAGAGATGGACAATCTTCAATTAAGATAAGGGAAAAACCTGAAAAACTTGTAAAGGGGGGCAGGGCTTTCATTGTTCTCGTAGGAAGAAGATTGTCCCCTGCTGTTATCTGTCTGGTCTATGGACTGCATTCCACATCTGAGAAGAGATGGCTTACACTAGGTAAAAGGGGCAGGAAGGGAAACTTTGCTTGTGAATATCTCATAAACCATAAAGGTTTGAGAGATAAGACTTATATCGTTCTTCATGTTTTTTTAATGCCTACAAAATAAAATAAAGATAAAACGAAGTATTACTATCACTTTAAAGGAGCTGTAGAATAGTATGAAAAGTCTGCTGGGGGAATTACATTGTGGAGAGATGTTGAGATTGAAATAATGTAGATCTGGATTTTAACCCTTTGAGTGCCAGATGGTTATGCAGTGCATTGCATACCCCTCTGGCACTCAGTGGGTTAAACCTTTGAATGCTGGAGAGGCGTCTAATGTTTTGCAACAGTGTTAAAAGCACCATTTACATAATAGGAATTTGTGGAACATTTATTTGTCTCCTATGGTGAAATTAGTTTACTCTAGAATTGAACCAGATATTCTTAGCACATCAGCCTCAATGGGGGAGCTGCACTAAGGCATGATAAATAGGTGATAATGTGGAGATAACCCCTCCAGTTATATCACTTCTCTAGTTACTATGTTAGTCTATGGAGGCTATACACTAAAATTTTTCAGGTGGGAGAGATATTCATGCATTGGCTCCACAGAATAACATAGGAACTGGAGAAGTGATATCACTGGAGATGTTATCTCCTCTTTATCACCTCCTTATCACACCCCATGTGTATGAAAGCCAAAGTAAACTATGATGGGAATGTACTAACACCTGCTACAAATAACACCTCACTTACCTTGCTATGTTCAAAAAAATCAATGAGTCCTATGAATTTTGCCTTTGTTAAAGAGGTAACTTCTTCAATAAGTCCTGATGTCATGTCCATGGAGGTGAACATGACAATTGCTGGCAGTTTGCATGAACTGCTTAACCATTTACAGGCAAAAGGGGAGTGTAATACATTACAAAACAATGCATTCCACACTCTTTTTGCCCTTAAAGGGTTAAGATAACCATGTGCAATGAGTATGAGGTCATGTAATCCTTCTTGCAACTGTCATGTCCTCCTCCATGGATATGAAAAGAAAAAAGGAAGGTCTTTTAGGTAAAAGACACAGAAAAGACCAACCTGAATGAAAGCTTATTAGGAGAGGCACTCAATAGATATATATAAAAATATATGCTTTATTGGTCAATAAAAAATATACACAGGATAAAACCAATTAAAATAAGTATAGGCAGGTAAAATATGAGGTATGCAATTCCAGATATATAAATTAATAATATATAAGATATACCAAAAGTGAAAAAGCAAAAAAAAAAACAAAAAAAAAACACAAAACGGCTCAAATAAGTACACATAAGTGCCTAATAAATTGAATAATATAGTGACAATACTCTTATCTGTAATCAAAATCAAATGATAAACACACTGGGAATGGAAGGAGGAACCCGCCTAGATACTGAGCACCCAACGCGTATCTCCACCTGAGTGGTAATGAGAACACTAAGCAACCAGAAGAATAAATAATAAGTAGTAACCAATCATCTAAGTGCTAAATGATCATATGATATAAGTATATTGGCATGCTGATTCGGGCAAGAACAAAGAGAATGATCAGATTACCTCCCCTCCCCATCCGATATCGAGCTACCTACATACCACTCTACAACAAGTATAGAGAAAAGGCGCAAGAGGATGATAAATGGCAACACACTATATAAACGAAAAATGTATAACAATACATATAAGTAGATGGAAATGCATTCCGAATAAAATAAATTAAATGGAAGAAGATATGTAACGTTACATATATTAAATAGTGCCAAACTGAAATACTCGATGAATGCCCTATGTTCCTACCTGAACGAAGAGAACTAACATTCCCGACATCTTCCCCACCTCACGGTATGAAATATAAACATAACTACTGGCTGCATCGCAAATAATAACACTAATAAGATAAACAATGTTTGACACAGGGACTGGTTGTAGGACTGATTGATGATATTACCTCCTGAATCAAGGAACAAGGGAAAATTTATAGGGGACATTAGAATTTTCTGGCCATGTTAAGGCAAGTGAGGATGAGTTATATTTAGAAGTTGTTAGTTTTCCTTTAAGACTTTAAAGTGAAGACGTCTGATTGCTTTTCCTATAGCATATAAAGGAAAACCAAATAATTCAATATCAATTCTAGTATATAGCATTAAACAAGGTGAAGAGGAACGGGATGCCCAGAAAAGCCCATGCATTCCCACACCGCCTCCCTTTAGTAGGGGTGGGCGAAAAGTGTGAAAAATTTCCTGAGTGACTTCTTTGTGAAAACTTGCCGATTTTTCGATTTTCCCGTGAAAAATGTAGAATTGCCACCTACGCAAAAATGTCCCCCTTTTCGCTTATTTTAACAAATGTTCTACCTATTTTAACACATTTTTTGCCTATATTTCCTATAGTTACTACATTTCCCACTGTAATATTACTTCTTCTGATGGCTGAAGTTTAAAAATAAGTGGCTGAAAGTCAAATTTGTGAGTCCTACAGCAACTATACCTTGAAAAATGTGTTAGCATGCAGAGTGCATTTGTCCTTTGCCCACAACACTAACTTCCTGCTTAAGTGACACTGGCACATTTTCACGATGATGTCGAGTAATAAAAAATAAAGTACAACCTACAATGTGGCAGATGTGTATGGTAGTGGTGGTGGTGGGGGACTGGCATGGTGTGATTTGTGTATGTATATTGTTTTTACCATTGTCATACGCTATCCTCCTTAGATTATTGACACACATTACTTAACGGTCATAGCAATGGTCCCAAGTGGGGTAGATGGTAGCAACCCTTCTTCACATCTTTCCTCCACCTCCTCATCTGTGCTGCTGTTAATATATTTGTCCTGGCTTTGTCTGTCATACTCCTCTGCAGCAGGAGCCATAGGTATTATTTCAACTGAACTAACGGTTGGTACTGGCAGTAGCAGTAACTTCCTTACTTCTTTTTCTGCCCTAGAGTCCTGGCAACTTTTCAAAGTGCTTCTGCTAGTGGTGGCACCCTTGGCCTGTTGATAGTGTGTCTCCCAGTCAGACAGGTGGTTGTGCTTCAGGTGGGATCTCACAGAGGAGGTGCCTAGGTGTAAGCCTGCTTTCCCCCTGCTCACAGGCTTTTTGCACAGACAACAGATAGCAACATGCTTAGCTTGAGGATCCTGAGTGAAGTATCTCCATACTGTGGACTTCATGGAATGAAGGGTTACTGAGGTGGTGCTGCTGCTACTACTACTACTGGGGCTAGATGTTGATGTAATTCTACTGCCACTACTACTAGGTGTCAAAGGTGCAGCACTTACAGCAGCAGCAGAGGCACTCGTCATATCTAACATTGTGAATGTTAACCTGTGTTGCTGTTGCTGGGTACTCAAAACAGGTGTGCGTGGCTGAGTAGGACTTGGACTTTGAAGAGGTGATGATGCTGATGATGACTGATAGGGTGACTGTGTGCTTTTTTACATCTGTGCTTGTCCAGGGTCAGACTTCTCAATCATTTTCTCAAACAGTTTATAGACAGGCACAGTGCTCCTTAAAAGTGGTTGAAGATTCAGCCTTTGACTTTCTGCTATCCTTATAGCCCTGCCATCATCCTCACTCTCAGCTTCATCTGTATCTGAACAAGAGAAGGATGCTGGAGGGATATATTCTAGATCTGCATCATCATCAGTCATTATTAGGTCATCCTCAGCAGCATCAGCATCACCTGACATTTCTTGCCCACTACTACCCTTATATTCCTCTAAGCTTTTAGAGGTCCAAACAGTTTATTTTTACTTTTACTGTAACAAAGTTCCCTACTCCTTTGAGAATGGGTGTTTTGGTGCTTGTTTTTCTCACTATCTGATGCCGCATTCAGTAAAGCTGCTACACCTTCCTCTATTATGCTATTGCCAGCGTCATCAACACTTGAATGTGACTCGTTGTCATCTTCAGTGTTCTTCTTAAATGGTTCTTTATTTGTACTGGCACTGGTGGTGCTGGAACTAGTTTTTCTGGGACCTTGACAAACTGCATCCTGCCTTGGAGTAAAGGGATCATCATCATTGATTGCACACCTTGCAGCAACCATTGCTGTAGTCAGTTTTTAAACTGCTACTTTACTCTCACGTCCCTCCACTGCTCCACCCCTCCCCCTTTCCTCTTCCCTTTGTGCTTTTACTGGACATTACATAACTGCACTGTGTTTTTTTACTGTACTGGACACAACACAGCTGATGGAGCGATATGATGCCTTGCCTAAGCCCAGTCAGCTGTCTGTCACTGCCATCTAATATATTTAGTTCTTTATTTTTTTTTATTTTTTATTTTTAAGTTGTCCACCCTGTTGTCTTATTACAGTCTGTCCAAACAAAAAATTATAACTGAAAAACAAAATCAACAATGTCTTTCCCCAGACTTCCCCACCCAGCACAGAGACAATAACAGCAAGATCAGCTAGCAAATAGGTCCCTAGCTGTCTGTGTCTTGCCAGTCAGTCACATGGAATTTTGGAATATTTGGGGTCAACCTCCTTCCTCCCTTCTTTTCCCCAGAGTGCCCCACTGACTTTAGTAAAAGAACAAATGTCCTTCCTAAAAGATTCCCTAAACTAAAATTCAATTCCTCTCTCTGTCTTCTCTAGCTCAAAAAAGTACTTCTCTCTCCTCTCACAAACACAAAATGGCATGCTGTGAGAGCCTGACAGCCTTTTATATGGCTGTAGAAAACTTTAGTGTGGTGGAGAAATATTTTTCTTCCCATTGATATCAAAGGGCAAAAAAGGAGGGAAAAAGCGGAAAAGTGGCACTTTTCACGCAAAATTATTCACCAAGCGGAAAGTGCCATTATTCTCTGATTTCAGTTTGAGGCAAAAATGTTTGCCCATCCATACCCTTTAGTGCAATCAAGATAAAGAAGAGACTTACTGACCAAAAGGCTTAGTACATAAGCGTTAGGCAGGTATAGCACCTCTTCTACGTTAACACAGAATCACATCTGTGTATTCCCCTCTTGGTGTTGGTAGTATAAAATTATAGCCCTCATGTCATGGATACCAAGGAATGCACAACAGTCAGTACAGATTTTGAAACACCAACTTTATTGAGCAATATAGATATTTACTGTAAACACCACGGATACTGAATAAGGTAGAGCGTAAAACAGGGAGCCAGCGGTTCCTACCAGCAATAGGAGACTGCTCCTGAGTAGACTCTATACAGGAGACTGTGCAGTAGCACCTGCTGGGGCTGGGACCCAGAAGAGATCTTAACGTAATGACTGGGGCTAGGACCCAGGAAAGTACCAGCGTGGAGACTGGGGCTAGGACCCAGGACAGTATCAAACGTAAAGGTTGCAACAAGGAAACTCAAACTGACTCAGGCCTACGTCAGTATCAGGCGGCATTGCAGACAAGCCAGGGGTCAATACCAGAGTGTGTAGTCAGCCGGAGCCGATGGTCAATACCAAGCAGGTAGACAGACAAGCCTCTGGACACCGGAGAGACAGATAGACTAGCCAAGGATCATACACGGACACAAGCTAAACAGGACTGCACTGGAACACCACGAGAGGGCGACTGGTGTAGTGTCCAGGTAGCTTAAATACCTATGCTCCCACCCCTGGAGGTGGAGCACTAAATGAGCCTGTCCCTTTAAGACTCTCGACACAACATCACTAGACGGGAATCCCAGTGATGTGCGCCCGAGTCTGCTGGCATGAAAGGAAGCAACCAGAGGGCAGAATAGAGGAGACCTGCGGCCCAGACAAGCACCAGGACGTCCGGCTCTCCTGGAGACAAGAACGCAGCATGTCCGTGAGGCTGCAAGCAGAGGGGACCGGCCATCCAACCAAGCACCAGAGAGCCCGGATCTCCTCTGAACAAAAGGTAAGCACGAGCGCTTACACATCATTCCTATTATATCCCCTCTACATGTCACTTATCTCTTCTACATCCCACTCCCCCCCTTTCTTTACAAGTTCCCATCCTTCCCCCTCTCTTGTGCCCTTTTTTGTTCAGCCTCTGTGCTTTCTCATTTCTATACTCTTATCCTCTCACAGTCCACTTCTCTCATAATATGGATAGATGGATAGATAGATAGATAGATAGATAGATAGATAGATAGATAGATAGAGATAGATAGATAGGGAGATAGATAGATAGGGAGATATATAGATAGATAGATAGATAGATAGATAGATAGATAGATAGATAGATAGATAGATAGGGAGATAGATAGATAGATAGATAGATAGATAGATAGATAGATAGATAGATAGATACTCTAGAGAGAATTCAGAGAAGGGCTACTAAAACGGTGAATGGTTTACAGGAAAAGAAATATCAGAATAGACTAAAGGATCTGAACATGTATAGCCTGGAGGAGAGAAGAGAGAGGGGATATGATAGAAACATTCAAATACATGAAGGGATTCAACAAAGTGCAGGAGGGAAGTACATTTCAAAGGAGTAAAAATGTTAGGACAAGAGGCCACAGTCTAAAACTAAAGGAACAGAGGCTCAGATGTAATGTAAGACAGTTTTACTTCACTAAGAGGGTAGATAAGTGGAGTAGCCTACCAGCAGAAGTGGTAGAAGTTAATACATTGACAGAATGTAAGCACAATGGGATAGGCATAAGGCTGTCCTTAACATAAGCCAAGACCAGGGACCAAAGAAGGATTGAGGTTTTTACAGCACAAAAATGGGCAGACTAGATGGGCCGAATGCAGTAGTGTAATTACAGTGGTTGCAGGGGTCGCAGTTGTGACTGGGCCCATCACTCACTGCCCGGTTGACTCGTCTGTTCTAGGGTGCACATCTACTGAGGGCAACAAAGCCGGATGACTTGGGAGGGGCACCACTGGGCCACCCACTGCTACCCGGACTCACTGTCACTTTCTGGCACTGGTAGTGAGCTTCTTCTTCTGCCCTCTCCCTCTCTTCCCCTAACTGGAGCACTGTGTGTAGACGACAAGGTTGCGCACGCTTTCACAGCCAGGGAACTCAGTGAAGGGAAGCTAGTTCCTTGACTGTGCATGCGCAGGATATAAATGAAACAGAAGCTTAGCACACAAGAAGTACAGAGCTGTTCTCCGGCTGTCGCCATCCAGATCCATTCCTGATGCGAACAGACTGCTGAGGTGGGAAATGTGGAGGCAGACAATGGGGGCAATATGGAGGTGGACAATGGGGGGCATTGTGGAGGTGGCTAATGTGGAGGTGGACAATGGAGGCAATGTGAAGATGGACAGTGGGGGCAATGTGGAGGTGGCTAATGTGGAAGTGGACAATGGGGGCAATGTGGAAGTGGACAATGTGGCAATGTGGAGGTGGTTAATGTGGAGGTGGACAATGGGGGCAATGTGGAGGTGACCAATGTGGATGTGGATAATGGGGGCAATGTGGAGGTGACCAGTGTGGAACAGGACAATGAAGGTATTGTGGAGGTGACTAATGTGGAGGTGACCAATGTGGAGGTGGACAATAGGGACCAATGTGGAGGTGGACAATGTGGAGGTGGACAATGGGGGTAATGTGGAGGTGGCTAATGTGGAGGTGGACAATGGGGGCAATGTGGAGGTGGCCAATGTGGGCATTGCGAAGGTGACTAATGTGGAGATGGACAATGGGGGCAATGTGGGGATGGACAATGGGGGCAATGTGGAGGTAGCCAGTGTGGAAGAGGACAATGAGGGCATTGCGGAGGTGGACAATGAGGGTATTGTGAAGGTGGGCAATAGGGCAATGTGGAGGTGGACAATGGGAGCAATGTAGAGGTAGACAATGGGGGCCAATGTGGAGGTGGACAATGGGGGCTAATATGGAGGTGGTCAATGTGGGACAACGTGAAGGTGAACAATGCGGAGGTGGGCAATGTGGAGAGGGACAGTGGGGACAATGTGGGCAAATCCAGAAGGGATTGTGGCAGGAGTGGGGGGACAATTTGGGATCCTGCCTAGGGCCCCAAAGAGTCTTAATCTGGCTCTGCAATGTATAAATGGCATTTCTGGGGTGGAGTTGCATGGTTTGCTAGGGGGCCCCATGCCTCTGGCTGAGTGATTCTTATCTGCCGTCAAATTCTATATTCCTATGTTTCTTTGTCAGTTTCTTCACTTTTCTTTTCTCTCTCGGTTTGGTAAAGAATGATTTTTGTCTGCTGTTTTCCCATTCTTTCTCTGTCAAATTTTTCTGCTGATACTTCCTCAGTCTACCCGAAGTTCCTTCTTCTTTATTCACTGTTGAACAACATACTGTTCTTTATTTCTTCTAAGCAGGTTCTTGAGTGCTCACTTACATACTCACATCCAGAAGATGAATGGCATGTAAAGATTTTAATGTACAGTGTACTGGTGTTTAAAACAAATCAGTTGAACAATATTTGATTTGTTTTCCTTTATAGTTACAGAAAATTGCTTGTCTTGTATTTTTTATGTACTTTTGGTTTATGATTTCATAAGATATGTTATCTTAGGACTTGTTTAACCCTTTAAGTTCCAGAGAGGTATCCAACACATTGCAATGCATTACAATGCGTTGAGCACCTATCTAGTATTCAAAGGGTTCATCTGTATTATTTTCATAAAGAAGCAATAAACTTTTTAATGAAAATTACCTTTGATTGTGACCAATCTCATTTTGTCATAATTTTCTGACTCACTCATGTTACTGTACCATTTGGTTACTGGTTTACTGAGCAGAACATGCATTTCCCCTCTATATCAAAGGTATGTGGATCAGGGTCTGTTAAAGGGATAGTAATGTTTCGCAAAAAAGTAGCTCCAATTAATCTTCGTAGTATTTGGGCAATGGTATTTCAATACTTTCAGAGTTGTAGTTCAAGAGTAATTGAATGATAAAGTTTCCCCTCCCACCCCTTTTACCTAGTGTAAGCCATCTCCCCTCAGATGTGGAATCTGGTCACTTGACCAGACAGCTCACAGCAAGGGACAATCTTCTTACTGTGAGCATAAGTAAAACCCTGCCCTCTTAATAGGTTTTTCCTTATACTCACTGAAGATTGTCCCTCTCTGCGATCCATCTTGCTGCTCTGAGGTGAGCAATGTAACATCCGTAAGAGGGGCGGGAAGGGGATACTTTATTATTCAATTACTCTTGAATTACAGCTCGGACAGTATTGAAATAACACTCTCCAGAGCCCAAATACTATGAAGACTAATTGGAGTTGCTTTTATTGTGAAACATTACTATCACTTTAAAATCATCCTCCATAATTCTTTTCTCTATCATCTTAAAGGCTAGATAATCTCTCTTAACGTAAACTGAAACATTCCAGTTGCTGCTTTTCTAGTAAGTCTGAACAGACTGGATGATAATGTAAGAATCTACCAGTGAAGCTCATTTTCCGTGCTTCTAATTAATCTGAAATGGGTGTATATATATATATATATATATATATATATATATATATATATATATAAATATATATATATATATATATATATATATATATATATATATATATGATTGTAATTTAGCTGAAAAACCACATAACTGAACACATGGGTATGTATGATTAATGCATGACAGTGCACATACTCTGATATTATAAAGACGTTCATGCAGGTAAGTCCCAAATGCCACCCTCAAAGCATGTGCAGATAAAAGTGAAAAATGACAGCTATTTCCTCTGTGCCTCTTTAGTGCATTATAAGAAGCAGAATTATGAAGCACTCTGGCACCGCCAATGCACCCACATGCAAGAGACATATGGAGAAGCATTTTCAGTTTTTATAGCCTAATAAATAGGTGTTAGGCAAGTGCAGAACATCAGTATCGGTTCCTGTGCCTATTTTACAGTAGAATATTAAACTATCCCCCTAATGATTCTTCCATTGATTGTAGGACAAACTTCTTCCAGTTTTCTAAATTAGTTTATATAATGAAATCGACTGAATCAAGAAATATGGCATCAATCTTTAAAGAAGTAATAATGAAAAAAAAGCATTTTAAACCATAGAGCAAGGTTTTATAGAGTAACTGGTGTTAGTCTTTCTCTAAAACTTTAGAAATAGGGAGTCAAACGGGAATAGAAACCGGATGATTGCCCAAACGAAGAACCTATTACCTTGAGGCACCCACCAAGGTATAAAAAAAAAACGATAGAAAAATAATAATACAAAATGTAAGCAGGCAGCATAAAATCAATTAAAACGGCCTCCCAGTGCCTGCATTCCTGCATTTGGGCAGTCTGTATTGCACATGGCTGCACTGGACGTTCAGGCAGTCTCTACTGTGCATGACTGCATCAGACAAACATACATCTGGCTTTTTATATTATAGGATATGGAATGACACAATCCCTACATCATAGCTATATTATGAGAAACAAGCATACTGTGAAATGTGAAGAAATACTGAATAAAGTGCAAATGTAAGAAAAACAATCTCATATAATACAAAATGCGATAACACAACAAAATATCACAGTGTACTTACCTCTCTTATAATGCAAATGGAAGCATAAGAGAAACATTTCATTTTTTCATATCATTGTCTCTCTAAAACTTTGACCTAAAATTTAAAATAATAATTTTTAACATTATTATCTCTTTAATATTAAAATTACTCTTTTCCATCCTTTTGTTCCATCAGCCTGTTACAAATTTTCACTGTTCTACTATGGCATTAGAATAGACCTACCTTCTGTCCTTCTTTCGTCATGTTATACTTTCTAGGAGGGGGATGTAGTAATATGATTCCAAGCTAAACTAGGGGTGGGATACAGTGTTGCAGTTCTCACAGACCTAATGTTAATTTACTAAGCTACTTATGCAACATTTTCATCTATATGTCATTTGTACCATGGGAAGGGCACTGGAGAAATATATGGTTGTTTCAGCCGGTCCTTTTCTCTGAGTCTTGATTAACACAATATACTTACAAAACTCAAAGGAAATTGTCATAACAATCCATTTTTCTGTGCAGGCAATAAAGAAAGTGTTCAGGGTTTTCTGAAATTAAAGCATTAATAGTAGAAGAGTGTGTGGCCTGGTACATGCTAAACAATCATACAACTTAGTACATACATAGTAGTGCTACACAGAAGCCTACATCTAACTGCAGAGAATGAGTTGCATGGTCGGATTTGTACTTTCCTCCACTGTTCATAGTCATGTCTAAATAAGAAATGTAATTGTCCTTATTGTTGTGTTGATTCGATAATTTGGGATTCAAAAGATATTCTTAGATTCTTAGTCACTAGTGACGATTTCACCATCGCCATTTCCAGTTTGACAAAAATTCCATCAGGATTTGTACTGTTCTGAGTTATATGGCTGGAAACACATGAGCTGCCATCTTGTGGAGGAATCAGGGAATGCTGTCCTCATAGTTCATGCATGTACACCACTTCAGAAGCTAAAATGGAACAAACCATATATATTTTCAAATTTAACTTTATTATGTCTAAAACCATAAAAATAATATATCTAATCCTATATAATGTTACCAATGTTTATGTATAGTTTTACACAGTGAGGCTGATGTACTATGTAAAAGTGGAGCAATTCTGGAGCAAAAAAAACATACTTTAGGACCACTATAGGAAACAAATATTAAATGGGGATTTTAACCCCTTGAATGCTAGAAGAGTCTCCAACTAACTGAGTAGAAATGCACTGGAGCCCTCTTTAGTATTCAACCGCATTCAAGTCAATGGGAATTTGAGAAACATTTGTTGTCTTTGGTGCAGATGGTTTGCTCCAGAATAGCACCATTACTATGAAGAACTGATGCAATTCTGGAGCAAGCTAACTGCACCATAATGTGACCACATATCTCTTTAATTCAGAGACACTGATAAAACATATACCCACACACTGCAGGGTAATACTGACTCCTGTGCAGTGCTGTACAATGAATGTCCCTGATTTAAAAGGATATGTGGATCCCTTATTCCCATGGATAAGATATGTCTTTTAACCCTTTGAATGTTAAAGAGGTCTCCAGAGTATTGAGAAGCAACGCACTGGAGGCATAGTCAGCATTCAAGGGGTTAACACCCCCTTTAATATTAATGGCATTTTGGGAATGTTTATCCATCCCTTGTTGTGCAGTTGGTTTGCTCCAAAATTGTTCCAGCTCTTTGTAGCTCAGTCTCAGTGTTTGAACTAAGAGATACCTCCCAACATTTCACACTGGTGTTTTAGGGGGTGTTACTGAGAATTTTTAGGTTATTACATGACCTATTGCCACCTCTTGGTGTAACTGAATAAATGATTTAAAAAAAGACCAACGTATTTTGTTTACACAGACTAATTTATATACACATATACTGAAGTTTAAACAAACAGTAATGTGAGTGTTATTGCTGTGGGGTAAAATGATACACTTATATACACACCACACAGTCTGATCTCCTAAGAAGAGGGAGACTAGGGTGGGAAAGGGGGACAGAGAGATGTGGGTCTTAGAGACTGTCCCTCCATTAATTTAAATGGGACTTTCAGTACCATAAATGTTAAATTGGTTTCCAACACATTGCTTTGCAAGGCACTGTATGTCATTCTAGCTTGTAAGGGGTTAAACATTCCATTTGAATCAGTGATACATTTTATTTGATCTATATGGATAAGTTGTTTTGATTCAGAATTGTTCCACTTTTGACTTTAAACATATGTTCCATTGAGTCCTGTTTACACTACTGTTTTTAAAGCAGCTGATTGCTGAAGCTGCCTGGGTTATTGTTATTATCATGTACTGAAAATGCAGTATTGTTGTTGTTTCCTGGGTTATTGTTATTATCCACGTACTGAAACTGCAGTATTGTTGTTGGTGCCTGGGTTATTGTTATTACCCACTTACCGAGAGAGCAGTTTTATTGTTGCTGCCTGGGTTATCATTATTATCCATGTACTGAGACTGTAATATTGTGGTAACTGCCTGGGTTATCATTATTACCATTGTACTGAGACTGCAGTATTGTTGTTGCTGCCTGGGTAATCATTATTACCCATGTACTGAGACTGCTGTATTATTGCCAAGAGTCCCTCTTCAGGAGGGACAGTCCCTCTTTTAGACCCTAATCCACCTGTCCCTTTTTTCCACCCTGTTATCCCTCTTTTTAGGGGAACAGGCTGTGTGGTGTGTATATAAGATTATAATGTTGATTTAAAACAATAAAACTCACATTAATGTTTGTTTAACCCCTTAGGGACCCTTGACGTACCAGGACCGTCAAGGGTAAACTTTCTTGAAAGACCCTTGACGGTCCTGGTACGTCACGTACATTTTACTTACAGCGCTCTTCCGGGAGCGCTGTAAGTAAAAATGGGGCATGAAATAGACCGCTCCAAGATCGGAGCGATCTATTTCAAGCCCCATAATGACGCGCCGATACACGTGACAGGTCACGTGTACCGGCCCGTCAACGTGCCCCTATGCGGACGTTATGGGACGGAAATGTCCCATAATGTCCGGTCCTTAAGGGGTTAAACTTCAGCAAGTGTGTTTATAAATTACTATGTTTAAATAAAATACTTTGGTCTTGTTATAAGTAATTTATTAGTTACACAAAGAGGTGTCAAAAGGTCATGGCATAGCCCAATATTTCTCAGTAATGCCCTGCCCACCAGCCACACCCCCAAGTATACCACCTAAAACAAAAGTATTCCTCTTTTGAGCATTTGAAATGTTTGGAGGTATGTTGTTGTTGGTTGGGTTATTGTTATTATCCATCTACTGAGACTGCAGTATTGTTGTTGCCTGGCTTATTGTTATTATCCATGTACTGAGACTGCTGTATTGTCTTTGTTGCCTGACTTATTGTTATTATCCATGTACTGAGACTGCAGTATTGTCGTTGTTGCCTGGCTTATTGTTATTATCCATGTACTGAGACTGCACTATTGTTGTTGTTGCCTGGTTTATTGATATTATCTGCTTACTGAGACTGCAGTATTGTTGTTGCCTGGGTTATTGTTATTATCCACTTACTGAGACTGCACTATTGTTGCTGTTGCCTGGTTTATTGGCCATCCATCACACCCAACCCAGATTAGAAAAAAAGCATAACCTACTGGAGTGCAAGAGGGGTGAGCAACACTTTGCAGAACAATGTGTTGCACAACCTCCCGGGACTCAAAGTTACGGCCCAAACCAATGGATTACTTCCAAAATTGGCGGGTAGAAGGGCCTTGGTGACTACTGTATTTTTTTTTTTAACCCTGCAGAGCAATGCATTATATACCCCCTCTGGCACTCAAAGGGTTAAGCTAATAAATTGAAACAGTAGAAGTGAAAATATTTTTGTTGGAAAACAAAAGCAGAAGTGTATGATTGGGTTGTTTATTTTGTGATCAGGTTTGGGTCTGATGGATGACCAATAACCCAGGCAGCAACAACAATACCACACCACTCTCAGCAGCTGGATAATAACAGTTACCCAGGCAGGACTCTGAGGTCCAAATAGTCTTTAACTTCACTCATGTCTTAGGCAGTCCTTATAATAATTCCTATCTCACTGTAATATTATGGCAGCCAGGACTAGCCGATTTGAATGACTAGTTTTTTACTGTTATAAAATGAATACATAGAAATATTCCATAAAAGTTGAGTTTAATGGAATAAGTTCACCATGCCATACATCTTTTCTTTCGCCTTGTATCAGTTATGTTAGTGTATAGCAGGCATGTCAAAAATACGACCCTCCATAGAGATAAACCTTTTTAATTGCCCGGTCTCCTGGATTTTTCCCCCTCAGCCAATGGTAGTTACCTGTTCAGTTTTCTGACTTTTGCCACTGGTCCGACTCCTGAAACACAGACATTTGCAGGCTCCTGGAATGATCCACAGGTAGAGCGTTATGGGAGTGATTAGATTCTAGTGGGCTAAAAGAACTATGGTGGCATCACTAGTCAGTCATGGGATCATAGTGATGGGAGGGGCATAATAAGAGAGAGATGCAGGCTGAATAGTGTAGGAATGGAAGGTGCATGCGGGCATAGGACTGAGCAGATCATTTTGTTTTTTGTATTCTCATACTGTGGAACTAGTGCTTATGGATGCCAGGACAGATCATTGTGGGCTCTTTATTCACTGGATAATATGAGTGTAATTGAGCTGTACATATTGTTCTTGTTATATTCTATAATACCACTTGGGCTGGTATACTAAGAAAGTGGTACAAATCTGTTAAAAAACCCTGTGGATTTTAATGGGGGTCTTAATTGGTGGAATGTTAGAGAGGTCTCCAGCACATTGAAAAGGAATGCACTGGCCTTCTATCTAGAATTCAAAGGGTTAAAGGTCCCATTTAAAGCAGTGGGCATTTTTATTTCTTACCTATGATCCTCTTGGTTTGCCACAGAATCACACCCCATTTTGGTTAGAACATGAGCTTTCATCTTCCCCACAACAAGCTGATCCTTATTGACCTACTAGAGGGTAGCAAATGGAAATAATTGGGTTACATGTGATGTAACCTCATTATATACAAATATATCACATGATAAGGGGTGGAGATAACTAATTACATCTAGATAAGGATAATATATTGTCAGATAAGCAAAATAATTGACTTACTGAAGCAATTAAGTATGTGTTATGCCATAACTATTTTGTTTTGAAGACAAGTTCTTCTTACAAAAATGGGGAATGACTATGGGATATAATTTTGCAACTAACTATGCAAATTTATACATGAGATGGTGGTAGGGCCAATATATTTGGTCTACCTATAATCCCTATAAAAATAATCTTAAAGTGTACAAAAGGTTTATAGATTATATTATTATTATATGGGAGGGCAGAGAGACGTGTCTTTTGGAATTTTTGTAATATATTAATGACAACAATTTGGTACTGAAGTTTACCTCTGATAATAATAAGGTACACAGTGCGTTTCTAGATGTCATCTTCTAGCAGAAGTAAAATAGAGTTGCGGTGAAGAACTATAGATAAGCTGTAGATTGAAATGGTATCTGCATGCCACTAGTGGGCACCACAAAAAGTGGATCTCTAATATACCCTATGAGCAATTGCAAAGAGTATAAAGAAATTGTACTGTAGAGGAAGAATTTGAGAAGGAGGCTGAAGTAATCATACAAAAGTTTGAAGAAAAAGGCTTATGGAAGAACAAAGAATATGAATAGAAAATACTTATTGACATACAAGGATAAAACTAAACATCAGCAGGAAGATTGGCTACCATATTTCACAGCAACATATAATGAATCTGAAGGGAATATAAGAAATATATTTAACAAATATTGGTACCTCATTAGGAATGATCCAATTTTGGGCCCAAATGTAGGTAATAAACTGAATATATCTTTTATAGAGCAAAATAATTAAGCAAATTATAGCCCAAGTGACACTGGAAAAGTGAAATTGGGAGCCAAAAATAGTACAAGCTTTCATTAAAACATGTGGCAGTTTTAGATGTGGACGAGAACAGTGTACCACATGTTTACATCTGCCAAGGGAAGGAGAGAAGACAATAACATTGAAAGTTACAAGTAGGGAAAAATCTGCCCACATCGATATCAATCCAACAGGTTTGCGAATTTTCATTCATTATATCGACAATGGCCTATTTCCATATGGACATAAAGCATAATAAGACAGTTTCGTATGCAATGGGATGTGTTGATATGTTAATGTGACACTTCGACACATTCACTAAACTTCAATAGCATTCTCTGCTGTAGGAATTAACAGTCTCAACTTCACCTACCTCAAAGTTGGGATCTCCCTGTACTTTCCTATGCATTAACAGCCCTCAAGCAATCAAAAGCAGGGAGGGCTGTAACCTGTTGTTGGTGTGGAAGGGATTTCCTCCCTCACACATCACCAACACTACGACAATTCTGAAGCTGAACAGCATTATTTCTGCTTCCCTACTTGGCCAGTAGGGGAGTGGACTGAATGCTTTCAGCACCATGGACAGCACTGAGTGCAATAGAGGTGTGCATTGCTTACCCCTGTGGCACTCAAAGGGTTAAAAAAATAGTACACCAAGCACTACACCATTATCACCATACCTATGTATTATATATTATACATGTGCACTCCCAGGGGAGCAAGTCTGGGGGGTCACAAAGAATCTATGGGGATTTGTGGCTACCACTTGCCCCTCATCCTTGTTCTCTTGCTCAGTAGTAGCCATAGAACCCCACACCCACACTTGTCCCATTGACCACTGGTAACCTCAGATCCTCATGTACACTGTCTGACCCTCTCCAGCCTTTTCCCCTTGCCCACTGCTTGCAACAAATCTGTATGGCCACTGCCTGGGCAAGGGAAGAAGGCTGGGGGAGTCAGACAGTGTATATGGGGCTAACACACAATGGTGATGTTCCCCATGCTGCACAACATGTTAGGAATCTGACATAGAGTGCCCCCCTCCAACATATTAACCACCCCTTAGCAATTTGACATAGAGTGCTCTCCTTCAATATACTACCTTCTAACTTTGTCATTCAACATAGTGTGCTTTTTTCCGACATGTAAAACCTTCTATTTGTAAATCAAAAGAGTGCCCCTTGTAGATATATTTATTTATTTAGAAAATGTTTTACCAGGAAGAATACATTGAGATTTCTCTCGTTTTCAAGTATGTCCTGGATAGTTTTCAGTAAAAGGTTACATATTTACACTAATTGTGAGACATTATATACAAACATACAGAAATATACATACTTATTAAATAATGGGATTATTTACAGTTACACACTGTTTTTAGATATAAAGAAATATTTGCTTTTAAGGATTTTAGACTGGGTGCAGATGTGATTTTTTCCGGCAGATTGTTCCAGATTTTTGGAGCTCTGAAGGAGAAGGCAGATCTTCCTGCTTCTTCTTGTATTGTGGTATACACAGTGAGTTGTTAGTAGTGGAGCGGAGGTTATAGTTAGTATGGAGAGCTGGGGTGATCATAATGCTTAGGTATTGTGGTAGTTTTCCAGAGAAGTGATTGTGTACTAAGTAAGAAAGATGAAGGTCACGTCTAGATTTGAGTGTTAGCCAATTTAGTTCTTTTAGCATGTCACAATGATGGGTAGTGTAGTCACACTGGAGGATAAAGCGGCATAATGAATTATATAGAGTGTCAAGTTTACTGAGGTGGATTTCTGGCGCTGGAGCATATACTACGTCACCATAGTCTATGACTGGCAGCAGCATCTGTTGTACAATACGTTTTCTCACCTGGGTACTTAGACATAATTTGTTTCTATAAAGTGTACTTATTTTGGGATAAAGTTTAGAGGTTAATTTGTCAATGTGGTGACCAAAATTGAGGTTAGGGTCAAGCCACATACCAAGATATTTGTAGGAGTCTACTGGGGCCAATTTACGATTAGACTCTGTCACAATGGATAGGTGGATATTGTCGAGATTACGCAGTTTGTGCTTTGTGCCAAATATCATTGTGACTGTTTTATCTGTGTTTAAGAAAAGTTTGTTCTGTGTTATCCATCTTTCCACTTTGTAGAAATCATGTTGTAATTCGGTTTCAAGTTGTGATATGCTAGAGTTTTTAGCATAGATTATGGTGTCATACATGTGTACTGAAGATGATTTGCAAACCTTGGGCAGATCATTTATAAAAAGAGAAAATAGAAGAGGGCCAAGAATGGAGCCTTGGGGAACTCCACTTGTTATTTTGAGCGGACGGGAGTCATTGTTTGCAACTGACACATACTGCATTCTGTCTGATAAATAGGATCCGGAACCATTGTAGAGAATTATTACCCAGTCCTGAGTTATGGAGTTTGCTGATAAGAATTTTATGGTCTACTGTGTCAAAGGCCTTAGCAAAATCAAGGAAAATAGCTCCAGTGAGTTCAATATATATATATATATATATATATATATATATATATATATATATCTTGCAGAGTTAACCCTTTGAGTACCAGAGAGGTAGCCACGCATTACTATGCAATCCATTTGCTACTACTCTGGTAGCCAAAGGGTTAATAGGCAAGGTATGTGGCTCATTATCATGCCTTTATATGTGTAATAAAAGTAATTGCACTTGTTATTAAAAAAAAATATAGTTCAGACCTCGAGGGGGGAATCAGGACACCCTCCAGATACCCCCCTAGCATTGATCACCTATCCAGGTGACAAGGAAATCATTTGCTGCCTTCCCTTGCTCTCTACTGGAACCAGGGCTGGATTTACATCTCAGGAGCCTGTAGGCACAGAAATCTGAAGCGCCCCCCCCCCCCGCTCCCCCCCATTGGCCATCTCCACTGGACACCTTCACGATGCTCCTAATCTCCACATTACCCCCCATATCCATATTGCCCTCACATTACCCCCATCAGCTCCAACATGCCCCCATCAGCTCCAACTTGCCCTCACATTACCCCCATCAGCTTCCAATTGTCCCCATCAGCTCCAGCTTGCCCTCACATTACCCCCATCAGCTCCACATTGTCCCCATCAGCTCCAACCTGCCCCCATCAGCTCCAACTTGCCTCCATCAGCTCCAACTTGCCCTCACATTACCCCCATCAGCTCCAACTTGCCCTCACATTGCCCCCATCAGTTCCAACTTGCCCTCATATTATTACCCACATTTCGCAAGAGTTATCTTGACTGAGTATCTGCCGGACCAGTGGAGATCACACACATTTAACACCACCGGTGCCGGAATGGCAGCAATCGCGATCTAATCACTCGGCACCAATTGGGGTCAACAGTGTCATCATTGGGCCTAGGGCACCCTGTGTAGCTGCAGTGAAAGCCCTCAGAGACCTCCCCCAAAAAAAGGCCTCTCATCAAACTCTTAACCCCCTGTGTGTCCGGAGGATCTGGAGCGTTCCACTTTGTGAAGCATCTCAGTCCTCCCGGCACTTAGACAAGCAAAACAGGAAATGGGAATTTACATGTTATTGATCACATTGTATAAGAAAGAGCTGCCATAATAATGTAAATTATTTATTTTTATGTCCTAATCTCACTCACCAGAGTGCGCAGTAAAGAGTATGCACAGACGGACAGCCAGTCAGGTGTCTGTGCACTCGTATTGCCTGTCTCTCTTCCAGTCTCTCGAACCAGAGCAGGGGCTGCTGTGGACAGAGCAGGCAGTGACACTAGAACCAGAGCGGGGGCTGCTGTGCACGGAGCAGGTATGCAGAGTTTAATGAGACTCTTACTGCCTGTCTCTCTTCCAGTGGGTTAACTGTTAAATGGTTGCATTATTGCCTGTCTCTCTTCCAGTGACACTGGGTGCATTTTTGAGAACCAGAGCAGGTATGCGGCGTTTCATGAGACGACATGAGAATTGCACGCTTATATGCAGTGCGGCATTCTCATGTCAACCTTTTAATCCAGGTGACATGTTTAATGCTGCCTGCAGCCGTGCTATATTTAAAATGCAACCATTGAAATGGATACCAGCGCTGGGAGATGATGTCATCTCCCAGCGCAACAGCAGGATCTCGCCGGGCGGCAGGCAGCAGGTAGGGCGAATTAAAATATTTTTTAAAAAATAAAATAAAAAAAATACTTGATTCCAATGACAGGCGCCCCTCTGTGGGGTGCGCCTGTAGGCAGATGCCTACTCTGCCTAATTGTAAATCCGGCCCTGACTGGAACTGCTATTAAGCCAGCACCAGTAGAAGCCCTAGTAGTGAAACCTTTCACTGGGTTAATTCATTCATGAGAGGAGCAGCACTGCGCTTTCATGAATGAATTAGTCACCCGGTTTTTGAATGACCAGGTGATTGATTCATTCATGAAAGCACCAGAATCTTGCTTTGAAATTCAGAACCTTCTGGTCCCAGGTTCCTTTGTTAAAGTATATCCCTTGAACTAAGTTTATCCTTGCACAACTGATTTTTGGCTGGAGGTGTGGGATTCTGGACTTCTGTCCTCAAAGGCAGAATTTTCTGTCCCATACTTAAAGGATTTACATAGGTAGGACTGGACCCTATATGCCTGGTACCCTGTGGCATGGACTGAGCTTCAAGGTATTCCAGGGTGTCCTCCAGGGCATTCCAGGGTGGTATCCTCCAGGGCATTCCAGGGTGTCCTGCAGCAGGCTGGAGGGCTACATTGTTCTAGTGAACAATGAGGGGCCCTTCAAGGAATCTTCCAGCAAACTGGAAGGCTATATTATTCTAGTGAACAATGGTGGACCCTCTAGGAGGTCATCCAGCAGGCTGGAGGGATAGCATCAGGTAGGGAGAAGTGTATGCTATAGCTGGCTGATTTCACTGTGTTGGGTATAAAATGTAGGGTCTGTGCCACAGCAGTGTGTCAATTCTCTACAGCAGTTCCAATAGGGCATGTGCAAACCTAACCCCCAAGATCTAGACTTGTTCCTGTGCTGTGTTGGATGTTCTATATACTGTTGTTTGCTCTGATGCTTTTAATTTCCAATAACAGTGTATTGCATCATTCTCCTGCCTCATCCATTTCATCTTTCTCAGCAGCTAGGAGTTATTCCATTACAATACTAGACTGTGCATGTTCATGAGAAGAAATATAAAATCAGATTCATACATTTCCCCCAAAGTATTTCTACTTGTAAGTTAGAATTCATATAAGAATAATGTTGCCTCTTTTCTATGAGACATGAACCTTAATTTTTTTGTTAATGTCAAAATAAATGTCATAAGGTCCTGATGAAACTAAGGTGTGCTCTATTTTACATGTTCCTCAGCTAAAATGAAAGATAAATTAATTGTTCATTTAAAATAATTAAAGAAATCAGTTTTCATGAAAGTATTTAGGGACCTTGGTGAAATGATACTTTCTGTTCACTTTTCTAACCTTCTATGGTGCATTCTCAGTTTTCCCATTGGTCACAGCATGATAGATGGTGACACATTTTAGGTTTGCTGAAGTGACAGCATTAGCCTGTTAAGTCCAACAAGCAAAACACCCATAACTGCCAACATAAACAGCGCACAGTCTAAGAACTAGCAGTTAGTAATAAATGTGGTGTAAAGAATTCCCGAGATGTCCAGACATCAAGCATGCTTCTCGGAATCCTTTAAATGACCTACATTCTTACACACTGAAAACATGGACGTAAAAGACCACTGCGAAAGATAGCAAACAAACTGGAATGTTTGAGGTCTTAAAAAAAACTATCATTACATTGTCCCATAATTCAATTCAACTTTAAAACTTATTTATGTAGTACAGAGCAGCTTTCTCTTTCATACAGGGTCAGTTTTTATAACATTCTTTGGCTTATTACTGAACTATTAGCTTTTTTTACTATATATATTTCTAATTAAAATTTAAACCATTGCAGATTATATTCTGTTGAAATGCTGTTAATAATAGAATTCCTGGGTGTACTAACCACTTTTCCTTAGAGACCTGTGCACCATGGGGATCAACGAGGTTCTCTGGGGAGGACAAAATAGCACTGACATAAAGAGTCAGAAAATGGTGTTGGTCAGGCTTTTGGTATCCCTGTTGCTTTAAAAAGAACACTTCTCAATTTTATGTTAGAAAGTTGATATTATTTTCTCCCTAATATGATCTCTCTATCCTTGCATACTTCCCTTTTGGGGCAGGATTCTATTAAAGCTGAATTGAAATTCATCCGGCAAATAATAGGAAAAAGGATATTTTTTTAGCCTTTTTATGACAACCTATTCCAATATAGCTGGTATGTATACTGAATTTTACAACATACATGCAAAAAGACCCAAATAGCACTGCAAAAGGCCATTCTGCAATCACATTGAAGCAGAATGCCCTTTCCAAGACTCCCTTTTGTGGCTGAACAGACCTTCCCAAGCCTGGGAGAAAAGGCCTATTTGACAACAAGAGGCCACAACCACCACAGCCTTGCCCAATCAGTCCCCACACGCACCCAATCACTCGCCCCACTGTTCTGCTCCATGAGACATTCACCATCACTTTTCCCAGAAATAAGTGTGAATATTTCTTAAACTATTCATGCACTGGCCTTTTGGTTTACATGACATATAGGCAGTTTTGAATGACATTTTATCACGGTGCCGTGATTGCTGCCTTTTGCTGTCAGTCAGTGGTAAGAGCCCTCCATTGTCTGCCTGTCATTTGCCCGCCCAGTATTGCCTATATAGACTGGGCTCAGGCACCCTTTGAGTGCCCTTTCGTGGTGTCTCTATGTCAGTGGTCACCTGCCCTTGGTTCTTGTGTCCTTGGGCCTGCTTATGCTACCGTGCCAGTGTCAGTATCTGTGTCCAGACGTCAGCGTTACTCCTGAGTGGTTCCTGCTTCCGTTCCTGATCCGATGTGGCTGACGTTCCTGCTTCCGTTCCTGATCCGGTTTGGCTGTCGCTACTGCTCCAGTATCCTGTTTGGCCTGACTCTTGTTCCTGCTCCTGGATCCGGACTGACATTCTCCTTATTACTGAGGTCACCTGGGCGACATTCTGACTACTGGTCTACTCCATAGCACCGGTTGCTAGCTGCCACCATTAAAGCACTGGTAGGGCTTCCATGTTGTCCAGTACACGGTACTGGTTTACTCCATATCACCGGTTGCTAGCTGCCACCTTTACAAGCACCGGTAGGGCTTCCGTGTTGTCCAGTACGCGGTACTGGTTTACTCCATTCACTGGTTGCTAGCTGCCACCATTACAAGCACCGGTAGGGCTTCCGTGTTGTCCAGTATGCATTACTGGTTTACTCCATATCACCGGTTGCTAGCTGCCACCATTACAGCACTGGTAGGGCCTCCATGTTGTCCAGTATGCGGTACTGGTTTACTCCATATCACCGGTTGCTAGCTGCCACCATTACAAGCACCGGTAGGGCTTCCGTGTTGTCCAGCACGCGGTGCTGGTTCACTCCATATCACCAGTTGCTAGCTGCCACCATTACAGCACCGGTAGGGCTTACGTGTTGTCCAGTACGCGGTACTGGTTTACTTCATATCACCGGTTGTTAGCTGCCACCATTACAAGCACCGGTAGGGCTTCCGGGTTGTCCAGTACGTGGTACTGGTTTACTCCATATCTATCCATAGCTGCTTCCCTTTCAGCACCGGTGAAGCCTCATTCATAATATTGTGCCACTCTCCAGGCTGCCTTGCCCGGCATATTGGCAAGGCCGGTAGAGCCTCCTTCATATTATTGTGCCATCCTCTAGGTTGCCTTGCCCGGTATATTGGCAAGGCCGGTAGGGATTCCTTCATATTATTGTGCCATCCTCTAGGCTGCCTTGCCCGGTATATTGGCAAGGCCGGTAGAGCCTCATTCTGATTGTTGTGCCAGTCTCCAGGCTGCATTGCCCGGTATATTGGCAAGGCCGGTACAGCCTCCTTCATATTATTGTGCCATCCTCTAGGCTGCCTTGCCCGGTATATTGGCAAGGCCGGTAGAGCCTCATTCAGATTGTTGTGCCACTCTTTAGGCTGCCTTGCCCAGTATACTGGCAAGGCCGGTAGAGCCTTATTCATCCTGTGTTGCTTATTCCAGGCTGCCTTGCCCGGTACTTGGCAAGGCCGGTAGAGCCTACTACTGTATCAGTGTATTTGCTACTATTTTGAACCTATCTTGTGTATGTCGCATATGTGTATGTTCAGGACCTGTGTAGGTCCGTATCAACTTTTCAATAAAGTTTGATTTTTATCTTATTCTGTGTCTGAGAGTCTAAACAAACCGTGACACATTTTTAAATTCAAGGTGACAGGTACACTTTAAAATTTTGAGGGACAATGTTATACCCCCCAAGTTTTCATCCTGTGCAGATCTGAATTTAGAGCATTCAAAAATAAACGGGGAAGCAAAATTCCTTTTCTTCCTTAAAAGGAAGATAATTTTGTTCCCTCCTTTAATTAATTAACAGAGAAAATGGGCTACATCCACTTTTTAAGTGAAAATACAATGAAATGCATTAATATGAGGCATATACACCCCATATTAATGCATTAAAAAATAAAACCTACAAAAAATCCAAATCCTCTGCCCACCCAAAAGAAAAAGATATGCAAAAAAATGGGGTCCAGTCCAGAGCTGAACTTTTTTATTTATTTTTGTATACACATTAACCCTTCCCTTATTGCAGCTAATTGTAACCACCATAGCAAACAAGGGATTAATCATGTTTTGGGATGGGGGGATTGGAGATGGTTGGATTTTGTTGTTGTTGTTTGTTTTTTTAACTCATGCTCAAAGTGTTAGTAATGTCCAAAAACAAGCTTTTTGCATTTAGAAGAGCTTAAAAAGCTGAGCTAAATGCAAAAAAACGTATCTCTCAAACCGCTATGGTTTAAGAGATACAGCCGTTTAAAGTTCGCTGTTTCCTACTGAAAGCTGTAAAGCTGTCAGCAGGAGATTCGTGTCGGTCGCTTGAGAAGTGCCGAGATCGCGTTACTTACAAGGAATCCCTTCATTGGAATGGTTTAAAACGTGTGCTTGAACACCAGGCACACGTTTTAGACCATTCCAATGAAGAGATTCCTTGTAAGGACCCATAGCGGTTTGAGAGATACGTTTTTTTTTGCATTTAGCTCAGCTTTTTAAGCTCTTCTAAATGCAAAAAACTTGTTTTTGGACATTACTAACACTTTAACCCCCTTGACACAGGAGAAATTGGGGTATGTCCATCGGTGGAACTAGTGGATCAAAGTTTTTGCCTAGACTGCCCTGCATGCATACAGAACTACACAAAAAAAAGTAAATGATACTGAGGTCCCTGTCCATGAGACCTTGCAATCTATAGGCATACAAGAGTAGTAAGACTGTCCCAGATCATTTAAAGTTTCCTACAGGCATGTATTTTACATGACAGTGGTAAGGTCAATTAAGACCCCAACACATCCCTTGAAAAAACTCCCTCACTCCCTGAATTCACAACTAAAAGCCCAAAGGATGGGTTGAAACAAGCCTACAGTTAATTTATTAATAAAGTTACAATTTACTTATAACACTAGGGATGGATGAAAGTTTCCGCCTTAAAACAGAAAGAGGGCGAAAAATGGCACTTCACACCTAATGGCAAATTTCACGCAAAAAGTGCTATTTTCCCCCTCTTTTTGCTTAGCTCATTGGATTACTCAGGCAATTTTCTCTTCTTTGCCTGCAGACATATACAAGGGTGTCAGGCTCCGAAAGCATGTCATTCTGTGTTTATGAGAGGAGAATGTAGTCAATTTTGAGCTACAGAAGACAGGCAAATAAAGGGGAATTAAAGCCTGTGTGACTGAAGTAGACTTGACAGATGGCAAACGAGATTAAGTATTTTGTTGAGGGCCAAGGCAGGACATAACACTCCATCAATTCTGTTGTATACTTTTGAGCAAAAACAAACACAGAGGCAGAGGGAGGGGGAAAGCAGGAGCAGTGCAGGGAAGTGAGAGTAATGTGGTAGTTCAAAAGGCATGGTTGCTGCAGAGTGTACAATAAATGATGATGATCCTTCTCCTCCCAGCGAGGATGCAGTTTGTCAAGGTCCCATCAAAGGTTCCACCACCAGAAGAACACTGAAGATGACAAAGTTTCTCATTCTAGTTTTGATGATGGCATAATGGAGGAAGGTGTAGAAGCTGAACCAACTGCTGGTTCAAAGCATCTGTCCACAAAATAGCAGCAAACTTTGTGTAACTAAAAGTAAAAAAGAAATTGTTTGACACCTCTAAAAGCTTACAGGAATATAAGGATAGTGGGAAAGAAGCAGAGGGGGATGCTGAGGTTGATCTAATGCTGACTGATGATGATGATGATGATCTAGAATATATCCAGCATCCTCCTCTTGTTCAGATACAGATGAAGTTGAGAGTGAGAGAGATGATGACATGGCCAGAAAGTTAGCTGAAAAGCAAAGGTTCAATCTGTCACCACTGAAAAGGAGCACTATGTCTGTCTATAAACTATTTGAGAAAACTATTGGAAACTCTGACCCTGTACAGGCAAAATGCCTAAAAATACACAGTCACCCTGTCTGGCATCATCAACAAGTGCTTCCAAATGCAATCCCCACTCAGACACACACATGAACAGCATAACCACCTGCCCCATCACCAGCTGAAAATGGAGGTCCCTAGCAGGTGGAATTCCATACTGTGGAGCCTTCGTAGAGCATTTGAGCAGAATAAGGCCATTAGTGAGTACACCATGCAAAACTGGAAGGCTTGGAGGGAGCCTCTTTATCACCTGGCCAATGGCAAATAAGGTGCAATGTATGTGAGCTGCTGAGACCTTTTGAGGAGGCAAACATGCTAGCGAGTCGCATAGGTGCAGGTATTAGTGAAATTATGCCGCTTATATATTTATTGAAGAAAAAATGAGGAACATGGCTGAGGAATCTTACCATAATGACAACCTGGACCAGCTGGTAAATTACATGTTAGCGTGCTTTAAACAAAATCTTTGCATAATGTCCATTAAAAGCAATGAGGAATACATTCCTGCCACTTTACTAGACACCCGCTTTAAACACAAAATTTCAGAATTTCTGCCAAAGGGCCATCAGCAGTTTGTCAAAAACAAAGAATCATGACAATTAGCAGCAACTGTCTGAGGAATCAGATTCTGTCAGGAAATATAAAGATATGTTAATTGATCAAGTGGAGGGTTGCATTGTGAGGATGACAGGGAGAAAGTTAGAGCCCAAAAACTTCTAGACAGCATAGCTCTACATGTACTTTATTATTTGGTTGAGGTATGAGGTTTTTAATTATTATCTATATGTACATCCCTTTTATTTGCATAGTGGGTTTGGGCCCATTACAATCTTTGTACTACTTATGAGCAACTTTCTTTACCTCATCCATATATATTTCTCTCATTCTAATTCTACAACAATTGTGATAATATGTTTATCTTGTTATTTCATACATTGTGTGATGCATTTAATGTTTTAACGGCTTCTGCATACCAGCAACTCATTAGGCATGTTATACATTGCATCTTTGACATTCCCTTTAATGGGTGGTCACAGTTTACCTGAGATCGCTGTGGTGGATTTCATCTGATTGGCCTCGGGTTACTGTTGGATTTAAATTTGTTGTTTGGTGAACAATGGTCATGTCTATGATTAAGCACATCTAGTGCGAAACTTGTGAGACTATTTATCTCTCCACCTGATGTCTGTTTGCATGATGGAAGATGAATAAAACTTGATTTTACACCTTCTGATGTGACTTTGGCTTGTGATCTTTACATAGTCGTCCTTCTTCTGCACAGATCTCTATTAGCCTCTGTGTAGCTGCCCTCTCTCTATCAAATGATGCAGAGCACCGAGAGATAACATCATATCCCAGCTCTCTGCGTTATCAGTGAGGGAGGGGTAGGTAGGGGTATGTGCCGAGGGAGGCACAGACCTCAACTTGCAGGTGGGGAAATCTGTCTGATCTTCACAATGGCCAGCTGTTTTGCTGCTGCCAGGGCTGGTTTGGCGGGCCCCCTGATATGAATGGGCCCTAGACAGGAGAGTAGGGTGCATTCCCCATGACCTGGCTCTACTCCTTCCCTTCCCAGTCAAGTCCCTTCCCCCAAAATATTTCAGCCCCTGTTTCAGGGGATCCGTGATTGAAACAAACAGTCACATCTATTTACTGAGAAATTATTTAAAATCGATTCCAAATAGTGGCAGAAGTAAAAAAACTGGAATGTGGTTTCTGTGAAATTTCAAATATAGAATGCTGTTTTCAGAAAGAAAAATACAGTAGAGAGCAAAACTGAATTTGAAATAGCAATTTGTAAAGTGCCTGAAAGGGAGGCAAAACTCTCCAGAAGTGACAGTTAATGGGCCTTATTCCTTTAGCTAATGGTAGAATTGTAGAGCAAACCACTGCACCATCGATGGGAAATGGATATACCCCTTTAATCCCTTCAATCCCTAGCATTGAAAGACATCAAAGCAACGCATTTAATACTCGTCTAGAGCTCAGGGTTAAAAGCCATATTTAAAGAAATGGGAATTTTATGAATCCCCCCGCAAGATACAGTTGGTTTCTCCAGAATTGCACCTGTTTAGCTTTATGATTATGGTCCACAATGGCCATTTTGCCTAGGGATGGGAGAAATGTCAAAAACATTTTCCACTAGGAATTCTGTAGTAAACTAGGAATTTCCCACATTTCCCTCACAAATTCCCACCCATAGAAAATGCATAAAAGTCCCACTTTTTTGCCAATATCAATACATTTCCTGCAAGAACTTTTTTCGCATGTGCTTTCTATGGCAGCAATATTTCCCACCTCAGAACTACTTTTACTGAGACCTGAAGTGGAGAAATTAACAGCTGAAAGTAAAAATTATGAGCAGGCAGAATTATACAGCAACATATGTCTTAAAAAATTGTTAGCAGGCTGAGGCCCTCTGTCCTTTGCCCATGACAAAAATTTCCTGTTTGTACAACAAAACCACCCTACAAAAATAACTGAGGCTTGGAATATAGGGTTCAATACATGACATCAGTTCTATAAAACATCTGTGTTCAACAAATGAAAAGGACAGCATACCAACCACTAATATTTTGGAAAGTTTACTATTCCATGGGTGTAGTTTTGGATTATTTTTTAAAATGTTTTGACTGCTTTCGAATAACTCAGTAAGAGTGGGATGGCAGTACATAGTGAAAGAACTGTGTAATTTGAATGCTTTAAAAACATGACTTGTGGCAGCGGAGGTGGTGGTGGTAGCGACAGGTGTGGGCACTAATGACTCTTGTAATCTCTTCCAACAAACTGAGAGTCATACGCCTCCATGTTTTGCATTTGCAGAACAGTAGCTGGAATCATGGGTCTTAGTGTAATTGAACAGTAACATGGTTGATGAAGCTGAAAAAAGATATGCATCCATCAAGTTCCACCATTGCCATATCACTCCTGTTGATCCAGAAGAAAATAAGAAAAAATCAATTGAAGCAATTTCCAAGTGGGTAAAAAATAATTCCTTTCTGACACCAAATGGCATTTGGATATTTCCCTGGAACAAGTGGAACAACATCACATCTGCTTTGAAATCAACTGAGAAAATTCTCAATATTATTCTGAGCTAGAAATGTAAACATTAGTTGTTTTTTTAAAAAACGAAAGTATCTGCAAGAACAGCATCATGAGGATAAGAATTCCATAATTTTACTACCCTTACTGTAAAAAAATCCCTACCTTTGTTTTCATCTAAAGCACCTTTCTTCTAGTCTTAATGGATAACCTCTTGTTTTTTGCTCAGTTCTTTGAGTAACTAGTTCCTTTGAGAGTTCTTTGTACTGACATTTGTAAAGGGTAATAATATTACTCCTTACACATCTCTTCTCTAATGTAAACAAACCGAGATTAGCTAGTCTCTCATTGTAATTCAGATCCTCTAATCCCTTTATAAGTTTTGTTGCACGTCTCTGTACTTTTTCCAGTTCAATAATGTTTTTTTTTAATAACTGGTGCCCAAAATATAGTCCATATTCTAGATGAGGCCTTACCAAAGATTTATATAGAGGCAGAATTAAATCTGGCACACTCTCTGAAACATCTAGAGCACTACTATTTTGTTCCCCAGGAACTTTTAGACGTGCTTCTATTGCTGCTACTGGCACCCCTGACATGATGATGATGTATATCCCAATCAGTCCTGCGGCTATGCTTCAGGTGGATATCAGTGAGGATATGCCTTGATCTTGCTTTCCTCCTTCTCACATACTAGATTGAGGGGGTCCTGAGATGCTGGTCCCACTACAGCAGTTAGATATTGCAGTTGTAATACTAGGTGTCAAAGGTGCTTCCAACAGCAGCAGAAGCACTCATCATAACTAGGGTTGTAGATGTTGATTACTGTGTTGCTGATTACTCAGCAATAGTGTGGGTGGATGGGAGGGGGTGGACTTGGAAGTGGTGACGATGCTGAAGATGACTCAGAGTATAATTGTGTATTTTAGACATCTTTATTTGTACAGAGTCAAACTTTCCAATTAATGTGTCAGTTTATAAACAGACACAGTGCTCCTTTTCAAGGGATAGTAATGTTTCACAAAAACAGCAGCTCCAATTAATCGTCATAGTTCAATACTGTCAGAGTTGTAGTTCAAGAGTAATTGAATGATAAAGTATACCCCTCCCACCCCTTTTACCTAGTGTAAGCCACCTCCCCTCAGATGTGGAATCTGGTCCACAGACCAGACAGCTCACAGCAAGGGACAATCTTCTTACTGTGAGAACAATGAAAACACTGCCCCCATTTTAGGTTTTTCCCTTATCTTAATTGAAGATTGACCCTCTCTGCAAGCTATCTGGACACCACCCTGCTGCTCTGAGCTGAGCAGTGACATCAATAAAAGGGGAGGGAGGATACTTTATCATTCAATTACTCTTGAACTACAACTCTGACAGTATTGACATAACACTCTCAATGGCCCAAATACTATGAAGATTAATTGGAGCTGCTTTTATTATGAAACATTACCATCCCTTTCAGTGATGGAAAACCTTTTCCTTCAGCTCTCAGCTCCTCCTCCTCTCTCTCCCCCTACCCCTTAATTTTATCTGTATCAGAAGAAGAGGAGAACACTGTAGGGATAAATTCTCAATCAAAAACATCATCAATAATTAGGTCATCCTCAGCATTGTCCTCCACTTCTTCCCCACTACTTTTATATTCCTCATGGCTTTTTGAAGTCTCAGACAATTTTTTTTACTTTTCAGAATGTTTACTACTACTTTCAGGATGGGTGTTGAACTTGTTACTCTTATTATCAGATGCAGCATCTGGCTGAACTGCTACATTCTCCTCCATTATACTATCAATACTAGAATGTGATTGTCAGGCTTGTTATGATTGGAGCGTAGGAGCAGGGAATGCTATCTCTTGCCAGACAACCTTACCAGGTGATCCACAGAGGGATACAGGTAGAACACCTAGGTAAGAATAACAGCATGGGAGTGCAAGGGTTAAGCAAAGCGTAGTCAGGAACAGTTTAGAAGATCAGGGCAGGCGGCAATCAAGCAGAATCGGTAAAACTAGCCAAGGTCAGGAAACAGGCAAGCAGGGAAGTCCAGAAGGCAAGCAGAAGGTCAGGCAATCGGAAATCCAGCAGAGGGTCTGAAGAAAAGCAAGGAAGGAGGCACTGAGCACTGGAAGCTTAGAGCACACAGGAACCAAAGTTCTGGAACACTGAAGCAAAGTGGACACAGCCTGAGGGGTTATTATAATGTCATGGGTTTTCACCCCTCCCCTCTGCTGAACAAACATCTCACTGAATTGGCCAACAGAGGGGTGTGCAACCACAGCACCTGCCTCACTGTTTACCTGGAGGCACACTATTTGTGGACAGTTGATGAGAGAGGTAGGCTTCACCTCCCCCCTACAGGTGTACAACACCATGGTTTGATCTGGGCACCCTGTGGATACCTTCCCTGGAGACTCCTTCAACTTTAGGCCATGGCTTAGGCCTACTTCGCGACCGCGACCGTGGACAGACGCTGCTACTCGAGGCCGCAGCTTCGGCCCACTCAGCTATCGCAGAGCGTCCGGGAAACCCCCAGCAGCGGCGGATGACTGGGACATGGAGGTAGGAGCTAGAGGGGCATGACAGTGATTCGTCATCTTCAGTGTTTTTACATGGTTTATTAATCCTACTGGAGGCGGAGAAACTTTTTTATCACTTTCACCAACAGCTTAGTTAGGAGGAGAAATATCATCATTGTTTATCACACGCACTGCAGCAACCATGACTGCAGTCAGTTTTTGGACTACCACTTTACTAACACTTCCTTGCACTGCTCCTACTCTTTCCCCCTACTCCTAGTCAGTTTGCTGGACAATAACAAAGTTGTATGGAATTTAACAATAAAAGACACAACTGGATGGTTTGTGTTTGATGATGTCTTGCTCTTTATAAAATACTGTATCTTATAAGTGTCTGTTTCTAGTATCTTTCACTGTCACGCTCAGTCACAGTTCACATCAGGGTCTCTGTCTTCATCACCTACCAGTCAAAGTATTTTTTTTGTTTTGCTTATTAACTGTCCCTATCTCTCACTGTCTACAAAAAAAAACACACACATATACGCAAGTACAACTGTTTCTCCCCCTCTTTGCCTGTAGCTAGTATCAAGAGGATGTGAGCAGCTGCTTTCTCTCTCTCTCATACAATGCCACTGCACTCTTAATTTTCTTACAGTAAAGGATGAGGATAGACCTTAGTCAATAATATGCTGGTCCCACTTATTCTGGGTGTTGTAGAAATCAGTGTCAGTTGTACTTGTCTGTGTCTTTAGTGTCAGTCTATAAAGTATATCTGCCAGTGACATAGCGTCAGACAGCTCAAGAAGAACTTGGATCACCTACCTATCTCTTCTCAGTTAAACAAGATTTTGGGGTATTTCTCCTTTCACACTCATCTAGTCTCTCTTAACACACAGAATAAATTGTCTGACCAAGAATCTCTATAAATTAAACTCCAATAACAAGTAATTTGACCGTCTTCTCTAGATCCCAAATTGTGCTGCTTTTCTCTCTCAAACATAGAATTTCATGCTGTGGGAACCTGACACCACTTTTATACTTTCTGGGCAAGAAAACAAGGGAAACTTTCCATGTGGGGCACAAATCAGTGCTTTTCACTGGAAATCTCCCACATGGCATGAAGTTTCATTTTTGACTCTTTCATTTTGAGACAAAAAATGTCACTTATCCCTCATTTTACCACTGCCACTCAAAGAATGACTTTATTATCTGGGGAACTACAGTGCGCTTCACCTGGGTAATGGGGGAATTCTAAGTCTGGAGAATATATAATTAGAAATCCATGGGCAACCAGAGTAAACAGAAACTCAAACTATACGTTTATGTAACATACGTAGTGACATAACAGACTGCAGCCCTTACTTCAGCCTGTCCATAAAGAGAATGGCAGATAGGTGGGAAAGTATTTTTAGGTGTGGTCATGTAACTTTAACGCTTTGCGTGCCAGAGAGGAATCCAAAGCGTTGCATAGTAATGTGTTCCTCTGGCACTCAATGGGTTCATGTACTTTTGTTTCACAAAAAGAAGTTTACATATTCTACTATTAATACATTTATTCCAGTCCCCAAAACATTTTTGAGTTCAGACAGTTCCATTAAACTCACTAGCGAAGAACAGGTTAAATGTATTTATTTTGGCTGCTTAAGACAGGATTATGTTAAATGTGCATGTACCAATCCTGCCAGAGCAGTGAGATCAGGACAGTTTGGTAACGCGTGCCAATAGTCACAGGCAGAGGAGTGGGGAATGGAGGTCTTTATCTGACCACAAGCTAAATATAACTGACACATGATACATTTGTCCCCATGGCTTGTTTATTTTAAGGTGTTACGTTACAAATATGACTCATTCACAGTAATGGATTTTTTGATTACGGGCTCATTAAAGGCAAAGGCTCTCTGCAGAAACATAAAAATCCATATTATAATTACTCTTCTGCAGCTAAGTCCAAATGATCTTTGAGAAGGAGATTTTTTAAATTAATGGTTAGAGGTATATTTAGTTTGGTAGCTAACATTTAGAGCAGGGGTGGAAAACATGAGGCCCTCCAGGCTCCAGCTCTAAAGGACTACAACTCCCATCATCCTATCCAGCCAGCTGGGAATGATGGGAGTTGTTAGTCCTCTGCAACTGGAGGGCCTCAGGTTGCTCACCCCTATTTTAAGCCCTTATGCGAAAAGAAAATAGGAACAATTCTGTAACATGACATCTGCACTATCAGGAACAAATAACAATTGTTAAAGTTCTCATTAACTTGTATGGGCTTTTTAACCCCTTGAATTTAAGAGGATTCTAACATATGTGCCACGTATGCTTCAAGAGGTTAAAAGCCTCATTTGAATAATGGGGACGTTTTATTTTCTCCCTGCAGTGCAGATAGTTGGTTTGCTCCAGAATAATGAGACTCAAGTGCAAATTCGCCAGTACACACCCACTGAGATTAGACTATAACTACAGTAGTTCCACACACAAGGGTCTGTACTACATCACATGACCTTGGTACAGTGGACACACTCCTCTCTATCACTGAACTTTAATGTCAGCAAGCCCAGCACACGAACCCCAGTAAGGCAGTAAGGGGAGGAATTGAGGTATAACAAGATTAGGGAGACAAAATCAATTCCTAAACATTTGATTATAAGAGGAATTGTTTTTGTACATTCACCCCAGTACTATTTAGCTTGATGAATACGGCTCATTGTTTCTATTGCGTCTTATTGTACTTCAAACCAAACTTTGCCTAACCACCTGTGCTAACTACACTACTCATCAGTGGAGTTGACCTTTTCTAGACTTCACCATCTGGATCTCACTGGATGCATACCAGACCAAAATGCGTAGCTTTTCATGAGAATATTCAATGCCTTACAGGTATATTTATATTAAAATAGTTTTCTGACAGCGAGGTAATTGTATGTCCTCTTTCCCAACATCTGACATCCTTATTCCCTGCTGTTTTCCATTCCAGTCCAGAAAATAATTCCAGATGAAGTAGTGGGAGGTAGACTATAAAGGTAGAATCAGGTGTCTGGACTTGCTGAGGGGCTGATAACTGATGCCAGTGTACAGTATATTTCTCCATGTCAAGCATATTATTGCAGCTGAGAGCACAGTTTGCAGTCTTCATCAGAAATAGAAAAAAACGGATAGCCATAGCTGTCCTATTGATCACTGCTAAAAGAGAAGGGAGGGAGATTCCAGTGGTTTCAGTTGCAGAATATTGTAATTCCTCCATGCAGAGTGAAAGCAATTTAACCCTTTGAATACCAGTGTGGTGTCCAATGCAGACACTCCTCAGTAATAAAGAAGCAGTAATGTTTCATCTAAAATTATATGTAATAGGCCATGTACTGCTGAGTAAAACAAAGGTACTACCAATGCCCGAGAGAGTTTTTATTCAAACATTGCTGCTCAACAGAATCAATCGGTGTCCAAAATACAATTTATTTTCTTTCACATGCACATTACCAGAGAGCTTGAATCATAGCCCAAGAAACTCAATAGTAAGTGAATGGAACAGCACCACCTAGTTACAAGAGTGGGAAATTGCAATTTAAAGTGCACTCCTTACCTTAAAGCAGAACTATCATACACATTAAATTACTCTCATATCATTATGCACATAACCATAAGCATATTCATACTAGTATTATTCTGAATAATTCCGGCATTATTGAAAAATCCAACTCATTCCGAGACAAACAGGTAGGCATCAGCTCAGACATCTCGTCAAAGAGACATCTGTGTGCCAGCACTGTCCGCCCCAGTCTCCTCTAGGAGGAGTTGCATTGTACCTTAGTATGGATATAAGTATCGCTAGGTGCATAATGATTTGGGGGTAACTTTAATTTGTGTGATAGTTCTGCTTTAAATTCAAGAAGGACAACATTTTCAGAAGTAACTCTGTCACTTAACTCTGTCACTTTTGAAAATGTGTCTAAAGAAGTAAAAATGATGGTAAGAAGATCTTGATGAATATTGCTCTTAAAAATGTGCTTGATTTTGTCTTTGAAATGAACATTTTCAAAGAAACAGAGATATTTTTTGCCTTTGAAACGACAAATTGCTTCTCACTCATGCTAACAGTTCTTTAATTTGTCTTCTCCAAGTTAAGACCATTTTTATTTTGTCGGGAAAAAAATGACATTAATCAGATAAAAAAAGTGACGTTGAAACCAATATTTTTTTCTGAAAATACCTGACAGTACAATGGTGGATTAAACCGTACCCACTAATAAGATGGCTTTTTCCCTTTGATGGAGAAGGCAGAGTTGGATGCAATACAATTAGGGAAACATGTCTGAGAACTGACTGACCATGGTATAAGAACTTTTTTATTCTCATTACAGACGATTTCATTTTCCACCACTTTCTGAACATTTCACCCTATGTATAACAAGAATTAGGATGTTTAATATACTTGTCATTTATTCATATTTTCCTTGTTAATGAATTAGCCCTTTGAGTACCAGAGAGGTATCCTACGCATTGCACACAATATGTTAGATATCTCTCTGGCACTCAAAGGGTTAATAATGCTCATAAATCCGTGATTTATGGTTGTAATAAAATGCTCTTTTCAGCCCATTTAGAGGGGAAGGAACATTGTTTATTGGGGGAATTGAAGGGTTTGCTAATGCCCCATCATGGATATAGTCACAAAGAGGCAAAGCTGCCCAATCTGCTATCCCTGTCAAACTACTGCTCTAGTTTTTCCTCTGAAGAAGTGGATCTGGGTATCCATGATACGCGTTGGGTATTAGCCTCCTCTCCCCTTGCACGTACTGATACTGGTCCCACCCTGCTCCCTGTGAGAACCCTCAGTTTCGGCCCAGTGCAGTCGAGGACACATCAGATATGCTGTCTCAGCATCTTCTTGCTCCACATGGAGCATTGCTGTAATTTATACTATCTATCCTCTATCACTACTGGGTGAACATTATTTGCATCAGCCACGCTTGCACAGCAGTGCAGTATTTGTATCATCTTTAACGGAGTGTACTACTCGGAGATACTTTGTTTCCAGCATCTGTTGGAGGACTGTGACTTCAGAGCTCATACAGACTGCAGCATCGGAAAAACTATCAGAAGGGCACAGTTTCGTGGCAGTAAAGGGCAGGGACCCTTGAGATGCATAAAGCCCAAGATGGGCATCTTGTAAGTGCAGTGGGAGAAGGGGGGCTTTTGTTTTGTTTGTTTTTATCATATTTTAATAAATATACCGCACTCAGAGCACTTTTCTCTTTCTCTCTCTCTTTTTTTCTGTGGTTGCGCTCCCACCTTTGCAGATTTCGATTTTCCTTCTGAGGTATACAAGGATACCTTTTACTAAGAGCTGCACCAGAATTTATTGAGATCACTGAAGGAGACTGCTTTTACTAACGAGGCTCATCCATTCTCATCATCTCATCCTCACGGATCATTTCACTTCATTCATTCATTTTATTATTCTAACCCATCTTTTCATAAGGACTGCTAATTTTCATTGACTATTTCATTTTGATTTTATGACATTTTTTGGACATCACTTTAGAAGGGGGTTTTATTTTCGAACCCTAGAATATTAGAATATCTCTTTGTTTTTCATTTTGAATTGTTGTTTGTAATATATATCTCCATTTTCTAAATTAGTTGCGCAGATTGAGTGTATGTTTGTCTAAATACCTTACTTTCTACATCTCATGAAGACGTTTACAAAAATAACACATAAAAAGATAATACACTGATTTTGAGTAAAAAGGTGCCTTTAATTCATCAGTGAAACTTCTGCAAAACTTAAAGTTTTGAAATAGCAAACTTATAGGCAATGAGCACAAGTCACATGAAACAGGTAACAAATATTCTTGTGGAAATGGTATTCAAATGATGGTTTATATGTGCAATTCTATTTAAAGAAGATAAATCATTGCATATATACAGTACAAAAGAAAAGTCAAGGAATTCTGGAACAAACCATATGCACCATAAAGGAGAAAAAAAATATTGTTCATTGAAAAGAGGTTTTTTTCAGTATTATATTGTGGTCACCAGGTGGTGCTGTTCCTATTATTTACTAGGAAAAGCCATAGCTTGCAATTAAAAAGAACAAAAAAAGTGCCTTATGGACAGGAGCTGCATATGTGATTGATTAACGCAAAAATATTTGAAGTCTATCAGCAGGGCATTTTTTCATTAAAAAAAGGTTTACTACTCATATAATTATGGGTTTTCACATGGGTTTTGCTAGATATACCAAATACTAATATTGAGATTAATATGAGTAATGTAATCAAACAGCACTCAAACATCCCTTACTACATTTATTGCTATTGAACAAATAATAAATAATTTCAATTGATTTCATGGGACTTTTTTAACTGCTTGAATGCAATTGGTTTGCAATAAATTGGAGATCTGTCTAGAATTCAGCGGGTTAAAGGGATAGTAATTCTTCATTTTATCTTTATTTTATTTTGTAGGCATTAAAAAAACATGAAGAATGATGTAAGTCTTATCTCTCAAACCTGTATGGTTTGAGAGATATTCACAAGCAAAGTTCCCCCTCCCGCCCCTTTTACCTAGTGTAATCCATCTCTTCTCAGATGTGGAATACAGTCCATAGACCAGACAGATAACAGCAGGGGACATTCTTCTTCCTATGAGAACAATGAAAGCCCTGCCCCCCTTGACAATTTTTCAGGTTTTTCCCTTATCTTAACTGAAGATTGTCCCTCTCTGCAATCTACCTGGGCACCTCCCTTCTGCTCTGGCTGAGCAGTGTTACATCAGTAAAAGGGTCGGTAGGGGGATACTTTGTTATTGAATTACTCTTGAAGTACAATTCTGACAGAATTGAAATAACACTCTCCAAGGTCCAAATACTATAATGATTAATTAGAGCTGCTTTTATTATGAAACATTACTATCCCTTTAAAAAGTCCCATTCAAGTCAATGGTCATTTTGAGCATTTTTATTTGTTTACTATGTACTCTTTATAGTGATCAGATACACACTGTTCATTCTGCAATACAGGAAAAGTCTCTCCTCCCTCATTTATGTTTCAGTATTTGGATATGATGCGCAGCTCAATTTCCAATAAAGACATGAGGTAATAAATCTGAAATAATGTCATACTATTTTTGCTATGAAGGATTGCTCTATCATGTTAGTCCTATACCTGGTTACTTTCTTCTTTGCAGCGCCCGGAGAGAGCTCATAGGCTGGGAACAGGCATATCTAAATGACGAGAATTGCATCATAAAGTTGTCAGGACTTAATCAGGTGGGCAGGACTGAGAGAAGGAAAGGTGGGGTTTAATATTAGAATGGGCAGGAAGTGGGCAGAACAGGGAGGGAAGTAGGCAAAATGAATGAGAAGTGGGCGGAGTTACCCAGGAAACTCAGAAAAGCCAGTGAATCTCCTTCCTGTCTGGGGCAGATTCAGAGAGTTGAACATGAAACAAAAGGAAATCCAGCCACTCCATCAAAGTTGTGTAATGGAATACAAAATATAAATGTCTGCAAAAGTATGAGACCTCTGTAACCCTTTGGTTGCGAGTCCGCTGTACATAGTGGATTAAGTCAGAGCCTGTGTGCAAGCTAAAGATCACTCTTGTTTCCAACTAATATCCAAACAGCAAAAGAAGTTCGCACCACAGGTCCACTTTATGTGCAAGTGAACCTGAGGTGCGTGCATCCGTTGCTGTTAGCAGATTCAGAGTTTTCCCAGGTATGGTCAGTAACCCCCTTCTTTCATTAACCACAATTAGCCATTAGATGGGATGAAAAGGCTGCCCACAGAATTTATTATAACAGTATTATCATATATTCATGAAAATGTATTACAAATTATTAACAATTAAGACGTTTAAATAATAGTTACATTTTAAACCTCCTATTATGTGCTACACATAAGTCACAACCTAAATATATATATATATATATATATATATATATATATATATATATATATATACACACATATGAGAAGCCTGCACCAGTTGCACCAATTCCCAATAAACAGTATCTGAATAAAAGTAACACATAACCAAGGTGATCTCAAGGCCCTAAACAGGACAACCTAACTATATAACAATATTTTAAATAGCACACACACTTCATTAAAACATTATTCGACTGAGGGCTATATCACCATCCAACCCAAATCTATTTAAATGGAGGTAAGTGGTAGCCCAACAGCTCTACTATCACCCATGAGTCTGAGCCGATGAGCCATGATCCTGGACCAGAACTGTGAATCCCATGCTTTGCATAGGAAGCAACCTGTTAAGCTGTGACATTAATAACTAAAAACTACTCAGTTCACACATAAGTCCCAACCCACCACTGCCAGGTTCCCCACACCTACATGCATCAGTATACATACACTTCTGATATGCACACCGATACATGCCCTAGGGGATGGGAGGGTGGAGATATAGCTGTCTCATGAATCTCTGCGGCTCACCCCATTCCTTCCCTAATTAATCCTCACCAAAACCCAGGTACCATCCCTAATTCCCTACTTCCTTTTTCTCCCCTTCCTTCCTTTCTTCCTTCCTTCCTCTGGACAAGCCTCCTCCCCCTTGAGTTCATTTTTGCTCTAGGTGTCCTTTGATGGGGCACCATCAAGTAAGTCCCCATAACACCCCTTTCTTTCTTACCTACCATTAACCAAATGTAGCCATAAGGGTCAGATTTGCCATTTTCCCTTTTCCATTCCCTCCAGTCACCATATAAAACCAACCTTCCATCCCCATTTCCTTTAAATAAATAATAAACACAACAGGAATAAGGTGGCAAATTGTGAGGTCACAGTTTTTATTAATTGGGATTTTGACCTATATATAGGAAACCCAGGAGTAGCCTCCTCATCTATTACATGGTACCCCGAGGGACTCTAATAGCTTGGGCCATGCCTTCACCCAGCTTGTGGCCATGGAAAGTAAACAGCAAGTCCTTTCAGGCAATCACTGCCTCCCCACCTTTGGTCCCTCTCCATGGCTGCCTCCAAACAATACCAGGGGAGACAAAAAGGCCCCAGTGTCGAGCTGCCACGACACTACCTCCATGCCTCCCCTCCCACAGTGCTTTATGGCAATCACCCTCCCTTTATGCAGTCTGACCTGGCCACTTAGTACAAGCTTGCCCACTGACCTTCACCAACTACCTATGCTTCACTGTTGCGGAAGCACCCCACCCCCTAAGGGCATAAGTGGATTGCTATTTCTGTCTTCATCCAGCTTCATTCTTGGCCTAAGCTTGACCTCTTTACGGCACATCCTCTGTGCCTTGGTGTCCATGTAATGAAAAGGGTGGGAAAATACCTCTCACTAATCTGCTTACCTGGCTACAGAAAATCTATTTTAAACTTAATAACCCACCCCTTTTTTCCTCCTCTACATGAACCCCCTCACCTGCCCCTTGCCTCCTGCTTACCAACAAAATGCTTATGACCTGATAACCCAATCCCACTCAAGGAAGACTCACTGGAGACTGCAGTGGAAAGCTGCTGTGCCAAGGATCCAGAACCAGGGATTCCAGAGACACGGTTCAGGCTAGATGATGCCTGCACAACGTTTTGATGCTGCTCCTGACAGTGGATGTACTAATACCCAGGGATGGACCCAGGGCTGTAATGCTGGAAAACATTGCTCACATATCTCTGTCAGAGCAGGATCAAGAGAGTTAACCAAGTCTTCAGGCCAGGGGATAAAAACCCCTTGTTCATCATCCAGCTCCTCAAACCTCTGGACTGTAGTGGAACTCCACTGGGGGGGGGTCTTGGAAGAATCACTGGAGGTCCAGCAAACCCACAACCACTAATACTTAATAGCCCATTCTGCTTGCCATCTGAAGAACTATCTACATGCCCTGTTCCCATCACCACCATCTTCTGCAGCTGCACTTGTCCTGAGGGCCACACTAGAGATGTGGCCATGCCCTGAATTCTTGCCACTACTGCAATAGATACTTCCCAGATTACGCCCCTGGAGAGATTCCCCCCATACTGGCTGAACCCACCCATGAAGAAATAATGGAGGCCCTGCAGGGGCTGGGCCCCTGTGGACCACCAGCTGCCAAGGGTGCAGTGGAAGTAGGGTGAGCTTGGCTGGATGCTCAACACCTGGAAGCCCGCTTTGCACCATTTGCCTCTGGTGGTGGGCTGGCAGCACCATTCTCCACAACTCCCCTAGAGCTGGAACCCAGCTCAAAGTAGGACTCAGTCACTGAGGTGGCCAAGATACACGAGAGGGGCAAGAGTTAGGAGAAGAGGCCTCAATGGGTGACCTACTATTGTTCTTCTTGAGCCACCCAACTCCCCTCCGCCTTGCCTCCACCCACATTTTGGTCAATATGGCTTCAATTCTCGCTTTCTCCCCAGACATGTTGCAGTCAAGGAGAGAAATACGGAACTACAATGATGGAGGTAAGGTCATAACAGAGTGGAACAACAGACTATGTAGAGGAAGTCAGGAAACTCTTCACTGCTCCATTGCTTACAGAATATGGATGCAGGTACCACAATTCCCCACAGCCAGTAATATCCACAAGCACCCCATTCCTTCCCTAACCAATTGCTACCAAAACCAACCATCATCCCAACTTTCCCATTTCTTTTATCTCAGCTTTACTCATGGCCGTCTCACGACTCCTCCCCCGAGTTGCTTTTTTCCATACCTATCTCTCTATCTCTATCTCTCTCTCTCTCCCTTCCTTAATCCTGACCTTTCTAGGTCCCTTCCTAACATTCTCCCTTCATTATTTTCTCTGTTGCTCATCAACTTCTTTCTCTCTCTATCCTTCTGGATTCTTTTCTATCTCTACCTGCCTTCCCTCAATACTCATATTTCAATGAACACAGCAAAGCATCCATCCTATCAGTGTCATCCATTAAGTGCCAGATGTATTTGATGAATGTGGGCAATCATCAGTAGTGAATGAGTTAAATAAGTAAGCTTGGTCAATTGGAGTAAGTGTTGCCAGTTACGCCAACACACAAATGCCATGGCTTTTATTACTTGTGGTTATGTCATCTTATTATTCCACGGAAAACCGTAAACTGAATTTTTAATCAAATGTAATTAACTCTGACGTTATTGTGTTTTTGGAGACCAATTAAAATCTTAGCATCTCACTTAGCTGTGTACCTCTTCTCTGCATTGGTTCCAACTGGAAAACTGCTTACAGTAAGATGCAGTGTAAGCTGTATCAAGTATAGCCTTTCACCAGATGGAACAAGAGAGAGCCAAATGTATTACAAATGGACTATAAACCCATTATGTATACATGAGGCAACGACCATTATTTTAAAGTCAGTTGAATTCGTTTTACAAGTATAAAAATATCCTACCGAGTCTGGGAATAAATTGCATAATGGGAATATAAATGTTTATATCATTTCAAATAATCAGATATATATGTACAATTTTACTTATATTTTTTCATTAATTTTAACTTTCATTTTCCAGCTGTAAAGATGTAAAACTTGCACTTTCTATGGACTGGATCTGTTAACCATTTGAGTGTAAAAATGTACAATTTGCAGTTTCTGTGGGCTGGATCTGTAACACTTTGAGTGCCAAAGGGGTGCACAACACATTGCAAAGCAAAGCATTGCACACACCCTGTCGCTTCAAGGGTTAAGTTACCAATTGCATGCCAAGGGGTATACAAGGCGTGGCTTCACAATGTGTTGTACACTCTGGTATTCATAGGGTTAAAAAAAGGAAAAGTTAGAAGGAAAAAAAGGCAGAGCTATACTATATATATATATATATATATATATATATATATATATATATATATATAAAATGCTCTGTATAATGGATCTTGATTAGCTGTTCCTTGTTCCAATTAAATACAGATTCAATAAGTTCACTAATAGTCCTACCACCAAAAACTGCCCAGAACACTTCCATACTACCTGGTAAGGCTGATGTACTAAAAGAATACTGGAGGGGCAAACCAACTGCACCACAGGGAACAAATTAAAGGTCCCTAAATAACCGTTCATTTAAATGGGGCTTTTAACACCTTGATTACTATAGTGATGTGTTGGAGACCCTGTTCGAATTCAAAGGGTTATTCAAACACTTGTATATATTCATAGGAATTTTTATTTATCCCCTTTGGTATAAGTGATTTGTTCCAGAATTTTGTACATCAACCTCAGTATGTTTTGCTCTTTAATTATTTGATTCCTATTCCTACTATCATTATTTCCAACCTGTAATAGGAGTTCTACATTCCCACTGATATGACATATTGGAGTGATTCATTTGGCTAACCTGTAACATACCTCATACTTAGATCTCTCTTTTGAGGTCTTTATTACATGAATATTTTGATTCTCATCATCATACTTTGTGGGACATATATATAAAATGTAGGCAGAAATAAATAAAAGGCTTATTTAGTATCTCTCTGTCTTTGCCCTGTGTGTTTGTGGTGGGTTATATCTAGATATCATAAACCAACATGGAAGCACTGTGGCTCACATGGTAGAAGTTCTTTATGAGGTGGAGGGACTAACACCTCCTAATACTAATCCCCACACTCACACACTCACACACATTTTCCTTACTATGGCCAGCAAATCCTAATGGGCTCAGTGGATTTTGTCCTTGTGCCTTGGTTGAAGAGCAAACAACTTCCTTGGTCCTTGGTATCATTATTGATAAAGGCAGACATGACAGTTACCAGCAGGAACAAAATACTTCAGACACTGTTTACTGCACATAGTAATCTTAACCCTTTAAAGGGACAGTAATACTTAAGATGTGAAAAATATGTGTTGTTCGGTTTATGTCCCCAAATTAAACAAGGGTACTCCCACTGCTGAGATATATTTTATTAAAAAATATAACATCTCAAACTTGATTTTTTTAGGTGCAATATCACAGTGGCCTAAAAACTTACAGTGGCACTGTTGCTACACCATCCTATGGAGATTTATGGTCTATGGACCAGAGCAGTGCATAGGATGGTGTAGCAACAGCGCCACTGTAAATTTTCAGGCCACTCTGATATTGCACCTAAAAAAATCAAGTTTGAGCTGTTATAATTTTTTAATAAAATATCTGTCAGCAGTGGGAGTACCCTTGTTTTACTCAGGGGGATAAACCCTACAACATATTCTTTTTACATTTTAAGTATTACTGTCCCTTTAAGGACCAGAAGGGTGTGAACCACATTGCTGCATAATACATAGCCCTCTAATCCTTCTGTTCTCCACATTTGATTGTACTATTTAAATACCTTTGTATGTGTATTCCCAATTGAACAGAGCTGTGGAATTAGTTGGTGCTATATAAATAAAGAACAGTAATAATAATGTGACATGAGCGAGTTTGATTGGTCAATAGTCTGGTTGCTGCATTTTGTACCGTCTGTAGGCGATGGAGTTCTTTTTCTGGGAGGCACAAGTACACCTGACTGCTGTATAAAGGACACCTACCTAGGTAAGGTGGTGTGTTTTTATACCTAACACTCTAAAAAATAAATAATCTGTACTGACCAATGACGGTAGGAGAAAAAAACACAAATCAAATAAAGGTAAAAATTGCTTGTAATGAAGCTACATCTGATATCAAGAAAATTAATTAGGCCTTATGTATAAAGAAAAGTAGAGGAAACCAACTGCACTTTATTTGACAAATACAAATTTCCATAGATTTAAATTGGACATTGTGTAAAGGTTATTTGCACATAAGCAAGGTCACTCTGACAGTAGAAGCTTGTATAGAAATGGCACATCCAAGTAGAATTTGAAAACCAGATCACTCAGTGAAGCCACCTGAAACTGTACTCTGCAGAGGAGTAACTCCACAGTGAGAAAGCAGACTGCTAGTTGATATATATATGTATATATATATATATATATATATATATATATATAGAGAGAGAGAGAGAGAGAGAGAGAGAGAGAGAGAGAGAGAGGAAGAAATAGAGTGCAGCACATGGACACTCTGAGACAAAACATAGAAACTAGACAACAACAGCAAGTACACAGCAGGGGAGTCCCCTGAGATGCTGGGGTATGCAGAATGGGGCAAGGCTGGCTGGCATTGGATATCCCCTAGGCAGACTTTCTGCAGTCCAGGCCAGATTAAAGGTGCTGGCCTCAAGGCCTTAACAGTTTAGTACCAACCAGAGAAGCCGGCCTGCACCCAGGATGATTGCCTAGGGGATAGCAACTACCTACTGGGGTAAAGGGAGGGCGACAGATAACACAGATTTTACCTGCAGTGCCAGTTGAATGTTGCTGAACAGAAGATGCAGGTCAACAGGAATATTCGACCTCTGACCAAAAAGTACTACTGGCAATCAAAGGGTTTGATGTTTGACTGTTGGGCTGGTATCTGACTGAAAGTCGAATGAAAGGGTAGGAACTCCAACTGCTCCGGTGAATGGGAAAAGCAAATGAGTTGAACAAGTAGAACAGATGGCTGGATCAGCTGGTTTGTCTGTTGGTAGGACTAGCAGGGTCGGTAACAGTTGGGCAACAAAGTACATAAACAGCAAGAAGCAGAGCAGTCAAGAAGGAAAGCTGGGGTCAGCAATGGAGAATCAATCAAATGGAGGCACAGAACAATGTTGAAGATCAGGAGAGTAATCAGGAAGCAAAGCCATGGTCGATACACGGAATACACAATGAAAGAAGGGCAAGGGAACTCTGGAACAGGACTAGGAACCACAAATCACGCACTAGAACAGTTTGATCTCTTGCCAGCACTGAGGAACTAGTGCTTAATAAAGGCACAATACTGATTATATAACCAGGGCAGGAAACAAGAATCCGGGCACACAAAAAGAACCAAGAAAAAAATCAAACAGAGATAAATGATATAGTGCTCAAGCCTATTGAATCTAAAAAATCCATAAAAGAGACCACAGTGACTGAAAATAAACAGTCCATACATGTACAACTTGTGAGTAGATTCCCCGAAGGGGAGCTTTTGTTTTAATTTTTGTTTTTGTCAATAAATATTCTAATACTACACTTAGAGCAGGCTCCGTTTCCTCTCCTGGGGCTAGATTCTATTGCAGGTGATAATTTTATCTCCATGTTCCCCATAGACTTCAATAGGAAAATGTTTGATAAAATGGGTGTTAGCATTTAGCATCTGCAATAGAATCTAGCCCCTGTTCTTTTTTCTTTTCTGCAAGAAAAATATCAGGCAAGAAATAATGAAAAAGAGCAGAACATGACAGACATATACTTAGGAACGATGCTGTGTGGCATTTTATAGTTATGGGGGAGAACAAGGAATAAGAAAGAGAAATGGGGAATGAAAGAGAGGGAGAGAGGAGAAGGGAAATGAATGGGAAGCGAGAGAGAATGCATGAGGAGAGAAATGACCATGCAGTTGTATAATATATTCCGGAGTACAGTGGAATTAGAAGGGTTAGAAACAAAAATATCAATAGTTCCTGACATTGAAGCTTAAATATGCAATACAACCTGGTATCCCTTAAAAAAAGAGGAAGAACTGAAACATAAGAAGTCCCTGCTGGTGGGTGACCCACAATATCTATCAGTGCTGGAATATGCTACAATTATGTATAAGTAAAACATTTACCCAGATAGGAGAGGGTAACAAGGAATAATAAAGGTAAAGTGGAATTAGACAAGAGAGGGAAAGGAAGAGGGTTGGGAAGAGAGAAGGAATGTCTGGGGAGAGGTAACATCATGTGATTGTACAATATATTCAGTCCCAACATTTCAGGAGTATAGCAGAAGGAGTAGAAATTTTGAAATCAAATGTGATACAAACCGGTACCCCTTATAAGAAGAAGGAACTGATTCAAAAAGAAATAGTCATTGCTGGAGGATGACCCACAACAGCTATCAAAGCTAGATTACAATTACGTTAGTTATAGGAAAAAAAGACCCAGACAGGGAAAGCAAACAAGAATAATGTGCAAAAAGAATCAAAGATGTGCTCAATTATTCAGCCCATTCCTCTCTCACTCTGCACAGGTTCAGTGCAGGACATGATTCCAAAATACTAGGCTCCACTCTCGGATCCATAAGGTAGTTGCAGATAGAAGTTAGTGTGCAATGGCAAATGAGACAACTTCTCTATCTGTATTTGTGTATGCCATGTCTTAGTATGGTGGTAAAGGGATAAGTAGGTTGGTCGGCGGACTGCCAAGATGGCTGAGATATAAAAGCAGGATGTTTCCTTGCTCCCATGAGTCGTGTCAGTTCAAGAGGCAGTTTAGGAACAGATTTTCCAATATATGAGGCAGAAATTAGATTGTGATCTGTCTTGGTATTGAGAGCTGACTGAAGTGCAGGCAAGAGGTGGCATAATGAAGTTAATCATCTTTAATGTGAGATTTTGTTGAGCTTTCTATAAGTAGTTAAAGGCTTCTTCTTTCATCTCCTTCGAATTGGCTTCCATCTTGAATATCATCCAAGTGAGTCAATCCACTCATTCAGGGGACCTTCCCTTTGTCAGGTGGGTGCTATTGGTTCCCTTTGATTTTCTTAGGGCGCAGATAGGAACAGCATCCATGCAGGACCCATTGGAAGCTCCAAAAGAAACATTCACATGCATGAACCTATAAATTAGAAGGCTTAAATGGGACTTTTAACCCCCTGAATACTTGAGAGGCTCTTGAAACCTATTAGGGTAAAAAGCCCCATTTAAAGCTATTGGATTTTCTTCACTGAAGAATTTATCCATATGTCTTGTTTATTACTCTTACTGAATGGTGTTGATTGGTAAGCTTCTTACTATGATCAGCTTGTCCTACTGAGGTGAAACAATGCTTGAAATAAATAAGTTTTCAATCTTAAATGATTGAACAGGAGTTAAAGGAAAAAAAAATATGTAGGAAGTTTCCTTTTTAGTTATAAAATAGTATTTCCACTGCTGGGAGGCACATATTTCCAGAGTTATTACAGTTTAAACTGCTGTGTGTATTAACAGTGCCCTCTAGTGGTCACATTTTAATTATTCTGTTGCATTCTATGGAAAATGTTTCAAGCTGACAAACAGTTCTTCATATAATGTGACTGAAACTGCGAAGTCATTCCTGACAGTTTGAAGTTTCAGGAGTAGTGACATTTTTACTAGCTTCCTAACAGCTATAATATTTGAACAATTCCACTGATAGTACAGGGAGTGCCCTTATTTTACTCTGCAGGAAATTCTGTATAACATAGATTTTCATTTAAAAAGTTTACTGCTTCTTTACTTGAGCAAAGGTCATACCTTTATTAGCTTAGTAGCTAAGCTTTCAAGACAACATAAATTCTTGAAAGAGATGGTCTACAAAGGTTGCATTCTAAATGTATTAAGGGATTGTACTAATATGGTTCCACATTAACAAGAAACTATTTCTTAGTGCTATGTCTGCCTGAGGCCAAAGTATTAAGCTAGTAGTGCAAAACTGGGCCTCTTTACACCAATTGCACCAAGGGGAAGAGGGGAAGAGCATAGGCATTTTGGGGCATTCATTTCCTGTGCACCTTGTTTAATAAAGACTAGAGGGGCACACAATACACTGCAAAACAATGTTTTGTAATCCTCTGGCCCTTAAAAGATTCAATCTTTGTATTAACAAGGCCCAAAAAAAAGTGGTGTTAATGATAGAGTAGTGTGTGTGCGTGTGTGCACATGTACCAGTTTGCACTAAAATATTCATACTCTCTAGTACATTCCTCTAAGTGCAGAAGCATGGATAGGAGACAAATGTCCAGAGCAGATAATGAGTTGTCCTATGGGATCTGCACATTTCCCCCAGTCAGCTAGCCAATTAAGTTATTACCTTTGCTCTATTTGTCATGGCACCACCCTTCACCTGTATGATAAGTCTGACAATGTTTAGCCAAGTTGGGATATGGGTAAGGTTAATTAGGCCAATGGGTTCTTTTTTGCTATCTGTAATTTTTTTATTCATTGTTTGTCCAGGTTGCCCACCTATGACAATAAATCCTTGAAGACATTTAAAAGTACATAAAGGGAATAAGTACTACAATACAAATGTAAACATTAAAGACAGAAGACAGTGCTCTGAATAGATTAGTATAATGGGAATGGAACGAGACCTTGCAGAAATATTAGAGGGTGTTATATTGTGTGTGCGGAGGGTGTGTATTTAGGGTGTGTTATGGATGATACGATATGTACACATGCAAGGAATGTGGTCTTTGTGCTATTGAAGTCTTAGCCCCTTGGCTGCTAACAATGTCTCCAAACCCTTACTTAAACCAGAGAAAGGAGAAGGGACGTCAGGAAATGCTTAGATGTAATGCTCTTAGGATTACAGGGAATACAGAGGTTCATGTACTAAGAAGACTTGGAGCAATCTTGGGCAAACCGACTGCATTATTGGATAAATTCCTACTGAATAAAATAGAGCTTTTAACCTCTAGAATGCTTCACAATACATTGGAGATAGCAATAAAGGGGATAAAAGTTGTTCTATTAAGGTGAAAGTTTTATTTGATGAGAAGAATAAGCAAAAGTATACAAACAAACCTAAAAAAATGACATAAAACTCATGGTTGTTCATCATCAGTGAAATCTTTAGCAAAGATGAAAGATTTATTTGATGTGAAGAAAAAACAGATTCAGTCTTGGTATTTCCCACCTTGAGCCAAGAAGTGGGTGAATATTGAGAAGGGGGTCTTTCTTCTCACATTCTTTTCCCCATATACATGGCTTCCTGCAACTGATAGGACTTCTCCCGGTACAACCAGCCCCACCCTCTTGAACTCCTTTGCCACTTTTGGGACAAGGTTGTGTAGTGTTACCTCTTACTTACCAACTCATCCCCAATAACCCCAATCCTTAGAAATAAATAATTCCCCCTAAGTATACTCCTACAATATTTTGATTCCCTTACTGATATAGGTATCACATGCATTAAGAATGTATATAAATGGGCCTCCATTTTCTCTTTTGATGAGTTCACTGCCACCCATCACCTGAACCCCACATTTAATCCATTTCTTACAATGCAAAAGCTTTTGCACTACCCCATTAACCCACTGGTTTCTAGTCTGAAGTGTCACATTTTCCAGCTCATACATTACTCTTACCTTCCCAACAGACCAAACGTTCTAATAAGTGAAAGCCTTTGAACAGTATTTGGGACATCACATATTCCCATTTACCTAGGCTAAGATATGGGAGGCTACATCTAACCTGTTCATTTATGTCATTTACAAGGAAATTGTTATAAAACCTTATACATATATGGGGAGATGTATAAAACTGGAGTTATAAAGAAAGTGTTTGTAAAAGTGTCTCAAAGTGACATAACTTTATGTATAAACATCTAATGACATTTTGCTAAGTGCTAACTCCAGTTAGATTACTTTTTTGAAAACTGGAGTAGAAATGGTCTTGGCCAAATAAGAATTATGTCCCAGTGTATTTATAAAGAAATACGTTAATTGCTCCAAAAATAAAGCCAGCTGTAGGGATAAAAGCATAATGCCAGGTAAAACCTGTTCTTATTGGAAGTATATAATACCGCTATGTGTGCGAATATATATTCGCAGGTGCAATATTCTCAGAATATTCTCAGATAGACATATTTATAAACGTGACTTTATTTCTTTATAAATATGACCAGGTGTTATGAATTTTAGCGACAGTTCTTAAGAAAACACTAAGAAGGCTTTTTATACATCAGCCCCATAGTACTTAACATTTTGAAAATAAGGTGACTAAACGGACCACTGACCTGTTCTGGATTTGATGCAACCAGGTTAGCACTTAGCCATTTAGTCCTGCCAAAAACCCACTGTCAATATGCAGTGTGTAGGAACCCACGTAGCCCTAGCACAGGTTCAGTAGCTGGGGAGTGGAGCTAGAGTGCAGGGTTCGGTTCAGTGGCAGTTCACCAGGTAGTCCCTTGCTGTACCCAAAGCTGGATAAAGAAGCTGGATTGTTCCTCCCCAGTTAAGCCAGGGAGCAACCCAGATGGGAGTACATTGAGATCCATGGAGAACCAGGCTAGGGTAGCAAAGAAGAAGCTCTCACTGGCATCCTAGACCTGGAGGGAACAGTAAACCACTGCTAACAACCACCTGCAAGACAGATAGATAGATAGATAGATAGATAGATAGATAGATAGATAGATAGATAGATAGATAGACAAGAACAAGGTAAAAAACCCAGAACGAATGGGAGGCAAGCAAGGACTGGGGCTAAAGAGAAGGCAGAAGTTAAGAGAGGGACGACAGAGATGAGAGAGAGAGAGAGAGAGCGACAAGAGAGAGAGAGAGAGAGCGTGAGGATGGAGAGTGAGAAAAAGAGAGAGAAAGAAGAGAGGGAGAAAAGAAGAAAGAAGAGAGAAAAATGAAAGAGAGAGAAGTGGAAGAGGAAGGGTCGAGAGAGAGAGAGAGAGAGAGAAAAGGGCGAGAGAAGAGTGCAGCCAGCAGACAGAAACAGTAAACCCACCAAGTTTAGGAACAATCAGCAGCAGGAGTGGTCAACAAGCCGGAGTCAAACTGTAGCAGGAAGATGGAGCCATAATCAGAACCTGAAAGCATAGTCAGGAATGGCCAGGTCAGAATCAAGATGGGCAGCCCAGTACCAAATCAGGAAACAAAGTCAAGGTCAGAGGGTAAGCTGAAGTCAGGAGTCAGGGAAGCTGAAGGACCAAATCATGAGGCAGAAGAGATGTCGGGAGGCAAACTGTGTCAAACATAAAGCAGTCAATACTAAACAATTATACAGTACTCATGGAATGAGCACCAGCTGGAGCAGGAGGCCCGTTTAAAAAGAGAAAAGAACCATTAAGGGCTCAGGAAAATGGAGGCATGTCCTTACACCAGTGGTAGGCACGAGCATGGCCGTGACATCATACAATCTCAACAAGTAGGCGAACGACTATGACACCCCCTCAATTATGGAAATCTGTAAAGGAATTTAATTAAAAGTGAATACGATTTAATGCTTACCCATGAGTGATTACTTGTCTCTAAACCCTTCCCCCATCTTACTCCATCGCAAAACTCCTGTATTGCAACTTGTGCCATTGCTGCTAGATAAGCTATTGCTGAAATATGGAAGTGATTCTTAGCTCTCTGAAGTGAATAGTCTCACTCTCCAAATCATCATAACGCTGAATGTTTTTGCTCTCAGTTCGAGCCCTGGCTTTTATACAAAATGGACTTCAATAGACTTGGTGCCAATGTGGCAAGTAACCACATTTTTTTGTTTGTTTCTGTCGTGAATTTGTACTTTACAAATACTTTTGCTGTAATGCAAATGTTGCTACTTTGCATACATATTCACTGTGATGCCAGTCCCCCGCACACATTTTCCTCCCTATATGCCTTTTGTCTCCCTCCCCATTTTATTGAATTAACATTTAAAGCAGAACTACCACCCCTTCTAAACTTGCCCCCAAATAATTACCCATCTGGCGACTAGCTACTCAATAGTGCTAATCGCCAGAATTATTACCATGTTATTGAGAATTCCTACTGTTCCTGGGACCGACAGCCAGGAAACAGCACAGACATCTTTGCATAGTGACATCTGCGTGCCTACGCTGTCAGTCCCAGTCTGCTCTAGGAGGCGTTGCTAGGAGCCGCACGGCACCGGAACGGACTGACAGTGCAGGCGCACAGACGCCACTATGCAAAGATGTCTGCGCTGTTTCCTGGCTGTCAGTCCCGGGAACAGTAGGAATTCTCAATAACACAGCAAAATTATGTCGATTAGCACTATTGAGCAGCTAGTCTCCAGATGGATAATTATTTGGGGGCAAGTTTAGAAGGCGTGGTAGTTCTGCTTTAAATCAATGGACATACTTATATGTTACCTATAGTGCAGCATTTGTTCCAGTTGGGTCACTGTATTGTCCGATCCCTTCAATTGTAAAGTGTTGCATAAGCTTGTGGCACTATATTACAAAGCATATTGATTCATTCATTCATCCATTGCTGTGCTTGTTAACTAGCAATTGTTTAGTTTTTGTTTTCTCACATGATTTAGATATTTCTCAAAATATTTTGTTCAATGTAAAACATTAGCAACAAGGCTTTTTTTCTAAAAAGGTTGCAAACTCTGATGTAATGCTTGCCTTGTGGTACAGCCACTAGCATTAGAGGCTACCTGCAGTAGGGCTGGACTGGTAAATTGGTACAACCACTTAATTATGTTCTCTAAAGGCACTAAAGACAGAGGTTCCCAGGTAGGTCTGTTAATCAACTACCAAAGACAGCAGTAAATCTGATCCGGCTGTTTGCTGAAATCATTCATAAAAGCATTCCGGCTTTGTCGATGATTGAGTATATTTCATTGCATAGCGTGTACAAGCATATGCCAGATAGTGGAATTCTCCTTAAAGAGGAAATTCCAGCCAAAACATCTATAATCACATACTCTCTGCATGTTTGTCTCACTGCATAACATATTATACATACAATGATAATCTGGAGGCACAAATATAGTGAATGTCCATGGTGCAACCTTACACTTATTGATAAGTTAGCAAGTTCAAATAAGAAGTGCACCAGGTGCTGGTGCCGGGGTCCCCAGCGTCTTTGGAGTGATCTGCTCAAGCCGTCTAGAGGTACAGGAGGGAAGTGGCCTTGTATGCATGTATCTGTCCTGTTACTGGATGCTGAGGACTGATTTGAGAACCATTAGTTTAGTGGTAAAAGTTAACAGTTCTTCATAAAGCTTAGAACTTGCAGAACCTTACATGGTTTGTTGTTAATGTTCTCAAGATTTTCATAGCTCTGTACTCTATGTGCCTTGATGAGGCTCATGTAGATTAAAAAAAAAACAGCTGTCGGCTGGAGCTTATCTCATTGATTGTGTCTTCGCTCTGCCTAGAGCCTTTTCTGATATGTGAATACATTGTGACTTGGTTTACTGAGACAGACAGCTGTGATCCAAGTATATTTCTGATCTGGCTGTTATCTCTGTTTTAGGGAAGTCTTTGGGTGTGCGAAGAGAGCAAAGATATTTACCCCAAATACCCCAAAAAATTGTGTGACAGAGAAGAGACAGGCAGATATGTTCCAAGTTCATTTCTGCTGGATGTTCTCTGTGTTAGGGCAGTCTGGGGTATCTGAAGGAAGCATAAAAAGTTGCACCACCACTAATATTAATAAACCTTCTAAGAACACTGAAGATGACAATGAGTCACATTCTAGTGTTGATGGCATTATGAGGAAGGCATAGCAGTTCAGTCAACTGCTGTGCCTGAGAGTGTGAGAAATACACCAGTCCCCAAATTAATGGAGAATGTGCTGAAAATCGCTCTAAGGGAAAAAGTAAAAAGAAAGTGTTTGAGACTTACTTCAAAAAGCCTAAATGAATATAAAAGTAGCAGGAAAGAAATGGTGGGCAATGCTGAGGATAGCCTAATTACTGATGATGATGATGATCTAAAATATATCCCTCCAGAATCCTCCTCTTATCCAGATAAAAATGAGGATGAAAGTCAGAGAGATGATGACAAAGCCAGAAAAGTAGGTGAAAGGCAAAGACTCAATCTTCCATCACTGAAAAAAAGTACTGTGTCTGTTTATAAACTGTTTGAGAAATTAATTGGAAAGTTTGACTCTGACCAAGTACAGATGCCTAAAAATACACAATCAACCACTTCCAAGTCCAACCACCTCCCAGTCACATATACACTATGTAATCAGCAACGCAGGTCATCAACATCCACAAACCTAGCTATGATGACTGCTTCTACTGCTGCTGGAAGTGCAGCATTTTTGACACCAACTAGTACAATTGCAACATCTCGTACAAGTAGTAGTAACCCATCACAAACCCCTCAGTCTATTAAGTCTAAAGTATGGGGATACTTCACTCATGATCCAAAGATAAACATGTTGCTATCTGTTGTCTGTGTTGTCTGTGTAAGAAGCATGTGAGCAGGGGAAAGCAGGAAAACACCTTAGTATATCTTGATTGAGATCCTACCTGAAGTACAAATGTAGGTCTGATTGGGAGACAAACCATCAACATGTCAGAGGTTCCACAACTAGCCACAGCAGAAGCACTCCTAAAAGTTACCAGGGCTCTGGGGCACATAATAGAAGTGCTGTTGATGTGTCAGAGAGTGTGCCAAGATTTCCTGTTCCTGCTGCAGAGGGGTATGTCTCTAAGTTTGTTGTTGGAGATGACAAGAGTCATAAAGTGCTATCACATACTGCCGCCACCCCCTTCACCTCCACAAGTCATGTTGTTAAAACAATAAAGTTATACAGTTTATCCACTATGTACTGCCAACCCACACATACTGAGTTCTCAGTCAAAACCTGAACAAAAATAATCCAAAAGTACATAACTGGAATAGTAAACTTAATAAATGTTAGCGGTTAACATGCTGCCCTTTTCTTTTTGTTGAAAGCAGAGGCTTTAAAGAACTGATGTAATGTATTGCACCCTTTCATGGGAAAAGTAGGAAATTGTCACTTTTCCACATATATTCCCACAGGAAATTTTTCTGACTTTTTGCCCATCACTACTGGGGATGTGGCTGGTGGGTGGGGCATTATCAAGGATTTTTAGGTTATTTTATGACCTTTTGACACATGCTTGAGTAACTAAGTACTTATTTATTTATTTATTTTAAATCAAATGAGACCGGCAAAATAGGAAGGGAAACACCACCTTCCTATCCCCTCATCATTCTCCTAGACCCGGCATTCAATAAGCATCCGGACTGAGCAGGAAGATTTTCAAGACCCACTCACATCATGTGGGTATTGGAGGTCCTCCTACTCAACCTAGAAGTTATTGGACACCGAGCTGAGGATGCTGATGAGGAAGGGAAGGCAGAGATCACCTTCCTGGTCACTGAAGTGATTGCCTATGGTATCAGATAGGTTATCAATGTCAGGGGCACATCAGAAGGGGTCCCCATTGAGTTCGCATTTCATTTTTTCAGTCACACTGAGTGCAGGATCAAGATTCTGTACTATGTGCATTTTTCAAATAAATGATCTCTCCCATGCTCATGGGAGCGATTGTGTTTATTTGTAAGGGTTGAAACTTGCCCTACAGTGTAGGGAAGCTTCTTACCTACATACAGGGCAAACCTGAAGCTTCTCCCTGTACCAGGGGTGCAGGGTGAAACTTATAAGTGTGACCTTACATCTTTCACGAGATTGGCCCAGCAAGCCCAGTTTGCCAACCACATGAAAACTACGAGGTTGTCACTCAAAGGGTTGAAACTCAACACTCACATTTTTGTCAAAGCCTTTGTAGAAAAAAGGGGTACCATAACTGGAACTTCATAGCACCAAAGTGCCAGGGCACCCTACTTGAGTACCGCTGCTCTAAGTATACCTTGCTCCTAGTGTTGATGAGACCAGCTACTGAGGCGTCATAAGAGTAAAATCTACATAGGTGGCTCCTTGTTATTCGCATGCTGATATTAGCCTTGTACCTCTTCAAATTTATATTTCAAGCCATAGGATTGTCTCCTTGGTATAAAGTACAACATACTTAGATAACTTGTTTTTAGTGCATACAGAAACAAATTGCACTTCACTGCTCAAGAATGCAGGAGTGTTTGTTAGAGGTTGGCTGGTATTCCTGCAGAGATAACTTCCCTTGTGAGAGAGATCAGACCACTATTTAAATTAAGATTTCTCATGTATAATGGCATTAGGGAAAAAAAATGTAAAACTCATGTGAAGTGACTAGGCAAAGAACAAGCACATTATATGTTTTTGTTTGTCCTCAGTGAGTTTTCACCTATATAAATATATTTCTTGAAACCTTAGGAATATTGTGTACTTTAGATATGCATAGAGAAAACCAATTGCACCTATTGACATGATACAAGGAGGTTGAAATGTACATTAGGGGCTGACTAATATTCTTGCATACAGGAGATTTAGATTTACACTGTTTCTAAAATAAAATATTAATGACAGTAAAATACATGTATTGTAGTGACTTTCCTACTTACAAAAACAAGGTATTCCCATTGCTGGAGTATTTTCTTCTAAAGTTATTTCAGGTAAGACTTGCTTGAGTTTTTGGATCATAATTCAGCATATAAAAAGTCACCACTGGTTGGTGCTATTGCTATGATTTTCATATCAGGACAAAGGTTATTCAAACACATAACTGTTCATGACTGCATCTCTTGACAGTGGGATTACCTGTTTTAATCAGCAGGAAAATAATTATAATGCATGTTTGTTTTTTTCATAACAACATATCTATCTCTCTAAAATGTCTCAAGGCATCTAAAGCTGAATGTATTTCTGTGTTTGACTTTTTGGACACAGTGTGACATTTCTTAGAAGGAATACTACTCTTTAAGAACATTTTAACTGAAATGCATCTGGTCGTAAATATATACTGTAAATACATTACCTGCATTCAGCTCTATTATTTATTTGACCTATGATTGTCAGATGCAGCTTTATCACATTTGGTCTGTAGTTTCCAAGGAAAGTCTAAGCCACTCCTGTGGTCATTGAGGGATTTAGCAAAACCTAAAAGATAGGAAATCGCTTCCAGTCAGATACTGTTGAACTGTAAGGCTCTGTTTTTGTTCAACACTGCTGGGACCTCATTAGCAACTAGGAAAAACATAATTTCTGAGTACTGCAAAGCAGTAAATCTACCATGTCTTAACGTAAAAGGGAAAGTGAAAATGAGAGAGTGTGAAGGGAAAAAGGCAATTCATGCAGAACATTTTCTTTACAGCCCCATCCCATATGTTGTAATTTCCATAAGAATACCTGCCAAGCAGCTTCCAATAACTACTAGTGATTGTGAGAACTCCTAGGGTACATGATAAGATAATAAACTTCTTAGAACTGCAAAAGCAACGACAATGATTAACACCGCAGACGCTAGATATGTCTCCAATGCCTTGCTACACAAAGGGGGTTATGCAGTAAGGCATGATAAAGAGATGATAATGCAGCGATAACTTCTCCACGGATATCACTTCTCCAACTCCTGTTATTCTATAGAACCTATGCACTAATATCTACAAAGTTGGAGAAATATTAGTGAATTGGCTCCATAGAATAACATAGGAGCCGGAGAAGTTGTATCACTGGAGAAGTTATCTCCACTTTATCACCTCTTTATCAGATCAGGCTGGAAGGTAATTGGTACTTGGTCTGTAAACCTGTTTAGTCAAAGGGTCCAAGTGATGATCTACAACCTCATCCACTGGGAAACCCAATAGAAAAAACGCTAACCCACATTATCGTTCTGAAAAGAAAGGTTATTTGTAAAGGGCAAAATAAAGATACCGAACGGGATTTATAAATCAAGTGTCTGACATATTGCCAGGCTTTCACAGTAGACACCAAAGGGGAACATAGCACAGCTAGACGGGAGAGCAGCTAGAGGAGCAAGTAAGATGTAAGAGAGGCCAAGCGAAGGACAAAACTTTTGGTCTCTAAATGAGTCTGCATATACCGCAGAATCGTCCATCCAATCCTTAACAATACAGAGTAGACAAGCCGTGTTATAAAGCCTGAGATTAGCAAAATGAAACCCCCAAGATCATTTAGGTTGAATCCTCATGACCCCCCCCCAACAAGCCAGGGGCCCCACCGAGATCAGCCCCAGAGGCATGGGGGAAAGCCATTGACCCACCACTACCCATCAACCCCCCCATCCCCGTTAATGCTACTGCAAAAGAAAAATAGTAGTATCCGAGTCCAAGTTCCAGATACAAGGGGCAGTCTCTGGACTCTAAGCAGGAAAGGAAAGGAGGCATAAGCCCAGACTATATGGCCAAGGCTGCAGAAGAAAGGGGATTGAGAGGAGTCATGTCACAGCACAAAAACAGATCCCCAAGAAAGTCACCAGTAGATCCAGGTATAATGGTGTCAATGGTCAAAGAAATGGCAGATTACATTAATAGCCACATCCCCCAGCTCTCCTCTCACTATTGGGCGCAGACAAACTCTCGTAATAATCCCTTGCCTCTGCAGGTGTATTGAACCAGAGGGTAGATATGTCATTCAGAATTTTAAAATGAGCTTGATACAGTAGAGCAAATTTAACCACTTCCCGACAATGGATGTACATTTACATCCCGCAAAAACTGTCACTTAGTGACAGAGGACATACATGTACATCCCGGAAGTCCGGGTTCCCGTGCTGCTGCACACCGTTCGGGGACTCCGGAATAATTAACAAAAAAAATTCTTAGCAGGGCGTTAAGTGAAGGCCGTGTGTACATGTGGCCGGTCACTAAGGGGTTATTGCTTCGCTTGTAGAACATACTGCAAAGTTCAGAGAATCTATTCCGCTGAGACCTTTGCAGAAAAGTCCTGATGAAACCATGCAAGGAGGGCCCAAAGTCAGACAATGAGCATGTTTATGTCGTCACTGGGACAGAGCCCAGAAACGATAAGCAATTTTCAAGGGAGAAGTCTGCATGAACACCGGGGGTACAGGAACGTCCAGAGATGTGTAACCATCCAAACAAAAGGCACTTCACTCACAGCATGTAATGGTTTTGTAAGACACTCAGACCCAGTAGGTTAGAATAAAACACAGTTTTATTAAAAGACAAGGAAGACTGCCCACTACAGGCTAGTATAGTATGACAGGTAAATAATAATCATGTACATATGCCCTCTCAGGCCCAGTATATAAACATAAGGACAGATACTGTCACAGGACAGGCATAATCAGGCAATTCCAGCACAACATGGGTTAAAGTTCATGGAAAGTAATCAGTCTCTGTTGTGGTGTGTTTGACAACGCCCAGTAGATGGTAAAGGTAGCAAGAGACTGTGGTGCGAGATGTGGAAGTACCTAGTCAGTAAGGCAGGACTGAGACTACTCCCTGTACTGAGCAGGAAAAGGAGGCCACAATACTTTGCTACAGCTAGCACTACCTTGAGCCGTGAGCACCCTACCGGTGCAGTAATGCAGACAATGTACACTGCAAGAGCTGAGGGACTAGAGCCAGTAGCACCCAACCAGCGCGGTAACAGAGACACAGACACTGCAGGAGCTGACGGAACCAGAGCCAATAGCACCAGTCCGGTGTGGTAACGGAACTCTGTACACTGCAAGAGCTGGTGGAATCGCCCAATAGCACCCGACCGGTGCGGTAACTGAGTCACTGCGTATAGAAAGAGTTAAGCGGAAGCGCAGTGTTAGCGGAGGCCACAATGCTCTGCAAGTGTTAACAGAAGGAGCAGTGTAATGGAGGCTACAATGCTCTGCAAGTGTTAACAGAAGGCTCAATGTATCGGAGACAACGGTGTTCTGCAAGTGTCAACGGATGGCACAGTGTAAAGGAGGCAACAGTGCTCTGCAAGTGTAAACGGAAGGCTTAGTATAACGGAGGCAACAGTGCTCTGCAAGTGTTAACAGAAGGCTCAGTGTAACGGAGGCAACAGTGCTCTGCAAGAGTTCATCGGAAGGCTCAGTGTATCGGAGGCAACAATTCTGCAAAGTCTGCAATTAAACAGCAACAGCGGAAGGTCAGAATGTCGCCCAAGTGACACAGGATCAGGATTGCAGCTGGAACTCTACGCAGGAAAGTCAGGATAGCCGGGTCAGGTCACGGAGCAGGAACGTCAGCCAGGCCGGGTCAAATCACGGAGCCGGAACGTCAGACAAGCCGGGTCAGATCATGGAGCAGGAACGTCAGCCAGGCCAGGTCGAATCACGGAGCAGAAACCAATGAGAGTAGTCAGACGGGCCAAGTCGGTACACAGGAACGCAGGAACACAGCAACACAGTAGCACTGGTACAGGAACACCACGAAAGGGCACCTGACAGGTGCCAGAGGCCCGGTATATGAAGGCCATACTGGGCGGGCCAAACAAAGCTCAGCCAATGGGAGCGCACCATAACAAAGAGTGACAGACAGATCACGGGGACCTTGATACAGCATACAAAATATCCTCTCCTCTGATCAGGCATGACCTCCTGCCCTCCTTTCACTGTTAGGAGCCAATAAATTTTCATAATAGTCCAGTGCCTCTGCTATTGAATCAAACCAATGAGTGAAAGCACCATCCAGAATCTTGAGCCGTGCCAGGCACAGGAAGGCAAATTTGATTTTGCCTTTATACAGTTTACCACAGACCTCCAAGAATTTGCTGCGCTGTGCCAACACCTTGTCTGAGAAGTCCTTAAACAACAGAAGATGATGACTGTGGTATATCACTTTCTCCATTTTGAAATAGGCAAAGAGGATTCGCTGATGGTCTTCAAAATGTAACAACTTGAAGATGACTGGTTGAGGATAACCCTCCTCCTGCAGAGGAGCCTGCCCCAGCCTGTGCGCTCTCTCAATGACCAGTGATTTGTCAGCATATCCCATCCCCAAGAGCATTTTTAGTTCCATGTCCAGAAAGTGCAAGATATCTTTAGCCTTAACCCTGCTCACAAAGTTGTGAGCAGGATAAGTCCTACAGCAACAAATACCTTGAATAAGTTGTTAGCAAGCTGAGCGGCTTTGTCCTTTGCCCCAAACACTAACCTGCTGCTTGTGTAACACTGGGACAGCCATTCTTGAAAAATAACAACGGCTTAGGTATTCTAGCAAGGTGCAACACATTACATCAGTTCTTTAAAGCCTCTGCTTTCAACAAAAAGAAAAGGGCAGCATGTTAACCTCTAACATTTAGCAAGTTTACTATTCCAATTATATACTTTTGGATTATTTTTGTTCAGGTTTTGACTAAGAACTCAGTATGTGTGGGTTGTAAGTACATAGTGGAAGAACTGTATAACTTTATTGTTATAAAGTGAGGGAGCCAGCCGCATCCGTGCCTCCTCTTGGTGGGTCTCGCCGCATCTGGACTTCCTTCCAGCTGGCATCTCATGCAGGGGAGCGTCATAGGGGAATCCTCTAGTGATGCGTGCACTGCTCTTAAAGGGGCATTGCCCTTGTTGTGTGCTCCACCCCCTCTTACTATTTGTATTTATACTGACTGGACACCAAGCTCAGTCTCCCTTACATTGGTGTCCAGTGCAGTAGTGTTCTGTGTTCCTGAGTTTACTCTATGATTGGCCTTTAGCTTGTGTGACCATCCATACTGGTGCTGATCTGCGGCTCTGTCTGACTATCCACTCTGTGTATTACCCCAGGCTTAGTCTGACTATCCATGCTAGTACAGACCTGTGGCTCTGGCTGTCTACCTGCTCCATGCTTGACCCTTGGCTTGTCTGCCAATCCATTCTGGTGCTGACCTGTGGCTCTGTCTGACTATCCACTCCATCTATGACCCCTGGTTTAGTCTGACTATCCAGTCTGGTGCAGACCTGTGGCTCTGGCTGACTACCCTCTCCGTGCTTGACCCCTGGCTTGTCTGACCATCAATCCTGGTACTGACCTGTGGCTCCAGCCTAGTGCTACTCTATACACCTGTGGGCATCATCGCTACCTCGTCTGGTTCTAGAGTAGTGGCTGGGTCATATCCCCGGTTCCAAACTTCATTAGTGACACCTTCCAGAGCAGTCTCCTATTTCTCGTAGGAGTCCTTTGCTCCTTAGGGCTGCTCTCACTTTTATTTGTGCTCTGTGATATTTCCTATTACGTGTGCCTATTTTAATAAAGTGGAGTTACATTACCGTACTTGTCTCTTGCATCTTCTCTGATTTTGTGACAAACCTGTTCAGGGAGGCCAATAATTTGTAGTTTATTTCTGCGGCTACGATTTTCAAGATTATCAATTTTATCAGTCAAGGAGTTGGCTTTGGGTTCTAAACGTTGTATCTTTTGTCACAGATCGCTCACCTCAACCTTGCAAGAATCAGCCCTTTGGGTGAGCTCCACGATCTGCTCACCATGTGACTTGATTTCCCTCAGCATTGTCTGAATGGATGACTGGATAGCATCCATTTTAGTATCAATGACCTGGGTCAGCATGGCCAGTACTGCTTTTGCGGTATCTTCAGCAAGTGTGGATGGGACTATAGGCATAGCAGTGGTCACGGGCTCTGTATGGACTTCCACAGAGCCCAGGAGTTAGTTATTCTTTTTCTTGGCTTGCTTCTTTTCACCCTGGTGGCGTCTTGGAGTCTTGGATTAATTTTCAGAGTACTCAAAACGCTCCATGCTTAAATGTATAGAAGACAAATCAACTGAATAAGGCAGCAGATGAGGAAGATATATAATAGTAGCAGCTAGGTAGAGCAGGTCAGCAGATCAAGAGGCAGAGACTTCATAAAGTTAGAGGTCAAGGATAGTAGTCTGGCGAGCCCACAGGATAAAAAGGGAAATTCCTCAAGTAGCAGACATCATCATGGGGGGGGGGGGGTAAGAATAACTGGGTGATAACCCTGGTATACATGCCGGACAAATGGAAGGCAGTCTCCACTGCTCAGAAAGAACAGCCTCACACCTCTATCTCCAAAGCTCCTGAAAACAGTGGTGAAGAGGGAGAAGAGGTGTAGCCAAGCCACGAGAAATGGAGTTGCCCCTCCAGAAGCACAGCCCAACTATATATCCAGAGCCCAAAAGAGTAATCCCCATGATCATCCCAGGAGTTTACTGGTGTGACTAAGGAAGAGCCTTTTGGAGGGGGTAGGGTACTGGGACTAAAACAATAAGATGGATGGAGAACTAAAAAGAGGCCATGCAGAGAAGGGGGCAGACCAGTTATTGAAGAGTAAGCTGGGGACCACTACACTTGATACCCTATATGAGGTATCCCAGCTGGGAGACAGCCAGCACTCCAAGACAGCAAAATCAAGAGTAGGGCCTACTAGATGGGGATGGAGTACTAGGGCTCAAGAGGAAAAAAAACTGGGGGGCACTCTAGTGGGTCACAGGGGGGCAAGCCATCTGGAATGACACAGGAATTGGTTCAGTCTCTGGGCCCGGATTTCGTCACCAGATCATAGGACCACTCGTACATCCTGAGTAGCAGGTATAGGTAGAGATAGGGCAGCACTAAGATTGATTAGGCACCCTAGTTTCATAGGCCAGTGTCCTTTAGGTGCTGCAAGTGTAAATGAGTCCCCAAGGGCTCACTCAAGTATTCAGTTGGGTGAAGGAGAAACATAGTAGCCCAGGGTGCATGTGCCTAAGCAGTGTAAGCTTAGTAGTTGTTGATATCCTCAATCTTATGGTCCAGTCAGGGGCCAGCCACTATTATCGGCTGTGGATGATTATAATGTTCCCACTGGGGTGCTCCAAATATATCCTGACATAAAAGTGACCTTTGTGTACCTTTCTCCGCTGCACAGCCGATATGTCTAGCAGTCTTGAGCAGAGCCCCAGTACAGCATGATGGCCAATTGTATAGGCCGCATTCAGTGCCAGCAGTACTTCCAGGCCTCCCTGCCGCAACTTGGAGATTCAGTTACACTCTCCTGCTGCGGGCAGGGTCCCCTCCGTGGGAGGCTGTGCCTCTGTGATAGCAGGAAATTAGAAAGCGGGTTAGTCCAGACACCTCTGCTCCAGCGGGATTGGCAATCAAGGCCGTGGACCGGAGGGCAAGCCAGCGGGATCCAAGCCCTTCAAGATTAACACATCTGGATAGTAGTCCTCTGTGGGATGAAGTGTAGAGCCCCCTGACTCTGAGGATCGCCATGGATTGTAAGGCAGCCTGGATTAGCGAGGTGAATCTGCGACCTCACAGTATGGTCACCAAACCACTCCCCTCAAATATTATTTACCCTTTGAGTGCCAGAGGGGTATCCAACCCATTTCAAAGCAATGCTTTGGATACCCCTTTGGCACTCAGTGGGTTAAAGGAACAGTAAACACTTATTATGAAAAAATATATATTGTAGGTCTTTTCCTGTTGAGTAAAATAATGGCACTCCATTGCTGAGAGATGTATATTTCCAGAATTATTACAGTTTAAACATGTTTTTTACATTAGCAGTGCCCTCTAGTGGTCAAGTTCCAAGTAGTTATTCTGTTACATTATATTTAAGAGGAAAGTCAATGACAAAAATCTCTCCATAGATTGTGACAGAAACTGATGAGTCACTTCCTGTCAGTTAGAACTATCAGTAAGTAAACACACAGTAAATTCATTTCCTGATTATTTGAACTGTTATACCTTTTGGATAGAGCAACTGACAGAAGTGGGTGTGGCCTTGTTTTATTCAGGAGCAGGAGAAGATCTATAACATAGATTTTCATTAAAAAAAATATTACCGCTCCTATAAAGTGAACCTGTTTATTTGATTTTAAAGAGATTCAATACTATCAACTTGTTGTACTTGCTATTTGTTTGTAATATAGTTTTGGATAACTTAACCTCTATTTGCTGGTGGCACAATGTGGCACTTTGTGCTAATTAGATTCTGTGCTTACCCAATATTATCACATACTGTACTACGAATTAATCTGAGCAGGGCCCACACACTGGGGGTATTTCTAATAACCCAGCAAATTAAATGTTTAGCATCAAATAGGATTGATCAGCATACTTCAGATAATTATTGTAAAATGCCACACTGTGCCACCAAATCATAAAGGCTAATTTCTCCAACCTTATTTATATAAAATAATGACAGGAACAGGTCCAATTTAAGGGATACATATACAGATAGATTTGGAGGGGGTGTACAAAAACAACTTCAAAATAAAATAAGGTGTAAGAACTGTATTTTTTGCTGAATGGTCTTATGTCTTCTTAATGCTATTGTACTATGGTCCTTGTCAATCAAGCTAAACAGGTGCAGGTATAGACCAAAACAACTGCACCATAGGTTTAAGATTTAAATTCACATTGATTTAAATGGGCTTTTAATCAATGGAAATGTAGATTTTCCCCTGTATGATGCAGTTGGTAAGGTTTCAGCTTGTTCAATAAGACCCTTTGTGTTAGGCATAAAGTATGAGTATCACAAATACCTGTGGTTCTCGTACTGAATCCTAAAGAACCCAAGGGTTCCCTGAGGAGGGTTCTAGAGGAAAAACAATTATGACAAACATGGGTACAAGACAAAAAACTATTGTGTGATTCTGGGACTACCTAACTAGACCCTGTGGGCTCCATCCAATTACCACTGCTTAAAGGTTAAAGGTTAGCTTAAAGGTTAATCTTATACAGGGTATGGAGGACAACACAGAGACTGTTTGGATAACTTTAGAATATGGGAATAAGATGGTCACTCGTATAGGTGTGATCTATAGACCCCCAGGACAAACAGAGGAGTTGGATCAACTGTTGGTCAAGGAACTAACTAAGATGACTGTGAAAGGTGAGGTTATAATTATGGGGGACTTTAATCTTCCAGATGTGGACTGGAAAAACCAAGTAGCAGGTTCAGCCAGGAGTAGAGATATCCTAAATTCTTTACAAGGATTAGCTCTTAGTCAATTAGTAGAAGAGCCGACTAGGAAGGAAGCCACACTAGATTTATTATTTACTAATGGAGACTTGGTATCAGATGTAGCTGTAGGAGAGTGTTTGGGCTCCAGTGATCATCATTCTGTGTGGTTTAATATAAAAACAGAGGCTGAGTTGCACCACACAAAAACAAAGGTTCTAGACTTTAGAAAGGCTGATTTTTCTAAAATGGAAACATTTTTATGTCAGTCTTTAACAACTTGGAGATCTTTAGATGGAGTCCAGGAGAAATGGGATTATCTGAAATGTGTTTTACTAAACGCAACAGAGCATTGCATTAGACATGTCAGCAAGGGTAAAAGAGAAAACCACTGTGGTACTCAGCAGAAGTGGCAAATATAGTAAAAGAGAAGAAAGAAGCATTTAAGAAATATAAGCAGACGCAGAAGGAAGAAGATAGGTATCGGTACAAAACTAGGTTGAAGGAGGCCAAATGTATTATTAGATGTGCCAAAGCACACACAGAGGAAAAAGTTGCCCAGTCAATAAAAAAGGGGGATAAAACATTTTTTAGATATATAAATGAAAGGAGGAAAACGAAACAAGGAATAGTTAGACTAAAAACAAAAGATGGAAACTATGTAAATGAGAACAAAGGGCTAGCTGACTGTCTCAATGAATATTTCTGTTCAGTTTTTACACAGGAAGATGAAGGGAAGGGACCGCTGTTAGAAAAAAGAAATGGCAAGACACGGGAAACATGCATGTTTACAGAAGAAGAAGTTCTAATTCAACTTTCTAATGTAAAAACAGATAAATCAATGGGTCCAGATGGGATACACCCAAAGTTATTAAAAGAACTTAAGTGTGTTCTGGCAAAACCTTTAACAGATTTATTCAATCAGTCACTAGCAACAGGAATTGTTCCAGAAGATTGGAAGGTAGCAAATGTAGTACCGCTTCACAAAAAAGGTAGCAGGGAAGAGTCTGGTAACTACAGACCAGTAAGTCTTACATCAGTAGTGGGAAAATTAATGGAGACTATGTTAAAGGAAAGAATTGTTGAATATCTGAATATAAATAGCTTGCAAGATACCAAACAGCATGGGTTTACAGCAGGGAGATCTTGTCAAACTAACCTCATAGATTTTTTTGACTGGGTAACTAAAATAATAGATCAAGGGGGAGCAGTAGATATAGCTTATCTAGATTTCAGTAAAGCATTTGACACTGTCCCTCATAGAAGACTCATAAATAAATTGCAGTGTTTGGGTCTAGATGTAAAAATAGTGAAATGGATAAGGCAATGGCTGAGTGACAGGAGACAGAAGGTGGTAGTCAATGGAGAATATTCGGACGAAAGGAGTGTTACTAGTGGAGTACCTCAGGGATCTGTACTGGGGCCCATTCTTTTTAATATTTTTATTAGTGATATTGCAAAAGGTCTTCAAGGAAAGGTATGCCTTTTTGCAGATGATGCAAAGATCTGCAATAGGGTAGACATTCCAGGGGGAAAAAGCCAAATGGCGAATGATTTAGGTAAATTAGAAGAATGGTCAAGAGTGTGGCAGATGCACTTTAACGTTGATAAATGTAAAATAATGCACTTGGGACATAAAAATCCAAAGGAAAAATATACCATTAAGGGTACTGTGCTGTCAGAGACAACAGAGGAAAGGGATTTGGGAGTAATTATTTCTAATGACTTAAAGGTAAGCAGGCAATGTAATAAAGCAATGGGGAATGCAAGCAGGGCACTGGGTTGTATAGCTAGGGGCATTAGTAGCAGAAAAAGGGAAGTAGTCATGCCACTGTACAGATCTCTAGTTAGACCTCACCTAGAATATTGTGTACAGTACTGGAGACCCCATCTCCAGAAGGATATTGATACTCTAGAAAAAATTCAAAGAAGGGCTACTAAAATGGTGACTGGTCTACAGGAAAAGAAATATCAGGATAGACTAAAGGATCTGAATATGTATAGCTTGGAGGAGAGAAGAGAGAGAGGGGATATGATAGAAACATTCAAATACATGAAGGGATTCAACAAAGTACAGGATGGAAGTATATTTCAAAAGAGTAAAAACATTAGGACAAGAGGCCATAGTCTAAAACTAGAGGGACACAGGTTTAGATGTAATGTAAGAAAGTTTTACTTCACTGAGAGGGTAGTAGACAAGTGGAATAGCCTACCAGCAGAAGTGGTAGATGTCAATACAGTGACAGAATTTAAGCATGCATGGGATAGGCATAAGGCGGTCCTTAACATAAGAAAAGACCAAGGACCAAAAAAGGTTTGAGGTTTGTTTTTTAACACAGTAGGAAATTGGGCAGACTAGATGGGCCGATTGGTTCTTATCTGCCGTCAAATTCTATGTTTCTATGTTTCACTGGTAAAACCAATGTTAGGGCATAAATGAACATGAAAGTCACGCACACACAGTGGTACCATCGGAATTCAATTGCCCTCTCAAAATAAACCATGACAAGCATTGGGACACAGAACCTATCCTGTGGCCCAGTGTTCGTTGTGTTTTTTTTTAGTCCCATAACTCTGAGAAATGGGATCATTAAAGGAAAATAGCTAATGCTCATGTGTGACCCAAACAATAAGAGTGCCCTACACTACACATAAAATTAACAATAAAGTTTACAAATACTAGCCCTAACGTTATCCTATCACTCATAGCTGGAACACTTACCTATAATCCTGACATCCAGCTGGGTCTTCTGCACCTTGGTCTTCCTCTTTTCTTCTTTTTCTTCTGTAAGCTTATATCTTCTTATTTCTTCTTATTCTTCAGCTGTCATCTTCTTCATCTGTTGTGTCCTGTAAAAAATAGCCATTAAAGTCCAGAAAACCATGCAGATTCCACAGCTTCTGGCTTATTTAATCATTCCTCAAGCTAAAATCTGAATGGCTGGGAGGTGTGCCCTGCATAACCTCACATCTCAGACAATAGGAGCATGGGAAGAAATTTAAAAAGGGACAGGCCATATAAAAGGCAGTCCCTGTTCAAATTTCCCTCAGTTGGCATCGGGCAACGGCCTGAAAGGTATCAGGAGGGGGGCTTTTTCTTCTGTTCTACCGCCACTGCTGCCGGCAGTGGAACCTGCATGGATTTCTGGATTTTAATGACTATTTTTTTTCTACAGGCTGCAACATGTTTATGGCATAAGAAGACAGAAGAGCACAGATGAAGAAGAAGATGACAGATGAAGAAGACGAAGAAAGAAGAAGACGAGAGAAGAAGAAGGAATGAGTAAGACCAAGATTCAGAAGACCCCACTGGACTGTTTAAAGTCTTGTCTTTTGTTTATAGAACATCCCCTGCCTAGGTAAACAAAGTATTTTCATTTCTTTTTTTTGCATGCTTGGGGTTAACCTTCATAAAATTACACTGAATACAAATCGTATTTTATAACCTTGAGCCAAAGTATATGATTGTTATGCTAGAATCACTGTCCATTGCTTTGAGCCAAAGTAGAGGATTTATATGAAAGAGGTTTCATTGCTTTGAGCCAAAGTAGAGAAAAAATACAATTTTGTATATGGGGACAAGGTACCAAGTGTTGTTTAATACAGTTTAACTTTTTAGCTAATAATGTTGCTGCAGCCCCTACCTATATATTTCAAGATATAGATTATAATGCCATCAGACAAAATATTGTTAATATTAATCACAATGATACTACTAACATATCAGGACAGCCCCAAAGTATCCAAATTCAATAAGCTGGCATGGACCTTTAATGCATCCTGGAACATGGGGTTTCCCGTGCACTCTATTTTACACTCCGGTGAGATTATATGAAATTCCTACTGCAGCACTAGCAGCCCAGAATCAAGCTGAAATAAGCTTAATATCTGCAATTTTAAATCAAGTATTAACTAGAGGTGCACTTATTATACCTGCAGGTGTCCAGCCTTATTCGATAGGGATACCCATGTTCAACATTAAAGTCACTATACGACATGTTCCCAATAATCTAAACAAATTAGGCCTTTGGCTCAATAACAGAATACATTCTTTAGACAGATTGCATCCTACTTCTTCTGCTCAACAGAAAAGAGTCCTAGTGAATGCTTTATTACCCCTTGGGTTATCTACTACTCTTGTAGAACCAGCAAATGGGGATTCTGTAACTAATTCCCTGTATGAATAAACCCATGGAAAAGTATCTGTTGTTTCCTTAGCTGATATTTTGAGTCACGTAAATAAAACCAGTGGTATCGAGCCGCTTATTTTCTAGGATTAAGATTTACCCAGAGTAATTATGAGATAGTGTAGGGTTGCCTTAAACCTTTTATTAAAGGATAAGGTTTACTGTTAGATTTGGGAAGACAAATTCAAAATACAGCACCAGCAGAGAGAAGTCTCAGGGTACCAGAAATAATTAAGAATGTTTATACTATTGTAGGTAAAGATCTCACAGGAGAAGTTAATGGTAAACCCCAGATTAAGCAAATGAAGATAAAGAAGGGAACAATGGAGGAACCAATGTGAATATAACAGGAATTAGAGGAGGTTCCATCAGTCCCAAAGGACTCCTGTCATTAAAGAGTCCCTTGAACTACCCTCTCCTTTATATAAAGGATGATTTAAATCCCCTAAAGATTATAGATCCCAGAGTTACTATGCTCTGGGCCACTTTATTAAAACACCTGATATATTTGGTCAGGGGAGAGGGGATATAAGGTCCAGAGATAGGACTTAGGTATAAACAAACAGTGAATCTCGTTCAGACAAGAAAAGTGCCACTTTGGCAAACCATGTATCCACTAAAAAGACAGTAGGGAGAATTAAGTGAAGCCCTAATAATCCCTCATCAGATGTGCAAAATACTATACCTCAAGAATGAATCCCATAATGCTAAAAATACATTATAGGGGGGAGGAATAATTAGGGAATTTAGACAATTAACCCTTTAAGGACCAGGAAAATCTGGGGTGATTTGCACTTAAGGACCGGAGTAATGCTGACATGTTTGACTTTGTTCAGCTGTGTTTTCCCTCTAAGGTTTTTATTCTAGTCACACAAATTATATACCATTTTTTCACGCACAAGTAGGGCTTTCTTTTGATACCACACTTATATGATTAAACCACCATTTATTTAATTAAAAATAAAGAAAACGATTTAAAAAATGTGAAGACAATTTTTATTGGTTCGCTTGTGATAATTTGTGCCCAATGGGTTAATTTTTTCGGCGAGTGCAAGAAAGGTATGACCGATCATTGATACCTACAAAACTTGCCATTTCATAGGGGCACTGTCCCTCTGGGGTGAAAATCCCCATGTCCCTCTTTCACTCTTTCACTCACTAATTTTCCAGTATTTGGAGATATGATTGTATGGTGTGTATAAGTGTATTACATTGCTCTACAACAGTGAAACTCCAATTAATTGTGTTTAAACTTCAGTAGATGTGTTTTAATTAATTGATGTAATATAAAACTTTTGTCTTGCTCACATTGATTTAAAAAAAACAAGTTGCTGTTAGCAGGTCATAAAAGGACCTGCATTCATCCTGTCCACAGCTTCAGCACTGAAGGGGTTAATACCCCCAACTCTGGCCTTTTGTCTCTGCTTCTCTCTTCCTTATTTTCATAATGCAGAGAACAGTCACAAAGGCATTGTGTAAAACACATTGGCCTAGATGCACTAAAGGTCGATGTTCTGTAGGAGCCGTGTCGTAGGTACCTCCGCACTATTCACAAAGTGTCTATGACATCACTGCACCAGAACTCCAACAAAAAGATACCCACATCAACATCAATCCGACATGCCTTTACCATGTCTACGAATTCATATTCTTCAAATCAACAATTGCTCATTTCTATATGGAAATGAAGCACAATCAGATACATTCGTATGCAAGGGGGTGTGATGATATTATAATGTAATACTTCGACTCACTCAGTAAACTCTGCTGTTCACAGTCTCCACTTCACCTAACTCAGGCTGTCATAGCTGGGACCTCCCTGTACTCTCCTATGGCATAACAGCAGGGAGAGCTATGACAGTCTGAACAGCATTCCCTAGCCAGCCAGTAGGGGAATACAGTGAAGGCTTTCAGCACCATGGACAGCATTGAATGTCATAGGGATGTGCATTTCTCACCCCTGTGGCATTCAAAGGGTTACAATAAACAAAACTAGTACACCAAGCACTACACAATGTACTCCCTGTACTCTCCTATGTCATAACAGCAGGGAGAGCTACGAAAGACTGAACAGCATTCCCTAGCCAGCCAGTAGGGGAATACAGTGAAGGCTTTCGGCACCATGGACAGCATTGCATGTCATAAGGATGTGCATTTCTCACCCCTGTGGCATTCAAAGGGTTACAATAAACAAAACTAGTACACAAAGCACTACACAATGTACCCTTTGACCCACCCCTTTAGTATGTTGACATATATTGAATATATTTGACATACTAATCCCATCCGACATGCACCTTAGTGACTCAAGTATAGTAGTCAAACCTGTCTTTTATTCTACACTTAACTCTTTGAGTACCAGAGAGGTAGGAAAGCATTGCTTAGCATGTGTTTCCTACCCCTCTGGTACCCAAAGGGTTAATAGGCAAGGTATGGACTACATACCTTGCCTGTATATGTGTGTGTGTGTTTTAAAAATATATTTTTTATTTAAAAAAATGTATTACATGAAATACATACACAATAGACCTCAAGGGGGGGTGTCATGACCCCTCATGACACCCCCTAATATGAGGCCGACAAGTTCACCGTAAAAACATTAAGCGCATATAAGCTATGTTCCACATAGCTTATATGCTCTTTTATGCCAATATTTTACCATCAGACCTCAATGGGGGGCACCAGGACCCCTCCTGATAGCCCCCCTACCATGTATCAGCTCCCCAAAAGGATAGCTGATACATGGGGAGACTTCCAAAGACATTTACAGCATTCTTGTTGCTGTCGGCTTTACAGCCTCCAGCAGCAACAAGAATGAATTAATGAATGAATGAAAGCGCTGCGGTCCCATCATTGAATCAGTCACCCGGTTCAAACCTGGTGACTGATTAAGTGACCAGAGTGCAGGGCTGCTTCAGAAATGGAATTGTAAGTAAGATCTAATTCATTTCTACTTACCTAGCTCCTGTGTCCCTTTGCAATTACTACTTTTGCTCCACTCTGGGAAAGAACACTGTTCAGAATTGTCGTAGTGTTGGTGATGTGTGAGGGGAGGAGATGCCTTCCACACCGATACCATTTTGAAAATCCTATATGCTAATAGGGACCTCTTCCAGCCTTCCCCTTCCATCCTGAATAGGTCGATGTGTGTGCAGATCAAACTGGCGGATTGATTCGACAATATCATACCGACACCACATCGACATTTAGTGCATCTAGGCCATTGCCTTTGTGAATAAAAAAGCCAGTACATGTGACCGCTGTAAGAGCGATCACATGTACTGGCAATGCAGAGAAGGACTGAAACTGAAAGCTCCATTTCTCAGGCTCTGCATCATGATAGGAGCACTGCTATCATTTAAACCTTGATGTGCCAGGACAGTCATGGGTCCTTATGGGAAGTTTACCCATGACGGGGGTTAAGCTAACATTTCTCTAGGCATACCTAAAATATTACAGGAAGAATATTTACACATTGTAATCATACAGACAGTAGAGGGGACATGCACAAATCCTTGTTTTTACACTGATATAAAAATGAATGTAAAAAAGTTTCTTTACAGTTAGCTGAACATCCTAACTTAGACATTCCTTTTCCTTTAGCATATAAGGATGTTGCACATTTTATTTATAAGATTGATCAAATCCCTGACATTTTAGTTTCAGATTTAACCATTAAAACAGGCATAGATACTTTCCTGGAACACCAAATAGCTTAATCATCTCTTAAGTCTAAAGCTTCTCTACCGCAGTGCCTAAATGACACATATGTTTTCCAACAATGGGAAAATCAGGCTGTTCTTATGCCTGAAAAGCAAACACAAAATAAAATTAATCATTCTGACATTCCCAGTATTCAAATTGTTATTAACGACCTTTTAAAACAAGGTGTGTTAAAAGAACAATATAGCTAAATGAACACTGCTGTTTGCCCTGTCCATAAGCCAAATGGAAGCTGGAAAATAGTATTAGATTATAGGGAAGTCAATAAAGTAACTCCCTCTGTAGAGGCCTAAAACATACAGTCTCCTTCCGTTTTGCATGGGCTCCAAAGAAAAAGGTTTAAAACCACTCTCGATCTCTCAAGTTGGTTCTGGTCCTATCCCATTGATCAGGATAGTTACTGACTTACAGCTTTACCTGGCAGGGAAAACAATGTTTGGACAAGTCTTGCACAAGACTTCATAAATTCACCTGCCTTGTTTGCTGCTGATGTGGTATTTCTATTAGCAGACATCACCAATATTGAAATCTATGTAGATGACATATACTTTTCCCATGATGATAAACAGGAACACATAGATACATTTAATAAAGACCTAACTAGTCTGTTTAAAGCTGGATATGCTGTATCCCCCAAAAAATCCAAAATAGCGAGAGTAAGGGTTACCTTCCTTGGATTTAATATTTGTGACCAAAAAAGAGGTTTTCAAAGAAAATGGTTTGTGAAGAAAGGAGAGACCTCAAACCAAACAGAACCTGTTTTGTGGCACTCATATGGGTCAGTTTTAAAATATAATAATTTTATTAGTGTCTCTTTAAAACAAAATATTTAGGAAGAGGATCAAACTGGGGGTAAAGGACAAATTAACGATAAAAAGTAACTTATCCTAAAGGGGTGGGTGTTAAAAAGTACCATACACTCATGGTTTTAGTCTCAGTGGTTATGTGAGGAGTTAGTGGAATTTATTTTTACCCTTCTCAAGCATATTTGCAAGTATTCTTCTAAGAAGATATATTTGAGATTGATTTCTCTCTACTGCACTGATGATAGCTTAGACACACCCCTATTGAGATTTGTCAAGTCAGCTTATGTACGTTGACTTGTTTAAATATTGTTCACATAATATATCCTGTATAGTTGTTTATATTTGCAACTATGCGGACATATAGATTCAGGGGGTATGTGTTGGGAGTAACTTGCAATACCCTACACAGACTAAACTCCAATGATCAATAGCTCCGTAGGGAATTATTTGAGTCTACTGACATACATCAGTCAGTTAGGAGTCTGCAGAGTAACTGGTTTATTATGACTGAGATTTCTCATTTGCAGAAATTATTGTATTATTGCTCTAATTAAATGAATGATCAGGGTCTCTGTAGAAAATTGCTCGTATCAGCTGGCAGGCATCAACTGATCGGAGATCCACAGAGTAACCTGTTTAAATTGTCTCTTTGTTATAGATGTTGATGATTACATGTCTAGTTTGTCACAGTATGGCTGACGCCTGCCAGCTGATATGAGATTCTTTTTCTCGACCTGCCAACACACTCTGTGTGGCAGTCTCAAGTCGGCCAATTTGTCCAGGAGAGGATACAGACTACTAAACCCTTACAGCTAAGATTCACATGTATGTATAATGACTGTTATTAATCCAAGGATTTTTATACTAGTGGACAAACAAGGTCATGAATGTACAGTAAGCATTGTTAACTTAAAACCAGCCTCTCACTTTATTTCTACAGTTAAGCACGGAGCAGACAAATCCACTGACCTATTCTCATGTTAGATGCTGAATGAAGCCCAGCTTCTACTGGACATGAAATCTACTGCTTCTGTACATATCTCATCCTGTTACAGATAATGATAATGATGAAATTGAACTGTTTCCATTTGATGAAAGGTGTTTCACACTACTTGAAATGTTAACATCCATACCAACTGGAAGCAAGTGAGACAGGAGATATGGAAATGACAGCTCATGTATGTATTACACCACGTGAAGAAGAAAAGCCCACGATGGTTTGGACTTTTCAGTTTGTATTTGTTACTGATTTTTAATATCCTCACATTGAAAGGAGTGGCTGGCTTCAGGATACAGTGACACTACATTATATAGCAACCTGGGCCCCCCTAACATGGAATGAGATCCAAGCACACCAAGGAAAGCATCCTGATGTACTAAATTCAAGGAAGAGATCCATCCATTATGATAAACAGCATGCCCTGATTCAAGCTACAGAATTACCACAAAGAAAATACTTACAACCATTCCCAAATCCATTTATAAAGAGACAAACAACTTTGAGGATATCCTTTTGTAATATAATGGCAAAAAGTGCTGACATTACTACCCCAGAAGTTGGTGAGGGATCATATGAATGACCAGATGAATAAAATTAGAGCAACTACTCTACAATATGATTTAGCACTCCATTAGCACAGGAAACAGAGAGCTTGTAGTGAAAAGATGTGTTATGCAGCATTTGGACATTGCTATTATATTGACTTTCAAGTTACACATCAATGGCCTGCAAAAGGATTTAAAGCTGACCATTGTCCTCATCCAGGTATTACCCAAAACAAGATACAATACAAGGAATACCCTATATTCTGTCTGAATACTAGACAATTGACCCAAAAAGGTTTTCTACCAATCAGATGGAATGATACCAGGATACAATTTTGGGAAGACACAGAAGAAGAAATACCACTTCCCTGGAGGATAACTTCCCTATGAAGGAGCTATATTTTGTTCCATTATGATCTATTCAGAATGGAGGAGAACTCCACCATGATACAATGAACTGGTGACTAGACTAAGAACTGTGATGGCTGACCCTAATACATGATAATTACAGTGTCAAGCCCTGTCTACAGAATGGAATGAAAAAGGAGGAGGTAAGATGTTTGGCAATTAAAATACATGGGACACTTGTATACTGCCAAGATATGTTGTATTTCTAACACCTCCTATTATAGCCATTCATGCAAAGGAGAACATAATACCTGTAAGATAACTCAGGAGAAATTGATAAAGGAAGGAGTGTATAACCCTAACATCTCTTCATATGTGTATAGATGTCTGCCATGTTCCTTTTCCTAAGACCTCCCTGATAATCTTTTCAAGCAAATAGACCAAGGTTTTCTACATTATCCTGGACATCCTGGGTTCTGGTTTGTGTGTGGTAACATAAATTTGTAATACCTAATTATACTATCTATTCCCTGTCTAGGAAAGTGTATCAGACAGTGAAGCTCACAAGGTGAATTCTGTAATCACAGGTATTCATGAACACCTTTGGGTGTGCAAATTGTCTTACACAAAACATTGCTGATTTACCTTATTCTGAGGCGATTTGGGGAACCAATAATACTTTTTATAATCTAACATATGTTTCAAACAATGTTACTAATGTTGATGAATGTGAAAAAGAAAAAAAAAAGGAGTTGGTATTCTGTGTTATTATCACACTAGGCACTGTACTGTTTTGTTTAAGGGGAATAGACACAATTCAAAAAGCAAGCGGTTGATTGGCCAAATTCCTTAAGCATCTTTTACCACAATTAATTCCTACCCACACCATGTAATTATTCCTGGGCAGCCACCTCCAGTGACATACTGCAAAGTCCTGAGAGTGAAAGACTTTCTGTATCAGTTTCCTATCCAGATGGATGGTCTCCATTCAGTGTGGACATCGAAACGAATGTTGATGCCCAGGAGTCTTGAAATACTTTGCAGTGTTTGGCTGACCAAGGATTTGATGAATACTTTTAATTTGCCTCACTTTCCATGTGTGGATACAAATAATCAAGTTTTTCATATGTGGGCCTCTTCTAAGACTGTTGGCTCTATGAGTCTTGTGAGTCATGGAACTTTAAACTGTTCTTCCCTATTTGTCTGCCTTAGTAACCGTCATGCTATGGTGCCATAGCAGGATACTGTAACAAGTATTTCTCATCCTCCTGTCTATGTATGATTACATTTGGGGACTTTTCTATACTACATCTGAGACATAATAAATTGTTGTATATTCATGCTGATGGTATTTTTTGTAATTGCTTTGATAATCCACCAGATTAATATTTTTATGATTCCCCAGAATCCCCTAATTATCATGATTTGTATGCAATCTCCTATTATTATTGCTTGGATGGACCACTTAAGCATTTTATAGAGTGTCATTCTGCAGTTGAAGAATGGGGTGTCATGGGTAATCGTTAATAATGATTAGTCTGGAACTGAGATCAATAAAACTAGGTTCTGGGTATGTAATAGTTAAAACACATTATACCATTTAGCTACTAATATTTTTCTGTGTGTGGAAGGTCATTTGCAGAATGTGTTAGAAACTTTGTTTATACACGTCTGGTGTCTAGGACTGTTTAGAGTGTTCTTTATTGTTCTTTTTTTTCCACTAATTATTCATAAAATTACGCTGACTGTGAAAAATGTTCTTATAACCTCAAGCCAAAGTAGGAGATTTGTATGCTAGAATTGCTGTCCATTGCTTTGAGCCATGGTAGAGGATTTTTATGCAAGAGGTTCCACTACTTTGAGTCAAAATAGAGAAAAGATATGGGAAAGCTTACTAGTATGTATGTGTGTATATGTATATATATATATATATATATATATATATATATACAAGTGATAGTGAACAGAGAAAGAGAGAGAGAGAGAGAGAGTTTATCTCTATGCAAAACTAATGGAATATAGTCATGTTATTATTGCAAGCATATTTTATACTTATACTCTGCTATTTTAGACTGGATTTACTAATGATATAGACTGTTGCTAATCATATATTTTTTTATATTTCTGTACAATTTATGGTATATACATAATAAATATTTATATATACCTGTTAAATTATATTTGAAACCCTTGCCCTTTCTTCATTGTACTCACTATATTCTAAGGAATATACAAAATCAGTGGTAGGTGAACTTGTACTAAGAGTAGGGAATAACTAACCCGTGAACCTTTATATGGGAGGAAAGATATAACCCATTACATAGTCAAACCCAAGATTTTAAACTATGCGCATCCAATATGCAGTCAGGCAGACCCCTGGGTGCAGTCCACCTGGGAGTTTTAACAAAAATATTATTTTTAGATAAATAGCTAAAACATATGAACGAGTAGGCCTAACCACCTGCCTGCCACTAGTAAATATCATGAGAATAGTTGTCTGTTAAATATCAATGATTAGCACTAGGCCAATAACTTGCCCACAAAGAACTTTCCCCCAAATATGGTCACACTCTCACAAACACAAAATACTGGCGCAGGGACACACCACCTTAGCGGGCTCCAAGCCCCACATAGCACATCCTGAAAAAACTGGGCAGGGAGGACAAAACATCCAGCCCAGCTGCACATCCCCTCATATGTGCACCAATGATCCATGGGATCCCACTGTTAGGAACAGCGCTAACTGGTGCCCAAATGGTGATTTTGTTTTCTTAGTTTACAGTAAAAGAAATAGAGTCAATTACAGCTTTCCACAGCAAATAATTGGAGCAACACCAACTGAAGACCACAATAGAAAATGACAGTTTAATATAACAAATACAAATCTGAGTTTTAATAACTTTTGAATGAAACAACTGACATCAATGGAAGTATTCTTGTTTTACTCAACAAGTTTGCTCTTTTGAATGTCTCTGTGATTCTCAGTGTTCTTCCTACAGTTTCCATTAGCCAAATTAAGAGATTTACCTAATAATAATTAAAAAAAAGGCAACGTGGGCAGAAATAATTATTGTTCTCATTGGAATTTTATGCCCAAATTATTCTGTGTTCCTTCATTGTGGACATATGGAAGTGGTAGATTCCAGATTGTGTTGCACTGAATACTAGCATGTTGTGATGGCTATTGATGTACAATATTACTTGGGCCACGTTATCCCATGCTGTGGTTGCATAAAATCTATATCAATTACGATGCTATCTACTTCACAAGAGAATTAATTTGAGCCTACCTAGACCCCTTTCTCAAGTGGAAATATTACTAATTCAGCAACCTCCTCCAACTAAAGCTCTCTATAAATTGTATTGTCTATTGGCATATAAACAATGCTTAATATTCTGCCCAACTCTTGTTGGGATATGTCCTCCCATCTCACTCTCCCCGTAGATCTTCTCTTCACTTACTTTCCCTCCTTCTGCTCTACTTTCCTTCTCTGCATCCTATCTGCCCATTTTCTTTTTCCCACTTCAGCTCTTCGAATAACTCTGCAGCCCTTCTTACCTTTCACTATCTCTTTACTAGCTCATGGTTAGAATCTGAGCAATGTAGTATATTAAATCAGAAATATATATTTGTATAGAATTTACTTAGTTATCGGCTTGTCTATTAACACCTCAACAATTTGCTAATTTTGATGTACATTGGAACACTTTTTGGTATTCCCCAAATCACCATGTATTGTATAACTCTCAGCTGTTGTTTATAAAAGTTGCCTAAACCTGTTGATTGTATACACCTTGCAACACACAATAAAGGATTTTGGAAAAAAAAAATCTGCATCAGGTGTACCCAACTTTGGTTCTCAGGGGCTAGCAAAAGTGCATTATTTAAGGATTGTAATGATTAAGCACAGGTGAGTTAATCAGTGACTCATTCATTTTGAATAATTCACCTGTGCTAAAGCAAGTAAATCTTTAAATCCTTGCCTTTTTTTGTAGTCCTTGACAACCGAACTTGGACACGAGGTCTATGTACTATATTCATGCCCTGTGGTTTTCCATCGGCCAGACTAGAGACTAGTATGACAGTTGATGATTGGCCTTCTGTTATCTCTGTGTGCTTCTCCCGGTCTCAGGGGGCTATTATTGATTCATTATTGCTTCTTCTTGTTTTACTTTGCTTAAAATTAGTAAACATCTGCTTGTCTCCATCAGATAATGTTCCATGTATTTTTGATAATCTTGGAAATATAAGCCAACAATATTATATACCATGAAATAATATTCTGTAGCTAGGTTGTGGTTATATTTTTATGCATTTTCATGTTTGCCTAGTGAACTTCTCAATGTTTAAAGTTTAGAATAAAGACGTTTTAATGGCAATGTTGAGGTTAAGGCATGCATTGAAACATGGCCTCTGACAAGCTGCTCAGCTAGAGGGCATAAAAGACTTAACAAAATTTGTAGAGGGTCTCTTTGTACCATCTTACATATTATGGGATACTTTAATAAATAAGCTCTTGATTTTACTAGTTTTGAATCTTTCACATTTGTATCCAGGATATCAGCAATGTGCACCTATATCCTATGCCTGCTTCTATGTTTCTACCAGCATGTGTGCACAGCCATCTGAATGGGGCAACACTGGACTAACACAAACCATCAATACCAGGAGTGTGTTGTCACTTTCCAACCTCTATATTTTTGTTTACTTTTATGTCATTGGGATTTAAGCCTGAATCAGTAATACGTCACCATCTAGAATACACCTTACATGAGTTATCTGACAAACTACCCCAGAGCCTAAGGGAGTGTTATATACAGCTTTAATTTGCAGAATAGAAGGACGAGACAATAAACTTGGCAAAACAAGCAAAAACTTAATGTATTCATTTGCAGACTATAAAATCCAGATCTATTATTTTTTATAAATGGTCTATGAAGTTTTATATCTACCTACTACTTCTGTTAAATTATTTTATACATAAAATAGGTTCAGAGACAGTAACATTCGTCTCACCTCTACTAACCTCTCTTGTTGTAACCTTAAGCCAAACATCCATGTCTTCCTGACTGGTTGGCTGGTTCTTACTATTCTCTTAAGTATAGTTTATATTCTGCTCTTGGGTTATACAACAGAAGTATGGGATTTTTACATTTTTACAACCAAACTCGTGAGATGTTATCATTTTTGCAGATGTTCACTGTATTTATATTCCATTGGAATATCTCATGTGACATTACAGAAACTGCATTCTTCTCAGTCTTCCATCCTTCAATCATAAAGAAATACATACATTTTTTTATGCATCAGCATAGAAACGGTGAAAGGCAAAAAACTGCAGAGCTTATTCATCTTTTACTGCAGGATCATAAAAAGGCTATTTTATAAGGTGTTAAAAATCAGCTTTTAAGCTTTAAAACTTGACAAGCATGACATCCATGCCAAAGCTGAGCCCAATGCGATCTAAGGTGAGCCAAATAAATTACAGAAAGTGAAGACATACAACTTCTGGCAATATATTGTAGGTCACTGCAAGGTTTCCATGACAATACAGTACTGTACTAAGCACCTCACTTATTAAATATATTTCTATACTTCTGAATCTTTAGAGTACATGGCATATTTCATTGTAAGGTATAAACAGTGTCACACTACAGAGCCTTAAGTTAAAAAGACTTTGGTAATGGCACTCATACTTAGTTTCCAGGGTTTCAATGTGTATTTTGGCAGGCTAGGGTATTCTAACAAGTGGCTGAAGTGCATAAATCAGCAGTAATATGACCTTTTCCAACCATGGTTATATTTTAAAGTGCAATCATGTAAATTCAAATATGGTCATGGCAAATGAAGTGGGTTCTCTGTTATGGCAGAACAGCCTCACACACAGTATACATTGACTGAGATTGGAAGTTTCTTTAAAACAACAAAATTGTCTTTATTAAAAAAACTTGATTAACAGTGGCAGCAGCCTTGCGAGTCTTATGAACAATGTTATTATTATTAATTTTATTATTATTTATAAAATAATATATTTCACAGCACTGTACAATAAGGCAACAAGTCACACAAAGGCTGCACAAGGGCCTCGGTTACATTGAAGCCACATGGCTCATCAGGAGCAAGCTTCCTAGAAGAATAATTTTCCTGCACCTTTTTTTTATTCAAGATACTGCATTCTGAGCATTCAGAATCTTCAGGTCATATTGGAAGTCAATAAAATGAACCATAGAATGCCACTGTTTCTCGCTTAACTGAACAATTTAATCTTCAACATCTCACGGATGTTGAACAGCTAAATTTCAATGATTGGGAACAGAAGTGAAGTCTTTGGTGCCTCAAAAGCACGCAAGTAAATTTGGTCAATTAAAAGAATGCAATCTCCCTAATGTACCTAAATTGCTTTCAAATATCTATGTAATCTTGAATACAATATAGTACTGTGGAAAATGTACTGATCATGTGGCATGAAAGAGCCTTTAAAATGAAAAGAAATTGTGCATTACAGACACCCCATACCTCTCAACATTTTAAATGGCCAAAGAGTGGCAATTTTGTTTTAGGTGGTATTGCTGGGGATGTAGATGGTGAACTGGGCTTTACATGGAACTTTTAGGTTAATGACACCTCTTTGTGTCCCTAAAATGGGACATTTGGGAAGTATGGATACCTACTATGCAAGGTAGCCACTAAGAACTGTAAGTTTTAAAGAAAAGAGGAAACGACTTAGGCAAACCCCCTATGTCATAGAGGGAGAACTAAATACTCCCTATGCTGCAATTGGTTGTTCCCATAATTCCTACAACTTTCTTTTAAACATTTGGCCCTAACAGACATGTACTGTTTTCAACCATCTGACCTCCTGACATTTTTTACCCACAATAGCATACAAATTGGTTACAACACAGAGCACGTTATAGATCTACATATCTGGAAACCTCGAAGCAGAAGCCTCTTCTGGAATCGTGGATGGATGTGACTGCCCACATAATGCAGTTAGCATCATAACGTGGGCAGGAGTTGACCATGGTGTGCAAGATAAGGAGACTGTGGGCAGTGAAGTAGGAGGAATAAGGCAGAGCCAGGCAGAAAGTAGGTGGAACAGGGTAAGAGTGGATAAAACCAGGTGGAGACTAGGCAGAACCAGGTGGGGAGTGGGCAGGATTACTAAGGAACTCCAAAATATGGAGAATCAGTCTCTACCCCAAAGACTCAGTAATCAAGTTTGAAAACAAGAGTCTCTGAGGTAGCTCCAAAGAGTTTCAGGCATGCAGATCCACCTCAGTTGTTTATAAGTTTCCATAACAACTGCCAAATTTGCAGCTTCAGGTCATTCTGGGACTCAAGGGAGTGTTTTTTTATCTCTCACAGTGGTCTTCTAGACATTGCAATACTTTGGAGACTCCTCTTGCATGCAATGTATTAAAAGCCCCATTTAAATCAAATCAAATGTGGCAGTTACTCTGCCCCAGAATTAACCACATGTCATTGTTTTATAGAGGAAAAGTAGTGTAAATCCTGCTATGTCATACACATCTGACAATATCTGGGTCATGATGCCTGCAAACTGATTTCCCTCTGGCACGCAAAGGGTTAAACAGCTACCCGATATCTGTTCTTTAATATACTTGGCCTATATAGTTTATATTTTCTGATGAGTGTGCCATTAAATCCATTCCCATCATGACCCAAAAAATTATGTTTCTTCCTGTCTGCAAAATCCTCTACTTCATAACAGAAAAATCCAGAGCAACACTTATCCACCAAACACAATTATTTATCATCTGTGATGCGGATAGACCAATAATGTAACTTCCAGTATTTTAGTTTGCCTGTTGCTATGCATTATAAATGGTCAAAGATTTTTCACTTTTTCTCTGTTTATCCATATCGTTTATCATGTCTCTGGGTTATATTACCATAGGTCATGGAAGATTTGGCACAGCAGAATTTAATTCTCCTTCAACATTAGCCTCATAAATAATTACCTAGTGACCTTGCTTGTTGTGTTTAAGCCCAGCCAAAAAAGAAGATAACCCTTTGAGTGCCAGGTGCGTATACAAGGCTTTGCAAAGGGTAAAAAAAACTGGGACAATTTAACTGTACCACAGTCACAAATTAAAATCCCTGTTGGAGTACTCTATGACATTTAAGAGATTAAAAGTCCCATTTAGAGGGACACTAACACCTAAAAACATATTGAAAGCATACATATTGCAGTGTTTATGCTGCTTATTAAAATAAGGGTGCTTCCACTGTTGATAAGCATCTTCTTCAAAAATTATTTCAGTATTAATAGAGCTGTCCATAGGCTGATGTAGTAACAAGCACCACCATAAAGATTCGGGCCATCAAATTAGTGCACCCAAAAAATATTGGCAGTAATATGGGCTATCACTCATGTGGGACAACAGGAAGACACACTCTTTTACATTCTGGATCTGAGAAGGAGTGAACTGCATGTGATTGTCACATAAAACTACCTCTTTGGTAATAAAACTTTTTCAAGCAATTACTTTACAATGGAGACAATTGTATATTCATCAAAAAGTTGAACATCATCATAAATGATGCCTTGCTAATAAAGATGGCTGAAGATGGAAATCCACCAGAAGATACATAAGGCGAAGGGCACTCCTGCTTTATTCATGCTAGTTGTGGAGGGCAGATCCTGGAACAATGGAAAGGGGTCTGACCATCACAATCAGTGGGAAAATATATGGAGGGGTTTATAGCTTAAAAGTAAGCCCACTAGTTTTTTTGCAGCATAACGATTTTTGTTCCCTCAAACCAGATTTAAAAGACACTCAACTGACGTTGTCAAAGGTCATGGAGAGGTCAACAGTTTACCCAGAAGCATCTAGTCTACTAAAGGGTCAAGTATTGTGGAGCATCTGGGCACTGTCCATCTATTCTCTGTAATGCAGAAGGATTATGGTTCAAGATGGAAAAGGATAGGAAGGTTGTGCATGTACACATTAATGACTTTTCAGACAACTACCTGTAATTCCATGAGTATATTTTGCATAGGAATAGCCGGGGGGGGGGGGGGGGTAACAACAGGGGATGCAGAGGGAGCAGTTAATATGGCATCCAAGCAAACAAATCAATTCTGTGCTATCCTATGACCACTTAAAATTAGACTAGTCTCCTATCTTGGTTTGCTATGACATAATCATACAAGGCTGCTGCCAATGAGTACAACATGTGTAGGACACCCTTCTAGCACTAAAAGGGTTAGCTGTCAGTGTATCCACCACAAAATCAACCTTGCAATGCATACAAATTGGTTTTCCTCTCTGCCTTTGCCCATCATGCTGGTAAATTGCACCTTGGGTCTGAATGACTTCTATGATTCAAACTTGCTCCTGACCATGTATAGATGGGGGCACAGCCGCAACTATTACCTTAGCACCCAGAAAGTTCTAATTACCTCTCAGGGAGTAGCAATCCTGTTCTACAAGATCTACTGATAATGCAGGTTTTCATGATATTCCTGCTTGAGTGCAGTTATATTAATTATATTTGTTAAAGAGATATAATCACCAAATAAATAAAAAGGTTTTACATGTACTAAAATGTTAGTCAGCATTTTTTCCCTTTGGCATAAAGTTCTAAAAATAAAGGAGAAAAGTAGATCAGTTGACTATAGTTGCTACTTTTGTTATCAGGCTTGATATTTTTTTGTGTGTGTAAAAGGATCTTCCCAGGAAGAATACAGTGATATTGTCTCTGATTTTCACGTATGTCCTAGACTTATTTTTTCTACCTTGGAGAGAGAAAGGTCTACAGTTGATGCATTAAAGGGATAGTAATACTTCATTTTATCTTTATTTTATTTTGTAGGCTTTAAAAAAACATGAAGAACGATATAAGTCTTAACTCTCAAACCTTTATGGTTTAAGAGATATTCACAAGCAAAGTATCCCCCCCCCCCGTTCAGCCAAATCAGAAGGGAGGTGCCCAGGTAGACTGCAGAGAGGGACAATCTTCAATTAAGATAAGGGAAAAAGCTGAAAAACTTGTCAAGGGGGGAAGGGCTTTCATTCTTTTCATACAAAGAAGATTGTCCCCTGCTGTTATCTGGCTAGTCTTACAACCAGATTCACATCTGAGAAGAGATGGCTTACACTAGGAAAAAGGGGCGGGGAGGGGAAACTTTGCTTGTGAATATCTCTTAAACCATAAAGGTTTGAGAGATAAGACTTATATCATTCTTCATGTTTTTTTAATGCCTACAAAATAAAATAAAGTTAAAACGAAGTATTACTATCCCTTTAACCAACTGAGCCATCTCACCAGCTTGATATAGAAATACAAAATAAACAAAGATATTTACTTTGAGATTAGAAACCACCCAGTCCACTGTACTGAAACTGTTATCTGCAATTTGTTTGTTTGCCTCAATTACTCCATACTTTGCAATTACCACTTATTACAAGCGGATGTAAACATGTGATCGAGGTCAACTGCCTACAAAGGGATGGGAAATCAAGTTTATAACCTATTTTGGGCATACCTGGAAACTTTTGAAAATGAGTGAAGCCTGAGATCTTTAAAAGATTAACCTGTAGAAGTCCCCATAATATGGATTATCTGCAAAAGGTCACTGATTGCTCTAATCCAGAGGCAACAATCAGTTCTCAAGGAAGAATTAATATGTAACAATTTAGAGACCTCACTGTTTGAACACACAAGCACAAGATAAGCAGGACTTCTTTCCCAACATTCCTGGTTTTAATGGCATTAATTTATAGACTAAAGAATCAATACACTGGTTAAGGTCATATAGTAAGTAGCACTGCACTGTCTCACCCTGAACAGTAGGCCCTTAACCCTGAGATCTTGAGATTTGAGGGAAAACCCTTAGTGTCAGTTTCCAGCTATGATTTTGGGGCTTATGTGCCTAAGAAATAATTTTACAATGCTGGCTAGGAATACAGATATTTAAAAAGGTGTTCCTTTTTAGATTATAATGTTCCTTTAGAGTGACTGAGCCATTAATGGATCCTCCTATACTGAAACAGAGATATCCTGAAAACATTCACTAAGGCTGTACAAATAAGATCTGGAGCTGTCTGGGGTAAAACCAGTTGCACCACTGAGAACAAATACAAATTCCTCAAATTCTCACGTGTTTAAATGGAGTTTTTATCCCTTGAATATTAGAGAGGACCTCAACTTCTCTAGCATTCAAGATATTAAAAATTACATTTAAATCAATGGGATTTTTTTATCTGTGCCTTACTGTGCAGTTGGTTTTCTCCAAAGTAAATCAAGTTTATCTTAGTATGTCAGCCTCACTGTACATAGCTCTTGAGCACCATAGTAACATTGTTGATAAGGTTGGAAAAATACAGGGATCCATCAAGATGAACCTTATTTCTGCTGTGTTACCGAGTATAGATTACCATAAGGGTACACTTCGTCACGTAAGAAGCTCAGGCATTGTTAAATACAAGGTCAGTTTTATCAATGAACAATTTTGGGACAAATCAGTTTCACAATAGGAAACAAATACAAATTCCCAATATTTTCGTTGATTTAAATGTAACATTTAACCCCTTAAAAGCTACAACATATTACTCTGCAATCACTGACACTTTAACAAATTTAACAAAAGACCTCTCTGGAGACCTCTCTGGCATCCAAGGAGTTAATGACTGGTAGAACACTGGAGTCTCACTCCTCCTATTAGCAGTGTCATTTGTGTGGCCTGTTCCAGTGCATAAGAACTGGCACATATGCTATGGTTTTCTGTCAAATGAAGGAATGATTCCAGGGCCTATGGATCCAACTTTCTACTCATTTCTCAACAGAATGATTACAGGAATAGAATTTCTGCCTGAGTTTACATCAGCATCCAGTGGATTTACTTGTTTCATTGTCATGAGTGCTAATCTATCTGTGGGTTGGAGTGATAATTTACTTTAAAGAATTCCAGAAACCCATGCATTACCTAAACACAAATGTGCTGTTCTTTAATAGGGTAAATGTGTTTTTTTCCTGTTTTATTGTTAAAACATCTAAAAATATCTCATGTCCTATCACCAAATAACTGAAACCAAAGCAAAGTGGCACCGTTTTTCATGCTTTTCTTCATGTCACTACATATGTTTGCAGTATCGTATACAGGGTACAAACACTATATAAAATACATATGTGTATTAGGCACCCTCCATTGAGTCCCTGGATGTACTATTGATTACTGCCAGCATCATTGCTTTGACATCATGGGCTCGCCAGCTCATGCCCATGTGACACTGCTCAGCTGTCCATTTGGACACCACTGGTGTTTCCGACTGCTTGGTAAGATAATGTATATACGTAGATGGGATCTAGGTTAAGGTCACTAGTGTCAAAGATGAAAGTGATAGCTCCAGTCAGTCTTCAAGAGTTGTGTTGTCTGACAGACATGGTCAATCTCCAACAAGAGGGTGAACGTTCAGGTATAACAATTAATTTTATGACTGAGAGAAACAGCAGATTTAAAAGAAAGTCATGTATCCTATAACAGTGGTTCTCAATAATTTTTGCTCAAGGCAGCCCTGACCTTCAATCTTGAATTTTCAGAGCACCCCAAGCATTTTATAGGTAATTGTTCAAGGGCTTAATGAAGGGAACAATAAATAAATGTATAATCATTCTTGGCTTTTACAGTGAGAATAACAACACGGAATGTATTGTACATAATAATATCCATAGGTATACATTAGGACCTTCACATTAACATTTTTTTCAAAACCTTCATGGAAAACGTGGGGCAACCTAAACTGGTATTTGAGGTACACCAAAGTGCCACGGCACCATGGTTGAGAACCACTGATCTATAAGTTTCTATTGCACAGTATTGGATACCTTTGGACTTTGGTGAAAAGGAGTCTTGTTAACATGAGGCAGAAATATAAGTAAAGCATTCCAGATCTTACAAATATATGGTCCTCCTAAGTTATCTAGGTGAAAAATATAGTATCACTATCAAGAGCTCAGACAAAGTAGGGTGTGTAGTTGTGCTAGATACTAAAAAATATCACCTGTAAGCAATTAGCTTAACAACAAGGTAGTTTTATATACCATTATGTAAGAACCCAACCAGGCACTAAAATATACAATAGTATTCCCTTGTTGACCAAGGTTTGACATCTAGACCAGAGGTTCTCAATCTGCGCCCACAGGTGTGGTGGTCAGAGGTTCATTCAAATTGATTAACTCACCTGTGCTCTAACAAGAAAATCCTCAAATACTGTCCTGTTAGTGGCCACTGAGTGCAGGGGTTGAGAACCTCTAATCTTAACTACTTACCTGTTAGGAGGCCAAAGTACCTCCTGGTGGTACCAATTTTTCATCTCTTCCCTAAGGTACTTAAGTCAGAGAGTGATCAAACTGATAGTCTCTGGAATGGAATTGTTAAATTAGGTGAGTGGGTACATTAAGTCCCTGGCTTCTGATTTTTATGTTCATGGCAGTAATGAACAATGGATGTTTTTATAACACACCTCTACCCAGTTGTTTGTGAGCTGGTACAAAAGTGTTGTACTAAATCCTGGGAAGGAACCAAGGTCCAGAAAGTTGCCAGATGCAGCAGAGAGGAGAGCTGGGACTGAGAAAAACAAGGTGGTGAGAGAGCCATGTAGTAGTAAGGGAGTTTAGTTGAGAGTTAAGATCAGGGATTGCCTTTAAGTGTGAGAGCTAGTTGCAGATATTTTCATCTGAACCAGTTAGCTATGTTTCAAAGAAGTAACACCTCCTAAAAACCCACATACACGCCACACTATGGCAAGAACATCCTAATGTCACATATGAATTTTACCTTTATCCCTTAATTTAAGAAATAACATCTTCATTTAGACATGGATGTCAAGTTTATGGAAACAGGTTGAAGATGTTACCTCTTGAACAAAAGCACAAAGGCAAAATTCATAGGGGCTATTAGGATTTTCTGGCCATACTGTGGTAAGAGGGGGTTATTATGAGTTTTATCATCTGGAAGGCAATGGAGGCAATAAAAGTTGCAAAAAAAGCTGGTAAATATACCATGGGCCCCAAAGAACTGGCGCACCCCAATGTAAGTTTGAGCTTGAGAGGGTTATTGGGACTCTGCCCCTAGAAAATGATCCTTTGGGAGTGGGATTTGGGAATTGGACCTTTGCATGTTCTATGTTGTTCTAATGCATCTTGCACACCGCTTTTATATATTGTGTGTCTGTGTTTGTATTGGTCTTGATAGGAAGTATAATTAGTTTACAGGCTACCCAGCTAGGTGGAAGTAGTTTGTCATAGTTATATACACACACACACACACACACACATATATACACACACACATACATACACGCACAAATGTACACATGCAATAACTCACACACATGGGATGGGAGGGGAGATGGAGCACTATGTAAACTGACTACACAATGAAGTGCAAAAAAGAACAAAGGAGGCGCTCCTAGTGTAGTATGTTAGCAATCTTTCAAAATCTTCAATAGACCAAATTATTCTCGCAAGTTGAGATGCTCAATGTCACAGATACGTGTACACTGAGTTTTAATGCAGAAGGGATAGACTGTCCCAACACCAGTAAACCAAGACTGGTTTTTCTTGTAGGCAGGTGGAATAAGGGCCGCTCCTTTCAGACAATCAGAGATTTAGAAGTATACATATATAAAAAACAAAGAAACACACAAAGGGCACCCAGTAATGCCTGTTAACTTCAAAGACAGCAATTTATACAAATAGAAATATACTCACAAACGTGAATGCTGGCTAATGGTATTTACCACATCCAGCTGAAGAGCTTGTGGAGAATTTCAAACCTGTCTCCACTCAGGTTGCTAAAGTCTATAGTAAAATCCAAATATCCAGAGACTCTTCAAAAAAGCTGGGACTGCTTCAAAATAGTCACGTAAAATTATTTATCCTATATAATAATTTGCTAAACCGTGTGTAACGCCGCGACATGCGCAGTAGACACTGCTGCGTGTACTGCAGTTATGTGCAGTAGAGACTGTCCGCTCCTGCCCCGCGACCGGGTGGCAGTGGCACTGTGACCCGTGTTATGGGCTGTTCAACTAGTTCCAATATAAAAGATTTAAAAACAATAACCAATTTAGAGATAGTCTAACGTTTCACGGTTCAAGCGTCGCTTTATCAAACAAACAGGTCACAAGAATTAATTAAAAAAAAAAGTCTTATGGAGCATTGGGGGAAGGGAAATAAATGAGAGGCAATTCTACACATAGAAATACAACTATTCTTTTTTTTTAACCCTTTAAGGACCAGAAGGGTGTGAAATACTTGCTTCACAATGTGATACAGTTCATTCTGGATTATAAAAAGGCTAATATACAAACTCATCTCAGAATAAGGTTTTATCTTCATAATGCACAGTTTAAAACCCTCTGTCCCCCTTTGTGAATATTCTTCTTAAATATTTGTGAGTAAATCGGTAAAAAACTAACTTTAATTTTTTCTTCATGCCTGGGTATCAGTCAATTGTAAAATAATTATTATGTGTAATTGGCTATTTATATACCATGTTAAAAGCTGGCAGAGGTGGGCAACAGATGTGTCCCATTATACCTGTAATATTTCGGTTTTCCAGCAGTAGAATCTGGCCTTTTGTTCAATAGCAGTAACCGGCTACCACACGTTTGTGCTCAGCCAGACCAGACCGCATGAAAATTTATTAACCCTTTGAACACATGCTGTAAGTGTATTTTAATAAATTCAATTTATTTTCTATTTCGTCCAGAGGCCCCAAATTAATTTTTAAAAAACCTAGAGGGTGTCCAGCCCCCAGATGGCATGTCTGTGAGTGCGCACTTGTGTGTGGGTACATTTGTTACTCACTTGGTGGTCCAGCAGTGTCCACGACACCCTGGTCCTCCATTATATGCTCCCAGGCCAGCCTACCCAGCCCCTATTTTTATCTGAGGTGGGGGGGTTTGTGGGGGTTGCCCCCTCTTACCCCAGCCAGGGGGAACCCATGGCTGGGAAGTGGCATTACACAGGTCACTGAATGTGCCCTGGGGTAATCTCACCCCTCAGCCAATCGATAAGAAGCAGATTAGGACACTTAGTAAAAGGGCTATAATTTATTTAGGTATCTGGACTGGATGTCTAGGGCATTGCAGACAACTCTGGACCTCCGACAAGTAAGTATGTGTTTTTACTTGTACACATACACATACAAACATGCAAACATGCATACCTCCCATGTCCCTTTTTAAGAGGCCTTTTTGAGGCCTAGATTCCCTTGTCCCTATTCCTCCTCCTTTTAGGTGATCAGATTGTGTGGTGTGTAAATGTGTATCACATTGCTACACAGCAGTAATTGCATTCATGTTTGTTTAAACTAGTATATACATTTATAAATTATTCTGTGTGTGAATAAAATACTTTGGTCTTGCTCTAACTCATGTATTCAGTTACACAAAAAGGTGTCAGTAGGTCCTGAAATAACCTTAAAATTCTTGCTAATTCCCTTCCAACTAGCCAATCACCTAGCAATACCCCCAGAACAAAAGTTTCCCTCTTTGGCCAATTGAAATGTTGGGAGGTATGCACGTACACAAGAACAAACACAGACACACACTGTTCCTGGAGTGGTGGCATTCAAGGGGTTAGAAGCCCCAGTATGTGCAGTCATTTGCTGTGGCAGTGAAGAAGTTTATGTGCCTTAGCACACTAAAGGTGGTCAATGCATTCAGTGGCAGTGAAGAGATTTATATAATGACACATATTCTCTTTCTATGTGGGTAATGAAATGCTGCGGCAGTGAAAATGTAGTAAGAGTGCCCACTCTGTCTCCCACACACTGTAATCACTGATGTGATTCGGTAGTGAAGGGGTTAATAGGTGTGCTCACATATTGGCAAGGTAGGCTTTGCTGTGGAAGCGATGGTGATAATAAGCATGCTCATAAAAATGTCACATACACACTGCTGTAACTTATGTACAAAAAAGATCCCATAGGTCAATGAAGTGAGGAAAGCTGAGACAGAAGAGATGGAACTGTGGGAAAGGGTAAGTCTAATGTTAAATGATAAACTAGAAGACTTAGAGGGAGGACAGTCATTATAGATTTAGACATACAAGGACGACAGTTAGTGGTAAGAAAGGGGAAGAGTTGGAGTGGGGATTGGTGGGGATTGGAGAGGGAGAAGATAGTGGAAGTGAGGTAGTAGAAAGGGGAGAGATATATGGAGGGAGCAGGGAAAGGTGGACAGTGAGAAGATATGGGGAGGAAGAAAATAGCAAAATGGCAAAAGGAGGTGGACAGTGAGAGCGGGTGAACAAGAGAAAGTGGACAGGAAGAAATCACGAGGAAGGATGAGAAGTGGGGAATGTGGAAAGGTAGAGGGTTATAAGGTTTGGGAAGGTGAATATTTTGGGGGCAGAGAGTGTGTGGGAAGATACTATGGGGGCAGTACATGATTAAAGATATTAATATGTGGTCAGGAGACCCCATATTCATGTATTGAAGATATAGGAAGGATTTTTGTGTTTTCTTTTTTAGGAGCAACAAATGTGGTGGTGGGGTTTTAGAGATTGCTTTAAATTTGTTTTGTATTTTTGTAGGCTACTGATGTGATAAACCAGGGGCATCACTGACACCGCTGGACCTCCAAGATCAAGGTGATTTTATGTTTATGTTATATACATGCCATACTGTGGAGGGAAGGTTGTTGGTTGAAAGGTTCCCAGGACCACTTCCAGGTTTTCCACTAAATTGATATGGTTGCTATGGAACTTTACATCTACACATCCTTTACTTTATTGAGGGCACAGGTAGTTGTCCAGGGCCCATCCTATGAGAATCTATAGATTAAAATAGGGGCTCCAGACCCCAAATTAACGTTTGTTTTGTTTTTGTTACGGTGTCAGTTATGGACACCTTCCTTGGGCATTTTTTTTATTGATATTGGATCAAAAGTCTCCATATCATATCAGCTGCCTTTCAGGATTTATTTTTAATGTATTGATACTGAGTACATATTCCCCATATTAATGTATTACATTATATTTTTACTTAAAAAGTGTGGTGAAGTTATGCCATATTTTTTTCATTTAAGTAACTAAAGGAGGAAACAAAAGTGCTTTCCTTTTAACAAAAAAATGTGTTTTAGGGTGCAAGGACCCCTTTCTTTTTTGGACACTGCATCCTGATCTGGTTATGACGGAGACATGGGGGTATAATATCCCCCAAATCTGTATTTAAGGACATTTGGGCCTTATTTTCAATTAATTTTTAACAAGTGTATCCCCTTCTTTGCCCAACAGGCTAGAATGCATTTATTGTAATGCATTCCAAGCCAACCCAGCTATGGAGGGGTTAATGGTAGGCCCAGTATGCTACTGGTGGTGTTGGGGTAGTGTATGTTCATTTTTTGGGCAGTTAACCACTCTGATGCCTGACAGTTTATACCTCATTGCACAACAATGGACTGCAAGCTGCCTGACATTGAAGCAGTTAAAGGGGACTTGCATTAGTGTGTGTTTGCATTTTGAAGCCAAATAGGTCTTTTGAGGCTGGGAAATCCTATCTGTCTGCAAAAGGGAACCTTACAAAGGATATCCGTCTGAATGGCAGAAGGAAAAGAAAAAAAGATAAGAAAAAAACTTTTTTCCTACTCTTGCTGAATCTCCATCCTGATAGAATGGAATCTCTACCGCTGAACCTTACGTATAAAAGAAAACTTGAGTTATTCTGTGGCAAACCACAATACAAACTATTGATGTTTTAAAACTTCATAGGTTTCTTTCCTCACTTTGTATTAAACACAACAATTACTACAGGGGGAAAACATCTGGGTTTTAAATACTCTGTTCTTTCATCTCCTTTACCCCAGAACTCACATTGGTATTAGCCCACCCTACTAGGTAGGATTTTCTTTGCAGCCAATCCTTGCCTTGTCCTATGTCAACAGTAACCTTCTATGGGTGGGACGAGTCTCTCCATCAGCTGGGCCCTACTGGAGACTGTAACCTTCTTAGGCTAAACCACACTGAGGCACCTGGGGGACCTAAGTTGACCTGAAACTGCCCAAGACATCATTTTGGTCTAAGTGTGACCTCTTCTGCAGCAGGAGCTAGGCTGTTGCCCTGCCGAGGTAGCAGACTCAGTTGTTTGTGGGGGCTTGGAGGGAGGGAAAATAAAAAAAAGGTTACTAAACACTATTTACAACAACCTGCTTTTATTTGGTAGTCCCCCAATCCCATTCACATCCCCCACCCATAGACTTCCCCTTTCCCACAGGCAATTGGCTGCCCCCCTCCGCCCCCACAACAAGACTGAGCATTAGTAGATCCATAAACAGACTTCCATGTCATCCTTATCCCACAGGACATCTAGATGCAAACAGGCTGACTGGAAATTCTTGGTGGACAGTACACGTCTTTAAAAGGTATCCTGAATCCCTCAAAACATCACTCTGTAGAAACTCAGCACGAGCACCATTTCAGTATCATTTTAGCAATGTGAACATCCTCTGATGCTCACAGTACGTATGCCTTTTTCTACCTTGAAGCGTTTTCTATCTGAAGCACTTAGCTTGTGGATGACTCCCACCAAAGCTGTTTTGTTTTTAATTGTCAACAAATTGAATTCTTGTTTTTCCTGAAACCTGAGAACAACTTCTTGTGCTGCAGAACTTGTCACTGTTAGCAAAGTCACATTGTTGTACCAGTTGCTTATGGAGAAGGAATGAGTGAAGGCCTACAGCAGTTTTCATGCGTTCATTTGCAATAGGGTATTTGTAGTTTTATATTCTTCAGTACAGTAAGTTTAATTATGCCTGGAGCAAGTTACCTACATGTGTGCATCAGGTTAATACACTGATAATAATATTTGGCTTATATCAGTGTAAGATATTCAGCTTATATATATTGATATGATGTAAATGTATATTATTTATCTTCCAATAATTTCCACAAGTCAGTAGATAAGAATGATTTTCACAAAAATAATTACAACAGAGGAAAATTCAAATAAAAATCTTGGTGTATGTCATTGGCAGACATTTTCTTTGAGGACTCTGGCCATCTCTCATATGACCTTACAAAAGAAAAATGGATAAATTGTGGGGCAAACCAGCTGCATCGTAAGGGAGAAACAAAGATTCTGAAAACGTGCATTGTTTTAACCCTTTGAGTGCCGGAGGGGTACGGAACGCATTGCAAAACAATGCGTTCTGTACCCCTCCGGCACTCAGAGGGTTAAATGGGGTTTTTAACCTCTGGAATCAGAATTCTCCAATCCATTATTTGGAATCTGTCAAAAGTAGAACCCAAATCAATCATATAAAAAGATGAACATGTTTTTAAACCAGTATTTACCCTTTCATTGCCAGGTCTTGGACTCTGCTGGCCAGACACATTTTTAGGATTTTTGGTATCCATCTGTATAGGTATGATTGTCTTAGGTAACTTTGTAGATATATATGGAAAAACTATTCATTGTTTGTTTGTTTTTTCAGAACAAATTCAGCTTTATTACGGTAACTCACGTGAAGTAAATTTTACCATTATGTGACAGATTATGATTCCTATGGACCCGCCCGCCCACTCAGTGATAGGGGCCCCCTGAAGCTTAATGTAATGCTTCGAGGGTGCTTGGTTTTTGTGCAGCTGTGCATCCCAGCCCTCCTTGAGTCTCTGCTCACCTGTTGCCTCCTGCTGAAAACTCTCGGTCTGAGGGCCAACGTCATGATGCAGCCATGCACTACACTCCTGTTAGTGCATGGCGGTGGCAGACAGCACATTTTACTCTCTGACTGTGATTGACTGAGAGGGAGAACAGGCATCCTCCCGAGCCCCCCTGTGGTGGATGAGTGGGTTTCAAGTAGACAGGTACTGGGCTTTTTGTGAATCTTAGGGACTAAATGGGTATTGTAGATAAATAGGTGACTGAGTGAAATAAAGGTGGGATTGGTGGAGCTATCCCATATTGGAAGAAAGAATTCTGTAATACAGCACTATGGTTAGAGATCGCATGAGGATATAGCGGAAAAGGAAAAATAAAGAAAAATAAATTTACTCTACACCTGGAGTCACATATTGGTCTCCAGGAAGAGAGCAGCCATGTGCCTGCTATGTGAGGACACAAAAACGTATTAGTAGGCAGAGTGTGCTTATATTTGAAACCAGATCTAAATCCAATTTTAAGGGGTGATATTTGGGAGTAAACTGTCCACAATGTGGAGTCTTTGTGGGTAGAAATTGAGGCTAACTGTGGTGTTCAAGGTAAAAAAAAAAAAAAAAAAAAAGGAGTATATGCTACAATCCACCAAATATTTATTGCAAATGAAGAAAGCTGCACATGTATATAATCATGGCAGATTTTAACTACCCTGATATGATCTGGAAACATGAGACCTGCCAGAGTGCTAAGAGTAGCAGGTTTGTGAGCATGCTTAGGGATAGCTACATGTCACAAATGGTAGAAGTGTCAACAAGAAATAACAATATATTGGACCTAACAAATAACATAGACATGATGTTGTGTATTAAGGTAGGTGAACATTTGGGAAACAGAGTTCACAACATGGTTACATTTGAGATCAGTTTGGCAAAGCAAAACTGTATAGGTTCAACCAAAACTCTTAATTTAAAATAGCTAACTTCAAAATGTTAAGAGCATCAATGCAACACATAGACTGGGATAAATTATTTAAAGTAAAAAATACTGAGGAAAAATGGTCAGAATTTAAATTTAGGTTGTAGAAATATATGCAACAGTATATACCAGTGGGGAACAAATTCAAAAGAAGTAGATCACAGCCAGTGTGGTTAAATGCAAATGCAAAGAAAGAAATGGCACGGCAAAAAGAGACAATTAAACTATTTAAGTCTGAAGGAACAGAATGTTCTTTCTTGAAATACAGGGAGTGCAACAAAGATTGCAATAAGGTAATTAGGTTAGCAAAAATAGATAATGAAACTTGAACTGCAAATGAGAGCAATATTAATCCAAACACATTTTTCAAATATATATATATATATATATATATATATATATATATATATATATGCAAAACATTTAATGGAGAGTGCATTGGACCTTTAAAAATTGACATGAGTGAGTTGATTAGAGAGTATAAGGAAAAAGCTGATGTTCTAAACACTTTCTATACATTGATATATACAAGGGAACAAGTGATAGAAGAGCCTAAACATGTAGCAAATAAAACCATACAATTTTCAGATATTGGGTCTAACACGAAGAGGTCATGGGAAGACTGAACAAAATTAAGACTGACAGCAGAGGAAGGGTTTTTTTTACAGTAAGATCTGTTAAATTATGGATTTCTTTGCCCTGTGATGTGATAATGACTGATACAATGGATACATTTAATAAAATATTATATACATTTATTTCAACAGGGAACATAAAGGGTTATACAGTGTATTAGTAGGCAAAACAGGAAGTTCAGATAACAACTAACTTATTTGGCAGCAGGAAAGCTTATGTAATCCTCATATTTCCAGGTTATGAGGCAAAGGTTGATCTTGACGGATTTGTGTCTTTTTTCAACATAATTTACTTTGTTTATATAAGAGTGAGGGGCAAAGTAGGACAGACAGGTGAGGGAATTTATTATTTTTATGTTTAGTTAATTGTGAAGTACCCTGCCTCATAACCTTTACACAATGTTCCATTTGTCTCTCATTGGACAAAAGAGAAAAATCTGCATAACAGGTGGAACTTGACAGACTTGTGTCTTTTTTCATCCTAATTTACTATGCAGATAGGATAGTTTCTGGTTGATGGGTGGGTATCATGTACATAGGTGACTGAGGGTGTTAGCTCTTGAAACAAGGAGCAAGGACAAAGTCGATAGGGGATTTTCAGGCTATACTAGGGTAAGTGGGAGATTATTATTAGTAGGTGTTTGGTCTCCTTTAAGAACTTCTGGGGGACACTTTCTATACTGGAATTATTGATCACTTTTTCAGCATATCTGCACTTTATCTCTTGGGATTACTGGTGCATCCCCAAACATAGACCTCTGGAATTTACATAAAACGGGCCTATTTACTGAAACAATATCATACAAGCACAACACAAATTATACACTGAGTTTCATTTATTTAGTACATTTGTACATTGTGAACATGAACTTCATTCTACTGGTCTGCAAATACAGGGAGTGACACACCCTGACCTCAGACTTCCCCAGCAGTTTGCAATTCTAGGATCTCATCAATTAAGTGAATGTTGTTGACTCAGACAGATCCTTCAGAATGACTGAACTTCTGATTGATTCCCCTGTTTATGTGAGGAGATGCTGACAACCTGCATTGCTTGGAGGGACTGAGGACTTGATTGCTCTTCCCAGTGCTAAAACGCACCAGTCCTGCAGAACTGGGGATTCACCAGATTTTCTTCCCTGTGGGGTAACGAGAAAAGCTAGTAATCAGAATTTTAAACACTGACCTCTACAGCTCTTTGACATGCCCATTCAGGGCAGGGTCAAGAAGATGTAAAGCTGTCAGATGCACAATCATGTGTGCAAACCTCATTTTGCCCTGTGAGTGTCAGAGAAGTATCCAACACATTGCAGTGCATTGGGTACCCCTCTCTGATATTCAATGTACAAATATTTTGCAGTTTTCCCATTGGCTATCATGGATATCAGAATGAATGGGCTGAGAAGTTTACCGTCATACTAAATACAAGCACAGTGGTCTCTAATCACAGTCAATTATCTGGCTTTAGTCTTATCTCTCAATATAAACAGCACAAACAACATTAAATAAATGCACTGGAACATTTGTATTAAAAAGCAAGTTTAGGGTTATATTAAAGTGTTAGTAATGTCCCAGAAAAATATTTATCATTTTGAAGCTTAAAAAGTTGAACTAAATGCAAAAACCCTATCTCTCAAACCACTATGGTTTGTGAGATATTCACATTGAAAGTTTGACATTTCCTGCTGTCAGCTGAGTCTCATTTGCTTTAAAACAAATTACTTCATTGGAATGGTCTACAAAGTGTATTTGCAAACCAGGCACACTTTGTGTACCTTTCCAATGAAATCATTCTTTTTAAATAACATGATTGCAGCTCTGCTGCAGAGCCGCCATTTGATCCCCGGACAGGATTCCCCTGCAGACAGCGCTGACGTCAGGGAAAGGGGAGGGAGGGGGGAACTTTGACAGTGAATATCTCTCAAACCATAGCGGTTTGAGAGATGGGGTATTTTGCATTTAGTTCAACTTTTTAAAGGGATAGTAATACTTCAGTATTACAAATCCCTATATTAAAACCCTTGTAAAAAGAAACGTTGTAGCCCCCAGTGTCATCTCTCAAACCTTTATGGTTTGAGAGATGAACGCTTCTAAAGTTGCCCTCTCCCTCCCCCTTCCTCATAGTCAGCATTTTAGCTGACTCAGGGAAATCTGGTCAGAGATCATCAGGCGGCCCTGCAGCAGAGCCGCGATCTTGTTAACTAAAAAAAAAAACTTTCAATAAAACGGTCTTCTATGTGTGCTTGCAAGCCAAGCACACGAAGCAGACCATTTCAGTGAAAATGTTTTTTCAGTTAACGCAATCAGGCTGTGCTGGACAGCCGCCTGAAAGTCGTACAACTCTCTTCCCTGCAGTCAGCTAAAATGCTGACTACGAGGAAGGGGGAGGGAGAGGGCAACTTTAGAAGCGTTCATCTCTCAAACCATAAAGGTTTGAGAGATGACACTGGGGGCAAAATGTTTCTTTTTACAAGGGCATTAATATAGGGATTTGTAATACTGAAGTATTACTATCCCTTTAAGCACTACAAAAAATATTTTTTTCTGTCCCTTTATAAGTATGTCACATTAATAAATTTTTTTTCTCACAAATGCTAGTTGGAAGTATGTTTAAAACTATATTAAACATTTTATTTTCTGGTGTGTTTTTGTGTACTCCTTTAACTTCTAAAATACTTCAAATGTCTTCAAATTGTTAGGGGTCTATTACTCCTTTTTGTATTAACTTTTTGAAGGTTAGAGACATCTCCTGGTGAAAGGGTTAATACAGAAAAGTGTAATATGGTTTGTGTTTGGTAATCATCTTGAGGACCAAATAAGTGTGTAGTACATTGATTGATTTATAATCATTTGGAGCAAAAGAAAGGGAGGTAATGGCTGCTCTCTGATTTATCGGTATGATGATAAATGCATCTTGCTGTAAAGATAGAAGTGATGCACACCACTACGAAGGGAAGTGTGAATGCACTCCCTGGGACAGATGGAAGGGAGGTGGGAGGAGAATTACAGGACTGGGTAGTCCTGCACCGTTGTGCCGCAGATACACTGTGTCGCGGAATGCAGAGGCGCCCAGTCTACATAACTTAGGAAGTAGGTAAGTTAAAAAAAATATGAATCCTAATACAACTTTAATAACTTAAGAACCTGGCAAAAAGTGTTTTACAGGTGAAAGTTCCCCTTTTAATTCCCTGTAAATGTCTTATAGAAACATGTCCACTTTATTCTCTTGCACCAAAGCCCAGTAATTTCTGCTTATACTCATATAATGCCATACTGCCAAACATTTCAAATGACCATAGAGAAACACCTGTTTTAGGTAGTGTTGCTATGGGCCATGGTCGTCCATGAAGGGAAGAAGGTGGGTCACTTGCCTCCCCCTATACTTGCCCCCACAAAACACAGAGGAGCTGGGTGGGCAGGCCTCAGGGTCATATTATGGCTTTGCCACCTCCACCCACAAAGAAAAAATTCTGCAGACACCCATGATACAGGTGATTGTGTAGCATGAGGCTGCACACTGGGGGTGATGAAAGCACATGCTGCAGTCCGGAGCCGGTTGCTGCAACTTCTCCCTGATTAGTATATTTTAAGACAGTGATGCTGATGTACAAAGCGAGGTAGAGTAGTTTTGCACAAACCATCTGCACCATAGGGAATCACTTAAAATTTCCCAAATTCCTGTAGTTGTTAATGCATTGCTTCTCAAATCATTTGAGACCTCTCTAATATTCATTGAGTTAAAAGATCCAGTTAAATCAATGGGTATTTATACTTTCTTTGTTCCCCCTGAATTTCCCCACTTTTACTTAGTACTTCAACCTCAGTTTATGAGCTGAAAATCCAAAAGCAGTTAAGGCATAGATATTTTTCTTATTACTAAATATAACCTAAGTAAATATAACACAGAAACATAGAAACATAAAATTTGATGGCAGATAAGAACCATCAAGCCCATCTAGTCTGCCATTTTCCTACTGTAAAAATCTCAAACCTTTTTTTGGTACTTGGTCTTTTCTTAAGTTAAGAACAGCCTTATGCCTATCCCATGCATGCTTAAATTCTGTTACTGTATTAATTTCTGCCACTTCTGCTGGTAGGCTATTCCACTTATCTACTACCCTCTCAGTGAACTAAAACTTTCTTACATTACATCTAAACCTCTGGCCCTCTATTTTTAGACTATCTTTGAAATATACTTCCATCCTGCACTTTGTTAAAGCCCTTCATGTATTTGAATGTTTCAGTCATATACCCTCTCTCTCTTCTCTCCTCCGATGCTATACATGTTCAGATCCCTTAGTCTATCCTGATATTTCTTTTCCTGTAAACCAGTCACCATTTTAGTAGCCCTTCTTTGAATTTTCTCTAGAGTATCTATATCCTTCTGGAGATGGGGTCTCCAGTACTGTACAAAATACTCTAGTTGAGGTCTAACTAGAGATCTGTAGAGTGGCATGACCACTTCCCTTTTTCTGCTACTAATGCCCCTAGCTATACAACCCAGTACCCTGCTTGCATCCCCCACCACTTTATTACATTGCCTGCCTACCTTTAAGTCATTAGAAATAATTACTCCCAAATCCCTTTCCTCTGTTGTCTCTGACAGCACAGTACCCTTAATAGTATATTTTTCCTTTGGATTTTTATGTCCCAAGTGCATTATTTTACATTTATCAATGTTAAACTGCATCTGCCACGCTCTTGTCCATTCTTCTAATTTACCTAAATCATTTGCCATTTGGCTTATTTCCCCTGGAATGTCTACCCTATTGCAGATCTTGGTATCATCCGCAAAAAGGCATACCTTTCCTTGAAGACCTTTTGCAATATCACTAATAAAAATATTAAAAAGAATGGGCCCCAGTATAGATCCCTGAGGTACTCCACTAGTAACACTCCTTTCGTCCGAATATTCTCCATTGACTACTGTCTCCTGTCACTCAGCCATTGCCTTATCCATTTAACTATTTTTACATCCAGACCCATACATTGCAGTTTATTAATGAGTCTTCTATGAGGGATAGTGTCAAATTCTTTACTGAAATCTAGATAAGCTATATCTATTGCTCCCCCTTGGTCTATTATTTTAATTACCCAGTCAAAAAAATCTATGAGGTTAGTTTGACAAGATCTCCCTGCTGTAAACCCATGCTGTTTGGTATCTTGTACGCCATTTAAGTTCAGATATTCAACAATTCTTTCCTTTAACATAGTCTCCATTAATTTTTCCACTACTAATGTAAGACTTACTGGTCTGTAGGTACTAGACTCTTCCCTACTACCTTTTTTGTTAAGCGTTAGTACATTTGCTAACTTCCAATCTTCTGGAACTATTCCTGTCATTAGTGACTGATTGAGTAATTCTGTTAAAGTTTTTGCCAGAACACACTTAAATTCTTTTAATAACTTTGGGTGTATCCCATCTGGTCCCATTGATTTATCTGTTTTTACCTTAGAAAGTTGAAGTAGAACTTCTTCCTCTAAAAACATGAATGTTTCCCATGTCTTGCCATTTCATTTTTCTAAGAGAGGTCCCTTCCCTTCACCTTCCTCTGTAAAAACTGAACAGAAATATTCATTGAGACAGTCAGCTAGCCCTTTATTCTTATTTACATAGTTTCCATTTTTTGTTTTCAGTCTAACTATTCCTTGTTTTATTTTCCTCCTTTCTTGTACCGATACCGATCTTCTTCCTTCTGCGTCTGCTTATATTACTTAAATGCTTCTTTTTTCTCCTTTACTATATTTGCCACTTCTGCTGAGTACCACAGTGGTTTTCTTTTTCTTTTACCCTTGCTGACATGTCTACTACAATGCTCTGTTGCGTTTAGTAAAACACATTTCTGATAATCCCATTTCTCCTGGACTCCATCTAAAGATCTTCAAGTTGTTAAAGACTGACATAAAAATGTTTCCATTATAGAAAAATCAGCCTTTCTAAAGTCTAGAACCTTTTTTTTTGTGTGGTGCAACTCAGCCTCTGTCTTTATATTAAACCACACAGATTGATGATCACTGGAGCCCAAACACTCTCCTACAATTACATCGGATACCAAGTCTCCATTTGTAAATAATAAATCTAGTGTGGCTTCCTTCCTAGTCGGCTCTTCTACTAACTGACTAAGAGCTAATCCTTGCAAAGAATATAAGATATCTCTACTCCTGGCTGAACCTGCTGCTTGGTTCTTCCACATCAGGAAGATTAAAGTCCCCCATAATTATAATCTCACTTTCACAGTCATCTTAGTTACTTCCTTGAACAGCAGTTGATCCAACTCCTCTGTTTGTCCTGGGGGTATATAGATCACACCTATACTAGTGACCATCTTATTGCCATATTCTAAAGTTATCCAAACAGTCTCTGTTTTCTCCTCCATATCCTATAAAAGATTAACCTTTACGCTGTTTTTGACATAAATGGCAACCCCTCCTCCTTTTCTGCCTTTCCTGTCTTTTCTAAATAGAGAGTACCCTGGTATTTCTACATCCCAGTCATTTTTTTCATTGTACCGGGTCTCGGTAATTCCCACATCTTCACTAGTTATTATTGCAATGAGTTCAGGGATCTTATTTCCTAAACTGCGGGCATTTGTACACATGGCTCAAAGTCTACTGGTTTTTGACCTATGTGCCACAGACATACCTTGATCAAATTCATCTGTGCAATGCTGTGGGGGGCAATTGGTTTTATCCTGGATCATTCCATTGCCCCCCTCTACTAGTTTAAATACCTAACAAAACGTCTGAATTGTTTTCTGAGAACCTCTGTTCCCTTTTGAGAAAGATGCAAACCATTCCTTTTTGTACAATTCTGTGTTACACAATAGGGTTGGTGTGAGAAACAAAGTCAAATTCCTGTTTTTGGCCCCACTTCCCTAGCCATGAATTAAAATGTCTAATTTGCTGCATCCTACCATCATCTTCCTTATACACTGGCAGAACTTCTGAAACAGATACAGTGGAAGCAACTTGCTGCAGATCCTTACAAAGCTTCTTAAAAACATATTTTACCACACTCACCTTATTACAAGCCAAATCATTTGTCCCTAAATGGACTATGACATCAAAATCCCTATTTTGTCTTGCTTCCTTAACAATATTTAAAATTTGTCTTCTATCTCTGTGAGCTGTAGCACCAGGAAGACATCTGACTTGTTTGCAACCACCATGCCATTCCTCCAGAGTCATGCCTCTTAATAAAGAATCCCGCAATAATAGTTGCTTCCTCTCAAAGTAGTTTTCAGTTCTTACCTTTGTCAGTTTGTCAGAGGTTGCAGTCTGAGTTACCTGTGGATTACAGGCTGGTGAACCAGTAGTCTCTGCTTCTGCATCTCAGGCTCCCCTAGGCAAGGTACCCTTGGAACCATTAGCTTTGCTCCTGGCTCCACCTCACTCCACACGACCCCACCCACAGCCCCATTCTCTGATAAAGAAAATTCCCATAACCCAGGAGATAGTTTTGCTCAACAGCTGTTAGAAACTACCGCTGCAATCATTCCCAACCATCGATTGGCTGGGTGGAGATGATGGGAGTGGTAATTTACAACATCCGGAGAGCCAAAAGTTGCCTTCCCCTGCCACAGCCTATAACTAACAAGCACAACATTCTAACCCCTTGGGTGTGTTGTAGTTCTCCAATGCATGGAGACATTCCTGGCATCCAAAGGGTTAAATAAGCACCAGTAAAATAGTATGCAAAGGGGTAAATAAACCAGCCAGCCATTAGAGGGTGTTTGGGTGTTCACCTTGCCACACCCACAATTCAGTATATGGTAGTGGCCAGCACAGCCAAGGTTCCTCCTCTCAAAATCTGGCACCCTAGGTGGCTACCGACTCTGCCTAAATCTGACCCTAATTCATTATATGGCAGGAAACAGTACAAACCTTCACCAGACTGATACTATATGACAGGTCCATATGAAGGAATCATGACCAGTGATGTCAACTTCTCTTAAGGACCAGTGGATGCCCTGGCACATCATGGAATTCAGGGGTCACCGCACTGCTGCACGCTACTTGGTGACCCCTAAATCCAATATGTATGTGCTCCTCTGTATTGCAGTTGTTCTGTCCCAGAAATGCTGCCCTTTGCTGTTATACATAAGGACCACTGTATCTTCTCTAGACTCTAGAGAAAATGCAGAACCACATGTAGATGAGAGGTCATAGGAGCAGGGTAATGGCTGTGTTTGGGGAGGCTAATAAAATAATTCAATTACTCTTGAAGTACAACTCTGACAGTATTGAAATAACACTCTCTATGGCTCAAATCTATGGAGATTAATTGGAGCTGCTGTTTTTGTGAAACATTACCATCTCTTTAAGAGGGGTGGCAAATCACATTGTACAGATTTTGACAGGAGTGGCCAAGGGTGGTTCATGCCCCTGTCCACTCCCATCAAAATCCCTGCCCTGTGCCGATTCGCTAGTTGCAGGAGATCGCTGGCTCCATGACACCCTGGGGAGTGGTGGGCAGCAAAGTAGAAACAGATTTTTATAGAGATCTAACATTATACAAGAAGGAAAAACGTAAAAATATGATATTCACTAAACTTCCTCTCCCAACAGCTGTAGATTATAGGTATGTTCCATCACCTGTAGCTCTGATTTGAGTCTTGAGATATTGTCTTCCTGACAGTGCACTTGTGGTTGTTATTCTGTCTCTTGCAATCCTCAGAATTGTTGAACACACATGTACACCCATGAGCTTCTGCATGGGGAGGTAAAAGGGGGCAAATCCCCTTTTACTTGCCTCCCCCTGGATAAACATAGGGGCTAAGTGGGCTGGCCTGGGAAGCATTTTATGACTTAGCCTGCCCCCCCCCAAAGAGAAATTTTTGAGGACAAGGAAGCCCAAGATGGGGGTGTAATTGGTGGGCTGGGCATTACTATGAATTTTTTGGTTACTTCATGACCTGTTGACAGCTCTTTATGTAACTGAATAAAAGATTTAGAACAATACCTATTTATTTTATTTACACATACATTGAACTTTATACAAACATTTATGTGAGTTTTACTGCTTTGGAGCAATGTGATATACTTATACATATACACTACACATAGTGACCTCTTAAAAAGAGGGACAGAGGGGTTTTGGTCTCAAAGAGGGACTGTTCCTCCTGAAGAAGGACACTTGGGAGTTATGTTATGCATACGTGAGAAAAATAGAAATGCCAAATACAACTGAATAATATACAATATATGAAGTTGCATTCTGTGTTGGCAGAATGTTTTCCACTACTAAAGCCAATAAGGCATCTTTTCTGAAGCTGAAAATCACAGATCAGCCAGTAGATGGCACTAATAATTTAAAACTGAGTACTATTTTGCCTAGCAGACTTGGCATACTCTAAAAACCCTTTGTGATGCGCTGGACACCTCTCTGTCAGTCAAAGTGTTACAAATGGCTTTGAGTGCTACTGGAAAACCAGTCCTTTGCAATGCAGTGGAGACCACACTGGCATTCAAGGGTTTGAAAGCCCCATTTAAATCTACTTCTGGTGATTTATAGAAGAGGGTATCTGTTCCACATCGCCAGCAGTTTGACAACCCTGTATGCTAATAGGGAACTTCTCCTCCCCTCCCCCTGTATACGTAATTCTTAATGTATACGGTGTTGTGTGTTGCCACACTTTACACAGTATCGAACCTTAGCACATCTCCCTCAAGGTAATACAATGATATTAAGCAATGTGTGAGAAATAAGAACAGATGTGAAAATCAAAACAAAACAGGAATGAAAAAGTGCAAGCCAGCCTTATGAAACAGAAACCTACACTACTCTGTTTCCAATTAAACGGATAGTAATGTTTCACAAAAACAGCAGCTCCAATTAATCTTCATAGTATTTGGGCCATGAAGAGTGTCATTTCAATGCTGTCAGAGTTGTAGTTCAAGTTGTAGTTCAAGAGTAATTGAATGGTAAAGTATCCTCCTCCCACTCCTTTTACCTAGTGTAAGCCACCTCCCCTCAGATGTTCACAGACCAGACAGCTCACAGCAAGGAACAATCTTCTTACTGTGAGAACAATGAAAGCCCTGTCCTCATTGACAGGTTTTTCCCTTATGCTAATGTAACATTGTTACATCAGTAAAAGGGGCAGAAGGATGATAATTTATCATTCAATTACTCTTTAACTACATTTCTGACAGTACTGAAATAACACTCTCCATGGACCAAATACTATGAAGATTGGTTGATTGATGTAAATTGTGTTAAATTACACACAGTGAGCCAAGTCAGATGTTTTTTTCTTTGTTTAATTGTTCTCTAATTTGTTAACTATTAATATAATACAAATCTAATACATTTAGGAAGTGATACATTTCTTTTCTGTTAGCTTGGCCAGACATGTATTCACACTTTTGTTTGGAAATGCTAGGCCAGAGATAGTCAGTCTTTGAACCTCTGGTGTTGGAAACTACGACTCCCATTATCCCCAAAGTTTTGTTGGGAATGACAGGAGTTATATCCCCCCCACAGGTGCATAGCTAAAAATGGACACCCCTGCAGTAGGCTGAAGCAACATTAAATTATGGTAACTAAAGTAGACAAGCAGAAGGAAACAATGTAAAGGTCTAACAGACTCAGTCATGTGCAACTGAAGATGACAGAGGATGGGCATACGCCCCAAGTCACAAAAGGGTGGAGGGCCCTCCTGCCTTCTTCCCTTTACTCACAGAGATGAGGCCCAGTAGAAAACATAAGAGGGGCTGGTCTCCATGTAAAGTGGGAATAAGAGGGGTCATTTTCCCAGAGAGGTGAGACAAAGTGGGAGGAGACTGGAGTTTAAGGGGAACTATCACCCCTATACAAGTTTGGCTAAAAAGTAAGTTTATAGCGCGGCTAGCTGGAATACTATCATCATTTTTTCTTTAAATTCGTTGTTTGTCCAAAATTAAATGTTTAAAGATGCTTCTGTGCCTTCCTTCTGGACAGACCGTGGGTACAGCTCTGCACCGCAGTCTGACACTCTTCCTCTGCCCCCCCCCCTCGATCTAGCCTCCTCTAATGAGGAGAGACCTGGAGTTTTAATTTGGTTTTATTTTTCTTCACTTTTCAGTAATACATTTTTTTCTGTTGTAGATCTAAGCTTTTCTTGTTTCAATACTTTTCTTTTGTTTATCCATGTTATTAGTAGTGGAACAAAAACAACCAGACCTGGAAATCTGAACCTCTGCAACCTTAGAGAAGAAGAGGACCAAGAGTCATCAACAAAAACCACTGCAATGGGTTTCAAAGTTCTTCAAAAATGAAAAGTAACATTTCAGGTATATTTTTTTACAATTAGTTGTCTAGTTTCTATGACTGAGTTAAAAAAGAAATTGCTGAAAATGTTTTATTTCAGTTATGGTTGTTGCTATGTTCAAATGAAGACTGTTTCCATAGCACATAATTATATACAAATGTAAGTCTGACACACTAGTAATACAAACATTATACCTGCTTTAAAATATCAGACATTAGATAGATCCTTCTTCTCAAGGGGACAAAGAAGCAATACCACAATAACCCAATTACCTATCTCCCTTAAACTGTATCTCAGCATCTATGCTATAGTCCTTCATGAATGATATTAACGGTTATGTTTTCTTATCTCCAATTTATTAACATTCAGCTAGCGTAATTCTCTCTGTTATATGTTATAATTCAATTCTCTGTTTTATTATCATTCACATACTGGCATAATCTCTATTTTGATATGTGCCATTATCTCACAATGTTTAGGCGCTCCATAGTGGCATCTTCACAATGTTATATGCCAATATGTTATCACAGTCTACCTTAGAAGCCTAGTTATCCTGTGTTTCCTTCCTATGTGGTGTGTCGGCCAGCATAGTTGTGGCCACTTCCGCATTGCTGACATCATAAAACAGGCACTGGCTAGGACACCTGTTTATGGGCCTATTCTGTGTGGCCTAATTGGGTCCCGCCTTCTCCTGCTCCTTTATAAACATCCCTGGGCCTGGGAGTCATTGCCCTTACGTGGTGTTTCTATCACGGACTCTCAGTAAACAAACACACAAAACAGTACAAGTGAATTTAAACCAGTTTATTGAGCAATATATTATCAGAATATTAGTAGTAATATTGAACACTTCCTCAGTCAGAGGGGAGATAGACGTGAGGACAGTGTCTAGTCCACTACCAAGGAGCTGACACTGAACCAGGTCTATGGTGCTGAGTCTTAGAACCAGACTTGACTCTAACACAACAGGAAGGAACGATGGGACTAGTACAGGAGTATACCCAGCGGAGGCACAGAGCGAATAGACCACCGATACCAATAGCGTAACTGGTGGCACCACTCGAAGCAGCAGAGTAGGTGCTTAGATAGATGCAGCCAGATAGGACTGCACTACTGAGGCAAGGAGCGAGACAAGCTGCACTCTATCTTACTGAAGGCAACTAGGAGGCACACAGTGTAGGTAGCACTGCAAGTGCTAAGCCAGGCAACATGTAAGCGTAAGAGGTGAGTGCCCAGGACCGAGATTAAGTTGCACTAGCTGCCTGGAGGCAAACGGAAGGAACCAAGCGGAGGCAACCTGCAAATGACCAGATAGTAGCTGAGCTACTAGGTAAAGGAGCATGCCCTGGATCGACCTAGTGGTAGTCATACAGGAGAAAGGCACAAACTGAGCGTCAGTCAGACAGGCCACGGTCAGGAACCGGATCGGGTAGTCAGCCACAGCAAAGGTCAGCACGGAGCGGGTAGTCGAACAAGCTGGAGTCATACAATAGATCAGGAAGTCAGCCACAGCCTAGGTCACAACCATAGCGAATAGTCAGACAAGCCAAGGATTGAACACCAGGAGACATTGTAAGCCAAGCAAGGGTCAGAGGAACAAACTAGATGCACGCAGGAACACCACGAAAGGGCAACAAGTGCTAGCCTCAATGAGGCTTATAAAGCTGCAGAAGGATTCGGGACCCAATTAGGCCCAACAGAATAGGCCCAAAAACAGGCATCCATGCCAGTGCCTGAAACATGACTAAGCCACGAGGAAATAGCCAGAGGCCATGCCGGCCGGAGGACATACAGAGGTAAGAGCACAGGCTCGCTTTAGACCTCAAAGGGAGACTGTGATAGTTTCTGATATTGCCTTGTGCTCTCTGTTGTGACCCGTGCTCTCCTGACAATCCGCTCTGTGTATGACCCCGGCTTGTCTGACTGCCCACATCAGTTCTGACCTGTGGCTATGGCTGACTAACTCGCTCCGTGTATGACCCAGGCTTGTCTGACTACTCACATCGGTTCTGACCTGTGGCTCTGGCTGACTAACTCTCTTCGTGTAGTCCTCGGTTTGTCTGATCTCTGACTCTTGCTGGCTATCGCTCCGTATAGTCCCCAGCTTGTCTGACCTGTGGCTCTGTCTAACTACTTGCTCTGTACTCTCCGAACTTGCCTGACCATCACTCTCATTGTTTCATGGTTCAAGCCTGCACTCGCTCCCTGTTACCTCTGGTCGCATGACCCAGGGTGGAAACTTGTGCCTCAGTTACCTTCACTCTGGTGTTCCACCTGCACCTCAATCCTAGTCTCCGGTATGTCGTAATAGTGCAGTGCACAGCACAGTGTGCAGCTCTGGGTAGGAGCCTTGGTCCTATCATCTTGTGTTCTGGGGTTGTGTGGGCTATACTATTACTACTATACTTATTAAATAAAGGTGGATTTGTATTTTATATTCTTGTCTGTCCTTCTTAGTTTGAAAACCGTGACAGTACTTAAGGGCCATGTCTACTGAGGGTACAGATGGATCCAGGATGGATTCTCAAGATCATAGAATTGATCAGTTGTCTTTCGCTATACCGACACTGTTAAATCGCACAGCTCACCTCAATCGCTTTACCCAACAACCGGTGGCGCCTCCAGTACCTGCAATGGTTGTGGCCACAACCTCTGTAGCTGGCGTCACTAGAGGTTTGTTGGGCTCCACTCCATTACCCCAAAGATTTGATGGGGAACCTACTCTGTGCCAGGGGTTCCTGAATTAGCTGGGAATATTTTTAGAGATGGTACCACATGCATTCCCTACTGAGTGAAGTAAGGTGGGATTCCTGATCTCCCTCCTGTCCGGCAAGGCATTGGCCTGGGCCAACCCAATCTGGGAGACTAAGAAACCCATAATTCATAACTTCACAGAATTTGTGGCCTCGTTCCAGACAGCCGGCACAAGTTACGCATGAGACTCGTCCTTTGTCTTTAAGAGCAGGGGAACTCCATGAGGAGACACAGCAGTTCCAGTTCATACATTCTCCCCATCATTCCATCATTCTGGGTTTTCCCTGGTTGCAGACTCACAACCCAAGAATTGATTGGCAGACTTGCGATATTCTGTTGTGGTCTTCTCAGTGTACTAAATCTTGCCTTCAGCAGCCTACCAGGATATTGTGTACCTCTACCTCTTTACCTGATGAGTACCAGGCCTACAAAAAGGTATTTAATAAGGTAGAGGCCAGTACGTTACTGCCACATAGTTTGTACGATTGTACTGTTGATCTGGTACCGGAGGCCAGGCCTCCTAAGGGCCAAGTATACCCCTTGTCAGTGGAGGAGAACAAGGCAATGGAGTAGGATGTGGCTGACTCTTTATCTAGAGGCATTATCTGGAAATCCTCCTCACCTGCGGGTGCAGGTTTCTTTTTTGTTAACTAAAAAGATGGGGAAGTCAGACCATGCATTGATTTCAGGGGTCTGAATAAACTGATGGTAAAGAACGCCTATCGATTCCGTTGATCACAGAGCTATTTGACAGTATCAAAGGCTCTACTATTTTCACAAAACTTGACTTGAGGGCAGCGTACAATTTGGTACGAATAAAAGAAGTCCACGAGTGAAAGACAACGTTTAACACCCGGAGTGGGCACTATGAACATTTGGTGATGCCCTTTGGATTCTGCAACACTCGCGCTGTTTTCCAGGAATTCATTAATCATGTGTTGAGTGACCTACTACAGAGCTGTGTTGTGGTATATTTGGACGATATACTCATCCATTCTCCTACCTTGGAGGCACATAGAGCAGACGTAGCCCAGGTCCTACAACTGCTCAGAGAGAACAAGTTGCTCTGCAAGCTAGAAATCCCAGGTGACATTCTTAGGATACGTTATTTCATCCTCTGACCTGTCCATGGATCCGCAGGAACTGTCTGCCATATTAGAGTGGTCACTTCCAGTGGGACTAAAGTCCATACAGAGGTTCTTGGGCTTCACGAATTTCTACAAGAAGTCCATTTGAAACTTCTCCACCATAATCAAACCTCTCATGGACATGAATCATAAAGGAGCTAATCCTTCAGACTGGTCACCTGAGGCCTTGCAGTCATTTGAGGACTTGAAGTCGGCTTTTGCCAAAGCTCTGTTATTGTTCCACCCGAATCTCACCCTTCCTTTCACCCTGGAGGTCGACTCGTCAGAGTCTGGAGTGGGCGCCTTGTTGTCCCAGTGCTAACTGCTAAGACTGAGAGTTTATACAATGTTGCCGACAGGAAGTTATTCGCCATCATCCTTGCCCTGAAAGAATGGTGATATCTGTTGGAGGGTACTACTGTCCCTATTCTGATACTAACAGACCAAAAGAACCTAACTTATCTGTCAGATGCGAAGATGTTGTCTCCACGTCAGGCCAGATGGGTCCTTTTCCTTTCGAGGTTTAATTTTGTGGTACAAAAAATATTAGAGCAGATGCTCTTTCTCAACAATTTGGGGCCGAATCCAAGGAAGAGTCTCCTCCCGTACCTATTATTCCTCCTAACCGCATCTTGGCTACAATATGTACCAGTATTACATATCCTTTGGGTGAGGAGATTTTGGCTACTCAAGCTTCCGCCCCAACGAAGAAGCCTCACAGGAGGTGTTTTGTGCCTGAATCCCTCTGTACCAGACTGCTGGAGACGTATCATTCCTCGAAGGCTGCAGGGCACATTGGTAAAGACCAAGTAATATGGTCTATGACCAGACTCTTTTGGTGGCCCAGCCTGAGGATGGATTGTTCCGCATTTGTTGCTGCATGTTCCACTTGAGTACAGACCAAGACTCCTAAACATCTTCCAGTTGGTCTTCTGCATCCCATCCCTAATGGGGAGCGTCCATGGTCTCACTTATCTATTGATTTTATGGTTGACGGTGCTGCAGAGAGGTCTGATCAGGAGCTGGAACAGTTTCTCCGTTGTTTTATCTCCGACCATCATGACAATTGGGCGAATCTGTTACCGTGGGCAGCGCTTGCCAAAAATAGTGCAGTCAATTCCTACTCTCGGAACATAGCCCTTTCTGATTAATTATGCGTTCCAACCTTCGCTGCTGCCAGAGTCTTTCGAGACTCAGAATATTCCTGCTCTGAAGGAGCACTTTAGGGCACTCCGCTCCACATGGGCACGGGTTCAGAGATCCCTGCAGAGTTCCACGTTGCACTATAAGAGTATCACAGTGCCTGTGATTCCTGTCACTCTCAGTTGTGGATGTCACTGATTTGCTGACTGAGTTTGACCCGCCTCCTGATGACCTTTTTATCCCTGGCTATCTCTCTTGTCAGTTGCCCTTTCGTGGTGTTCCTGAGCCAGTAGTGCTTTTGCTGTGTTCCTGTATTCTGAGTTCCTGTGTACCGATTCGGCTTGCCCTGACCATTCTCCAGTGTTCCTGCCTGTGTATGACCCGGCTCGTCTGCGGACCACCCTTGGATCCTGACTCGGCTAGTTTGACGTTCCTGCCTGTGTATGACCCGGCCCGGCTGACTTCCTGCTCCGAAGATCAACTTCCAGCTTGTTCCAGTGACCTGCATTCCAGTTGTCGCCGCCGCAACATTTTCCAGTCCCTGCTGCCCACGTCTGTGCCACTGCCTTGCCTGGTGATTCCTTCGATAGTGCTGTGCCTCGTTCTAGTGCAGAGCTGTGTGTATTCTGTGGGCCTTCCTCTCCTTGCAGAGCCTGATTGTAGCGTTGAAGCCTCGAGTAACGTTACAGAGCCTTGCAGTAGCGCTGAAGCCTCGCGTAAACGTGCATTTTAACTCTTGCAGTGCTGCCTCAAATTCACTCTCTCTATCTCCTGTACGAGCCTCGTTGCAAGTGATACTGCTGCTGAGTTGGCCGCTCTCCGTCGGCAACTCTAGTCTAACGTTGCAGAGTGTTCACAAAGTTTGGGCCGTTTGGGCACTTAAGGCTCTCCGGTGTTGGTTACCGACGAGATCATTGACACAGAGTGTTGGCAGAAAGGCTTCAGTGTTGGCTTATCCGGTACTACGCCCGAGGGGACTAGTGGCTCTGGCTCTAGTATTACTGCATTCGATTACACCTGAGGAGGTTATTAGCTCTTGCATTGCAGGCCGGTTTCCATTACGCCCGAAAGGGGCTATTCGCACTTGCACATACAAAAGCAGTTCCTGTAGCTACGCCCGTGGGGGCTAAGTTGTTACCCATTCTGCTTATTATCTACCACCTTGGCAAGGCAGCTCGTTCCTCAGCACCTGATGAACATCGTCTGTACAGCACAGCCTATTTAACATCCAGGGCGTGTCAAACCTCCACATCTGAGACTGACTGTTATTTGGACTTTAACCCCTTAGGGGTCAATATCATCCTAGCGCATACTGATGTGCATTTATGTCCATTATGCTATTTTCCGTGCATTATCTCAGTTTACTTTATCTGTGTATTACCTACCGCCTCTAGAGGGCGCAATTGTGCATTATTCACTTTAATAAAGTGTGTTTTATTTTCACTTATTGGTCTGAGAGTCCTAAAAAAACATAACAAAGAGACAAGTAGACCGTAGATGGCTACTGGCTCCAGTGTTCCCGGTGGGAGAGAGAGTATGGCTGTCCTCACACTATCTCCATCTCCAGGTGCCTGGTAAAAAGCTGGCTCCTTGATTTGTGGGCCCATTTCAGGTTCTCCGTAGGATTAACCCCGTAATTCCCTGCTAATATGCTCATCTCTAATGCTTTTCATGTGTAGCTACCGAAACCATTGGTCTGAAACAGATATACTACTGCTCCTGTCCATCTCAATCCTGTCCATGTTGGGGACCATGAGAAGTATGAGGTACAAAGTATTTTGGACACTCGCAGGGTCAGAGGCCAGGTACAATTTCTAGTTCATTGGAAAGGATATGGACCTAAGGAGCGTTCCTGGGTCGCAAACATGCACTTGCCCTTCTCCGTAAATTCCACTCCTGCCATTCCTCTGTTGCTGGTCCTCTTCCATGGGGATGAGGCAGTTAAGGGGGGTTACTATCACAGTCTACCCTAGAGGCCTAGTTATTCTGTGCTTCCTTCCTCTGTGGTGTGTCGGCCAGCATAATGGCTTGGTGGTAAGTAAGCATATCCCAGGCAATGGCTGTGAGAGAATTGGAAGTAAGACTGCCCATATATAAGGGTAGTCTCAATTCCAATTCCCTCAGAGCAGAGCGGGCTTTGGCCGGTGCATATGAGGAGGGGGGGCCTGTGGCACATGATTCTGTCTCCGCCACCTCAGCGGCTGCACATTTTGTTTTGTCAGTCAGTATCCATTTTGATGTTTGATACTTTCATCTAACTTGATAGGTTCCAGTATAACTCTTCTTTAACAGGCTGCAGTAGAACACTGGACTGATTTACAGAAACAACATTTATAAACAAGTTGCTCTTATTTGTGATGTAATACTTTTATAATACTTGACATATGTGTAAAGCTGCCAAAAATGTATGATACTCTGCATTTCTTACATTGCACTCTCACCTTTCAAAAATCTAACTGATAAGGATTCTGTTTATTAGATTTGCACTATGAAAACACAGACCAAACCATTTTTGTGCTTTCTTTAATGACCTATTAGCGCCTGAGCTTATAACTTTAGGTACAATTTGTGAATAGTTAATATGAAGATGCTGGGAGATGTTCTCAGTGCAGATTTTTACCTTTAGACGTGTCTAGTGGCTGTTTCCTGCTCCTTTCAAGGTCTGTTGAAAGCCGACCGTATCACTCGTTCTACTATTAGTATTGGCCCTAGTGTATGGGCTCTGCCTAACTCCATTCATAAAACACTGTGTGGTAATACTAACCCAAGACAGAAACTAATTAGCATAAAATATTGGACTGTGCAATTTCTCAAAAACTATTTATATTACAAATAACTGGGTAGTTCAACATATAATATATATATAATAGCAAGCAAAGATGTATATAAACTGATTCACAGACATGGAGATTGCACTGTCCACACCCACAATTCAAACTGTGGGTATGGCCAGCACAGATGAGGCACCCCTCAGACTTTGGCATTCTAGGCAGTTGCTTACTTTGACTAATGGGAAATTTGGCCCTGATACTGGGGAAAACCAAATGCACCTCAGATAATAAATACAAATTCCCATTGATTTAAAATGGCTTGTATTTTAACCCCTTAAATTTGCCGTACTTAACATTGTGAGTGGAAAATAAAAATAGCCATTCAGGTTTGGTGGTGGGGAGCTCTAGAGGAACACTGCACTTTTTTTTACCTACGTGTTCTGTGATCACATACCGCTCTGTGATCACAAACGTCTATGACATGCCAGGATCATCACCGGTCCTCAATGTCTGGACAGGTGTGACAGTCTTAGCATGTCACCGGTCATTAAGGTGTTATACTGGGATTACAATCATCACTCATAGATAAAATGAGAACTCGGTGTACAAATAAATACAGTATAGACGCATGGGGAGGGAAAGATATCCAAAAATAATTACAGTGTGTTAACATGGGTTATACCAGTATTAATCCTATAAGGACCATTCATTTGAATAGAGCTTTTTTAAGTGGTTGAATGACAGAGAAGTCTCCAATGCATTGCTTCACAATGCTTTAGAGACCTTTCTAGCATTGAAGTGGTTAAAAGCCCAATTTAATTTAACAGGATTCATTTTATTTGTTCCCTATGGTCCAGTTAGTTTACTCCAGAATAATTCCAGTTTGCTTTTATAATTATGAGTCATTGTTCCTTTAACTCCCAACACCAGAAACAAGTTCAGCGAATGCAGATAAAAAAAGTTATTTACTGCACTCACTAGTATATGCTTCTCAAAATTACCAAATGTTATTAAAATCATACAAGTTTACCATGCATAACACACAAGACACTTAAAAAACATTTAATGGGACAGGATAGTGTGGTATAAAGTACGAGGTAATTTACCAGCACAACTGAATGCCAATACTGAATTCACAGTGTGTTTGGGCCTGGGTCCACTCTGTATAAATACAGTGCATTGCATAAGTATTCCCTCACACCACTAGACCTCCTCTATGCCCCAAATGCTTATGTTGATATTGTGGAAAATTTAACCAATGGTGTTTCTGTGAAGATATGCAACAAAAAGCACATTAATTTGCTGCAAATCCAACTAACCATTAGATATCAGAAATGTGTTTTGTTCAATTAGTACAACATATTTTCCCTGCCAGAGAAGCCCTGCATTATATAACCAGTCCATGTTTTCACTCCTTTGCCTGGATCTCAGATTCAGTTAAGAAGGGATCACCAAAATGGGGAATTACAGTCGCATTAGAATATAATTCCCATCATCCTTTGTCAGCTGATCAGCAACCCACCATCCTTTTGGGTTTGTTACATTTTTAATGCTATTTGTATTGTATTTTAAGTAATAAACTTTTAAAAAGATTGGATACATATTTATTAGAGCGGAGCGTACTGGTGTCTCTTGGAGAGAAGCCTGTTCTTCCTGTGGCGGTGGTATGAGCATCTGGCAGTAAGCACCGAGCAGAGACGGTAGAAAATTCTCTGCAAGTCCTTTCTGCTGTTTATATGTATGTACACATAGGCAGCCACTTTATTATGTGAGTGGTCTATATTATGTTTGATAATTTTTGTTTAGTGTGATAAGGCACTCTTGGCTCCCATTTTGTCTGTTTGTTCTTTGTGTTCCATATCAAGCTCTTTGAGTGGAGTTTCTAAGGGACAGCAACCTAATCACTGGATTTTCAAGAAGCTGGTGTGGTGCAGCTTGATAACACCCTGACCTTGTTGGTGCTGGTTTGCATATAAGTGCTATTCCAATATCTCCCTTTATGAGAACCTGTCCAATTGGTGAAGGTGTAGTGATTATCCATTGTATTTATAATATTGCACAAAGAAGCACATCTATTTTCTTCTCTTCCCAACTAGCTTCAGTTTATATATATGTCTTTAGACATTGGAAAGCTTAACTTTCGATCTAAGAGAACGCATAGCGTAACTAGTACAAAAACTAAATTACATCAATTGGGACATTATTGGTTTAGGCAACAATAAAAAAAAAAGACAACAATTTTTTTCAAATTAGATGATAGACACTGGTTATACTATAAAGGAACTAATGATGGACAATGTGGAGGAATCAGACTCATGATTAACAAAATAATGATTGATTCAGTCATAAAAGTAGAAATGTTTGTGAAAGAATTGCTTCCTGTGCTATCAAACTAAACAGATGCTATGTTCTTCACATCATTCAAGTTTATGCTCCAATAAGTAGCCACAGTGATGATGAAGTTGAAGAATTGTATGATGATTTATTACATCTCTACAAACAGGACAATTACCAATACACGTTTATTATATGAGATTTCAATGCTAGAACAAAATTTGTAAATCACAAATTCATTCTACATGAAAAAGACCCAGAGAAAATGGAGGTAGAAAAGCCTTTCATGTATGAGTTGATGTCATACATTCAAATAACACAATATTCATTGGCTGCTCAGTCTTAAATCGTTTCAACACTGGAAGTAACCGTCATGTAATGAGAACAAAAATTAACTGCTAGAAAGAAAAAAAGTAAATGATCAAGTCACCAAATGTGAACACTAGCCAGCTATTGAAAAATCACAATCTCTTCAGTGTGCTACAAGACCTTCCAGACACAGATATTTCAGCCCACAATGAAAAAGTTATTGAGACTATCATAGACAGACACTGCCTATGCCCTTGCACCTGCTGTAAAACAAAAAAAACAACCAGAAATTCAAAAGATACAGCTGCCATGAAACATAAAAGAAGAAACACGCAAGTTCAATGCTGAGCACATCAAATGGACACTGTAAAAAAAAAAGGGCTAAAGAAAAATGGCCATAAACAGGAGCCAAATGTTTGCATTAAAGCTTGAAGATGGTACAACAGCAACCCTCCATTTTATTCAAATCTTTATAAGGATGAAGGGCAACAACTGAATGAAGAGCCAGAGGCTGAATTTGTTCCAGAAGTTTTGGTAGAAGTAGAAGCTGCAATAAAATCAATGAAAAATGGCAAAGCAGCTGCACCTGATAAAGTTACTATTGAAATGTTGAAAGTCGGAGGTCAACCCTTATTCAAAGCCCTAACTAAAATATTTTCTAAATGCCTACTGTGGCAAAGTGCCCAGAATATGGAAAAATGCAGACATCATCTTACTGCACAAAAAAGAGTATAAGACATATCTAAAAAAAACTACAGACCAATCAGCCTATTGCCAGTGGTGTGCAAGGTTTTCTTAAAGGTACTATCAAGAAGACCCAACACAATACTTAACTCAGCACAACCTAAAGAGCAAGCAGGCTTCAGGAGCGGTTTCAGTATAATGGACTATATCCAGACAATGCAAGAATTTGTATAATAACATAATGAATACAACCTTCCATTATGCATAACCTTCATCAACTACAAAGAGGCCTTTGACTCAGTGAAAAGCAAGCAATAATCTATACCTTGATCAACTAAGGAATAGATAGAGCGTACATCAATATCCTCCAATCAATATATGAAGTTGCAACTGCATCAATACAGGTCAACACTGATAAAGTCCAGATCAGCATAAAAAAGGCATCCAACAAGGAGACACAATCTCCCCAAAACTATTTTCTGCTTGTTTAGAAGAAATTTTCCACAAACTAAATTGTGACAAAAAAGGAGCACCAATTAATCTGCATGGTATTTGGGCCATGGAGAGTGTTATTTCAATACTGTCAGAGTTGTAGTTCAAGAGTAATTGAATGATAAAGTATCCCCCCACCCCTTTTACCTAGTGTAAGACACCTCCCCTCAGATGTGGAATCTGGTCTTGAGACCAGACAGATCACAGCAAGGGACAATCTTCTTACTGTGAACATAAGGAAAACCCTGCCCCCTCGACAGGTTTTTCTGATTTTTCCATTATGCTAAATGAAGATTGTCCCTATCTGTGATCCATCTGGACAACACCTTGCTGCTCTGAGGTGAGCAGTGTTACATCAGTAAAAGGAGCAGGAGGGGGATACTTTATCATTCAATTACTCTTGAACTACAACTCTGACAGCATTGACATAGCACTCTCCATGGCCCATATACTATGAAGATTAATTGGAACTGCTTTTATTGTTTACTATCCCTTTAAGATCACAACAATATGCAAGTCATGCTTAACAAATTTGCCATACCAAGGAAAATCACAGTAGATGGACAAGAGCTAAAAGAAGTTGACGAATAAGTTTACATTGTACAGGGAATATCAACAAATAGAAACACCATGATGGAAATTAAACAATGAATAAAACTGGGATGAAAGCATTTGGAAAATTTAGCTGTACTGTCTTTAAAGGGACAGTAATGTCCTCTAAAATAATATATTCACATTTAGGTAGAGATTGAAAAAATAAACTAATTGCAACAAACCCTATCTCTCAAACCGATATGGTTTGAGAGATATAGGATTCAAACTCCCCCCCTCCTTCCTCTTCTCTTGATGTCAGCTGTAAAGCTGACAGCAGGAGATTTGAACAGTACGACTCGAGGAAGCTCTGCAGCAGAGCCAAAATCACGGTACTTAAAAAACATTCATTCACTGGAACCTTTCCAATGAATTAATTTTTTTAAGTACCCCAATTTCGGCTCTGCTGCAGAGCCTCCTGCAGGTCCCCAGACTGGGATCTCCTGCTGTCAGCTAGATGCTGACATCAGGAGAAGGGGAGGGGGGGCTTTGAATCCCCATATCTCTCAAACCATAGCGGTTTGAGAGATAGGGTTTGTTGCAATTAGTTTATTTTTTTCAATCTCTACCTAAATCTAAATATTTTCTAGGGGACATTACTGACTTTTTAAGACAAATTACCACTCTGCTTCAAGCAAATGGTTTTTGACCAATTTATCCTCCCAGTCCTTACATATGGCTGTGAAACATGGACACTGAATACCAAAGCCATACAAAAACTTAAGGTTACACAGAGAAACAAGGAGCAGCAAATTCTAAACATGTGTGAATGGATACGTCAGCAAAAAAAGGTCTATGACATAAATGAAAGAGTAAAGAGCCTGGAATGAAAATGGGCAGGCCACATAGCAAGAAAACCTGATGGTAGATGGACCAAATTAATTTTGGAATGGATTCCAATCAATACATTGTCTTGTTGAGTAACATAAGGGTACTCTCTACAGTTAGAACTTTCAGGTAGTAAACACACTGTCACTCACTGACAATTTGAACTGTTATCATTTTTGACTAACACAACTGACAGCAGTAGGAGTACCATTTTTCACTCAGCAGAAAAATCTCTCTATATATATATATAGGTTTTCACAAAAAAATTGTCTGCTCGTTGAAAAATATTATCCACTGAGAGTCAAGGTGTAGCTTACTCCTGATGACTGTAAATATATTTGTTTATTGTTTGGTAAGAGGAAAGGTTGCCTATACACAAACATTTGCTTGCGTTTAGTTAGTGCTTAGAAGGTTTTGGTTTGGTGTTCCTTTTTTATGTTTATGTTTTGTGAAGTATTTCCAATGTGTGGATACATAAACAGACATCAGTCTTTTGAATCTGACATTCTAGCTGTTGTTCTTTCTTATTCTAATAGTGGCAGAGGGCATCATGGCAGCAAGCTGGGCTTAGGAATGGCCCAAAAGATTAGGGGCTCTGGGGGCACCACATAGTAAGGGGTTGGGCTCCATTAAATAGGTAAAAAATCTATTTGAATAAAGCTGTAACATCACAATTTTGCCACCTTTTTCAGTTGTACGTGTGTTTATTTTGGGGTGTTTTGGGGGGAGGGGGGTATTGGGGTATTGTGTTGTTGGTGGCTGGAGGGAAAGGAAAATGGCGAGTATGGCCCTTATAATGGCGGAAACCCATTAAGGGCCAAAAGCCTGCACCCTGTTCCCTGTCTGGCCTTCCAGTGGGGAAAGGAGCTTCCTCTCCTCCTGCTGTGGGGGAGGATGGGGGGCAGGGGCAAAGGGAAGCGGGAAAAGAGTAGGCAGGGCTTAGACTTTAAAGTAGCTTACCTGTAGCAGGTAAGCAGCAGTTTATTAATTTTTCTTTTTTAGGTGCTGTTGCGGCGATCATCCTGAAGAAATCTACAATCAAGTACAGAAGACTGCCGTGAGGTGTTTCCAGTCACCAAAGAAGCCTGAAGCATGAAGCCTGAAGATTCAGAGAGATGGAGCTGGGATCCAGCAGGCCCATCTGGGTGCACCGCTGTCCAGCCAGGTTTCAAGACTCACCAGGGAGGAATGCCAGTGAAGCCCACTGCCTCCTAAGATCAGTGATACTTTAAATGTAGAGGGGAGCGGGGCTTTTGCTTGGAGGGAGCGGGGATGGAGTGGGAGGAGGTGGCAAGCTCTGTCTGCTGGATTCTCAAGGTCTCCTGGGACTTTCAAGTCCCAGGAGATTTTGAGGTCTATGGGTCATCTCGAGGACCCAGGGTTTGGGCTGCCCCATTACATGCCAGTTAATTTTACCTACGGGGTGCCCATGCTGGCATGGATCAGTCAGGTAGGAAGTGGCACATAATTGGGGACAAGAGCCAGTTGTTCCAGCACAGATAAGTTAGGGGAAGGGAGGAGAGCAGATACTAGTGCTCATAAAGGTAGCAAGGTGGGGGCTCGCAAGGGGATGGTCACCAGGGGGCATAGTAACGGAAAACAGGACGCAGGGCAGGGGAGGGTGGCCAGCGATGGGAACAGAGTTCGGAAGGGAGGTTGGAAGGAGAGATTTAGTGGGCTAGAGTGAGAAAATAGGAGAGATCTTGGGTCAGGAGGGCAGAAGGAGAAGAGTTTTGGCAGGCAGATCAGGAAGATGGTAGGGGAGAGGGGGATTGAAGCAGTGGGGGGGGCTCTGGAATGTTGTGGGAACATAGGGTGGGGAGTTCCAGGGGTAAACTGGGGGAGGAGGGTATCAAGGTGCCCGTGATTGCCCTCCTGGATCGCTATTGCGGTTTGCAGGTGACAATGTACTATCACTTCATGAATGTTGAGCATATGTGCATTTGCTATTCTTATAGGCCTGTGGTAATTGCCAGAGTTAGTTTCTGCCTACTTGCTAGGCCTTATAGGCCTCATTCTGCTAGTACTCCTTTTCCCTTTCGTGGTGTACCTGTGCGTTAGCTCTTTTGATTATTTCCTATGCTTTGATCCGTGTATGACCTCTGGCTACGTTGGACTCCGACTATGTTTGATCCCTGACTTGTTGCCTTCCACTGCGGTCTGATCCTTGGCTCCATCTGACTACCCTCTATGTGCTGATTCGAACTCCGGCTGACTATCTGATACGGTACCGACCTTGGCTTGGCTGACTAACCGTTTTGTGCTGACCCTGGCTCCGGCTGACTATCCGATACAGTACTGACCTTTGCTTGGCTGACTAAACTGCTCAGTGCTGACTCCGGCTGACTATCTGATATGTTTCTGACCCTTGGCCTGACTGAATCCGCTCCTACTCTAGACCGTGCTCTAGCTGATCTCTCTGGTACAAGCTGTGCTCAGTATCCTCCCGCTGCACCAGACTTTGTCTCTGGCTATCCCATACTGCTTTATACCGACGGTTAGTGCCTTTGGGTGCACCCTAGCACACTAGGGATTTGAGTCTCCGTTACCCGTAGCTACCCTAGCGTTCTGGGGAATTCTAGTCGCCATTGCCTATAGGTTTACCCTAGCGATCTAGGGTATCCGAGTCTATTACCTTGGTGTACCCTAGCGTTCTATGGGAGCATGCCCCAGTTTTGCTTGGATTATTCCGCTTTACCTGCACTAGTAGCTACTGCTATCCTTGCTACCTTCCGATTCCATAGTCAGATTGGGATCAGTTCCTGTTCCGTCAGTGGATCGTGTGCTGTCTCCACACCTGGTCCTGTGAGGGTTGGGGAAGTGCTTGTGCACTGCCTCCACACCTCATCCTGTGAGGCTTGGGGAAATGTTTTTCGTATTTATTTTTTTTATCTTATTTTAATAAAGATATTGATTTTACTGTATCTGTACTTGTCAGTGTCGTTATTCCATAGTCACTCCGTGACAGCGGGGGACAGGGGAGCAATAGGAAGGGGGAAATTGGATTTCACGTTTGGCCTAGATACATAGGTTGAGGGCTTTCTTGCTTTATGCAAGCTTTTATTTGAAATATAATCCAGGTCAAGGGAAGAATATTTTGAAATATTTGGATGTGGTGGTGGATATTCATCACACGTTTGGAGGAACAGCATGGTATGAATGCAATAAAGCATTTAGACATAGGATGGTGAGAAGCAGAGTTTTGTTTTTTAGTACTAGGGATGTGGACACATTGTCCAGGATGGTTACATACGACAGGCGTGCGGGGTTGGGAAGAACGCAGGCAAAAACTTTAAGTGGAGCTCGCAGGCAGAGGGATGTGTGCTATGCATTCAGTGATAGGTCATGTACAAGAGGATTGACATGTAGGTTTCACCATTCCTGCTCAGCCTGTGGGGGAAACTACCCAGTTAAAAGTTGTTTTAAAAAGGGAGAGAATGCAGGAAAGGGGGATTTTCGCCCCCAGTCTGGGCAGTCTAATAACGCCAGGGAAGGCAGACAGGCTAAAGGAATTGTTGCAAGGGTATCCAGATAAAGAGATTGTTGCAGGGGTTTGTTCAGGTGTTTCAAATACTGGTGGAAGGGGTGATTACACAAAAAGGGGTGGTACTGAATTTGCAGTCAGCTAAGCGATTTCAAGAGGTGGTCAAAGAATTGTTAGGGAAGGAGAATAGTTTGTGATGGATAGTGGGCCCCTTTGAGGAGCCACCAGTGGAGGGGCTCATTGTCTCTCCACTAGGGGTTGTGCCAAAGAAGGAGGCGGGCAAATATCGCTTGATTTAGCATTTGTTTTTCCCAGCGGGAGAGTCAGTGAATGATGCAATCAGCCCTGAAGCTTGTAATATAGCTTATCAGACATTTGAGGAAGCGTTGCAGCTGGCAATGAAGGTGGGCCAGGGGCATTGATGGCCAAATTGGATTTGGAATCAGCATTTGGATTGCTACCCCTTCACCCTGATAGGTATAAGTAACAGGGAGTTACTTTCAGGGGGATTTTATATTGACAAATGTTTGCCAATGGGTTGTTCAGTTTCGTGTGTGTATTTTGAGGCATTTAGGTCAAGTTTACATTGGATTGTGAAGCAGAAGGCAGGAGAGTCACGGGTGGCACACTATCTAGATGTTTTTTTGTTTGCGGGGCCACAAGATAGTGAGCATTGTGGGAAATTGCTGGGTTGTGCACAGGAGGTTTTTCAGGAGGTGGAGGTGCCATTTGTAGAGGACAAGACTGTTTATCCTACAAGAAGCTTGACTTTTTTAGGCATTGAGATTGATTCAGTGGAAAGAAAGCTAAGGTTTCCAGGGGACTAGGTCAGAAAGGTGCGCAAGGCGGTAGTAAACATGGTGGGGGCAGGCCAAATAACATTGAGGGATATGTAAGCGTTGCTGGGTCTTTCCAAGGGGAATGGTGTGTACAGAGGTTGCCTTGGGAATGGCATGTTAAGGGATAGACAAAGAATTTGTGTCATGGCAATCAGGCAAAGAAGGACAGACACAGTAATAAAATATAACCACCATTATTAGAATATACAGTGATAATATATGAGATATTGTGATGATAATATCCCACACAACCCCAGACCACTGGATGATTGGGCCCAAGCTCCTACCCGGAGCTGCACACTGTGCTATGCACTGCACTATCATGAGGTACCGGAGATAAAGGCAACAGGGAGCGAGAGTTGGACAGAGCCTCAGGACACAGAGGGTAATGGTCAGGCAGTCTAGGAGCATACAGATCGAGTAGTCAACCAGAGCCACAGGTCAGACAGAGCGAGATAAGAGCCGGAGCCAGAGGACAGACGAACCGGGGACTACACGGAGCGAGGGAGTAAACCAGAGCCACAGGTCAGAACCGATATGGGTAGTCAGACAAGCTGGGGTTAAGAAGGAGCGAGTTGGTCAGCCAGAGCCACAGGTCACAACTGATGTGGGTAGTCAGACAAGCCGGGGACATACACGGAGCAAGTAAGTCAGACAGAGCCACAGGTCAGAACCAATGTGGGTAGTGAGACAAGCCAGGGTCATACACGGAGCGAGTAAGACAGCCAGAGCCACAGGTCAAAACCAATATGGGTAGTCAGACAAGCCAGGGTCATACATGGAGCGGATTCTCAGATAAGTACAGGTAACAACGGAGGAGAAGAGTAACCAACAGGAACACCACTTAAGGGCAATGACTCCCAGGCCCAAGGAGGTTTAGAAAGGAGCAGAAGGAGGCGGGACAGATTTAGGCCACCCAGAATAGGCCCATAAAAAGGCGTCCAAGTTAGTGCCTGTAACTGACATAGTAATGCAGAGGTGGCTTCAAGGATGGCGGCAGACACACCACAGAGGAAGGAAGAACAGGCTAACTAGGCCTCAGAGGTAGACTGTCATAATCTGACGTTGTTGGAACTGTTTCTGATAGTTGTGGCAGTGGAATTGTGGAAGGAGAGGTTGGCAAATAAGGAGGTGACATTCTGGATAGACAGAGTGTGGTGTATGCAATTAACCATTTGTCATCAGGGTCATTGCCAGTGCTAGCTCTGTTGCGAAGGTTTGTACTTAGTTGCATGAGGGAGAACATCAGGTTTGTGGGTACTGTTTTTTAGGATGGTGCCATACACTAACAAAATTGGCTGTGTTTTCCCCCTTGATATGTGAAAGTTGGAGATGAGGTCTTAGATGAACTGATCAGGGCATCCTTGGCCCCTAACACTTAGAAGTCTTACAGGGAGGCTTATCAAGAATGGGGGGAGTTTGCGGAGGAGCATGTAAGTAAAGTGGGCAAAGTAGATCAGCAGGTGTTATTAAAATACTTGAAGCAGCTGTGGAGACAAGGGAAGCCTAGGGGGAAGGCAGTCATGGCATTGGAAGCAATTGTTTTTTTTTTTTTTCAAAGGTGAAGGTAGAGCCAGTATGGCCAGAGGCTTTTGACAGTAAGGAAGGTCATGAAGGGGTGGGGGAGAATCAGAGGGAAGGTGAGGGATAAGCGGAGGCCCAATGATGAAGCCAGGTTGTCACAGCTATGTGAGGTACTGTGTAGGATGAGATCCAATGACTATGAGATAATCTTGTTTAGGGCTGCATTTGTATTGGTATATGCGGGGAGTATTCAGGGTTAGTGAGCTGGTGGCGCCTGCACGAGGCAGATTGGATAGTGGTCTGCAAAGGCAAGAAGTGGACCGGTTAAGGGAGAGAGTGCTCTGCTGGTTGGCAAGGACAAATACAGATCAAGGTGGGAAAGGTCAATGGGTGATCTTGGCTAAAGGTAAGGGAAAGGTATGCCCGGTACTGTTAACTTTGCAACTTTATAGTAGTCTTAGGTAATATATATCTCTCTTATTTTAAGGATGTCACTATAAGTGTGCTATGTGCATAAAGTTACGACTTATCCAATAATAGCCACACATAAACACATATACATTAATACAACATATATATGTCTACATATAACCATCAATGGCTTATTTGTCTTCCTAGCTAGGATAACTTCTGTTTAAACTTATCCAGACAGTAAATACTGAATGCATTTGTAATACATACATTAATGTAAGTACTACCTGGCTTATTCAAATTAACACTTATCTCCATGTCTATACTACCTAGACTATGGAGTTCTGCATGAAAGAGTCAGCTTCATTCAAAATCAAGAGAAATGTATTAGAATACAACAAACAGAAAATCCAGGAATCCACAGTATATGTTAGTTTCCCTTATAAGGCCCAGTTATGACAACAAGACATAGACAATACAAATAACATACACCCTAACTTAAACAATACAGTAACATAACCACCCACAAATATTTACAATACATATCTGCATGCGCACATACTAAATGGACATAGCTACCTGATGTTTGAGGATCCTCCAGTGCGGCTTCAGCTATGCCCCTGCATCATCTATGCTGCAGTTCTCTCTCTGATTTAATCTATTCTGCTACTAATTTCTTAAGCAGTGGGTCCTAATTGATGTATTGTTTTTCCTGTATCTGCTACCATGCTGAGGCTCCTGATTGGCTGTAGTAATACTGCTCCAGGCTGATGAGATTTGTGCCCTGATCTTATTGGTTGATGTGGAGCAATAGTACAATAAAACAGTCGATCTCCCCTTGGCGATATTTTTGACAGATAAAACAATACATCATATTCCCTACTCATCAGGAATACAGGGTGTGGGAGTGGTATTTATGTCCTAAATAGAAGGTGATCATAACCTCACACCTGGACAGCAAAAGACTGCCTAGCCTTCATCTGACTAAGCAGAATTTGGTTGTCCATGTTCTGTGATAACTTGTTTGGGCCACAACTAGCATAACTCATGAACCCATGAGATATCACTGACATTTGATTACCCCTCTCCATAATGCACTTAGGCACACTGTATATCTCTATGAACCATTACACTATATGTGCATAGTTTCTAGCGATATAAATACAGAGAAAATAAAGATAATTCATAAGCAATTGCCCATAAGGTAACACTCGCCTACTTGTGGCCATTCGAAGTGAAACTATTGGACAAACTAGAGTGCTTTTGCTTTAGCTTTATTCCTATACACATCTACTATTGAATTTCACAATCTATACTTAAGCATAGTGACCAATGGTAATGTGCTCAGGTGAGGTGAAGTTAAATTTGGTGAAGAACCTAGACACGACAAACCCCATAGATTTATATATTTTGATTTATGACACTTATGCACCCATTTACTTTCCAGTTCTCGTTGTACAGGTTGTACAGGCTGCGATATCTGTCCCCAGGATCTTATCTGTGGTCTGGGATTTAACCATTAGTCCAGCAGTCTGTGACCTCTTCTTGGACAGCGTTTGAGTCCCACTGGTACACACAGAGCTTGAATAATAGTGACTTTTATGAAGGCTGAAATACTTATATGCAGGCACTCTTTGTGAAGATCATGTGGTTTAGGTTTCTTGTTGGACCACCATGAGATGACACACACACAGAGTTTTATGTTTCTTTCCACATTCCGTTTACCTTCATCACTCTAAGCAACAGTGTCCCCTCTCATGAGATGTGACTGACTTTAGACTTGTCTATCGTGAGCTGTGGTAGGACGTTGGATTCTTCATTGTCTTCTTTCTGCCACTGGCAGAAGAGCAACTGTTGTCTTCCTCCAGAAAAGAGGTTCTTGAATCAAAGCACAGGCAATGACAAATACACAGTTTAAACACCACATATTCTTGTATCAAGTTGTCATGTTTTAGAGACATAAACATCTATTTGGTTGTGGTCTCTAAAGTCTATGCTTCAAATTGTGGAGGTAGGTAAATGCCCACTCATCTACTGAGAATTACCTTCTCTTTTACACCCCTCCACACTCCTAATTTAGGATTGAGCACGATACCATGTGGCCCATTCTAGTTACTAGATTATACCAGTTACCCTTCTCTTTTAAAATATCAATTTACAATATATATATAAATAGGCAGATGCATATCTATATGTACACACACACACACACATATATATATATATATATATATATATATATACATATATATATATAGATATATATAAATATATATATATATATACACACACATACATATACACACACACACATACATACACATATCCCTATGTCTAACTCATCTATACTTTACTATTTGTTAACACAATAATACCATTAAACTGACAACCGTCCAAGCTGTAGGGACAGAAACCTATATCAGAATCTTAATACCTTGCGGAGCTGGGGTTAAAACTGATATACCATTTAGCATTAAATAAAACATTAACATATAACAAAATTATAAGTCAGTCGACTGATCTTCAGTTATGCTAGACTTGGTCAGTCTACATAGAAGTATTTAGCTACTTTTGGTCTACGATGATATGGGATACACCATTCTATATATAGGTACTGAGTCTCTGTTTAGTTTATAAAGCAGTGCTGCGTGATTCATATAGTAAAATATAGAATAGGCACATGGATCAATTAATCAAATTACATATTAAATGGGTATGATTGAAGGTTAATGTAAGCAGTTGATGTACCTTGGTTTGTAATTTAAACAAAAGCTATACATCATCATAGTTCCTATGATGGGAATGAGTTTGCTCTCGCCATACCATTATGTTATTGTTTTATAACTTATCAAATGTATTCATGCAGAGGGGTAACTAGAAGCCATGGGGCCCTGGTGCAAGAACTGCCATGGGCCCCCCTGACCACATTGGCCCCAGACCCCCTCAACCACATTGGTCACCTCCACATTGCCCCCCAATCCCCAAATTGCCCCTTCATCTCCACATTGCCCCCATCTCCACAATGCCTCCATATCTCCAAATTGCCCCTTCCACAATGTCCCTTTCATTTCCACATTGCCCCTTCCACAATGCCCCCTTCATCTCCACATTTCCCCTTCCACAATGCACCTTCATCTCCACATTACCTCTTCCACAATGCCCCCTTCATCTCCACAATGCCCCTACCTCAGTCCCTGGTGGTCTAGTGGCGTGCCTTGACAAATCTGTGCCTCCTTCGGCACAGATCTCTACAATTGAAGCTCCCACGCACCGCTCTAGTAATGCAGAGGCTGGGAGATGATGTCATTGTCACAGTTTTTTAAGACTCTCAGACCAGTGTGTGAATAAGAACACAATTTTATTAAAAATAAAATAAGGCAATAACACGCCCTCTAGTGGCGGTAGATATACACCAGTGGTAATTATATATATATAGATACGATGGTAAATGCATAAATGACTTATAAGTACAATTACACAGCAGTAGAATAGCATATACCCCCAAGGGGTTAAGTCCTTGATAACAGTCAGTCTCAGATGTGGATGTTTGGAACGCCCAGGGTGTTATAAGGCTGTGCTGGAGACCAAGACTATCACACCGGCTGGATACTGGACTGCCTCGCCACGGTGTTCAGTAAGAAGAAGCACAAGAGTCCACGTAGCCCCCTCGGGCGTACCTACTGGAACTGCTTCAACTAGTGCAAGTGCAAAAGGCCCCCTCGGGCGTGATTGGAACCGGCCTTCAATGCGAGAGTTGCCAAGCCTCCTCAGACTTAACCGGACAACGGGATAATATACGCTAGAGCCGACAGCCCCCACGGGCGTAATTACCGGAATACGAATGCTGATGCCTGTGCCTGCCACCACTCGGTAAAGCGGAATCGCTCAATGAACAAGAGAGAGTCTTAGGCGCCCAACCGGCCAAACGGATGTGAATACTCTGCAAGGATGTGTGGAGCTGCCGACGGAGAGCGGCCAACTCAGCAGTAGTATCACCGAGAAAGAGACTCTTACAGGAGTAGCGAGAGAGTGGAACACAGGCGGCACTCCTAGGGTTAATTAGCACTTTTACTCGAGGCTTTTCAGCGGTATAGCAAGGCTCTGCAGTCTGAAGGAGGCGCGTATACGCACAACTCTGCAAGGAAAATACACTGCACAGATCGGAGTACACCAGGCAAGGCAGTCACACCAAAAGCTGGAACAGCAGATAGAAATGTTGCGGCGGCGACAACTGGAACACAGGTCACTGTAGAAAGCAGGAGTCGGTCTTCGGAGCGGGAAGTCAGCCAGGCTGGGTCGGAGCACGTAGAAGGCAGTCATACAAGCCGGGTCGTACACAAGCAGGAACGTCAGCCAAACCGGGTCAGGATCCAAGGGTGGTAGTCAGACAGGCCGGGTCATACACGAGCAGGAACACAGGAGAATAGTCAAGGCAAGCCGAGTCGGTACACAGGAATCCGGAACACAGGAACACAGCAACAGTATAACTGGCACAGAAACACCACGAAAGGGCGACTGACAGCTGTGCTAGCCAGGTATAAAAAGTTCACCAGGGGGCGGGCCAAACCAACACAGCAAATCAGTATCTGCCATAGATGAGACTGACAGGAATCACAGGCACTGTGATAGTCATCTACCAGCGCTCTGTATAACTAGAACCAGAGGCCGTAGTGGGAGTTGCTGCGGGCGAGGGTGTCACGGGGGGCGGCCGGGCCCCTGGAGTGACGGGCCCGGTCGCACGTGCGACCCCTATTGTTACGCCACTGTATTCATGTGTTCTTGGTTGTACTAAATAGTCATAATAGTGGTTTGTTCCACAAAATAATGCTATTAACAAGAAGTTCTAATGAGGTAGTGGATGGGACTGGCTCTCCGCTCAATTCTTAACACTGGAACTCAGAATAATGGTCAATCTTCTGATGTCAATCACTGGGTTTTTATATATCTAAGTAAAATGAAATACAAACAAAATACATTTCCTACTTAATGCAAACATTATTTAAATTTTTGGGCAGTGTGTCCAAAATTTGTACTTTACTTTGTTGTTACATTAGTCAGACTAAATTTGTTATTTACAAATGGAGACTAGATATCAGATATAACTGTATTAGTGTTTGGATGCCAATGATCATACACCAGAGTGATTAAATGTCAGGCCAGAGGCTGAGTAGCACCACACTAAAATAAATGTTATATATTTTAGAAAGGCTGTTTTTTTCTAAAATGTGAACATATTTAGGTCATTCTTTAACAGCATGGAGATCATGGAGTCCAGGAGTTTAATTTAAGGCAAAATAGCTTTGAATTAGATTTGTCAGTAATGGTAAAAGACAAAAAAAAATACTGTGATACTCCACAACAGTGGTAAATATAATAAAGAAGAAAGAAAAAGTATCTGTACAGGTCTAGGCTGAAGGAAGCCAAATGCATTATTAGATGTGCCACAGCACACACAAAGAAGAAAATTAAGATTTAAATAAACAGGAAAAAAACCTTTTTAGACATACAAGTGAAAGGAGAAAAATGAAACAAGGAATAGTTAGACTAAAGACAAAAGACGGAAACTATGTAAATGAGGATAAAGTTCTAGCCGCCTGCCTCAATGAATATTTCTGTTCAGATTTTACAGAGGAAGGTGAAAGAAAGGGACTTCTGTTAGAAAAATGAACTAGTGACAGTGGCGTAACAGTAGGGGTCGCAGGGGTCGCCCCTGCAACCGGGCCTGTCACTCTCAGGGGCCCGGCCGCCTCCTGTGACCCCCTCGCCACGCGCCCGCAGCACAGCTGATCTCGCCTCTGACTAGTGAAACGTGAAGCATTCATGTTTACATAGGAAGAAGTTCTACTTCCACTCTCTAAGGTAAAAACAGATATATCAATGGGACCAGATGGGACACACCCAAAGTGTCCTGGCAAAACCTTTAACCAAGTTATTCAATCAGTCACTATTGACAGGAATCGTTTCAAAAGACTGGAAAGTAGCAAAAGTGGAACCCCTTCACAAAAGGGTAGCAGGGATGAGTGTTCTGCTAGTAGTGGAAACAATTAATGGAAATCATTTAACCCTTTAAGGACCAGCGGTCCTGAGACGTTTCCGTCCCATAAGGACTGGTTTGATCCTTGCCGATGCGCTGGTACACGTGACCTGTTGCGTGTATCGGCGCGCCACTTTGGAGCCTAAGAGAGACTGCTCCAGTCTTGGAACGGTCAATTTTAGGCCCTATTTTTACTTACAGCGCTCCCGGTGGAGCACTGTGAGCAAAAAGTATGTGACGTACTATGACCGTCATCGGTCCTTAAGGGTATAAGGACCATGACGGTCATAGTACGTCATGTAGCCCTTAAGGGGTTAAAGGACTGATTTGTTAAATACCTGAATTTAATGAGTTTACCAGATGCTCTTCATCATTTGTTTTGTGCCTTTTTCACTATAGCCAAAAATGTTATTTGCCTTTAGGTTACTGTTGTTACCCTCATTCTTATCAATGATCTTTTGATCTACACAGGGGAGGGCACACTGAGAGGATATTCAGATGCCTCCATATTTTTAGAAAAAAAAACTTATGTTACGATACCACACTCTTTTTCATATAATTCTGTGGTACCCACGAAATATTGATTTTCTGTCTGTGTTGACTGTTCTTTTAAAAAATGTTCACATTTTTACTACAAACAGTATCTTTATTTAATTCTGATCGAATTTCAACTTGTCTTAGGGTGTTCTCCAACTTGTGTACTCTGGAGATCATCAATTTGTATTTTTCTTTAAAAGGTGCAATTTTCACTTTCTCATCAGTAGAATACTTTCAGCCACTTCACTGTAATTTTTAAGAGAAGTTATTGCTTGTTGTAGCTGTCTCTCCCTTAATCTGGATTGGGAAAAACTATTTTTAAGTGCAGAATACTGATCAAGTAAGATCATGAAAGCAGTTGTGATCACCTGTCACTCACTTCCTACTTCCATTCATTTCTTTTTACATGTGATTGTTTCCTCTTGGAATTCTATATATTTTTCTTCTAACTCCTTCTCTGATGAGCTGACCACTGAATTAAGAGTGGTAGCCACTGAAACATCACATTCTAGGGAATTAATTTAGCCCCTTTTAGACTTCATTTCATTCTTGCATTCTTGCAACTCAGTTTCTAGATTGCTTATTTGCTTACTCATTGCAAGACATGCTGAATATAGACAGGACACTACAATTCCTTTTTTCTTACTCTTATTTCTTTTCAATGCCCCTGTCTCTTTCCGGAAAAGTTCTTGGACATGTGTCCAGGCATCTTTATTCTTATCATCACAAGCAAATATATTACTTTTATGCTTTGTAATGTATGTAGCTATGAAAAGCTGTAAACTTGATAACATAGCCATTTAATTTGTAATTGATATCAACAATTACTTTTACCCCTTGCTAGGCATATCCTCCCTACTTATTTATTGATTTAGGTGGCAATAGTGATTATCCAATATACCTTTTTATATATTTAGTATTTTGGGGTTTTCAAAACATCAACGTTGTGGAAGTCTTCTTTCTAGTGTTTGCTAGCCTCTAGAATTATCCAACATTCTCCACACACAAATGCAGCTGCTTAGTTCAATATCATAACAAAATACTGTGATTCTGTTGCTGCTGGGTGGCTGACACAGCCTCAGCCCATCTAATATCCTTTAATGTGATAAAGACAAAGCTATGTGCTAATTTTGAATGAATACCGATACTTTCATGTCCACAAGTAGCCGTCAACTGTTAACTTTGTAACTTTATATTAGTCTTAGGTAATATATATATTATTTTAACTATAACTATCTATCTATATATATATATATATATATATATATATATATATATATACACACATATGGGGAAGGATGTCACTATAAGTGTGCTTTGTGCATAAAGTTACGACATCCATTAATAGTCACATACAACCACATATACATTAATACAACATATTTATGTCTACATATAACCATCAATGGCTTATTTGTCTTCCTACCTAAGATAACTTATGTTTAGATGTCTCCAGATAGTAAATACATGAATGAATTTATAATACATACATTAATATAAGTACCACCTGGCTTATTCAAATTAACACTTATTTCCGTGTATATACTACCTAGACTATGGGTTTCTGCATGAAAGAGTCAGCTTCATTCAAAATCAACAGAAATTTATTATAATACAACTGTCACAGTTTTCAGGCAAAGAAGGACAGACACAATAATATAATATATAACCACCTCTATTTATTATGTACAGCAATAATAGTATTAGCCCACACAACCCCAGACCACAGGATAATAGGACCCAGGCTCCTACCCAGAGCTGCACACTGTGCTGCGCACTGCAGTACTGCGAAATACAGGAGACCAGGCCAGGGATATGGGTGGAACACCAGCGAGAACAGTAGATGATGCACAAGTCTCCACCCCGGATCATGCGATCATAGGCAACAGGGAGCGAGAGCAGACCTGAGCCACGGAACACTGAGACTAATGGGCAGGCACGCAAGGAGTGTAAGGAGCAAGTAGTCAGCCAGAGCCACAGGTCAGACAAGCCGGGGACTACATGAGAGAGTTAGTCAGCCAGAGCCACAGGTCAGAACTGATGTGGGTAGTCAGACAAGCCGGGGTCATGCATGGAGCGAGTAGTCGGCTAGAGCCACAGGTCAGAACCAATGTGGGTAGTCAGACAAGCTGTAGTCATACACGGAGTGAGTAGTCAGCCAGAGCCACAGGTCAGAACCGATGTGGGTAGTAAGACAAGCCAGATCATACACAGAGCGGATTGTCAGATAAGGCACGGATCACAGCGGAGCACAAGAGACACTAGCAGAAACACCACGTAAGGGCCCAAGGAGGTAATAAAGATGCCGATAAAGGCAGGAACCAATTAGGCAAAACAGAATAGGCCCGTAAAGCGGAGCACAACACAGCGCCCGTTCGATGATGTCAGAAATGCAGAAGAAGCCTCAGTCATGACGGCCAACCTCCCAACAGAGGAAGGAAGCACAGGATCGCTAAGACCTCCTTAGGGGGAATGTGATAACAACAACAGAATATCCAAGAATCCACAGTATAAGTTAGTTTTCCTTATAAGGCCCAGTTATGACAACAAGTCATAGACAATACAAATACCGTACATCCTAACTTAAATAATACAGTAACCTAACCACCCACAAATATTTACAATTTATATTTACTTGTGCACATACTAAATGGGCAGAGTTATCTGATGTTTGAGGATCCTCCAGCGCTGCTTCAGCTATGCCCCTGCCTTATCTATGCTGCAGTTCTCTCTCTGATTTAATCTCTTCTGCTACTAATTTCCTAAGCAGTGGCTCCTCATTGATATATTGTTTTACCTGTATCTGCTACCATGCTGAGGCTCCTGAGTGGCTGAAGTAATACTGCTGATGGCATCTGTGTCCTGATCTCTTTGGTTGACATGGAGCAATAGTACAATAAACCAGTCAATCTCCCCTTGGCAATATTTTTGGACAGATAAAACAATACATCAGATTCCCTACTCATCGGGAATACAGGGTGTGGGAGTGGTATTTATGTCATAAATAGAGGGTGATCATAATCTCACATCTGTACAGCAAAAGGCTGCCTAGGCTTCATCTGACTAAACAGAATTTGGTTGTCCATGTTCTGTGCTAACTTGTTTGGGCCACAAGTAGCATAACCCATGAACCCATGAGATATCACTGACTTTTGATTACCCCTCTCCATAATGCACTCACGCACACTGTATATCTCTGTGAACTATTATACTACATGTGCATGTACTAGCTATATAAATACAGAGAAAATAAAGATAATTCATAAGCAATTGCCCATAAGGTAACAGGGACCATTAGTTTTGGAACCCTTTTCCACGGGCAATGGTGCGCACAGAGGTGGCCTTGGGAATGGCATGTTGAGGGATGGACAAGGAATTTGATGTTGTTGGAACTGTTTCCAATAGTTGTGGCAGTGGAATTGTGGAAAGAGAGGTTGGCAAATAAGGAGGTGACATTCTGTACAGACATAGTGAGTGTGGTGTATGCGATGAACCAGTTGTCGTCATTGCCAGTGCTAGCGCTGTTGCGAAGGTCTGTACTTAGTTTGTACTTAATTGCATGAGGGAGAACATCAGGTTTGTGGCCAGGCATGTGGCAGAAATAGACAACACAGTGGCAGAAGCCCTATCCAGATGGTGTCACATGCTAACAAAGTTGGCTGTGTTTTCCCCCCTTATATGTGGCAGTTGGGGATGAAGTCTTAGATGAACTGATCAGTAAGTAAAGGGGTAAAAGTACATCAGCAAATGTTATTAAAATACTTGAAGCAGCTGTGGAAACAATGGAAGATTGGATAAGGGTCTGCAAAGGCAAGAAGTGTACTAGTCACAGGAGGCAGTGAACTGCTAGCTGGCAAGGACAAAGACAGATCAAAGTGGGAAAGGTCAATGGGTGATCTTGGTTAAAGGTAAGGGAAAGGTGTGCCCGGTGAGAACAATTAAAAGGTTTTAACGGATCAGGTCCAGCGGCAGCGGGTCCTTGTTGATACACCAGGATGGCAGTGCACTGTCCAAGTACCAGTTTAGAAAAATTCTGCGCAGGGCTCTCAGAGCAATAGGGCTGGATCTTAGTTATTAAGGTACTCACTCACTCCGCATAAGGGCGGCCACAGAGGCAGCAGCAAAGTGGTGGAGCGAATGGGAGATAAAGAGAATGGGGTGCTGGCGTTCAAGCAGGGTAAGGCCCGCGAAGGCATTTGTATTGGGTCGTTCATATGTTCACTGGGCGAAGGAACTTCTAGTCAGAAAGGGAAGGGAGAATTTAGGAGTACAGCAGCAGCACATGAAGATCATCTAGCATGTTAAGAGGTGCCTTGTGTGGGGAGATGAACACATTGTTCCAGGAAGCCTGCTGGAGGTGGAGCAGACCGGATTTGGTAGTTGTGCATGCTGGTGGTAATGATCTTACCTTCCTTGTATCAGTAGAGTTGATTGAGAATATTAAAGCCACGTGCAGTCAGTGGGGTTCCATCTGTCCTGGTCTCAAGGTTATCTGATCACAGATTGTGCCTAGGCGTTATTGGAGGGGGCAGTCTAGCCTGGTGCCATAGAAAAGTTTAGGCACAAGGTGAATCGTGCCTTAGCCAAGTTCATCTGCTCCTGTGGATGTGCCACCATTAGTCATAAAAAGATCAAAATGGAGGGTGGTACAGGGGAGATGGTGTGCACCTAGGGGATAGGGGGCTGCAGGAATTTACTCAAGTCATGGGGAAGGACTAAGGGTTAGTATGGGGTCACAGCAAAAGGTGGGGACATAGAGGGTCCAGGGTTTATGAGTCCCCTCTATTGGTGGTGGGTGTGGTGCTTCCAGGGCCCCGACAGTGCATCATAGCCAAGATGGTAAAGGTAGGCAGGCTGTCTTGGGCTGTGCAGCTAGGTCATCCAATTGGCAGAAAGAACTCTTGGAGGGGAGGCATGGAGGTAGTGTTGTGGCGGATCGACATTTGAGCCTCGTTCACCTCCCCTGGTATGGTAGGTTGTGGTGGCCATGGAGAGGGACCAGAGGTGGGGAGGTAGTGATTGCTTGAAAGATCATGCCCTTTACTTCCCATGGCGGCAAGCTGGGCATAGGCGTGGCCCAAGCATTTAGGGACTCTGGAGGCGCCACATAGTAAGCAGGAGGGTACTATCACGGTGCCATGATCTCTTGTCTGTCGATATTGCTACTTCCTGTCGGTACTTGCTGCCCTTTATTGGACTCTGGGCTTTGCTATGCCCAGCAATCTCCTATTTAAACCCTGTTCTCACTATCTTGGGTGCCCTTTCGTGGCATTCCTGACCTAACGTTTGTTGTTGTGTATCCTGTTCCGTGTATGATCTGGTTTTGCCTGACATTGCTCCTGCCTTCGCTGCCTATTCCGTTGCCAAACCGGTTTGCCTGACTATCGATTCCTGTGTACCGTTTCCGTCTGACTACTGCTCGCTATGTACCGATCCAGGCTTTGGCTGGCTACTGCTCACTGTGTACCAATCCAGGCTTTGGCTGACTACCGCTCTCTGTGTACAGATTCCGGCTTTGGCTGACTACCGCTCTCTGTGTACTGATGCAGGCTTTAGATGACTCCGCTCTCTGTGCACAGATCTGGCATTGGCTATTTCTCCTATCAGTACCTATACCACTTGTGCCCACTGTTGCCTCCGGTCTCATTTACTATAGCCTTTGCTCTTACGGTTGCCCCCGGTTGCGCTACCTATCCGCCTGTGCCTTTGCGGTTGCTTCCGGTTGTGATACCTTACAGCCTGTGCCTTTTGGTTGCCTCCGGTTGCGTTACTATACAGCCTGTGCCTTACGATTGCCTCCGGTTGCGCTACTATACAACTTGGGCCTTACGAGTGCCTCCGGTTGCGCTACATCTACAGCCTGTGCCTGCTCCGGTTGCCTCTGGGCATAACCTCCGAGTACATAGTCTGTGCCTGCCACTTGGGCTGCCTATACCTGGCCCTCTGGGCAAGTCCAGTTGCTTCGCCCTGTTTCCCCTGTTCCAGTGGGGATTTTGCCCTGCAGTACCTACCACCGCTTTGGGCGCCTCCTGCTGGTACTGCTGAGGTTCTGTTCCAGTTCCCATTCCAGTTCTACATTCTGCCATACATTTATTGTATATACACCTGCTATTGTTTGTACCCTGACCTGTGTCAGATCCAGAAGAGCTTATCCTCTGTCTGGGTCTGGACCTGTGAAGGGCATTTTTGTTCTTTATTAAATATTTAATAAAGTTGTATTTTTTTACCTTAAACCTAATTGTCTGAGTGTTCGTAAAAACTGTGACAGGTACTCATTGGACTCCCTTAAATAGGTCCAAAACCCATTTAAATAAAGCTGTGCAATTTTGCGAACGTAGTCAGTTGCACGTGTGCTTATTTAAGGGTGTTGCAGGGGGTGGGGGGTATTGGGGTATTTTGTGGTTGGTGGCTGGAGGGAAGGGAAAATGGCGAGTATGGCCCTTATAATCGCGGAGGACGCCAATTGGCACCTGAAAGCCCATTAAGGGCCAAGAGCCTGCACCCTTCCTCCAGTTCCCTGTCTGGCCTTCTGATGGGGGGCAGAGGGGTCTTTAGAAGAAAGAAAGGATCTTCCTCTCCACTGCTGTGGGGGGCGGGGGAAAGGGAAGTGGGAAAAAGTAGGCAGGGCTTAGACTTTAAAATAGCAGGTAAGCAGGAGTGTATGAATTTTCCTCACCCTCTCTCACTTCTGTTTCATGTCATCAGGACCGCTGCAAGGAGATAAGGCTCAGGACAGCAAGATCGGGGAACCAGAGAGGTTTATGGGCCCAATTAGGCCCATAGTGGGTGTGGCGCTCCTAGGGCCCCGACAGTGTGGCATAGCCAAGATGGTGAAAGTGGTCAGACTGGCTTGTGCTGTGCAGGCAGGTCAGCCGGAAAAAATGGTGAGCGATAGCTGGAAAGCACTGTGGGAGGGGAGGCATGGAGGTAGTATTGTGGCGGATTGACACTGGGGCCTCGTTCACCTCCCCTGGTATGGTTGGTTGTGGCAGACATGGAGAGTGGCCAGAGGTGGGGAGGCAGTGATTGCCTGAAAGATCTCACCCATGGCCGCAAGCTGGGCATAGGAGTGGTCCGAGCGTTTAGGGACTCTGGGAGCTCTAAGTAGTAACGGGAAGGGTAATCCATGGACACCCTTAATTAGGACAAAAACCCATTTAAATAAAGCTGTGACCTCACAATTTTGCCACCTTACTCAGTTGTACGTGTGTTTATTTCAGGGTGTTGCAGGGGATGGAGGGTATTGGGGTATGAATATGCTTGGAACTTGTTGACTAAGTGGGAAAACCAACTGTGTTATTTCCTGACTGTTCCTTCACTTTATTGTGTATAGACAGGAGAGTTGTATAAGACTTATGGATTGAGGCTTAGACCACCCTAATGCATAATTAGTGCATAGTGGAGTCAAATTGCATGATAATAGTAAGAAGACTACCACCATTAAATGCTGTAAATAAGATCTGAGGATTTAAGCATGAGATCTGGGGCGTGGTCCAACCTTATGCATTATTAGTGCAACAGGCAGCCCATTTGCACTATTACAAGTATGGAGACTGGCACTATTACATGTCCTAGCTGAAAACAAGATCATGGGCTTTAAGAATGTGACCAGGAACCTGGGACAAACTTATGCATTTTAGCACAGAATGCAGGCCATCACCAGTAAGGAGATTAGCTCCATTACATGTTCTAAGCTGCCAAAAAGGCCAAGTGTTTTAAACGTGACCTAGGGCTTTAGACCCTTCAACCAATATCTATCAATGCCCCTGGCCAAACAAAAAAACACTCAATAATTATTAAATTAACACTTATAAAGCTGCTTGGCCAACCTAAAACTGTGAACCCTAAAAAGCCCTGTATGGCCTCAGGCACCTAGATCCAATCTTGAAATCCTGGGTTTTGGCTTCATAGGCACATCCAAACTGCCTCTAGCAGGTTCACCAGGCTCTATTAGAAGCCATGGAATCTATGTCCTTTTGCAGCTGACAGTCGTGGTATGAATACAAATATGGAGACAATTATGTCTACACTGGATTCATGGGTGTCCGCTCTTTGAATAAATTGTGGGAAGGAGGTCTCATATGGCTTTGCATGGGCTCAGTGGAGTTGGGAAATCAGGAAATAGTATTGTGTGTGGGGCTAAACAGAAAGGCATATATATATTTTAAGGCACTTGAGTTCAGTAAGCAGACTCTGTGCACTGACAGGGAGGGGAGGAGGAGGAAGCAAGATGCACTAAATCCTGTTGCACTGAGGGGGAGGGGAGGAGGAGGAAGCAAGATGTACTAAATCCTGTTGGCAGTGCTCCTTCACAGCCCACTGAAAGTGCAGACAGAGTCATTGCTGCTTTAAATAAACTGATAGTCAAGTGTCAAGTTGGCATGTGAATTTCCTATTAAAATCTAGTACACTGCAGTCTATATTATATAGAACACACAAAAATAGAAAGAAGAAAGATACAGAGATTAAAACATCAATCTATATATTTATATAGGCTTTAGTGTTAACTCCATAAGACCAGTTCAGAGTGCACACTGAAGTGGTCTAAAGGAGTTAACACTAAAACATATATAATAAATGCAGCAGAAATACCAATACCACAAATGTATTAACTGGCATAATGTTCTCTGACACAGGGTCTAGGCTAGGGAAATATTGGTTAGTAAAATGGCTGAATCCCAATAGAATCTTGGTATTACTTTATGGATATTGATGTAGAGTATAGATTATGATTCATCAAGCTACTAATTACTCAAAACATAAGTGAATCAGAGCATTAGCCATTTGTCTTTTCTTCTGTAGCTCTTTTGTATCTAGCCCTTACTCATTCATCAAAGAGCAAGTGCCGAGTAGATCCACCAGTTTCATCTGCCAGCTTCAAGTTGCAGATCCCTTAGAATGCTATGAGGCTAGACACATGAATACATAAATTCTGCATGCATATGTAGGTATTGCCAAAATGGCAGCATTTACCCTATTTGTCATGATAATTCCCAGCCTCACATACACGAGGCAGGACAATACAAAACATTTTTTGATGAATGCTCCAAGGTATCCTTCAATCATCATGGTGAAGAGGTGGTATAGTGTGCATGTCTGATATAGTGCTATCGCCCCTTGATGAACCCTTTAGTGGATCTCAGGAAACACCCTGATGGCAATCTACTTATGCACTTTGCTTCTATATGGGCCAGAGTGTATTACTATCTAACCCAACGGATAGCAAACATTTAGTTAATTTACTTTAAATCATATCACAAACTTATCTGATGCTCAAATTGTTTTTCTCTTGAATTTGTTACATATCTTTCTTTTAATGATTGGATCCATCATTTTGTTTCTCTTCCTCTACTCACTCACTGCATTTGTTTGAACATCTTCCTCATCAGACTCATGCCCAAAAGTAATCCAACCCCTCTGCTTCCTGTCTCTTTACATACAAATTTCTATTTTTGTTTTATTGTTTTTTTATTAATAGTCCCCCCAATACCAGTCAAGAAACACCCCCCCAAAACAAATTCCCGGTTCAACTGATTTATTCCACAGACTCCACCCACCAACACAGGCACCCTCATCAGACCCCTTTTATATCATGTCTTATGGAGTTTTTTATTTGTATTTGGGATTTATTTTGTATTAACTGCCCTCCAATCCCAGTAAACAAACACCCCCAAAAATTCCCTATTCAACTGATTCTTTCCCCACACATCACCAACACAGGCACCCTCATGCCCCTTTTATACTATGCCTTTGGGAAATAAAAAAAAAATTGCTATGTGTTGTGTGTAAATTCAATGTTCCAATTGATTTTAATGGAATGAGTTAGGCGAAAAAAGCGGCAAATCTGCACTTTTCGCTGAAAATTATTCACAAACGGGAAGTGCCATTATTCGATGATTTCAGTTTGAGGAGAAGTTTTTTGCACATCCCTATGTCCAAGCTGTTTTGAAGAAGCACAAAGAAATGGGCAATGTTGTAGATCGTAGACGAAGTGGTCAGCCAAGGAAACTTAGTGTAACAGATGAAAGACACATCATGCTTACTTCCGTTCACAATCGGAAGATGTCCAGCAGTGCCATCAGCTCAGAATTGGCAAAAAACAGTGGGACCCTGGCACACCCAATTACTCTCAGGAGAAGTCTGGTCAGAAGAGCCAAAATGCCATCCCAACGTGGAAACAAGGCCAACTGACTCAACTATGCACAAAAACACAGGAACTGGGGTGCAGAAACATGGCAGCAGGTGCTCTGGACTGATGAGTCAAAATTTAAAATATTTGGCTGTAGCAGAAGGCAGTTTGTTTGGGGCTGCATTTCTGCAAGTGGAGTTGTGGATTTGGTCAGAATTAATGGTCTCCTCAGTGCTGATAAATACAGGCAGATACTTATCCGTCATGCAATACCATCAGGGAGGCATCTGATTAACCCCAAATTTATTCTTCAGCATGACAACAACTCGAAACATACAGCCAAATTCATTAAGAACTATCTTCAGCGTAAAGAATAACAAGGAGTCCTGGAAGTGATGGTATGGCCCCAACAGAGCTCTGATCTCAACATCATTGAGTCTGTCTGGGATTACATGAAGAGAGAGAAGCAACTGAGGCTGCCTAAATTCACAGAACAACTGTGGTTAGTTCTCCAAATGATTGGAACAACTTACCTGACTAGTTGCTTAAAAAACTGTGTGAAAGTGTACCTAGAAGAATTGATGCTGTTTTGAAGACAAAGGGCGGTCACCAGGAAGAAAGGAAAGGATCTTCCTCTCCCCCTGCTGTGGAGGGCGGGGGAAAGGGAAGCAGGAAAAAAGTAGACAGGGCTTAGACTTTAAAATAGCTTACCTGGAGCAGGTAAGCAGGAGTTTAGGCATTTTTCCCACCCTCTCTCCCTTCTGTTTCAGTTCATCAGGATGCAAGCTACTGCTGCAAGGAGGTAAGGCTCAGGATAGCAAGACTGGGGAACCAGAGACTTTTATGGGCCCAATTAGGCCCATAGTGGATGTGGTGCTCCCAGGGCCCCGACAGTGTGGCATAGCCAAGATGGTGAAAGTGGGCAGGCTAGCTTGTGCTGTGCAGCCAGGTCAGCCTGCAAAAATGGTGAGCAATTGCTGGAAAGCACTGTGGGAGGGGAGGCATGAAGGTATTGTGGTGGATTGACACTGGTGCCTCATTCGCCTCCCCTGGTATGGTTGGTTGTGGCATAGGCGTGACCCAAGCGTTTAGCGGTCTGGGTGCACCAAATAGTAATGGGGAGGTGTCACTGTTTGTTACTGTTTGTAAAAGAACACTCAGACAGTTTGGTAAGGTTAAAAGCTTTATTGAAAATAATGTACAATAGCCCCACTCAGGTCCAGATAAGGTCCGTACCAAGTACTTTCCAGATCTGACGCAGGTCAGGGCAAAACTACAAACACTGTAATAGTCAGCAAACAAAAATAATGCTCTTGGACTCGTAGGCAGATTCTCGGCAAGGTACAGGAACAATAATATCCTCAACAGCCCCACACCGCAATAGGTGACACAGGCGATGGGTGACTGAAGGGCAATCCCTAGTGGACTAGGGTTCACGTAGGCAACACTGGCAAAACACTGGCAGAGGACTGACCCTAGGAGAGTAGGGTAGACAGAGGCAACATGGGCAGGACTCTGGAAGTAACGGGACCCTAGAACGCTAGGGTTAACTGAGGCAACACAGGCAGTACTCTGGCAACGGCTGAACCCTAGAACACTAGGGTTAACGGAGGCAACACAGGCAGTACTCTAGCAACGACAGAGCCCTAGAACACTAGGGTTAATGGAAGCAACACAGAATGGACTCAGGCAGCGACTAGGCCCTAGCACGCTAGGGTTAATGGAGGCAACACTGCTGTGGCACTTATAGTGACTGAATCCTAGAACGCTAGGGTAAGCGGAGGCAACGCAGACCGGACTCTGGCAGTGATGGGACCCTAGTACACTAGGGTTAACTGAGACAACAGACACCAGATCCTGGCAATGTAACGACCCTAGGTCACTAGGGTAAACTGAGGCAACACGGGCAACAGTGTGGTACTGGCTTGACCCAGGTATTATAGGGTTACCGGAGGCAACACAGACACTGGTGAGTGCAGGGACCCCCACAAGCTCCCGGAGACAGTAGGAGCGGCAAGCGAGCGGGAGATAGGCACATAACGTAACCGGTCCTGGACCGGTGTCTCCCTGTATAGTATACAAAGGTAATAGGCTAGTCCAGTAAGCGATGGAACTAGCAGAACAACCAGGTCGGCTCACACGGACTTCACAGCCAGTCAGGAGGACCACCAACACTAGCCCAGCCAGATCGGTGTAACGGATAGTCAGCCAGTCCTAGTCAGAAATGGAATCAGATACTCAGCCACGCTGGTTCGGTAAACAAGGAGTTAGCCAGTCCAGTCAGTAACGGAATCAGATACTCAGCCAAGTCAGTTCGGTACACAGGGAGTTAGTCAGCCAGTCCAAGTCAGCAACGGGATCGGATCGCAAGAGCGTCAGGCACAAGCATTGTCAGGCGAGCCAGGTCATACATGGAAACAGGAAACAAAACAACTAGTCGCTAGATACGGGTACACCACAAAAGGGCATCGGTATAGTGACAGGAGGGCGTATTTAAAGGCAAGACCTGGGAGGAGCAATAACCCAGAGCCAATAAGAACGCAGCCAGTGTAAACCCAGAAGTAACAATGTCGCCCAGGGATCACCGGCACCGTGATAGGAGGGTAAACCATGGACTCCCTTAAATAGGACAAAAACCCATTTAAATAAAGCTGTGACCTCACAATTTTGCCACCTTCCTCAGTTGTACCGTGTGTTTATTTTAGGGTGTTGCGGGGGATGGAGGGTGTTGGGGTATCGTGTTGTTGGTGGCTGGAGGGAAGGAAAAATGGTGAGTATGGCCCTTAGTGATTTTAGACAGCAAAAAGAACAAAAGGTTCACATTCTAAAAGTGGTTTTCTCATACTGTATGTAAAAGTGTAGGTTTTGCAGGGCAGTCTCCTAATTCTGTGTCATATAAAGTATGATTCTTCTGTATATGTCTCAAAAGTATGGCCCACTGCTTGCCAGCACTTGCAACCACCAGCTGTCTGCTCCACATATCCAGACTGAAGTGTACACTGCATAGCCAATAAAATATTCTTATTTATTAAATCTACTAAACATTACTTGCACAGATGACTTGCCTGCAGTGTATTAAACTTACTTTTATCTATATCACTAATATGCAAACCGTAACTTTCCCTTTTTCTGGGTAGTTACATGTATTTCATTCAGCTCCCTGAATCACTCATTTACATAAAGAATAGTAATGAAAATGCTTGGAACTTGTTAATTGAGTGGGAAAATCAAACAGCGGTAGCAAAGGCAAACAAAATCCTGTCTTGCATAAAAAGAGGTATTGAAGCAAGAGTGGATAACACTATTTCTCAATCACTGGGGTGTGAGACAAAGGTTGAACTTGATGGTTGTGTTTCTTTATTCAACCTAATTTACTATGTTACTATGTTTCTAAGAAAAGACAGATGGCTAATGCTATGATTCACTTATGCCTTGAGCAATTAGTAGCTTGATGAATCATTATCCATACTCTACATCAATATCCATAAAGTCATACCAAGATTCTATTGAGATACAGCCATTTTACTAACCAATATTTCCCTAGCCTAGACTCTGCACCAAAAAACATTATGCCAGTTAACACATTTGTGGTATTGGTATTTCTGCTGCATTTAAGATACATATCACATTTTAGCATATTTATTTTTGCTGAGTGAGAAATGCATATCCACAGGGAGCAGAGATCAAAAACTTATGATGAAAACATTTTTGGATCATGGGCTGAAGGTAAAAGGAGTACTTTATTTTCAGAAATAGAACTGTCACTTTTAAAAATGTGTTATAAAGAATTAAAAGTAGGGTTAATATGAGCTTAATGAGTAGGCATTTTTAACGTAGGAATTTGCATTTGTCTATAAAAACAACAAATTTTGAAACTCCATATAGTATTTTCTACTGTATTTTAAACTCTCCTAAGTTTAGAATATTTTTATTTTGTTGAAAAGAAAATTGACAAAAAGTAGAATAAAAGACATTTTTTTCAAAAAATATCCTACAAAATGACTGTATATTAAACCTAACTCACTTTTAAGATGTTTTTTTTTTACTTAGGAGGAATTGAATGCAAAAAATATATGTTTGAGAATTGATGGACCATGGAATAAGAACTTATTCAAAGTCATTACTGACAATTACCGTTACCACAACTTTTTGAACAGCCACAAAGTGAAAATCAAAGATACTCATCTGAAAACAAGCCTGACGAAGACTGTAGCCTGCTCTATAGGACCTTACGCTACCTATGGTACAACTGATTTTAGCTCACTGAGAAGAAATATCCTGTCTTGGTCATATGACCATGCACAAAAATAATAGGCCAAGAACAAGATATGTGAGAGACTCACAGAGAATGAAGAAAAGCAGATATTGTTTGCACTATGGTTAGTTACTGCTCAGAAGTATCAAATATTAGCTCTCTAGTGCCATTACAGAGGAGAAATGTCCATGTATATATCAGACTATTCAAACCCAAAGTGGCAGTCCGGTTCCAATTTGGCAGACAAGTCCCCTCTACAATGGGGAATAGCAGCTCCACACATTTATTTTGGCCTTCTTTGGGCCTTGTTAATGAGGTGCAGCCACTTTCCCTCAGTTTAAAGAAAAATGGGTCTATGCTGGATTACCCTTCACCCTAAAGGTTTTTGAAATAATGTTAAAATATGTGAGAGGCTCACTGAAAACAAATAAAAGTAGATATTTCTTGGTCTATGTCTAGCCACCACTCAGAAGTATAACATTTTAGCTCTCTAGTGCCATGACAGAAGATAAATGTCCCTGTATATATAAGACTCCCAAGTGGGCAGTCTAGTTCCAAAATTACAGGCAAGTCCCATTCTCCTCTGAATAGGATCCACCTACCCCAGTTGAAAACTTCAGCCTTCCTAGGCATCTTCACAAATGTGTTCACATCATTCTCCTGAGAGCAAGTGGTACACATTTTTATCCCCCTATAACATTTCCCTACAAGTAGGACCACAACAGTGTACTTCATGTGTGTGTCAGTAAATGTTGGGAACTGTGATACACTGTGACACCACAGTCTTGTTTCATTGGTATCCACAGACCTATAAGTGCAAACAAGAAATAAGCGGCTCCAGTGTAAAGCGGACAATCGATACATTCCTCTTGTATATTGGTAACATTGAACTGAATGAATATTCTTCGACATAGTATATGAAATATCTGTAAGGTATATAAACAAATGTGCTGGTATAGTGGGCTCTCCAGACCCATTAATATCACACAAACGTCAATGCTTAAACCGCACCTTCTTTGAAAAACACCATGACAGACTTTATAAAATTAAAATTCTTGTACCTTTATTTCTTCATCTTAAAATCACTTTTCCAAGACCACATCTGACAGTTGGGGCAACATACAGGTTATTTTCGGAGTAGTAGAGTCCCAGATCAGATCAACATGTTTCGCGTAATGACCGCTTAATCATGAAACTCGATCTGTCACTAACCAAAAAGACCAAATCGCCAATCGGATACAAAGTAACACTTCTTTTTCTTAATTGGCACTTCTCATTGGTTTGAATCGAATCCCCATTGCGTGTATCTAACTTAGCAGTGTGTGACAGCTCCATCAATGCAATCTTATACATACATAGATATCCGTTACACACCAATCTGCATCCACTCCAATACAGAGGGGATACCGATACCGTGCAACCGGCTCATACTGATTCCAAAGCCCATATCATCGCAGCACGTTCAGCATCCCCTCACCATAAACAATAACTATTTATACAAGATATATGCAAATCTCCAATACATTCCAAGCTTTTCAACTGAACTCTGCTTTACGAAGAACATATAAGTGCAAACAAGAAATAAGTGGCTCCACTGTAAAGCGGACAATCAATACATTCCTCTTGTATATTGGTAACATTGAACTGAATGAATATTCTTCGACATACTGTAAGAAATATCTGTGAGGTGGGAAGTATAGTGATGTTTGGCAGTTACATCAATGATCTCCTGTTCATTTGGCTGGGTGGTGCCTCAGAGATACAGACCTTTGTGTCTTATCTCAATTATGACATTCTGAATTTAGATTTTACCTTTGAATCTGATAGGACGCAGATACAATTTTTGGATTTAATATTACATGGAAATTCTGAAACAGGTGTAATTGAGACAGAAGTCTTTAGGAAACCGATAGCAGGGAATAACCTTCTGAGAGCAGACAGTTGCCACCCGGGACATACAGTTATGGGCATCCCCGTTGGGCAGTTTAAACATCTTAGACGAAACTGCTCAACTGAGGATTCTTTTGAATTACATTCCAAAAGACTCTATAATAGGTTCCTGCAAAGAGGGTAACCAACATGGATGCTGGATAGAGTATATGATCTAGCCATGAAAGATGATAGACAAAAATTATTGGAATATAAGAAAGTATCAAATTATAGACAGACTAATAAAATTGTTTTTTCAACTGAATACAGTATGGAGTATACCAAGGTCTGTAATACAGTGAAGAAACATATACCTGTTTTGAGTGCAGATCCCCAATTATGTAAATTGGTGGAGGAGGGATTTAAGTTGGTTTCCAGGAAAGGAAGCACCCTGGGTAGCTCCTTATCACCGAGTATGTATATAGGGGATAGAAAGAAGGACCATAGAACTTGGTTAACTACAGTTAACCAAGTGTGTTGACAGTACAGATAATTGAGAAAGTAGCACTTGGGGTGCGACATGGAGATCCTGATAGGTCTCTACTAAGACATGAGGCTTTCTGGATCTTCACTCTTGGAACAAGACACCCTAGTGGGTTAAATAAAAGTTATGATGTAATCTGTTTTATTTAAACTTTTCAATTTGTCCATTTAGATTGGTAGATGTGTGCTGTCAAGTGACTTGAGTTTGAGAAAAGTCTGACAATGGATTTCTATAGTGTATAATGATTAACTCTATTACTCTGATTTTTTTCCTCATCTCTATAGTATCATCAATGAGAGTTATTTTTAAATTGTTTTAATATACCAGGGCTATACACTATATACCGTTTCTTTATGTGAGTTTTGTGATCATTTTTTGAAGCTTAGAAATAGATATGCTTGATTGAGTGATCATGATTGGTGTCTGACAGGGTGATAGCATTTGTCTTTAATTATGTAAGATTTGGCCGATAAATTTGCAAACTGTGATGTCAGATGCCAGATGCTGTAAAGCTCCATGAGAGGGGATGCTGAACGTGCTGCGATGATACAGGCTTTGGAATCAGTATGAGCCGGTTGCACGGAATCGGTATCCCCTCTGTATTGGAGTGGATGCACATTTATGTGTAACGGATATCTATGTATGTATAAGATTGCATTGACGGTGCTGTCACACACTGCTAAGTCAGCTCACGCAATGGGGATTTGATTCAAACCAGTGAGAAGTGCCAATTAAGAAAGAGAAATGTTACTTTGTATCCGATTGGCTATTTGGTCTTCTTAAACTAACGGAAACGGTTAGTGACAGATCGAGTATCATGATTAAGCTTTCATTGCGCACAGGGCCGACACCACCTATAGGCAAGATAGGCGCCAGCCTAGGGTGCACATCTTCTGGGGGTGCAGTGAGGCTGAAAGCAAGACAACCAGTTAGATGAAGAAGCGAGATAGCGCGATGTTAGGTCAGATCGATAAGGAGAAATACTTTAACCACATGGACCTGAGCGCCAGAGTGGGAGTGAAGACAGCAGCAAACAATGTGTTTTGCGCAGGGTCGATGCAAGATGCTGCCTGTGAGACAGGCAGGAGGCAGCTGAGTAAGACTCTGTTCGTCACCGAGCCACGTACTTAGTTAGGATCCCAACCATCAGAAAACAAAGAAGGAGAACTCTCTTATTAGAAAAATATTTAATAAATAAGTGAAATTATAAAACATAGATAAGTATACATACACATATGAATTACATGTGTTCACATGACTCCAGAAGTAAGTAGATGCAACTCTGGCAAAGGACTAATGGAAACTTGTCAGTGAGGTGCTGTATTTGGAGGCATACATGAATGGTAGAGGACATGGGATCTTACGGATTAACCCTTTGCCCGCTTTATATTCACTTACTTCTGGAGTTGTGTGAACATCTTTATTTATGTGAGAGGTATTACAGTATAAATTGTCTGTGGTTCATCTGTTTCACATTATCATGAGCTTTGAATACTTTCAGTTGGGTGAACTTCAGCAATGTTTATAGACACAGTTTATCTAATAGGTATATGGTACTTACCATACATTTAGACCAGACGTAGTTTATCTTTATGCATGTAATTTATGTTTATGTATGTTATCTTCTACGTTTTATGATTTCACGTATTTATTAAATATTTTTCTAATAGGATCGTTCTCCTTCTTTCTTTTCTTATGGATCTTTTTTATTTAGAAATGTACATACACCTGACTTCTTTAGGATTGCAGCTTGGTTCTATAGTTTTGTTTCACTTGCTACGTTAAACTAATTGCTGTTGCCTCTACCATACCATAATGTTAAGAAAAAGGGGGCATGGTATGACATTTGGCACCTCTCTGGCAGTCCTAGGGTTAATAAATCGGCATACGTCACATTATTAACCCTAGAACTACCAAACAGAGACATATGCCAAGTGGAAGTTGGCACTTAAGTCTCATAGTTATATGGCTCATTTGACCTATAAGCTCTGTGGTATCACTAGTTTAGCCACAGTTAAAAAGTAAGCTCTGTGGTATCATTAGTTTAGCCCCTTTTGAAATGCATCCCTGTGGTGTAATTAGTTTAACCCCATTTGAACTGTAATCTCTGTAGTATAACTAGTTTAAGCCCATATGGCCTATAAGTTCTGTGGTTTCACTAGTTTAGCCCATTTGAACTGTAATCTCTGTGGTACCACTAGTTTAACCTTATTTGAACTGTAAGCTTTGTGGTATCACTAGTATAACACGTCAGTTGTAATCTCTGTGGTATTACTTGTCTACCAAAAGTTTGATTGAAAGCTTTGTGGTATCACTAGTATAGCTTCATTTTCATTGTAATTTAACCCTATGAGTTCCAGAGGCATGGGCAATCATTTGTACCCAGGAGGCACATTTTCAGCATTTTTTTGGTATCCATCTGTTTAGGAATGATTCTAGTTATATATGGAAAACCATATACTGTTTCTTTAGAACAAAAGTCAGCTTTTTCATGGTGTCTCATGTGACATTCATTTTGCATCATGAAACAAGCTATGATGTCACAAACACAAAAGAAAGTGAAAAAAACTACTGAATTTGCTAATATCTAAGCAGTATCTAAACATTTTTGCTGGTTGTGAAAGCTTCAATTATTTTTAAAATCTCTGAATTCCCTGAATACGTTAATACCAAATATGTGTAATCCTACCTGCATTTATGGCCTGCACATATCCCTATTTAACAGGAGCTCAAAAGGGGTATCCAACTCTGGAGCCCTCAAGCGGGGTCAAGAGATATTCGGGATCTGCACCTCCCGAGTGCGCACCCTAGACTTGTTTTACTGTCCACTGGCAGTCACAGAAACATATATACATTGCCTGACACCCCAGCATTGTTCCATTGCCCAACCACTAATCTCAAAACTACACATACACTGCCTGCTTGCCCAGCCTTGTTTCCTTGTCCCACTGGTATGCTCAGAAGCATGCATACATTGTCTGGTACCCTAGACTTGTTCCACTGTGCCACTGGTGGCCAGATAACAACATATACACAGTATTGTCAAAATACTATATATCAATATACATGTACAAACCAATCTCTTTCGCTCTCCCTCTATGCATGTATATATATATATATCCTATATAATAATTCACTAGGATGTTTGTCAGAAGCTGTCATGCTCAGTAGAGACTGCGCGCACTGCAGTCATGCACAGTAGAGACTGCCCGCGCTGCAGTCATGCGCAGTACAGACTGCCTGAATGCACTGCAGCTGATATGAAGCGGGGCACTCCAAATTCGGACCAGAGTCCTCTCTGTGTACCTTCCTGGGTCTGCTTGGTGAGCAAAGAGGCTCGACACCAGCCAAGGCTGCTGGGTGGCACTGTGGCCCGTGTATATGGGCTTTTAAACTAGTATATATACATACATACATACATACATACACACACAGATAAGACGACACAGGAGGAGGTGCTTCAACGGATCCACAATACATCCATAGCCCAAAGATGATCTCAAACCGTGTTTAAAATCAAAAGATTTATTTAATTACTCATTAAAAGCATCCAGCTTATTGTGCAACAAATGTACACAACAAATTAAGAAAACCAAATTCACGAGACACCTAACATGTTTCGTGAATATATCACTTATTCATAGGCTGCCATACAAACGTGAACTGGTCTCTCTTATACAAAAAATCTAAAACCCATAATTAACCATACACACACAGATATGCAACATATATACATACACACATTTACACATACATACAGTATGTATATTTCATGCTCACACATATACATACACACATGTACTGTACAAAACTTATAGGCAGGTATGAAAAAATGCTGTAAAGTAGGAATGCTTTCAAAACATCTTAATAGATTATTTTTTTCAATTAACAAAATGCAAAGTTACTGAACAGAAGAAAAATCTAAATCAAATCAATATTTGTTGTGACTGCCCTTTGCCTTCAAAAAGGCAGGAATTCTTCTAGGTACACTTGCACACAGTTTTTTAAGGAACTCGGAAGATAGGTTGTTCCAAACAATTGGAGAACTAACCGCTGTTCTTCTTTGGATTTAGGCAGACTTAGTTGCTTCTCTCTCTTCATGTAATCCCAGACATACTCGATGCTGTTGAGATCAGGGCTTTGTGAGGGCCCTACCATCACTTCCTGTACTCCTTGTTCTTCTTTACACTGAAGATAGTTCTTAATGAATTTGGTTGTCTGTTTGGAGTCGTTGTCATGCTGCAGAATATATTTGGGACCAATCAGGTGCCTCCCTGATGGTATTGCATGATGGATAAATATCTGCCTGTATTTCTCAGCATTGAGGAGACCATGAAGTCTGACCAAATCCACAACGCCATTTGCAGAAATTCAGCCCCAAACAAACTGCCTTCTGCTACAGCCAAATATTTCAAATTTTGACTCATCAGTCCAGAGCACCTGCTGCCATTTTTATGTACCACAGTTCCTGTGTTTTTGTGCATAGTTGACTAGCTTGGCCTTGTTTCCATGTCAGAGGTATGGCATTTTGTCTGCAAGTCTTCCCTGAAGACCACTTCTGACCAGACTTCTCCTGACAGTAATTGGGTGTACCAGGGTCCCACTGTTTTCTGCTAATTCTGAGCTGATGACACTGCTGGACATCTTCTGATTGAGAAAGGAAGTAAGCATGATGTGTCTTTCATCTGCTACACTAAGTTTTTTTGGCCCATTTCTTTGTGATTCTTCTAAAGAGCTTGAAAAGAACATCTGGAAGCCCCTGTCTGCTTTGAAATTTCTTCCTGGGAAAGACCTTGCTGATGCAGTATAACTATCATGTGTCTTGTTGCTGTGCTCAGTCTTGCCATGGTGTATAACTTTTGACATTAAACTGTCTTCAGCAACCTCACCTATTTAGCTGTTCCTCACCCAGTTGTATTCCTCCTACGCAGCTGTTTATTTCAGTTAATGATTGTATTTCAACCTACATATTAAATGGATGATAATTATTAGCACCTATTTGGTATAATTGTTTAATCATACACCTGATTATGTGCAAGTGTACCTACAAGAACTGATGCTGTTTTGAAGTTAAAGGGTGGTCACACCAAATTTTGATTTGAGTTAGATTTTTCTTCTGTTCATTCAATTTGCATTTTGGTAATTGATGAAAAAAAATCTATTAACTTTTTTTTTTTTTTTTTTTTTTTTTTAAAGCATTCTAACTTTACAGCATGTTTACATACCTGCCTAAAACATTTACACAGTACTGTACATATATATATACACACACACACACACTCATTACACATACACACACACATATATACACGCATCCATATACAAATACACTTGATCTTCAAAGGGAAGAATAACTAAGGCTGATGTTCTAAAAAAGAAATGGAGAAATTCCAGAGTAAATCAATTGCACCATAGGGGGAAATAATAATTCCTATTGAGTTAAATAAGTTTTTATACCTGTGAATGTCAGAGAGGTCACAAACTTGTTTCAGAATGTTTTGAGACTCTCTAGCATTTAAAGGACAATTATGGTTTATTAAGTCTGTTCCTATAGGAACAAACTTAGTGAAAAGCCAAAGAATGCTGGTCTCTTTCCAGACCCCTAATAGACTCCCCCATCACTCTATCCGGAATCACAGTGCAGCCTCAGCTTTACTGGGCAGGTTTACACCCAGGGGAGCAGATGTGCTGATAGAGGTTTGTACATGTGATAGCTGCCTAAAATCAATGGGAATTTGTTTGTCACCTTTAGTGTGCTTGATTTAATCCATAGAAAAAGCTAACCTGTGCTCCTCCATACAAGTAGTGCAAATGCACGCCCTGTATAAGGCATATATTTTACCACTGTGTTAATAAATATGAGGATTTTGTTCCATTATTTGGCCAAAGTATGTTTAAACTTGCCCACCATATCACGGTACCCCAATTTCAGGCAAGTCCTATCTAATACACATATTCACTCTATCTAAATTAAAAATATTCCCTGAGGATTTCTTGTAAATGAATGATTTGGAAGTCAGATGTAAATTTAAAATTCTATTAATCACCTGATGTCAAAATGATATCACCTGATAACAAAATGTGTTGGCCTGCAGAGAGTGAGTACCAGCCTTCTTTATAGGCCTATTTATCCCACCTCAAAGGCCACAAACAGACATGGTGTATGCAAGCCAAGGAAGGCCAGTAACCATGCCTTTAACCACCTGTAAATAAAAGATAATGATAGTGCCACAAAGTAATTAGTGTATTTTAATAATGATTGTAAACTTAAATAGAATAAGTAATCAGCTAGAACAGGGGAGAGCTGGCCTGGGGGGCAATTGCCCCCTGGGCCAGTCATATGACTGGGCCGGTGGGCCACTGTCTCACTTAATCTCCATCTTGTTGCTATAAATGGAGCAACACTAGTGATACCACAGAGCTTACAACTGAAATGGTGTTATACAAATGATACCACAAAGCTACAATCCAAATGAGGCTACACTAGTTACATAACCCATTTCCACTGTAAGCTCTATAGTATCACTAGTGTAGCTTTACTTAAAGGGATAGTAATGTTTCATAATAAAAGCAGCTCTAATTAATCATCATAGTATTTGGACTTTGGAGAGTGTTATTTCAATTATGTCAGATTTGTAGTTTAGGAGTAATTCAATGATAAAGTATCCCCCTCCCGCCCCTTTTACTGATGTAACACTGTTCAGCCAGATCAGAAGGGAGGTGCCCAGTTAGACTGTAGAGAGGGACAATCTTCAATTAAGATAAGGGAAAAAGCTGAAAAGCTTGTCAATGGGGGCAGGGCTTTCATTGTTCTGATAGGAAGATTATTGTCCCCTTCTGTTATCTGCCTGGTCTATGGACTGCATTCCACATCTGAGAAGAGATGGCTTACACTAGGTAAAAGGGGCGGGAGGGGGAAAATTTGCTTGTGAATATCTCTCAAACCATAAAGGTTTGAGAGATAAGACTTATATCGTTTTTCATGTTTTTTTAATGCCTGCAAAATAAAATAAAGATAAAACGAAGTATTACTACCCCTTTAAATTGTAAACTCTGTAATATCAGTAGTTTAGCCCACTTTAATGTGAGCTATGTGGTATTGCTTTACTTCACGATATTAATGCCACGTTTAAAACTAACAAAAGGAGGTGGGCTTTGAGAGTGGGCTCAAATGATAGTAGAAATGTGTCCCTTGATTGTATTTGCCCCCCGGGCCACAAGTTGCCAGCCCTCCCCTGAGCTAGAATGAGCAAAGGAGAAATGCAAAGCAAAAACAGAGGAAAAAAAAGCTCACAAAGCTAACTCACAATAACATCTACATATAAGAAATGAGACCAAGTGAACAAAGTATAGACAGCAGCAAGGAATAAGAGGTTTCTCCAGCCCCCCTAATATTAGGCCGAAAATCTAAAGTGGAAACGCAAAGTAAAAACTAACCTTTGATCTTCCATACAAGTTATGCAAATGCCCTGTATAAGGTATATATTATAATTAATTAATAAATATGAGGATTTTGTTCCATAATTTGGCCAAAGTATGTTTAAGCTTCGTCTCTTTCTTATCTAATTTATTATATGCAGATGTTATGGTGAGTTAATGCTAGAGAACTTTTTTTCTTTGTTTAATCCATGATTACTCGATATTTATTCCATTTCTTTTTAGTCACATAGTCAGCCTCACTGACGTCCCTGAAATGGAAGTAATTCTTCCCTGCATATCATTGAGGTGAACCTTGCAAAATTATATGCGTTAGGAAAAATTTCCACATGGATCAGGGTGTTAACAGAGCACACACATACGACGTCAGCACATGCTTATACTAGAACACAAGGTGAGGAAAACCCATAAACTGTGTCCAGGATATAATTTCTGTCCATGAGTTATATGATCCTGAAGCATTACAGACACAAGACAGAAAGATAAATAGAATGATGTCTCAAAACAAGGTCATACATGTATAGACAGTTGTTACCTATCTACCTTATGTACCCATGGAAATCAAGACAGTGGTGTAACTCTTTCTCAGGAACCTCTGAGGTGCAGATATTAACCCTTCAGGACCATACGGATAAGCAATGCATTGGAAAGCAATATGTTGCACGCCTCTCTGGTCCTGAAGGGGTTAAAATGTAAAGCCTGATTTCATTACTTTGATTCCTAAACTGTCAGCTTATTAATACAGGGTAAATTGTGCTCTTAACCCCTTGGATGCAAGGAAGGCCCCCAGGGCATTGTAAAGCAATGCATTGTAGATCTCCCTAGCATCCATGGGGTTAAAGGGACAGTTATGTCCCATAAAAACTTGTTATAGTTTTGTATAGGATGAAAAAATAAGCTTAATGGCGCAAACCCTATCTCTCAAACCTCTATGGTTTGTGAGGTAGAAGCATTGAAAGTTCCCCTTCCCTCCCCTTCTCCTGACGTCAGCGTCTAGCTGACAGCAGGAGATCCCGGACCTTTCCAGTGAAGTAATTCTTTTGCAATAACTCGATTTCGGCTCTGCTGCAGAGCCTCTTCGTGTAGGCCGACACGGATCTCCTGCTGTCAGCTTTACAGCTGATATCAGGAGAAGGAGGGGAGGGGGGGACTTTCAATGCTTATATCTCTCAGATCATAGCAGTTTGAGAGATAGGGTTTGCGCCATTAAGCTTATTTTTTGGTCCTCTACAAAGCTATAACAAGTTTTTATGGGACATTACTAACACTTTAATATACAGTTACTGTACATGATATGCTAATATTGGGGATATATGTCTATAAGAATTAAAAGTCTTTTTATGAAATCATACATTGTAGCACTTTTCCTGCTGAATATATTAATATTACTCTTTCATTCAAACTGTGGTACAGTCATTGGAGGGCCCCAGTGCAAAAAAATGTTTGGGCCTCATAACACAAATCTATATTCACATATGCATAACTAGAACCTGTTGGAGGAGGCAGTGTCATAGTCTGAGGTTGCTTTTCTAGTGACAGAGTTGATAATCTTTATCAAGTTTATCAGACTTAACCAGAATGGCTATCATAGCTTTCTTCAGAAGTAGGCCATTCCATCAAAATAAAAACTAAACAAAAATGGTTCAAACCAGTAGTTACTATGATGTGAGTCACATTAAAGGGATAGCAATACGTAATATGTAAAAAAATATATATTGTAGTGTTTATCTCCCTGAGTAAAACAAGGGTACCCCCGGTGAAAGGTGTTTTATTCAAAAGATATTGCAGCTCAAACTTGAATTTTTTAGGTGCACTATCACAGTGGCCTGAAATTGTACAGTGGCACTATTGCTACACCTTCCTATGGAGCTTTATGGTCAATTGACCAGAGCTGTCCAAAGGATGGTGTAGCAACAGCGCCACTGTCCAATTTCAGGCCACTGTGATACTAAACCTACAAAATACAACTTTGAGCTGCAATATCTTTCGAATAAAACACCTTTCAGCAGTGGAAGTACCTTTGTTATACTCAGGAGGATAAACCTTACAATATATATTTTTTTAAATTTTAAGTATTACTATCCCTTTAAAACTAAAAGAGTGTGGTGCATTCTAAGACCAAGGAAAGAGATTCATTTATTAAAGTCAGTCACATCAGCCAAAAGAGGTTGATGGGACAACCTAAAAAGATAGGACTAGGAGTGGCGATACACAGCAGGGGAACTTCCTGCTTGACTTCTATTCCATCTGTTTGAAAATTTGTATTTTTTTGCATCCATCCATATGGATTTATGGCTTATTTTGGTACAGCACGTTATTACCGTTTTCTTAAGCACCATTTTTTTATATAATGTTCATATTTATCACATAGAGTATGGATATTGTTTGATGCTATACTTGTCCCTTATTTTTATAATTTATGTTTTTTGCACAGTGCTAACTGGGAAATGTATTCCATTTATTATTTACTAGTGTAAAACCCTGTGTACACGGGCCAAGGTCCGGGTAATGTTAACCCTTTGCAATGCGTTGCGTACCCCTCTGGCACTCAAAGGGTTAAGAGGCCGCTACCTCACTGCTCCATGCGATGCAGTCCTGCGTCACCTCACTCACGCAATGCAATCATGCGCAGTAGAGTCTGGCCAAACGCGGGCAGTCTCTACTGCACAAGACTGCATTGTGACAAACATCCTAACAAATTATTATGTAGGATAGCCCTATGTCATGCATAATCCTTAGTATTTAATAATTTATGAACTTGGACTTAAAATTATATTTCTGCAGGTCTCCCTGCAAAGAAGGAAAGTGAAGGACAACTTAGTTTCTTGACCTAAATTCCCAGTCTATAGACCTAAATCCCATCGAACTTGCATGGGATGAACTGAACAGAAAAATCAAAGCAAAGCTACTCGCAAGTGCCCTACATCTCTGGGGATTGTGACAAATTAATCGGGAGACATGATTTACTGCTGAAACGGATTAACCGAATATTTCAAGTTTGGAAGTTTGGAGTCTATTAAGAAAAGGGTAGGTATTTTCATGAATCTAAAATATATAAACAGTTTTAAATGAGCTTTCTTTTATACTCTGTATGTTTTGTTTTTTTACAGTGCAACTTGTTTCCATTTTCAAGTATTTCAAGAGTGTTATATGACACGAAACATTGTCACTTGTTAGACAAACCTGCTTCCAATCTGGTGTACTCAAATGGTATTGTGCAATTGTGTTTGTATTGTGTGTAAATAAAAAAATTTAAAAAAATACACATACATATATATATATATATATATATATATATATATATATATATATATAAAACAAGAATTGCATTTATTGTCAATGATTTGCCCCAAGGCCCTTTAGGGTGTCGAAACGTTGACAATAAACGCAACTATACAAGCAAGTTCTGTGTACACTCTTCTACATCATGGTTATTACAACATTTCTCGTTTTAGAATTAATTTTGATAGCAGCACCTAGACATTTCTTTCTAATATATATGTGAGTTAAGGAGTGCCCATTTTTTCCCTTGGTGTAGATAGATAGATAGATAGATAGATAGATAGATAGATAGATAGATCGATCCAGCAGGTGACTGCCTGCCTATTCTCCTTGTAATAATAACTGTAATATAATTTCTATTGTTAAATCTGTTTTGCTATTTACATACAAATTAGAATGCTGAATTTTGTTCTGTTTTGTGATTTATCGTATTTGTGAGATGTCCATTTTTTCTATATAAGATCCTACATTCATCTCTCATTTACTGATACCTTTTCATAATGTTACCTTTGTATTGACTAGTCTCCGGTGTATGCACACTGCAGTACAGATGAAACACTCTTACCTGAGACAATTGAATTTATCTATCCAACCCCACATTGCTAATGTGTTTACTTGCTAAGGAAAACAGCATCCCCAACCTAAATTCCAGCCTTCTATGTTGAAGGAGAACCAACCACTCCTAATAATAACCACCACACTTTTCTTACTTAGCCCGGAAAACCCTAATGGCCCCTATGAATTTGGTCCTTTTGCCTTTGTTAAAGATATAACTTTCTTACACTGTCCTGATGTTATGTCCATGTAGGCAAACATATCAGACAGTCTGTTGCTTGGTGTGATATGCATAGTATTACTTCTCTGTTCTGGTTTTGCAATTATAGCATTATCAGCAACTTTCCAGTGGTTTCCATTGAACAGGGAATCCAAAAATATCCTTGCTCTTGGGTTCCTCAATGTCTAATGTTGCCACAAATGGTAGATTCCTTTAGTTGCATCTTTATTTGAGAGCTGTCAACTACTGTGGATTTAAAGGAATAAAAGCAGCACAATAAAAGCAGCTCCAATTAATCTTCATAGTATTTTGGCCACGGATAGTGTTATTTCAATACTGTCGGAGTTGTAGTTCAAGAGTAATTGAATGATAAAGTATCCGCTTCCAGCCTCTTTTACTGATGTAACACTGTTCACTTCAGAGCAGCAAGACTGTCTGGTGGATCGCAGAGAGTGAGCATAAGGAAAAACCTGACAAAATCTGTCGGGGGGGCAGGGTTTTCCTTATGCTCACAGTAAGAAGATTGTCCCTTGCTGTGAGCTATCTGGTCCCAGGACTAGATCCCACATCTGAGGGGAGGTGGCTTAGACTAGGTAAAAGGGGGGGAGGGGATACTTTATCATTCAATTACTCTTGAACTACAACTCTGACAGTATTGAAATAATACTCTCCATGGCCCGAATACTATGAAGATTAATTGGAGCTGCTGTTTTCGTGAAACATTACTATGCCCTTAAAGGGATAGTAATACTTCATTTTAACTTTATTTTATTTTGTAGGCATTAAAAAAACATGAAGAATGATATAAGTCTTATCTCTGAAACCTTTATGGTTTAAGAGATATTCACAAACAAAGTTTCCCCCCCCTGTTCAACCAGATCAGAAGGGAGATGCCCAGATAGACTGCAGAGAGGGACAATCTTCAATTAAGATAATGGAAAAAGCTGAAAACCTTGTCAAGGGGGGAAGGGCTTTCATTGTTTTCATACAAAGAAAATTGTCCCCTTCTGTTATCTGTACTGTCATACAACCAGACTCACATCTGAGAAGAGATGGCTCACACTAGGAAAAAGGGGCGGGGAGGGGAACTTTGCTTGTGAATATCTCATAAACCATAAAGGTTTGAGAGATAAGACTTATATCATTCTTCATGTTTTTTTAATGCCTACAAAATAAAATAAAGTTAAAACGAAGTGTTACTATCCCTTTAAGACAGTTATCCCCTAGAGGACCAGAGGGGTGCATAATGCATTTCAAAGAAAAGCAACACATTATACATCCATCTGGTACTCAACAAGTCATGTTAATTGATGCATTTTTTTTTTTTTGCAAAATTTAATTTTTAACAATTTTCTTTAAAGATAAAAATAAAGTACAATGGGTACAAAGTGTAATAATGAGTTAAGAGGACTGCATTTGGTTTACAGAAATTGTTTTGTACACATATCTTTGAAGCTGGTATTTAGCAAATTGCAATATATTACAAACCAGTTTAAAAGCCCGTGTTCACGGGCCAAGGTCTGGGTAATGTTAAGAGCCCGTTCCTTCACTGCTCCTCTCAATGCAGTCTTGCATTGCCTCACTCACGCGATGCAGTCATGCACAGTAGAGACTGGCCGAACGCGGGCAGTCTCTACTTCGCATGACTGCATCGTGACAAACACCCTAACGAATTATTATATAGGATGTATATTTGCAGAAGGCCTATTAAACAAGAGTGAAAGTCCAACATTCACACAGGAGGAATGCAGTAAATATGAAGCAAGGAAGGTGGGTTACATGGTCACCTGAAGACATTTCACAAGAGAACTGATAAAGGTCCTGATGTTCATCACAACCTCCAACAAATGGATGTCCCACATGAATGCCAACAAGTAATAGTAATATTAGCTGCCATCAGACAAGTCTCTTCTGCATCGAGATCGGCTGCGGAACACAAGAGAAGGTGAGTGAAAGAACAAAGGTGAGTAACTGAACAAAGGTGCCGGTGAGCTGGCTCAGTTGGTTAATGCACCAGCTGAAGAATCTATTCAAGCCACAAGGTAGCAGGTTCTAGTCCCGGCAAGGTCAGCTCAGCCTTTCACCTTTCTGAAGTAGATAAAATGAGACCAGGGCATACTTGAAAATGAGTGACAATCTCAATATATTTCTCCTGGTAAAATACTTTCACAAAAAAAAAAAAATATAACAATGAGCTACTACAGTTCCATTGCTCATGAGAAAGAGCCCTAATAGCATAATGACAGTTACCGCTCCCTTATCTAAGTGCAACATGTTTTGGAAATAGGAGGGGGGCATGAGCAAGTTAACTATTACCAAAAGTGTTTTCATCATGGATTTAATGCAGCTCCTGGCTCAGTAAAGGGAGAGGGGGGGTATATGATTGGATCTAATGGTTAAACCAGTTTTTCTGGCTTGTATTATTATAATTTAAGAGTGGAGTTGTTCAAAAGGGCAGTAATAGAGGAACAATAGACTAGGAAAATATGGCTTGCCTAGGTGGATGTCCTTTATACAACAGTCAAGAATATATACAATGTTTGCTTGTCCTTGATGTATCTTGTTCCCTGTTTATTGTTTCAGTTTTACATCTGATAAAGACTGGTGATCCTTAATAGATATTCCAGTCTATTGAAACCTTTTATTTATTGTGAAAAGGTGTGACCTAAAGACAGACTTCAAAAGAGAACATTATAGACTGCAGGGCTGGGTAAGCTGTGGTGCTCCAGCTGTAATGGACTACAACTCCAGTCATTGATGATAAAATGCAGAAACAAAAATAGATATACCCAAGTGCTATATAAAAGGACAACGAACAGGTAAATTATTCTGATAAACCAGTGGTTCTCATTTTTGTTTTGATCATATCTAGGTTGGAATTTTCAGGGCACCCTGGACATTTTGCCAAAGATGTAATCAAAAGTACAAAACCATAAACATATTGCTTAAGGCCTAATAATAATAACAAAACACATTTTGCACATAACAATTTCAGTAAATACACATTTGAAACTCAAAATTCTAATTTTTCATATAAAAAAAAAATGGTACCTAAGCTGGTTCCTATGGCACACCAACGTACCACTGCACCCTGGTTGAGAACCACTGTGGTAAACAAATTAACAGCCACCTATTCCTTGGGCATAGTTTCCCTTTGAGTATTTAACCTTTTGAGTGCCAGAGGGGTATGTAATGCATTGTAAATCAACACATTGCAACCCCTCTGGCACTCAAAGGGATATTTATCATCATCATCTTCAGCCATTGTCAATCCACTGCAGGATGAAGGCCTCCTCAACATAAGATTTGCAGCATAGATAACAGTATCTAACACATGTAATATTCATAAGGTGCAAATCACAAGGTAAACCTTGAAATATATCCTAACACAGGAGATCTGGAGGAAAAGGGAAGATAATATGTACATAAATATATATATTCTTGTGTTCTCAATAGCATAAATGCTCAATTACTAAAAGAACAATATATAATCAATGGTGGAAACTCACCTACGTGAAAAAGAAAAACACAACTGCCGCACAACACAGATATAATGTTGAATACAAGTGAAATAGTGAATAGTAAAAGTGCCAAACATAAAGTGAAATAAACCATACAACCTCCGATCAACAAGGCAAAGATAAATCAGTTACCTCTCCAACCATACCACATATCCGAACGCGTATTGCCGCTAGGCTTCATCAGGGTATCTATGCTCTTATACTGTAAAATCCAGCACTCTATTTATTTGCCTACTTCTCCTCACATTTATATTTCCCCCTCCCTACTCTCATCAAATACGTTTTGCAACCACACCCTGTATCTATTGCTCAGACTAGCCCATCCTTCCACTCCAACCCATAGCAGACACAAATCACATTCCCACCTGGTGGCTGTATGTTTTATTCTCCTCCTTGTGGCTGGTGACATCTCCCCAAGTCCAGCTCCTAATCATATCCCCATACGCCGCCGCCCACGCCCACTTTCCTCCCCATCCCACAGAGGCTCTAATTTTTCTAACCTCATCGCCATCCCTACCCTTCCACTTCTTACCCAGCCCTGTGGCATACTGAATGTCCATTCCCTCACTAACAAATCTACTCTCATTTATGATGTTTTCTGCTCACAAGCACTCCAGCTTTTTGCTCTTACTTACTCTTACACTCAGCAAAGTGCCTGAAACATGGAAAAACGCAGACGTCATCCTACTGCACAAAAAATGATAAAGCAGATCTGAAAAACTACAGGCCAATAAGCCTATTGCCAGTGGTCTGCAAGGTTTTCACAAAGGCACTAGCAAGAAGAATGGACATAATACTTAACACAGCACAACCTAAAGCAGGCTTCAGGAGTGGTTTCAGTACAATGGACAGGCCTGGCCCAAGGCATTATGCTGCCTGGGTCCATGGATGAAATGCTGCCCCCACCCTCCAAAAAAAAAAACAAAAACAAAAAAAAAAAACACAAACACGTAAAAAGGGAAAAAAAACATCTTGGTCAGGGCTGACAATCATAATCTTATGTCTACATTTTTATGATGCCCAAGCCTGACCAATTTTTTTCCCTTTTTACCAATACAAAAATAAGCTTAACAGGATACACACACTGCCTCTCAATCTCCACAATGCCCCTTCCACATTGCCCCCCAATCTCTACAATGCCCTTCAATCTCCACAATGTCTCTTCCACATTTACCCTCAATCTCCAATCTCCACAATGCCCCTATATCTACACATTGCCCCTCAATCTACACATTGCCCCTCAATTTCCACAATGCCCCAATCCCCCTCAATCTCCACATTGCCCCCCAATCTCCACAATGCCCCTTCCACATTGCCCCTCAATCTCCACAATGCCCCCCAATCTCCACATTGCCCCCTCAATCTCCACAATGCCCCTCAATCTCCACATAGCCCCCCAATCTCCACATTGCCCCTTCCACATTGCCCCTCAATCTCCACAATGCCCCTACTGATACTGATCCCCCATCTATCTCCTACCTTGAGTCCCTGGTGGTCCTCAAAACTGTTTTTCTGCTTGTTAAGAAGAAATTTTCCATAAACTAAGATGGGACAAAAAAGGACTTAAGATCAATGGAGACCACCTAAATCACTTACGTTTTGCAGATATCATACTCTTTCCCACTAGTACTGAAGAACTGCAAGAATGCATTAAAGAGCATCAACAGGAAATCCAAATGTTGCTGCTGTCTGCTGATGCTTCCATAGACGAGCCTACAGCTTTACCCAGTCAACACAGCTCACACAAGCTATGCACCACAGCTTCAATTTCAAGCTGCTCTTCATGGGAAGCCTTGAAAATCTGTGTTGCTTGCCAACCAGCCTATTCTACTCAGGCAAGTGAGCAAGTACTTTTCATTCATTGCTTCCTCTCCCTCCTGAATCTATTCCTGGCTCGTGTTTCTTTTGCCTAGTAGCTCTTCTCTGCCCTGAGTTTTCTTGCCTGGACAGTTAATAAGCATGAGAGCACCATATAAATTGACATTGAAGAATGTTGTGTATTTAATGGATTGTCCCTGTGGTCCCCAGTACATGGGGTGAACTGGAATATAAATGGGTATTTTCTTAAAGGACCACATATAAAACATATGGACATGACTTCAAGGACTGACCGAAAATGTTATCTCTCGAGTAAAAGTCAAGGGAAAATTCATATGGGCAAATAAGCTTCTCTAGCCATAGTATGGTAAGTGCAGGGTTAATATTAGATTATATAAATAAATTAAAGACTTTACTTTAAGCTTTTCTATGATGCAGTTGAATTGCCCCTCATTTACTAAACTTGTTTCTTGATATATGACCCATGATTTATAAGAAAGTCATGTTTGCATGTCCTTAGTAAAATGTAAACATTAACCTATAGTCCAGGAAAGCTGTATACTTGCAATAGCCTAGAAGCATTTAACTCTCTGCACCTTTCAAGTCACTTTGGTGGTTCCATATGACAAATATTTGTTAGAAAATGTAATCCTCCAAGTGCTGGAATGGCACATTGCTTTACATTTAATGACATAGCATCAGAAGAAGATAAGCAGAAAACCAGCACTCACCAAGGTAAACAGCAGTAACACAGAAAACACAGGGGTAGTTGCGTTCCCACAATAGATTTAAGCCAACTGTTTTGTGCCTCACTGGCTCTGTATGGAGGTGTTCATTACAATTCTAACTTCTCTTCTGTTGTTATGATATTACCATTCTTTCTAATGGAAGCCAGAGCACTGAGCATCTGAAATATCCAAGGAGGAATAAGCTCCTGTGTTATGGCTCTACACAGCTCTATGATAGAGCAAATCAGCCAATCTCTAATCCCATATGTTATTTAACTGCTGCAGAAACATATGGAACATTTGAATTCATTTAAGCTGTGTGGGCAGTCGGTTCTTCTCAGATATGTTTGAATTTGTTGCATTTTGGGCTGCTATCTAGTAAGTGGGACAGGAAGCCCTATTTAAAAACATAGAATTTGATGGCAGATAAGAACCATTCGGCCCATCTAGTCTGCTCATTTTTCTACTGTAAAAATCTCAAACCGTATCTGGTCCATGGCTTTGTTTTATGTTCAAGGCAGCCTTATGCCTATCCTGTGCATGCTTAAATTCTGTTGCTGTATTAACTTCTACCACTTTTTCTAGTAGGCTATTCCACTTATCTGCTACACTCTTAGTGAAGTAAAGCTTTCTTATATTACATATAAACTTCTGTCCCTCTAGTTTTAGACTATGGCCTCTTGTCCTAACATTTTTACTCCTTTGAAATTTACTTCCCTGCTGCTCTTTGTTGAATTCCTTCATGTATTTGAATGTTTCTATCATACTCCCTCTTTCTCTTCTCTCCTCCAAGCTATACATGTTTAGATCTTTTAGTCCATGGCTGTCCAAGTTCAGTCCTCAAGCGCCGCCAACAGACCAGGATTTAAGGATTTCCCTGCTTAAGCACAAGGTGAGTCAGTCAAAATTAATGCACCACTGATTAACTCACCAGTGCTTAACTGGGGAAATCCTTAAATCCAGGCCTGTTGGTGGCCCTTGAGGACTGAACTTGGACAGCCCTGCTTTAGTTTGTCCTCATATTTCTTTTCCTGTGAATCATTCACCATTTTAGTAGCCCTTCTCTGAATTCTCTCTAGAGTATTTATATCCTTCTGGAGATGGGATCTCCAGTGCTGTACACAATAATCTAGGTGAGGTCTAACCAGAGATCTGTAGAGTGTCATGGCCACTTCCCCTTTTCTCCTACTAATGCCTCTAGCTATACATCCCAGCACCCTGCTTGCATTCCCCACATCAAAAATAATTACTCCCAAATCTCTTTCCTCTGTTGTCTCTAACAGCACAGTACCCTTAATACTATATTCTGCCTTTGGATTTTTATGTCCCAAGTGCATTTTTACATATATCAACATTAAACTGCATCTGCCTCACTCCTAAATCATTTGTCATTTGGCTTATTCCCCCAGGAATGTCTACCCTGTTGCAGATATTTGCATAATCTGCAAAAAGGCATACCTTACCTTAAAGACCTTTTGCAACATCACTAATAAAAATATTAAAAAGAATGGGCCCCAATACAGATCTCCGAGGTACCCCACTAGTAACATGACCTTCATCTGTATATTCTCCATTGTCTACAACCCTTTGTCTCCTGTCACTCAGCAATTACCTTATCCATTCAACTATGTTTAATTCAAGACCCAAAACACTGCAATTTATGAATGAGTCTTCTTTGAGGGACAGTGTCAAATGCTTTACTGAATTCTAGATAAGCTATATCTACTGCTACTCCCTGGTCTATTATTTTAGTTATCCAGTCAAATAAAACAGCACTTAAATACTTAAGTAACAAATCTGCATATGACACAGCACCCTGCTGTAAACTCATGCTGTTTGGGATCTTGCAAGGCATTTAACAATTCTTTCCTCATGGTTTGCATTAATATTCCCACTACTGACATAAGGCTTATTGGTCTGTAGTTACCAGACTCTTCCCTGCTACCTTTTTTGTGAAGCGGTACTACATTTTCTACCTTCAAGTCTCCTTGAAGTACACCTGTTGATAGTGACTAATTGAAAATTCTTTTAAAAGTTTTGCCAGAACACTCTCAAGTTCTTTTAACAACTTTGGGTGTATCCCATCTGGTCCCATCGATTTATCTGTTTTTACCTTAGAGAGTTGAAGCAGAGCTTTTTTCTTTGTAAACGGCCATGCGTCCCATGCCTTGTTATTTCTTATTTTTCTAACAGAGGTCCCTTCCTTTTTACTACAACAATGGGAACAGGCAAACATTAGTTCAAGTTAAAAGATATTCAGTGCTTTCCAGCCTAACAGGAAACAAGCTAGGGGTACAGAATATAAGGAAACATGCAACTGTGTCCATTCCTGCTTTGACTGTATTTCTGATCTGGTGCTGTCTCCTTTTCACAATGATTTGAGAAAGAAGCTGCCATCCAAATCACAGTTATGTCCTGCATCTGAGCCTGGCCTATCCCACCAATGAGGAGGGAGCAAGAGAAGGACAGGGTTATTTTCATGCCAAACACTCCTCCCCATTCCTGACATTTAGGCAATGTAGGAGGCAGGGTGAGACACTGTCTCTTATTTCTTTCCTGATTGTGTTTGAGCTATAATATTTTCTAAGCTCCATCATCAGTGAACCTTCATGCTTCCCTCTTTTTACAAATAGCTTTTTTTAGGCCTGGTAATTCAAAATGTGTAATTTTTTTAGCTTTTTGCTCTGTTTCATAACATTTCACAATACTGTTTTTTTTCTGGCCTCCATTCTTAGCAATGTTTTGCGGGAATGATTACCACACAACTCTGTTTTAGAAAGAGTTAATTAATGATTTTTTTTATAAGAGCTGTTTCTCTTGGTCAGTACCACTTTGATCTTGGCAAGCCAGCTATTGCCCCAGCATGGTACACTGTTCATATGCATGTTCTAATGATATTACTTGGTTGGGTATCACTAGATCCATCCTAAGGAGGATTTACAACTGATTATGGTATATCCGTGTAGGATCTATTTAAATTTATATCTTTCAGCCTCACAGGACGCTTTTGCCCATTCAACATATGACCCGAGTGTGATAGAATCATTTCTCATAGTGGGCAAGCTTTCCCGTTTGTTCAACCATATATAATTTTTGTGTTGTGGTTTTCTTTTCATTATCAAGCCAGCTTTTTGCCCAGACAACATATGTATGTATGTATCTTTATTTATAGAGAGCCATACATGTACACAGCGCTTAACAAGATTTGAAATAATATAATACAAAACTACAGAACTGGGTTAATAGCATTAAGCATCATTGCATTATTTGTGGGGGAAAGTGCAGCAAGGGAATCATAGACTGGGAAAGGGACTCTGCCCCAAGGAGCTTACAATCTAATTAGAATTAGAGACAGTAGGGGGAGGAAAGAGGGAAGAAATATCCCCTAGACACTAGCAATTCTCCCATAAAATCGATAGAAACGTGACACCAGGGACGTTCGCCATTGGGCACTGGTTGAAGTAGGGGAGGTGTCTAGGGGTCTTGGCACGAGCACAGGTGGCACAGGCATTGGTAAATGCAGCACAGTCTGCCCTCAAGGAGGGCCACCAGAAAACTTGTGAGAGTGACCATATTAATTGATCCCTACCAATATGCCCAGCAGCTTTAGAGGAGTGGTAGGTTTCAAGTAGTCTAGTGCGGAATGGCTCATCAACAAAACACTTGCCCACTGGGGTTTCTGGAGGGGCAGAAGCCAGGGTGGCCAGAATCTCTTCCCCCAGTGGCGAAGTGATACTAGTACGTAACGTGGCCAATATACGATCAGGCTGTATAATAGGTGCTGGGACCTCGCCCCTGTCGGTCTCCGGCTCAAATTGTCTAGACAGGGCATCAGCCCTAACGTTCTTGGAACCCGGCAAGTAAGATACAATAAAATTAAATCGGGAAAGGAACAATGCCCATCTGGCCTGGCGAGAAGACAATCTTTTAGCCTCTGATAAATAAGTCAGATTTTTATGGTCTGTGAGAATCATTACAGGATTTCTGGTGCCTTCCAATAAATGACGCCACTCCTTAAGAGCGAGAATGATAGCCAGTAGTTCTCTGTCACCTATCTCATAGTGGCTCTGGGCAACAGACAATTTTGTTTGAGAAAAACCCACAAGGTCTGAGGGTACTCCCTTTTTCTGGTCTTTGAGAGAGTACTGCCCCAACCCCAATCTCTGAGGCATCGACCTCCAACGTAAACGGGAGAGCTGGGTTGGGGTGGGATAACACTGGAGCAGCTGCAAAGGCAGATTTCAATGTCTCAAAAGCACATTCAGCTGCCTCAGACCATTGGGAAGGATTAGCGCCCTTATGAGTAAGGTCAGACAATGGTTTAACAATCATGGAAAAGTTCTTATTAAACTTCCTGTAATAATTAGAGAAGCCCAGAAATCGCTGAATTGCTTTTAAGCCTTTCAGCCGTGGCCATTGCAAAACTGCCGCAAGTTTCTCCTGATCCATGGCAATACCCTCCTTGGCAATTACAAACCCCAAAAAGGGTACACTGGATCTATGAAACTCACATTTTTCCAATTTGCAATACAATTTGTTCTTACATAGGCGGAGCAACACTTCTGACACATCCTTGATGTGTTGTGACAAGTCATCTGAATGAATAAGTATATTGTCCAGGTAAACCACCACACAGAACTGCAGCATATCCCTGAGGATATCATTAATTAATTCTTGGAACACTGCGGGTGCATTACAGAGACCAAACGGCATCACTAGATATTCATAGTGCCTGGATCTAGTGTTAAAAGCCGTCTTCCACTCATCACCAGCTCTGATCCGAACCAGGTTATAAGCTGCACGTATGTCCAATTTTGTGAAAATTGAGGAACCTTTTAACCTGTCAAATAGTTTGGTGATGAGTGGTATCGTATACGCATTCTTAGGCATCAACTTGTTTAGGCCACGGTAATCAATGCATGGTCTTAACTCGCCATTCTTTTTCTTCACAAAAAAGAACCGAGCCCCAGCTGGCGAGGTGGATTTCCTGATGATCCCTCTTTTGAGGGCATCTGAAATATATTCCTCCATAGCTTGGTTCTCTTCACAAGACAAAGGATACGTACGGCCCCTAGGGGGCACCACCCCCGGGGATAGTTCAATTGCACAATCATAGGACCTGTGCTGAGGCAGGGTGCCAGCCTCCCCTTTACTGAAAACATCACTGAATTGTTGGTATTCGTCTGGCAATGAAGGGGAGGTGCACAGAATCTTCACCGGGTGAGACACACAATGCTCCATACAATATTGGGACCAGGCAGAAATCTCACACTTTTGCCAATCAAACTGTGGATTATGCAATTGCAACCAAGGGAAACCCAGAATGACTGCATGGTGAGGAGAAATGATTATCTGAAACTGCTGTTCCTCTTTATGAAGTGCCCCAATAGTCATAGGAAGTGGAATTGTTTCAAACGTAACCTGAGCAGGTTGCAGTGGTCTGTCGTCAATAGCCTCAATGGCCAGAGGGGATTCTCTTTTAACCAGCGAAATCTTGTGCCGTTCAGCAAAGGCATTATCCATGAAATATCCGGCAGCACCAGAATCAATCAGGGCCAGAACCTCCATGGAGCGATCTGCCCACGAAAGTACCACCTGGATGGTGGGTTTTTGTATGCTCAAACCTGGGGACGGATGAACAACACCTAGGGCCTGTCCCCCAAGGTACCCTAGGTGCGTTCGTTTCCCAGACGTACGGGACAGGTTCTTAGCAAGTGCCCAGATTTACCACAATATAAACATAACCCCTGCCTCCTGCGATGTGCTCGTTCCTGTTTGGTTAACCTGGTAAAGCCTAATTGCATAGGTTCACCAGGTTCCCGTGCATGGTCATTGGATTTAGGTAACGAGGGAGGGATGGGTGGGCAAAATGAACTGCTAGGCCCAGTGCTTTTTGACCGTACCCTATGATCCTTAGCTATAAGCCTGTCACGGATCCGAGTGTCAATTAGAATTGCGTAATCAATATATTCGTCCAGATCATTAGACAGCTCTCTAGCTGCAGTTTCATCTTTGATATAATCGCCCAGACCTTGAGCAAAGGCAGCCAGCAACGCCTCATTGTTCCAACCTACCTCTGCTGCTAGTGTACGGAATTCTATGGCATACTCGCCCACAGTCCACTTGCCCTGTTGAATTTCCATTAGATGTTTAGCAGCAGAGGTGGTTCTACCAGGGATCTCATATACTCTCCGAAATGTTTGCACAAATTCCCTGAAATTCTTTGTGCAAGGTTTCGCATTTTCCCATAAGGGATTGGCCCATGCCAGTGCTCGCCCGGTGTCACGGTTTTTAAAGACTCTCAGACGTAAGGTTTGGTAAAAACGTAACTTTATTTAAAAGTTAAGGCAATCCCCATAGGGAAACATACATAAGAATACAACAATAATAGTCCATACAATAGGTTCTACCGGCCTTGCCTAAAATACCGGGCAAGGCAACCCAAGTGACAGTAGCAATAACAGGCTCTACCGGCCTTGCCTATACTGGGTAAGGCAACCGTGAGATGACATATACCGCTTCTACCGGCCTTACCAATACCGGGCAAGGCAGCCCAAAGGAGTACTGAGTGTAGGCTCTACCGGCCCTGCCAATACCGGGTAAGGCAACCTTTAAGATGGTAATGTACAAGGTTCTACCGGCCTTACCAATACCGGGCAGGGCAGCCTGAGGAACACTGTAGTAGGCTCTACTGGCCCTGCCAATACCGGGTAAGGCAACCTTAAGGATGGTAACGACAAAGGTTCTACCGGCCTTACCAATACCGGGCAGGGCAGCCTGAGAGAGTAGACAGCTGTCAGATGACTATGACAGCAGAGAGGAATAGGAACTAAGGTCTTGCTCAGCAGAAGTCTATTGCCAGGGAAAATCAGATGACTGTATAGGAGTGGACAGCGACCTAGCCTCAGTACTGGATAGATCAGGAGCAAACCAATGTCCGCACGTTGGGACCAACAATAAATATTGCCACCAGGTTAATGGAGTAAACCAGCGTCCGCACGCTGGAACCAACAGAGTATCGCCACAAGGTTTAATGGAGTAAACCAGCGTCCTCACGCTGGGACCAACAGTAAATGTCGCCACCAGGTTTTAATGGAGTAAACCAGTGTCCGCACGCTGGAACCAACAGTGTATATCGCTACCAGGTTTAATGGAGTAAACTAGCATCCTCACGCTGGGACCAACAGTAAATGTCGCCACCAGGTTTTAATGGAGTAAACCAGCGTCCGCACGCTGGAACCAACAGTGTATATCGCAACCAGGTTAAATGGAGTAAACCAGCGTCCTCACGCTGGAACCAACAGTAAGTGTCGCCACCAGGTTTTAATGGAGTAAACCAGCGTCCGCACGCTGGAACCAACAGTGTATATCGCAACCAGGTTTAATGGAGTAAACCAGCGTCCTCACGCTGGAACCAACAGTAAGTGTCGCCACCAGGTTTAATGGAGTAAACCAGCGTCCTCACGTTGGAACCAACAGTAAGTGTCGCCACCAGGTTTTATGGAGTAAACCAGCGTCTGCACGCTGGAACCAACAATGTATAAGCAGCAGCGAAAAGAACAATGTCGCCGGAGCGACGGGGCTAGAGCAGGAGCCCTACATGCCAACGGGGAGTCCACCGGGGCGAGACTGATGCACTGACAGATGACTGGAACCACCTGAAATTCCGGTGCAGAGCGAACCGGCCGGAGACACAGGAACTCAGTAAGATTAACCCGCTAGGTGCTGGAACACAGGAACACCGGAACACTAGCATACAGGAACATTGGAACACTGGAACACCGAAACGCAGGATCAGCAGGCCCAGAAGCCTGACTGCAGATCAGGCCAAGTGAAGTCAGAAACACCACGAAAGGGCAACCTGGAAGTGCTGAACCTGGGTTTAAAAAGGCTGTGTGAGGAGGGCTAATAGCAGACAGCCAATCAGGAATACTCAGCAAGTGACAGACACAGAACAGCACGAATCACGGGCACCGTGATACCCGGTCAACAAGGATATCATAAACCCAACTTTAATGCGATCACTGGGAAAGGCATGAGAGGTCAACTCCAGAAATATCTGAAATTGATTAATAAACCCTCTGCACAGGCTGGGTTCGCCATCGTATCTGAGTGGCAATGGTGCGGAAGCGGTTAGTCCTTTGACTGCAGCCACAGAGGTAATAGTTTCATTTTCCGGTGTCGAAACTGGGGAGACCACCGGACTAGAAATAGACTTATCAGTAAGTATAGTACGCTCAAGAATAGTTTGGATGGCCAATGCCAACTGATCCAAACGCTGCTCAAGTACATCCATCCTCCAAAGGATGTTCTGTGCGTTACCTTCACTCTTACCGTCTGAGGTCATGGCCCTTTCGTACTGTCACAGTTTGTACTGGACAGCAGTATCGCCCAACCGGTGCAATAATGGAGGCAACCAGCACCCGGCGAATAAGGAGTGAACCAGTACCGCGTACTGGACAACACTAGAAACGCCCTTCCGGTGCTGTAATGAAGATGCTAGCAACCGGTGTAATGGAGTAAACCAGTACCTCGTACTGGACAACGGTAACGCCCTACCGGTGCAATATTGGAGGCAGCAGCAACTGGTAAATGTGGAGTAAACCAGTACCGCGTACTGGACAACAGTATCGCCCAACCTGTGCAATGTTGGAGGCAGAAGCCACCGGTAATTAGGAGTTAACCAGTACCGCGTACTGGACAATGGAAACGCGCTGCCGGTGCTGTAATGTGAGCTGCAAGCACCCGGTGGATTGGAGCAAACCAGTGATCAGAATGTCGCCCAGACGCTCAAGGTCGATGAGACGGACGTCAGTCAGGATCCATAAGCAGGAACGATAGACAGGCCAGGACAGCTACTGGAACCGCAGGACAGCCAACCCAGGTCAGGAACGGATCAGGAACAACAGCAGCACTGGATCAGGAACGGAAACTGGAACGTCAGCCCAACCGGATCAGGAACAGAGGCAGGAACCACGCAGGAGTGACACTGGCGTCTGGATGAATCGCTGACACTGGTAGGAGAGCAAACAGGCCCAAAGATACAGGTACAAGGCAGGTGACTACAGACATAGAGACACCACGAAAGGGCAACCAAAGGGTGCCTCAGCCCAGTCTATAAAGGCAATACTGGACGGGCAATAGACAGGTGGCCAATGGAGTGTACACACACCTGACTGACAGCAAAAGTCAGCAATCACGGGCACCATGATAGTCACCAAGTGAGAGGTGTAGAAGTAAAAGAGATGTGGTCCCAGGACTGATCCCTGAGGTACACCTACTGAGAGGTCATGAGGAGATGAGAAAGCATTAACAAAAGAAACACTGAAAGTATGTTTAGAGAGATAGGAGGAAATCCATTCTAGAGGTGTTTTATCTCTTGTATATTTATTTATTTGTTTTATCTCTTGTATATTTTTGGCAAGCTGGTTTTGTGCCCCAGAAGTTCACTATTTGTTTCAAAATTTGTGTTGCTTCTTCACATTTTTATGTATATCTCATATTAGATGTTATGTTTTAGTCTTGGTATCCCTGTCCAAGATTACTTATAGTTCTCTTGATGAGTGCTGTTTAGCAGGATTTCTCTGTTTATTGGTTATAGCTTGTTAACGTTCCCTTGTAGCACCGCCAGCCACACTTAAGGTGTGTGGAATATATTGGGGATTTAACTTGTAATAGGACAGTGCACTTAGTTTTTCTTTTCCTCAATGCAGGAAGGAATCCTCATCGGTTCCTACACTATACCTGCTTGAGGTATACTGACAGATATTGAAAGTTCTGATGTTCACGGGGATTGAGCTTTGATAGTGGGGGACCGAGGGTTGTAATGGTGGTGGAAGTTCTAAGGGCTACGATGGGACATAAGGGGGCTGAGGGCTGTGATGAGAGGCCTAATGAAAAGGCAAATGAAGATTGTGGTGGTAGGGGATTCTGATGGGGGTGAAAGGGACTGTTAGCTTTTATGGTGGAGGAATGAGGGTTGTGTTAAGGGGCTATGATGAGGCTAAGGGCTGTGATGATGGAGGGCCGAAGGTCATAGTAGTGGAGCTCTGATCAGAGAAGAGGATGTAGAAGGCTATGAAGTTGGATGAATAAGGGTCATGTTGGGAGGGTTTCTAGGGCCTCAATGGGGGTGAGTCGAGCCAAATACTATGATGATGAAAGTTAATGGCTATCATACTTAGGGCTCTCAGTTTGCCTGAGAAATCATAGTATTAAAAGGATTGTAATTTGAAACTGGGAAATATTAAATCAAGATAATATTTTAATCAATATTGTCACCAAAACACCAAAGATCATTTTTAAGAAAGCAAAAAAACAGTTTGCTAAAGGAGAAATATGGGAATTGGTTAACAGATTAGGGGCTTGATTCTATTACCATAGCTAAAAATAAAACAGGCGCTATGTTTTTTTAAGTCAGTTTTTGCTATCCTATTACCCGACTTGTGAAAACAAAACCAGCGGTAATTATACTTACCGCCAGTCTAAAAAAGCCCATAGGAAACAACTAAACACCATGTGCAATTAGTATCCTATTACTCACTCTCAGGATTACCACCTGTTTTGTGGTTACATTTAAGTTGGAAATTCTGCACCTCAGTGGTTGAGGCATAGAAGCCATAACAAGTTTCAAAACCATCCTTGTTCGAACAAAAGCAGTGTATAATACAGTATACAGCATAGAAGTCCTAACTTCTGTTATCTTTATGAGCCACCCTTACACTGCCAGTCACTTGTGAGCCCTGGGCTGTAGAAACCTCAGAGTTCTCACAGCCAGCGTGTGTATGTATGGCTTGCTGCCAAAAACTGACAATAAGTTCCAATCTACCCTTGCAACAAAGTATTCAGTCAGTGTGTCAAGAATACTTTGTTGCAAGGGTAGATTGGACCTTATTGTCAACTTTTGGCAGCAAGCCATACACACACACGCTGGCTGTGAGAACTCTGAGGTTTCTACAGCCCAGGGCTCACAAGCGACCGGCAGTGTAAGGGTGGCTCATAAAGATAACGGAAGTTAGATTCCTATTATTTACTAAGAGCTGATCTCATAAAATAGAGTTTAGGCTACTCATTAGAATCAAGATATAGGTTTATGTAATATTGAGGAGCACTGTTTCTACTAATTCTTTTAACCCTTTGAGTGCCAGATGGGTAGCAAACACATTGCAATGTGTTGCTACCTCTCTGGTATTCATAGGGTTAATCTTGCAAAACAAAATACGAGGACATGTCGAAAAAAATAGGAGAAGAAAAATGTCGAATTTAAATGGTGAAAGAAAGTCATGGGACCACTGTAGTTGAATTTTCAAGGGGGAGGGGTTAAATGTGAACAATATTAGTTGAATTAAAGTGGTGAAAGAATGCACTGCAAGTCAACTTTTAAAAGGGGGGGTTAATATGTTGAAAGGGGGCACTGTCGGATTTTGTTATGTGGAGAACACATCTAACACTGAACTTGATCTTTATGTCGTCAAGTGTACGCCTATTTCCTTGGACTTTGAAATTTTGCGCATTTTTAGTAGGTGGTAGTCGAAAAAAAGCAGACAGCGTCAGTTTTGTTACTACTCTGAAAAGTGCTGTCCGCCAGTTTTGTTTTACTGTGGTTCTGCAATAGAATACCGACATAACACATGTTTGCAAATTCACTTTACTTGTTTTTCTTGTAACGGCAGTTTTAGCTCGGGTAATAGAATTGAGCCCTAATGCTAAAAGGGTTTTTTTGACACTTGAAGTATAGAGCTTGTGAATGTTATAATAAAAGGGAACAGGATGGTTCTATGAGTCATGCGACTATGGATTTTTTAAATCTTAAGTACGTGAGAACAGACTCCAGGAAGTCCTACCCTGATTGACAGCCCTGTTTACCTAGACACACCCGTTCCACTTACTTCAGCTCAGATATAACTTGTGATCTGGTCTGCTATCCTGGACAAACCTCTGAGGCCTGTATCAAGCAGCCACCCAGACACTTCACTGCATGTGTATAGTGTTTTTCTGACTAGCATTCCAAAACTTTCATTCCATTGTTCTGTATTTGACCTTGAAGTTTTCCTGACCATCGTCATTTGCCACTTGCTCTTACCTTAATTACATTTCTGACCTGACTCCAGTATGCTGATTTGGACCCTGTGACTTTGGCTCATTTGTGAGCTCCTTGTTCTGTTACTTACATGTGTGTGGTGCTGTGTGCTGATGCTTCCACAGATGAGCAAGTGTGTCCATTGTTGTCCTTGTTGTTTGCAACGTTACCCAGCCGATACAGCTCACAAGCTATGTACCGCAGATTCACTCTCAAGCTGCTCTTCAGGGAAAGCCTTAAGAGTTTGTTCTGCTTGCCAACCTGTGGTTCCCCAGCCAGCCTATTCCATTCTGGCAAGTGATTAAGTAATTTTCATTCACTGCTTCCTCTACCTCCTGAATCTATTCCTTGCTGGTGTTTTAGTGTGTATTTTGTCTAGTAGTCCTCCTCTGCCCTGCTTGACAGTTAATAAGCATGAGAACACCATATAAAATGCCACATGAAAAATGTTATTTATTTAATGGATTACCCATGTTGTCCCCAGTACAAGGGGGCGGACTGGAAGACCAGTGGGCATTTTGTTAAAGGACCACATATAAAACATAGAAAATGGTGAAGAAAAGAATAGTGTGTAAAGGCACTTTAAAGCATATCATGATAAGAACCCTTGAACTTTTGTGGAATAGATGTGGTGGATATGGGACCTGGGGAAGAGGGACCAATGCTGGATGTTTAGGCGATGCAGGAAAGAATCCTAATCAATTCCTGCACTACACCTGCTTGATGTATAGTGACAGGTATTGAAGATTCTGATGTTCACAGAGGTGATAGTTATGGGGGTTCTGATGACAGAGATGGGGAGACTGAGTGAGGATTGTAGTGGGAGTTATGTGATCTGTCATGGGAGGGGTCTGTGATGGAGGAGGACTGAGGGCTTTGGTGCTGTGGTCTCTGAGGGCCATGGTGGTGAGGTGGGGATGTTCTGAGGGAAATGATAGGGGGTGAAAATCTCAATGGACTGGGGTTTGAGGGTTCTACATACTATGATGGAGGATGAGCTGTGATGGTGGGGAATTAAGGGTACTGATGGTGGTGGAAGTTCTGAGGGTTACTATGGGAGGTGAAGGGGCTGAGTGCTGTGATGAGAAAGAAATAAAGATCGTGGTAGTGGGGGATTCTGATGGAGGTAAAGGGGACTGATGGCTGTTATGGTAGAGGACTGAGGGTTTTGATTTTGGTAGGGGCTATGATGGTGGAGGGCTGAAAGTCATAGTAGTGAGGTTCTGAGGGCTATGACCAGATATGAGGATGCTGAGGGCTGTGAAGGTGTTTTGTTGAGAGAGTTTCTATGGCCCTGATGGTGGTGAGGGGAGCTGAGGACTGATGATGAAGGCTAATGACTATTCTACTTAGGGCTCTCAGTTTTCCTGGGACAGTCCCAGTATTTCCAGAAAATATAACTCCCGCTAAGAAGGTGTTCCAGATACCACTGGACACGGCTGTGTGCCCAAATGGAAACGTGGAAATATCTTCACCTGCTGGCTTTGTCAGATTCATTTATGACCATGAGGTTTATGAATACCACAAGACCTTCTATTTGACTCTTTGTATTACATATTCACACTATTGGGCACCCTGTGTTTTTTTATTCTCTGTGATGCTGTTTGTCTTGGCTGCTTGGAGAAAGTGAGTTTCACAGGAGCAGCCGTTCGGAGAGCCTTGTGAATAACTGCCACTGGGACAGTTGAATATTCCAAAGAAGCTTTTTAGCTGTATACTATTTTTGTAGAATCAATTAATAGCAATTGCGCTTGTGATTATCCACCTATTGGGTGATTGTGGTGGAGGTTGGCATTTACTACGCTACACAAGGAGGAGCCTCTTTTTTTCCTCTCTTCTATTTCCATTTTATGTCTAACTATAAAATGTTCCTGAGTTCTGCCTTGTATGTACACAGTGTTATCAATGGCTATCCATCAGCCAATCCCAATACTTAGAAAAGGCATGGAGGCAAAGAAGTATTGCTTTCTGTATAAATGTGGGAGAATCAATGCATGCTAAAGAATTCACCTTGTACAACCACACACTCAAGTCCTAAGGACTGACCTGAAAGGGTCACACTCACAGGCCCACTTTGTCCCAGTTTCCTTACCTCAGAATCATTCAGACACTACATACTGCCCAAAACACTTACTGTTTAAGAAGTGGAGTGATTGGTGAGCACCTGTGCAAAGATGTTTTGAGACTATTAACACAAACACATTTTGAGGAATAACTAGAACTTATTGAAAGCTAGGGCAGATTGGACCCTCTTGGATGCTGGGCCTCAGCATAACTACAGTCTCTGCACTCTCTGTAGTTACACTCCTCTATATAGTCTTGTCAAAGCATGCATATTAATCAAATGGTTATCAAGTAATATTACAGCATTGTGGTGTAGGAAAATCATGAAAATGCTATGAGGCACTCTACCTGCATTATCAGCTTTCCATTTGGCTTCTACTGGTCAGGGCTGGCCCTTACATGGATCCCGGTGGGTCCACAGGACCCAGGAGGCAATTTGACAGAGGCGGCAATTTTCCACTCCAAGGTATGTTCCTTCTGGCACCACGCAGGCTTCCTCTTCACATACGTGCCAAATGTCCAGGGGCAGGCTAGCCTGGGATGCAAATGCCCCCAGGGCAGGTCATAAGTCAGGGTTGTCGGGCCGCTGTCAAGCAGTGTGCGGTGTACCTGTGCGGGGCAGGTCTTGCACTGTCCCATTTGGACCAATCAGAAGCCCTCATATCTACTCTATGTCAAAGGTTTCCAACCAGTATGATAAGCTGTACTGAGATCGCTGATTGGAGGGAGCAGTGGTGTTGGGACCATGCACTCAGTCTGTAGGAAGCTGTCACTGCTACTGTACTGAGCTCAGACTGCAGCGGTGTGTATACATATACTCTAAGGCAGGACAGAGCTACACCCTTTACTAGGCATCCAATACAATTAGCTGGAGGGTCTTACACCCCCAAACATGGGAGTAAGAGAAGAGTTTTTCTTGGCGTGCTGTATTGTTCCTTTGAGGGGTAGAACCATATTAGATTTTAATTCCAAAAGGTTGAGCATGCGTAAACCAGCTTTATAACCCTTAGGGTTATTAGACTGGCTAGCCAGAACCCAACCTGGAATTAGACGTTAATATAGTTCTGATTAATATCTGTTGTTGAATCCTACATGAATGTCTTTCTACTAAATGGTTTTTGATGTAAGTTTTTCTTTGATGGACAAACTCACAAATACAGGGTTCTTCCCATTGAATAGGCTGCAATGTATATGATAGAGGTTTAAATTGTTAAATATGTGCATAGTACATAGAAATATTCAATGATACCCCCATGTTGTCTACACTGATACTCAATTTATGCTAAATTATACTAAGACTTGGAGGGTTATTATTATTAATTATTGCTCAGCGGGAGAGACCCATGTTATTATCACTCCTGGCACCCAGTCAACTGTTCAGGAGAGGACTACATTTCCCATCATGCAGAGCCAGCCATTCAGTATTGGCTGGCTGCCTAGATATGATGGGAATTATAGTTCCTGAACAGCTGGAGGGCCTCAGATTGCACACTTGCCTTAAGGGTTATTTCTGAGTTTGTCAAGAAGCAATCCTCTTTGCATTGCAATATAATCTGAGGTTTGGAAAGCTGAAAGGATGAGGGGTCCCTGGCCTTACTGCAGCAACTTAAGGGCCATCAGAGCTGGTATCATAACCCCCAGGCACAAAATACCTATAAGACTGTGTGATGTGTATTTAAGTGTATCATATTGCTCAACACTAATAAAACTCATATTAATGTTTAGTGGAACTGCAGAATCTGTGTTTATAAATAAAATGCATTGGTTTTGCTTTAAAGTGATAGTAATGTTTCACAAAAACAGCAGTTCCTATTAGTCTTCATAGTATTTGAGCCATAGAGAGTGTTATTTCATTACTGTGAGTGTTGTAGATCAAGAGTAATTGAATGATAAAGTTTCCCCCTCCAGCCCCTTTTACCTAGTGTAAGCCACCTCCCCTCAGATGTGGAATGCAATCCATAGACCAGACAGCTCACATCAAGGGTCAATAGTCTTACTGTGAGAACATTGAAAACCCTGCCCCACTTGACAGCTTTTTCCCTTATCTTAATTGAAGATTGTCCCTCTCTGCAATCTACCTGGACACTCCTTGCTGCTCTAAGCTGAGCAGTGTTACATCAGTAAAAGGGGTGGGAGGGGGATACTTTATCATTCAATTACTCTTGAACTACAACTCTGACAGAATTGAAATAACACCCTCCAAGGCCCAAATACCATGAAGATTAATTAGAGCTGCTTTTATTATGAAACATTACGATCACTTTAAATAATTTATTCAGTTACACCAACAGGTGATGAAATAACCTACAATTTTTTGGTAATGCCCCGCTCACAAGCCATGCGTAGTAGGGGAAGCATTTCATCCTAGGACTCAGGCAGAGCAATGGCTTGGGCTGGCCCTGCTACTGGGTACAGCTGACAAAAGCTGTGTCCAGATTACCTGCAGCCAATCAGGAAGAGATTTAAACCACGTGACCTGTTTCTGGCAAGCACTTGATACCGGACTGTAGTTGAAAGAGCTGCTCTCTGGTTGCCAAAAACCTATCAGTACCTCATGAGTCATCAGACCACTACTATGAGCATTGCTGAAGCAAGACTCACTGCTATAATGGGCCAGCGGATCCCCGAAATGCACAGCCTGCCCAATCATACAGGAAATGCTGTGCACCATTCACTAGTATATACTTACATAAGTGACATATTTAAGTCCATGCAGTTTTGAGGTCCTCCCAACCCCCTCTGGTATATCAGCTATACCAATTGAGTACAATTTTACTCAAGAGGTCTATGGGATTACATGATTTACAGTATAGTAAGAAAGATTATATAAAGAGTGTACATATGAAACTTTTTTTTTACTATAAATTCTGGCAGTTCCATGACAAATCTGCCTTTGGGTAGGACTGCAAATGACTAGCAACTGAAAGTAGAATACTTTCAAAATTAGATTGTGTATAGAATTAAACTGTTTATTTCCTATTATTTTGTGTCTGTAATGCAGAATGGTGCAAAAAGGAATTAACGGGAACACCTGCTCATAAATATGATGAATTTTAGTGTTTTAGAAAGGTGAATACTCTACTTAAAAACATACAAAGAATACATCTTAGGACAGTTGTTTGCCATTCTATTAGGATTTTGTTTAAAGTAAAAACAAAAAACATTTTTGTTTTTCTGGATAAAATATTTTGGTCATGTTGGGGGATAGCCACAAACCAATGGAATCTTTAAAAAAAAAAACAAAAAAAAACACGTGTTTCTTTTTCCACAGAAGCGCACCAAAATTTTTTATTTCACTGTAAACTACAACAAAAGTAAAAAATAAATAAACAATAATAAAAAATGTATATCAATGGAAGTGAAAGGGCTTCACAGCTGAATGACTAGAAGGGTGCACTGCATTGCAGTTCCATATCCATGTGCAGTGGTGTCTGTAGAAATGTTTCCATGGGGGAACAAAGCCATAATATGACCCCCAGGCCAGACCATCCAGACCTTTGGTTTATATGGAGGATTGGAGGGGGTAAATGGGCCCCCCCTCCGGATACCCATGTGGTCCATAAATAGTTAAAAATTAGGTCATGATGCATTTCCTGGGGCCATACTCTGAGCCCATTGATTATTTGAACATAATAGCTTCAACAACAAAATATTAATTACATACATATTTATGGTGAAAAGACATCAGTAGTAATATTTGATACTGAATCAAATCCGCAGCCACTGAAAGGCAAGGACAGTAAGTCTACGAATCTCCAGCAGTCTGGACTACGACTCCCATCATCCTTAGCAGCAAATCTTGAAAGCCCTGCTTTCCTAACTCCAGCTACACAGTACGTTCAAAAGAAAAATTGAGGAGTTCTGCGACCAAACCATTTACACTACTGGGAAGAACTAAAAAAATTCCTAATTATAAAATATGGATTTTAACCCTTTGAGTGCCAGAGGGTACGCAATGACCCCTCTGGCACTGAAAAGTTTAACCCCCCCTTGAATGCTAGAGATTTTTTTCTATCTTTCAAGCGGTTAAAATATCCATTTAAATCAATGTGTATTTATATTCTTGCATGGACTACTGCACTCAACAGCACTTCTGACTCCCACCCACTGACTGGCAGTTCATGTGGCAGGAGGCACTTACACCCAAAAGCACTTACTCCTTCTGTGTCATACCTACCTTCCTCTAAACTGTAAGCTCTCACAAGCAGGGCCCTCTGATCCATCTGTTCTCCAAATTTGATTGTACTATTTAATACCTCTGTATGTCTATTCCCAATTGTACAACGCTGCGGAATTAGTTGGCGCTATATAAATAAAAAGAATAACACTATGCAGAACTTGCTTGCCTCAAAAATCCTCCGCGCTTCTTTTGAACACACTGCCTATATAATATATAGCCTACGCGGTCAGTGGCACCTTCCATCAACACCAGGGCACGCTCCTACATACCAGCAGCTATATCGGTCTAATACGGCACAATACCGCATTTTTGTGTACACGATCAACCTCAAAGCTACCATCACAAAACTCAGTCTAATACCCCCCATTAAGTCTAATGGAGGGCCCAACATGTATACAACTTGCAGTAAGGGCCGTCCTTTCTGTCACCGAGCGACACGTGTCTCTTTAACCCATTCGTAACAAGAAACACCCGCCGCATGAACAAAACTACATTTTCTTTTATGCAATCCATTGGCGAGTGATTTGCATACACGAATGATGAAGTGACGGGTAATAGAGAGGTGGGTAGACGGCTTTCCAGGCTAGGGGTCGGCTTTGTCTATGAGTGTGCTGAGGGGCGGTGCTGCCAGGCGGAGGTAAGGCCGGATCTTGGGACATCAATACAGCACCCGGCTGACTGCTGACGCTTCTGGTTGGCTGCTGGCGGAGCCGCTGCATTCAATCTCAACCAGGAAGAGAAAGAAAATCCTGCAAAGGAAGAGAAAACACTTACCACCGTCTGTTTCCCACCCTCTTCATCTCCAAACATATACAGCTCTCTTTTGCTTTTCTTTATGTCACCTGCTCTGGCAATCTCATGACAAGGTCTTGCAAATAAGTCACGGTGTGCAAATCTTCTTTTCCAGACCTTGCCCCTTCCTCTTTACCATGCTTTCCACAATCGTACCCTCATAAGGGAACAAGAATTTACACATATCATTATACAAATTGTTAATCTATAGACTCAGCGATGTTCGTTGATGCTAGCTTAAATAACAGCAACCCTTACACATATCCATAACATTATAGTTTATATGAATACATACAACCCATTAGATTAAGCGTTGGAACCATTTCTATTTGTTGCATATTTACATAGCTGCTTAGTCAAGCGTACTGCTTACATACACACAACCCTCACTATTACTATATCTGTCTACATACTAGAGATATGTGCATGGTATAAACCTAACCTGTATGCATATTGCAGCTAGTGTTGTGCTACATTTAATATACATGTTAACTAATTTAGCACCATTTAGACTTTTTCCCTTATATGTTATAATCATCCTAATTAATATGGCATCATGTGCCTTCCTATATTAAATATATTTCCTTATTACTTTTAGATCTCTTACACACCCCTTTTTATTTCCACTCCTTATTTTACTCTGATTATTGAACATCACCCTCCCCCATCCCTGGCTATTGGTGGTGAGGGAACTTGTATTACAGGAAGGCGGCAGTTGCTATTAGACAATACTTTCTATCCCCACCTTTTTTCACTTAAAGAAAGAGGCACCTGCAGTTCAACCTGTCTTACCTGTCATTTCCTTACTTCCTGCTCTCTCATTGTGACCTGTATTCCTACCTGCACTGAACTGCCAGAACCATTCTCTTCACCCACTGCACTCCAAAGAAATACAGCATAGAAGAATGGCATCCAACCAGGGAAATGGTTCTCAGTCTCCCAAACAAGGTTCAAACAGTGATAATCCTAGAAAGGTTGCTCTCATTACTGGAATTACTGGTCAGGTAAGATTGCTCTTACAAAATTATCACTATGATCCTTTTGGTACAATATCAATTTTGCATATCAAGGCTTTGGGTGGCATTCAAATATAGGCTGACCAGATCTCACCTTTAACCGGGGGCACATAGGAAATAGGCATATTTCAGGACTGCACTGAAATCAAAGCAGTCCTGCAGTACGCATGTTTCCTAAATGTCCCTGGTTAAAGGTGAGGTCTGGTCACCCTATTCTAATAAGTATACTCTGCATGCCACAGGAAAAATTGGGGTGGACAGCTTTGGCTGAGGATGATGGGAGTTGTAGTCCAACAACAGCTGGCAGACCCATATGTTGCTGAATTCTGGGCTATAGCTGCAAGAATGTTTGAAATAGTGGGATACACTTGAATGCTGAACAGGACCATAAAGTAAGAAAATCATGGATAACTGCTAAGGTTGTGGTTTTATTCTGCCACATGGAAGGTGATCTCATGCCAAGAGGATGGTGCCATGCAAACCCATTCATTGCTTCTGATAATAACAAGCCCATCGGTCTTGTACACACGTGGCATCATTGAATGAATTAGAGCATTACACTGTCATACTAACCACTTCCTCAAGAGTAAGTGACAGGGAAATGTTTAGATATGTGCTTCCTGGTGCACACATGGCTCAGTTCATTTAATGTGCTTACTGGGAATATACTTTAAAATTAGGTCCATGAGTTACACTTGATTTAATTTTAGGTTAAGTTTGTAAGAAATAGTCTTTATATGAAACACATATACCTGTACTTAGGTTATAATGATTATCAGTGATGATTAACAGTAAGTGGTGTATGTAAGATCTTCATAGGTGTACCCCTACAGAATACATCAAACTGATATCAGGTTGGATGCAAATTGACACATATTTTATGTAATGCAAACTTCAACTTTTCATTGGAGAGAGACAAGCAAACATCCCTAATCCAAAAGGCCTCACTGCTGTTTGTAGAACAGTGGTCCTATTCCGATCTCCTTAAGAAATCCTAGCAGTTCTGCTCTGCTCAGCTCAGTCCTGGCTTTTCTCCCTAGCTAAACTGCCACTCTGAACAGTCTAAGCCTGGGACGAAGCAGAAAGAGGCTGATATCCTGCTTTATTGGGCATGCTGATAAAGATAAATCTGTTGTGTAACAACAGTACATGCTTTCAGGATGTCCCTGCTTATGCACAGGTAGATCAGACAGTGGCTCATTCATTACCTGTGCACAAGTATGAAAAAAGCACTGTTGGTAGCTTCATAAAAGTCTATAGGGGGTCATATACTAAGCAGAAGAGAATGCAGATATGTTGGATTTTACTGCCATTCAGATTGGTCATTGATATGAAGATATTTTTCGATGGCTGAATGCTAAAAAAAAAATTAGTATGAGAAGAACATTACATGCGGAAAGTCCTTTGTGCATCACTGATTAAAAAGTACACTTGTACAAGCATGTATCATAGGGGTGAAAAGTTCCCTCTTAGTGTTCATATGTAATATGTGAAGTCATGTAACATTTTACATGATTAGCACAAGAACAGTTTCTACACCTTTTTTTTTAATTTTCTTTTTAATTATTATTTTTTTTATTTTTACTTTTGTTTTATTTTTGTACATACTTTTTCAAGGCCTTGTTCAAATGGGTGATATTAACACGGGTACACTGGCACAGTTCTGGTATTGTCCATGTCCTGTATACTGCGCTCACCCTGCTAGTTGTACACGTGCGGGGGTGGGGGAGGATTTTAACTCTTTGAGTGTCAAAGCTTTGGGTAATTTCGTAGACCCTGGTGACCAGACACCTTTTCATCATCTTTGCTTTTACATCTGTTTAGGTATAATTCCAGTAAGTAAGTTTAGTTACACATGGAAAACATATATATAATTATGGCTAAAAACAGGGCTGTCCAAGTTCAGTTCTCAAGGGAAATTAGAAGGTAAGAGACTTGATAGTTTTTCTCTGAGGAGGGCATACCTGTGTTCGTTCACAACACCAGGGGTGAGCACCTCGTGGCACTTCAGGTGTTTCTAATTACAGCTCCCATCAGATAATTTATAAATATGAGCTTTAATCCCAGAAACATTTGAAGAGCCACAAGTTGCCTACTTCAACAAAATGGATCCATCAACACAAGTTATCTGAAAGACTTCCTGGATTATGGCATGTCCATCAAAGTGGCACAGAAACACTGGGGAACTGTGGGGATGGCCAGAGGCTGAATAACAATTGGCATGTTAATGGGCAAACAAACTGCACCGAATTCTTATTGATTTTAAGTGTGACTTTTATCTACTTAAGTGATACAGAGGTCTCAAGACCTCTAGAATACAACTTATTAAAAGAGAAATTTAAATTGAACATTTTCAGAACGTTTATTTGTCCCCTGTGGTGCAGTTGGTTCACTCCAGAATTGCTCCACGTTTTTCAGTACATCAGCCTCAGACTAACTTGGTCAGACCTCTGTTGTAAAGGTCACCTAGGTGATTTACCCCTAGGGGTTGTATCTGTTTATTGGGTTCTGTCTCCAGGACTTTTGCTTTCTTCAGTCTATGCAACCACTACAAAGTAGCTACAAGGAGTAAAAATGGACTCCCAGTAGTGACTGCCTGGACTCCATATAGTGACCGCATAATACTGAGGGAATGGACTTGTGCACCTTAACCCTATGAGTGCCAGAGGGGTATGCAACACATCTGTGTAGCCCTCTGGTATTCAAAGGTTTAATCAACCCTCTATGGACCGGTGCAAATGCATTATATGTCAATGCATTGCACACCTCTCTGGTCCCTAAAGCATTAAATTAACTAAGAGTTCCATTTTTTAAAAGCCTTCGTTATTTAGTAGTGAATGTGTTGCATGTATATTATTTGGTCACACCCTGACACATTTTTTCCATTTAATTACTTCACATTGATCCTGGAACAATTGTTTGAGAACCTGTTTGAGACATTAGACTGTCCGCAATATTTCAAATGCATTCAGTGGTTGTTAACGCTGTATCTTTTAAATCTCTCGGCAGTTGACATAACTTATTGCAAGCTGGTTACACCTGTTAGATGAGGCAAGGTTTTAAAGTAACAGTGCCTCCTACTCTGAAAAAAATGCTTATTTTATTGAAAGGGATAATAGCAGATTGTTTTTAATTTATATATTCTGCAAGTGCATAAAATGTAAAATTGAATGCTCTATTTTTTTGCCATCCTCGTCTACTTTTTAACCCCTTAAGGACCCTTGACAGTCCTGGTACGTCATGGCTAGATTTGCTTTAACCCCTTAAGGACCATTGCCGTGCCAGGACCGTCATGGCGGTCCGGCATGGAGTTCAGGGCTCCCAGCGCGGCTGCATGCCGTTCTGGAAGAGATAATTAACAAAAAATGCCCCGTGGTCCGCAACTGCCGGCCGCACGAGATCGCGCTGGTCCTTGAGGGGTTAAGGACCGATGACGTACCAGGACCGTCATGGAATTCCGGGCTCCCCGAGCAGCTGCACGCCGTTAGGGGAGTCCGGAATCGGATTCAATTAAAAAAATGCTCTGTGGTCCTTAAATGACCGCCGCGTGCATGTGCGGACGGTCCTTAAGGGGTTAATACACTTTTATGATTCAGAGTGAACTCCTTGAATGTTTGTTTACAGAGTTTTTTGTGGTCAGTCAACTGTCAAAGCAGGATATTGATACAGTGCACTATACCTGCAGAACTGATTTATTTATATGTTGTATAGCTATTTTACACTGCATCTTTAAAAGTGCAAAAACAGCTCAAGATAAAAAATAATTTGCATAATATGTAAAGTCAGGATAAAAGTTTGCTATCCCTTTAAATACAACAAGGGCAGGTCTATTATCTTTGACACTCCTAAGTGGACCAAAATGATTTTATCTGGCAGTAAAAGCAGTTTAGCTTTTCCCGCATCACTTGGTGGTCAGCATTCCATACCCTACTTTGTTAGGCACAGCAGTGCACTGCATTAAAGTGGATTTAGCACCCCTTTAAAAGTTATGTGCATTAGTCAGAGCATTTAGCTAATAAGCTTGAAACGATATTATTTAAAAAAAGAAAAAGAAAAAAAAATGTTATTTGGTAGAAAATTAAGGATTAAAGTGTGTCCTGTACCCTACTTCCAGGCAGACTGCTCTTGCTGCTCTGCCTCTGCTCCCACCCCTCTACCCAGTATCCTCTGATGATGGAGGCTTTCTCTCTCTAAGCTGGAGAGATCTCACTGGCTAGATATCGATCTCTATCTCCTTCTCTTCACTGCAGATTAACCCTTTGCCTGCCAGATAAATGCATTTCTAATGATTTCGGTGGTGAACTTTTAATCATACACACCGTATTTGGGTGCTTCCTTATACTTTAAACATTTTGACACTGTGAGAATATCTATTCCGTTAGTGCTTGGGGCCAGGCCTAAATCTAAGGACACTGGGGTCTCTGTGTCCCCTATTGCGCATTGCTCCTCATGTCATTCAGGGTTACCTAGAGAATTCTCAGGTCATTTATGCCCAGCATGTTCTGCTGTCTCTGAGTCTCCCCCAGCTACCTCCAGCCATGCATTAGAGCCAGTTTAGGTGCAAGAGTTCAAGGCTGCTACCAGAGACCTCCGGTCTACATTGCAACTCTTTCCATGCCAGGTACAGGGGGTCTTCCACTCCTGGCAGACTCCTGCTTCTGTCAGATCTTCCCTGCCGAAACCGCACAGAGTACCTGACGTATCAGATTCCTCTGATCAGGAACTGTTGGTGGATTCAGTTGTTGAGGAATGTTCTGCTGTGGGCCTCTCTCAGTTTTTTAGGGACCCCTTTGAGGCTGATCCTGATCCCTCTGCTGAGGGCCAAATCAGGGCTGTCTTAAATACCCTAAACATTCCCTTAGTTCAAGAGGTTTCTTCAGATATCTCTGATGTATTTCAGGAGCCTAAGAGGCCCCATACTCATTTTCCACCTAATCCCACTCTTGACCGCCTTGTGTCTGAGTGGAAGTCTCTGTACAGGAAGCCTTCTGCTTCCAAGAAGTTTGCCAAGCTTTACCCCTTCTCTAAGGCGGTGCTTGCTCAGTGGGTTCATGCACCTGTCTCCAGGCTATCTAAGTCCACTGCCATGCCAGTTGCTGATGCGTCCACTCTGAAAGACTGGACTGACAAGAAACTTGAGGTCTCCCTCAAGTCCATTTTTGCTACTGCTGGTACTGCCATGCGTCCAGCGTTCGACGCGGCATGGGTGAACCAGGACATCGCGGCCTGGACTGAACAGCTCACCCTGGCTGTCCGTCAGGATGCTCCTACTTTGGATATGTTGCAGTTTCTTGCCAACATTTCTGAAGCCCAGCACTATGTTTCTGCTGCCTTATTTGATGCAATACGTTTGGTGGCAAGGGTCTCCACCATGTCTGTGGTTGCCAGACGAGCTGTTTGGCTCAAGATCTGGTCTACTGACACTGCTTCCAAGAAAGGTTTGCTCTCATTGCCTTTCTAAGGTATCTTTTTGTTTGGGCCAGATCTTAAGCATCTAATTAGTGAGACCACAAGGACCAAGATTACCCTTCTGCCTATGGTCCCCAGGAAGAAGACGCCCATCAAGGGTAATCGGCTTTTTTGTTCCTTCCAGACTGAGACTCGTCCAGCGAACCAGACGGTTCCCTCAGCTCCGCATTCCTCCTCCAAGCCCAAACAACAAGGGAAGCCCATGGTCTGATCAAAGATTAAGCTTTCCAAGCCTTCTTCGGCATGACTCGCCGAATCCAGGTCCCCACTCGGCTATGGGTGGCCATCTGCATCATTTTCACAGCGTCTGGGAGGATTCAGTGGTGAACCCATGGGTTTTGCAGGTGGTGGCGGAAGGGTATAGGATCACTTTTGTCTCTCTTCTTTCCGTTCGCTTATTTCCTTCTCATACGCCCCCAGGCGTAGTGAAATGCCATCTGTTCAATGGCACCATCCAGGCGCTTCTGGACAAGGATGTTCTGGAACCTGTTCCAGTTCAGGACAGAGGTATGAGTTTTTACTCAAACCTCTTTGTGGTCTCTAAGAAGGACGGCAGCTGTCATCCCATTTTGGATTTGAAGCATCTCAATTCCTTTGTGATCAAGACTCATTATCACCAGGAGTCCTTAAGAACGGTGATCGCTGCTATGTTCCAGGGGGAATTCCTTCCGTCTCTGGATCTTCAGGACACATATCTGCACATCGCCATTCATCCAGAGAGTCGTCAGTTTCTCAGATTTGCCTGCGACCAAGGGCACTTTCAGTTTTCAGCTCTTCCCTTTGGTATGACTACAGCTCCTCAAGTCTTCAACCGTGGCTTGGGAGCCTTAGTATCCATCCTCCATCGGGACAGCATCAGAGTTACTCCATACATGAACGACCTGCTTCTGAAAGCCCATTCTGCGGAACTTCTTTATCAGCAGGTTCAGGACTGCATTCATCCCATCCCAGTGTCTGGTCTTCCTGGGCCTTCTCTTCGACACTCAGCAGAGCATGGTGTTTCTCACGGACAAGGTGGCTCACCAGATAGCCCACAGGATTTCTGCTGTTCTAGCTCGTGATCCAGTTCCAACCAAGAAGCTGTCTTCTCTAGTGGGGAAGTTCATTTTCACCATAGAAGCGGTCCCGTTTGCCATGGCTCACACCAGGGAACTCCAGAGGTTTGTGATCCAGGTGTGCAAGGGTGAGCCGGACCTTCTAAAGATGTCAGTGTCCCTTCCTCTTGATGTGGAACTGAGTTTGTCGTGGTGGCTCAACTTCTCCAATCTGCTGAAGGGCAAGTCATTCCTGGTATCCTTCTGGACCACGGTGACAACGGATGCCAGTCACTCTAGCTGGGGAGCGGTCCTGGGTCACCTGAGTGCTCAAGGTCAGTGGTCTCTGGATGAGTCTATCCTTCCCATCAATGTGTTGGAGCTTTGGGCTATATTTCATGCTCTTCACCACTGGACACCCCAGCTGGAAGAATGCCCAGTCCGGGTCCAGACCGACAACGCCACGGCCGTGGCTTACATCAACAAGCATGGCGGAACAAGATGTCTCGCCTCTTGGTTAGAGGTCAAGGCTATTTTGTCCTGGGCAGAAGAACACATTCCTGCCATATTCGCAGTGAACATTCCCAGTGTAGACAACGTCATGGCAGACTTCCTCAGTCGACACACTGTGGACAGCAGAGAGTGGGAACTGCACTCAGAGGTGTTCACCCTCAATGTTCAGAAATGGAGTCTTCCTTGCATCGACCTGATGGCGAGAAGACACAACAGGAAGGTTCTGCTTTCGCTGGAGGGATCCTCTAGTGGTGGATGCCATGTCCATTCCTTGGTTATTTCCTCTGGCTTACACCTTTCCTCCCCTCCCCATGTTGCACAGGGTGTTACGGAAATTGAGACCGGAGCACTGTCCAGTCATTCTGATTGCTCTGTACTGGCCTCGTCAGGCTTGGTTTCCGGAGCTTCTGGATCTGTCAGTGGTGGAGCCATTCTGGCTCCGTTGCCGCCTGGATCTTCTTCTACAGGGTTACCTGTGGAAGGAGGATGTTCCTCGTCTAGCTTTGATGGCTTGGAAATTGAATCCCTTCTACTATCTAGTCAATAGTTTGTGTCTCAAATCTTACTGGAGCTGATTGGCTAGCTGCAGCCAAGGAGGGAAGGTAGGCTCCACCCCTTGCATTAACTTTTACAATTGTTCCTGCCTACTTAAAGGCGCGTATTGCCTACCCAAAGTTACCAGTAACCTGTATGGACTAAGAGAAAATGATTTAAAAGGTAAGACTAAAATCCTCTTATCTTGTCCTCCACACTGGTAAGTGAATAAAACTGAGAAGTATACTTACTAAAAGTCTCTATTCCTGGACACAGTCCATGGCAGCATTCAACAGATGGGTTAGTTCCTCTCCTCTTATCTGATATAACAAATAACAAGTCAAACAGGCTCCCTCCTCCTTCAACTGTTGTCAGATAAACATCACATTCTTCCAGTGAAAATTGTATCTCTCAGGATGGCATGTTATTCAGTGTTGGAGTGATTCTCTCAACTGCCAACAAAATCTGGGGATCAGAACCTGTCTTCCTGTATGTAACGGACAGAAGTTCTGGAAGTCATAAGGTAAATAATTCCAATAAGGGAGCAATAGCTGAAGCTTGGCTCTTAAATATGTGTCCATACTCTGTAGGCAATCCTTCTTTAGGACTTCTCTACACTGAAATTCATCAGTGAAGCAAGGACTACTATCATCTTCTGTACACAGTCACTCTTAAAGAAAAAAGACAAAAACTGCTGGGAGAATGACTGACAGCTATCTATTCGGCAATTGGATGGCGAAGACTCTATACTAAAAACCCTGGCTCACTTAAAGTGGATACCAAGAACACTAACAACCTAGAAGGGTTGCCAAAGAAAGAAAAACTGCTCTAACTTCAAACAGAATCCCATAACTGACAGAGTGATAGCAGGAATGTTCAAGCTGAAAATGGAATGCAGAAGTCAAACCCAGGTATAAAATCACAATAAACTAAAACTGTACAGACTAGGTAGTGGAAAAAAATTAACCACAGTTTTGCATATGACACGAATAGGTAAACTGGCAAACCTGAAGAAGAGCATGCATATTAGCATCAAGAATGTCACATGCTATGACAGTATACCGTAAAACAGCAAGAATGCACACTAAAGAATATTTTCCAAATAATGCTCCATAATGTGTCTTAATATTATACTCTCAGTAAACATAATCTCTCGAGTTAAAACGCACTACAGAAAGAAGAAAAGCACACTAACAGTTGGACAAAAGTGCACTCATGACTACCACAGGAGCCATTAGCATGGGTAAATGGGCATACCACACAGTGACAAAAACGTAGGCACAATCACTATACTGGTCAAAGTACATCTAGGTAAATTGGTGTATCAAAAAAATACCCACACAAGCATACCATCATTTTATCCAGTGTGTGTACACATGGGCAAACTGTAGTGCATCAAGGGTGCACAGGTAAACCACAGGTTGTCAAGCGTGCACACCAAGACAAGTGGATCATAGCACGTCAAAAGAGCATACAGAAGGGTGCCTTGGTGTTTCAATTCGCATACATATGAGTGCACCACAGATACACAACAGTGGACCCATAGCGAGCTCACACTTTGGCGCACCATGTTGCGGGTAAGTGCTTCATGCAAAAAGAGTGTACCCGCTTACCAGACTGCAGCAATAGCAATTATACCCCTACCAGCAAAAGCATGATCATGCAAAATTATATACCACAGTACAGTAGAAGGACACATGCTTTCACCTCACTGTAGCAAGAGTTTTCAGACACTTGTCATGACAGCAAGTGAGCAAACAAGCATGTTTGCACCATTGTGTGCACACATATGCATAACATAGCAGCAAAAACACACACACCATAATGCAGAGGTGGTTTGCACCTGTTCATAATGTGTATATATGCACCACAGTGCAGCAGTAGCAGAAGTGCCGCAAATACCACAGTGAAGCCATAGTATGTGCACAGTAGAGCCTCAGGAGATACTTGCATGCATCACAGTGCAGCCGTAGAGTGGCCATAGCCAGTGTGCGCATACCACATCATGGCCATACTCCAGCGGGAGCATAAACCACAGTGTGGCACAAGCCAGTTGCAACCATAGTATGTGCGTGCGTGTACTCACAGTATAAAAAACAGTGTTCACAGACTGGCAGCACTGAAACAGCGTTTGCACATGTGATCCCACTTGCACACCTGTGCACCCACAAGTGGCAACAGCTCTCAAACAGGTATGCACCCTAGTGTAGCCACCTCTTTTGTGTATATGGGCACCACATTGCGGTCACAGCAGTCTCCTGCACACACATGCCATGGTATGACAAAGTGCTTGTGCGCACCACAGGTTAGACACAGAGCTACAAGATATAAGAGCACATGCAGCACAGCACAACCACTGTGCCATCATGGCACATGAGAAAGCACATGCACCACATTGTAGCCATTTGCATGCACCCAGGTGCAGCCATATCACAAGTATGTGCATGCAAATGCAGCCATAACATGTGCATGTACTATAGAGCATACAAAAGTAACTGAAAAAGCACAAATATACTAAAGCTGCACTCCCTAGGTGTACCTTCACCTGACTTCTCCAACAGATGGAAAAAAAGTGTCTGAAAGACAAGATGCCTAGATTTCAGAAAGTGCATGGCCCTAAGATAGCCATAAAATACATACATTCCCTGAAAACCCCTGGGGGGGATAGGCACTAAGGTGTGAAAACATGTTGATAAGGAGGAGATGACTTCATAAAATCTCCATGTCCTTTTTTATTCTATGGAGCCAGTGCACTAAGATATCTCTAACTTAAAGCGGAACTACCGCAAGTTAACAACTTTAGCTTCAATAACTCCGCGTCTGGAGACTAGCTGCTTAGTAGCGCTAGTCGCCATTCTTCCCCGGCTGACAGGCAGGACAGATCACCAACATCTTGCCATAGTGACGTCCGTGTGCCTGCTCTGTCAGTCCCTTCTGGAGCCAAACGGCTCCTAGCAACACCTCCTACAGCTGGCTGGGACTGACAGAGCAGGCGCGCGGATGTCACTATGGCAAGATATCCACGATCCATCCTGCCTGTCAGCCGGGGAAGAATGGCTATTTCTCCTTTACAAGGTAATAATTCTGGCGACTAGCGCTACTAAGCAGCTAGTCGCCAGATGCGGAGTTATTGAAGCTAAAGTTAACATGTGGTAGTTCCGCTTTAAATGATCTTCGTGCCTAGGCTCCAAAGAATAACATAGGACTTGGAGAGTTTAAAACACTGGAGAAGTGATCTCCACTTTATTACCACTTTATCATGTCTTAGTGCATACCTCCCCTGGTGTTAGGATGGGATAACTGCAACAGGGCTCCCTTACAGGTGAATATAATTTAAAAATTAAGACACATGAGACTACATCCCTAGCAACGATAGACTTAGTGAGGAGACATGCTATACGAGAAACAGAGGTCTAGAATAGAGGGATACAAATACAAAATCACACTTAAAGGCAAGTAGAGAGCAGGAATTCCAGTTTTATCGGTTACTGGAAGTTTATGGTAACCCTTTGAGCAGGAGGCACAAAAAGGCCACACCTACATATACTTTCAGGTAATCCAGATCAGCAGAGGGCAGAGTATTTTTCAGATCAGTCCACATCTGCATATATTGGCTGCATGTGTCTGTGAGAATGTTACAGCATTCTCATCAGTCTCTGTAGTGGCCAGGGTATTCCTGCAGAAAGCTTCATGGTCACAGATGTAAGTAAGCGACTGTAAAGATTTATGCAGGAATACCCTGGCCACTACTGGGTGGACACCACCTGGGAAAGTACAGAAGACACTACTCGATAAGCCTCAAAAGAAGGGAAAAAAAAGACAGCTCTTAAAATACAACCAGCAACGCGAGTTCTACTAGCTTCAGAGGACAGAGAAAAAACAACAGGTTAAGGGGATCTTTTATACTATTTGAATTTTGTTTGACTTGTTCTCTGTCCTGTCATGTAAAAGAGGAGGCGCTAACCCATCTGGTGGACAGTGCCATAGATGCATTCCCTGCTTATTTTTCTGCCATTAGGGACAGTAATGTCCCATGAAAGATATTTAGAGTTTTGTAGAGGTTAAAAAAATAAGCTAAATGCCACATCCTATCTCTCAAACCGCTATGGTTTGAGAGATATCCTCCGCTAAAGTTACTCTTCTCCTGATGTCAGCTGTAAAGCTGACAGAAGGAGATCTGTGTCTGCCTACACAAGGAGGCTCTTCAGCAGAGCCGCCATAGCTCAATTTAAAAAGAATTACTTCTTTGGAACAGTCTCAAAAGCATGCTTGCAGACCAGGCACACTTTGTAGACCATTACAATTAATTATTAAGATTCAGATCGCGTGTTTTCGGCTCTGCTGAAGAGCCTCCATTCTGTCACATGACCGGATTCTGCAGCTGTCATCTAAGAACTGACTTCGTTCAAACAGGCAAGGAAAGGAAGCTTTAGAGAGGCATATCTCTCAAACCATAAAGGTTTGAGCGATAAGCTTTACATTGTTTTTCATGTTTTTTTATGCCTATAATATGAAACGGACTTAAAATTAAGTATTACTGTCCCTTTAACGGAGGATATCTCTCAAACCATAGTGATTTGAGAGATATGATTTGTGGCATTTAGCTTATTTTTTAATATCTACAGAACTCTAAACATTTTATGGGAAATTACTGCCCCTTTAAAAAAAAAAAAAAAAAGTTTGCAGGAACCTTTGACATTAAACCTACAATAGACTGTTTGAAAATAACCCTTTGCGTGCCAGACAGATGTCAATGCATCCCAAAAGGCTGGACATTCTTCTGGAACTCAAAGGGTTAACAAGTGGTGCCCCTGTACATTGCAGAGTAATGCTCCGCACACACTTCAGCACATAGTTCAAAGTCTGAGTGCCAGTAGATGAGGAAGTCAAAGCTAACTGGCTGTTTAATGAATTTACCGATGATAGCTGATTACTCCATTTTTATAATCTCTAAAACAATCATGCTGCTTAACCCTTGAAGGACCAGAGGTGTATGCAGTGCATTTCTTCACAATGCATTGTGTATCCCTCTGATTCTTAAGCCATTGAATGTTAGAAAGATATCCAATGCATTGCAAAGGGTTAAAAGTTTAATGTCAGCTTGGTTCCTTATTACAAGGATGTGGATTTATAATGTATGGTTAGAGATTACAGCCAAGTGTAAATAACGTTCAGACTGTTTAAACTGGTAAGCCAAGGTTCCCGTCACCCTACACTGACTAAATCATAAAACCGCAAGTGTCTTATTTTTCCTCTCTCTATATTTTTCACATAAATGGGACTTGGCTGTTATACGTTTGTCAGATGAGGATGAAGGGAATTATAGTCCAAAAACAGCAGAAGGGGAAAATTTCCCTCTCCTGCTGTTTGTAACTGAAAATAAAAAAGTGGCTTTATACAGATTGGCTCTTCTCAATTTAACCTCTTGGATCCTAGAGGCACCTCTATGTAACTTTAGCACCCATGAGATTAAGAAAATGTTATGGAGAATTGTTTGTGTAGAAGGGCAGTAAAGGGTTAAGTATTAAAGGAGATATTGTAATTGTTGTGTGGCCCCCCCCCCCAAAAAAAAAGAAGAAGCAAAAATACTAGTTAAAGGGATATTATTGTGTAAAGGGAAAAAATATATATTGCAGGGCTTATCCTGCTGAGATGCTTTATTCAAAAGTTATTGCAGGAGTTTTTTTGGTCCCATGATTTCATGGCTTTAAATATTCTAGTAATGTTGGTGCTACAGCTTCTTATGGAAGTTTATAATCTACTGACCATAGACTGGTGTAACAACAGCACCACCATCATAATCAGGTTATGGAGGTACTGCACCCAAAAATGCTAGTTTAAAGGGATAATATTGCCTGAAAATAATTTTATTTTATATTGTAGCCCTTTAAAAAAGCATTAAAATGATATAAGTCTTATCTCCCAAACTGTTATGGTTTGGGAGATATTAGTAAGGAAAGTTAAGTTCCCTTTTCCTGGCTGTTTTAGCCATGTCTGCCATCTAGTGGACAGATTTGGAATCCGGTCCACAGATCAGCTGGCATCTCTTTAGCAGTGCCCAGATCATGGTCTGTAAAAAGAACCACTTCATTGGAACTGTCTACAAAGTGTGCCTGGCTTGAAAGCACACTTTGTAGACCATTCCAATGAAGAAATTATTTTTAAAGAAGCCAAATCTGAAGGCTTGAGCAGTGACGTCACTTCAGGGGTAACTTTACTTGCTAATATCTAAGACTTATATCATTTTTAATGTTTTTTTTTAAGGGCTAAAGTATAAAATAAAATTATTTTCATTCAATACTATCCCTTTAAGCTGCAGTAATTTCTGAATAAAACATTTCTCAGCTGTAGGAGTAGCCATGATTTACTCCTCAGGATAAATGCTACAATATATATTTTTCAATATTATACAGTACTATCCCTTTAAAATTAAGGAGGGGATAGCACTTTTAACAGGGGTATTTGTAGGTACAGAATGAATAAGATATTAATGAAAAAAACTGAACAGGATTGTTCATTTTAATTTGTTATAATGTATAGCATATTTTTAAATCTCGTTACCTTCATGTTCTTGACGAATTGGGGCAGGGTTTCCCTTAGGCTGACACAATATTGTCCCTCAATGCGATCTGTCTGGATTGGCTTTGGGATCTGCCTGATGTAATGGAAAGGAGTGGGAGGGGGAATCTTTTAAATCGAATTTGAAGAAGAATGTGAAGGTAAACGAGATTTAAAGGTTTAGTAATGCCCGTATTTAAGGTGATGCAGTATTGTAAATGTTAAAAAAATAAAGCATCTGGAGAAAGTCCCATCTCTCAAACCTTTATGGTTTGAGAGATATTCACTGATAAAGTTCCCTCCTCCCTCCCCTTCTCCTGAAGTCAGCACTGTACTGACAGCAGGAGATCCATATTTAAAAAGAATCTCTTCATTGGAGCAGTCTACAAAGTGTGCCTGGTTTGCAAGCACACTTTGTAGATCGTTCCAATGAAGTAGTTCTTTTAAATATCGCTATTGTGGCTCTGCTGAAGAGCCTCCTCGAGTTGGCTGAAACGGCTCTCCTTCTGTCAGCTTTACAATTTTAGCAGCAAATATCTCTCAAAACGTAAAGATTTGAGAGATGGGACTTTCTCCAGATACTTTACTTTTTTAAACATCTACAATACTACATCAACTTAAAGGGATAGTAATACTTCATTTTAACTTTATTTTATTTTGTAGGCATTAAAAAAACATGAAGAATGATATAAGTCTTATCTCTGAAACCACAAACAAAGTATCCCCCCCCCCTGTTCAACCAAATCAGAAGGGAGATGCCCAGGTAGACTGCAGAGAGGGACAATCTTCAATTAAGATAATGGAAAAAGCTGAAAAACTTATCAAGGGGGGAAGGGCTTTCATTGTTTTCATACAAAGAAAATTGTCCCCTTCTGTTATCTGTACTGTCATACAACCAGACTCACATCTGAGAAGAGATGGCTTACACTAGGTAAAAGGGGCGGGGAGGGGAACTTTGCTTGTGAATATCTCATAAACCATAAAGGTTTGAGCGATAAGACTTATATCATTCTTCATGTTTTTTTAATGCCTACAAAATAAAATAAAGTTAAAATGAAGTGTTACTATCCCTTTAAAGGGATAGTAATGTTTCATAATAAAACTCTGGACTCTGGAGAGTGTTATTTCAATTCTGTCAGAGTTATAGTTCAAGAGTAATTCAATGACAAAGTCTCCCCCTCCCACCCCTTTTACTGATGTAACACTGCTCGGCCAGAGCAGAAGGGAGGTGCCCAGGTAGACTGCAGAGAGGGACAATCTTCAATTGAGATAAGGGGAAAAAGCTGAAAAGCTTGTCAAGGGGGGCAGGGATTTCATTGTTCTGATAGGAAGAATAGTGTCCCCTGCTGTTATCTGTCTGGTCTATGAACTGTATTCCACATGTGAGAAGAGATGGCTTACACTGGTAAAAGGGGTGGGAGGGGGAACGTTGCTTGTGAATATCTTTCAAACCATAAAGGTTTGAGAGATAAGACTTATATCATTCTTCATGTTTTTTTAATGCCTACAAAATAAAATAAAGAAATAACGAAGTATTATTATCTCTTTAAATACAGGCAGTATTAACCCTTTAAAATATGATATGCATTATACCATTAAAATGAACAATCCCATACAGAGATTTTTTTTTTCTTCTCAATATTACTAACTCTTTAATCTTCCCATAAGTAGTGGTACAGTTGGGCTGAATAGTTCAATTATAACAGTGTACTAGTAAGCTGCACAGTGTACTAATAACGCATTAGTTTGACCCAAACCCCAGGTCTTCACCTTGAAACTCCCCCAACATTTAATAAATCCCCGGCTTTCCTCTAAATTTGTTGTGCCATAAAGAGGCTGCATACTCAGAAAAAGGCACATTACAGATTTTTACTGTTAAATTCAGCACTTAAGCCTGTTATCTTACTATTCAAACTCAGCTGAGCTTATTTAAAGCTATATTACCAACTACTTACTTTTGGTACAATTACCCACTTCCAAATTATGGAACCAGACCCTGCCAGTGCAAATATGTATTTAACATTTTAGACTGTAGGCCCTAAATCTTTTTCTAAAAGCCTGATCTGTACCAGGGAGTAGATAGCTGGGCCTTCCACTTATCTAGAACAGTATGTGTATGTGTGAGTGTGCTCTTGTGCTTTTGTAATGGGTGATGAATGTCTTTATACAGTTATATGTGCAATGAATTCTGAAGCAAACCAAATGCACGATAGGGGAAAAACAAAAATGGACTGATTTTAATTGGGTGTTTATCCTCCTGAATGCGTTAAGAGATCTGTAATACATTGAAAGGCATTCAGATTGGTAAGGAAACACATTTAAATCAGTGGGAAGTTGTATTTGTTCCCTGTTGTGCAGGTGCTTTGCTTCAAAATTGATAACTTCTTTTTTTTGCGGATATGGCCCTTACTTTACGCCTATGTATGGGCTGGGATTTATAACGGGAAAAGTTGCCACTTATCCGACTATAGAGGCAGTGAGTGTGGAGAATCACTCTCCCCTCTTCTCTAGCGATTTACTACCATGGTTTTCCCCAGAGGAATAGACTGTAAGCTGTCACGAGCAGGGCCCTCTGATCCTTCTGTTCTCCACATCTGATTGTACTATTTAATACCTCTGTATGTCTATTCCCAATGGTACAGCTCTGTGGAATTAGTTGTCGCTATATAAATAAAGAATAATAATAATGTAGTGAGTGTATGGGAGTAGGGTCGCATTGGTCCCCCCCCATAGTAGTATGTAGTGCCTTTATGTCATATCACTCTGGCAATAATGATATATGTCCATGAGATTTTCTGGGCATGGAAACCCAATTTGTCACCAGTGCAGTGAATAAGAGATTCACTCACTCACACTTACCCTTAGACAAAGCACTGAATGGGAAACTACACAGCAAAAGTACCTACCCAGCTCTGACTGAAGAACAACACGACGATCTTAGGAAAAAATAGAAATCTTTAGCTGTTTGTGGCTGCTGACTTCAGTGAGGGGAAATGAACCAACAAAATATACATATACCTATATATCTTAGAGCTCTATGAGGGATTCCTAACCATGTAAGGCCTAGATCGCATTGTAAGTATTACAGGTTATGAGTGGTTTTTATTTTACAGACTTCTATTGAAGTCTATACAGGAATTTCTAGGTAAAACAAGTATCAACTGCAGTGTAATACAGTGGTACATCCTATTATAGAACAAATTAAGAGACTTTTTTTCCCTAGGTTATTGTTCCTATTTAACCAGTTTAAAAGACCATTATTCCTATAGGTGTAGTTCCACTTCAAATGAAATTACATTTCAGAGGATTATTACACTTTTTTTTTTTTGTTTGTTTCCCTTTTGCCCCAGAAATTAAGTGGGAACCCCAATTGTGCACCAGTTTTAAGTGAGTGCCGGAGGGGTATCCAACGCATTGCAACACAATGCATTTGACACCTCAATGGCACTCAAAGGGTTAATACATTGACTGCTAAAAGTACCTCCAGTTTCTTGTTCCACAATGAGTTGGCGATATCTCTTACATCCAAGGGGTTGTTTTATTGCGTGTTTTTTTGTGAGCTAATCTATGTCACTGTTTTCCTGTTTGCCCTATTCTAATCCAACTTGCTGTGTGTGTGTGTTACAAATTCCCCAGTGCATCTCCACCGATTTTAGGCGTAGATTTAAAGGCAGGCGTTAATTAAAAAAAAAAAAAAAATAATAATAATAAAAAAAAAAATAACGGGCTCGTTAACATCCTTATAAGCCATTTAAAGGTCCATGTTAAGAACGGCTAATGGCAGTTCACAAATCCTTATTGCTGATAGACTGACGTGTATTGAGAAGCATGGAACAAGAGTCCCCAGAGCCATTTAAAGGCTTGCGGTACTGTTAACGGCGGAAAAAAAGATATCTTAACGGCCAAAAGTTAAGACCCACTCTTCTTAGCCGTTAGACACTTAACGGGCAAAACAAAACACCTGTTACATAGGAAAACAGACAAAAGGCTTTCTCCCAAACATGTAAATGGAAAAATTAACCCGTGTAATGCCAAAATAACACATGGACAGACACCACAAATCACTGTCACACACAACAACAAGCAACACCACAGGGACAAGGATCCCCCAAAAAACACCAACACAACATAGCACGGAACAATGCAGGTTATCACACAACACGGACACCTGCCAATACAAAACAAGCTCACCTGTGCAACATCACCACATGATCCAGACGCAACCTGCACCCCACAACTTCACACCCGCAACTGACAGAGACACAACAATCAGAACACACCACATTTTAAAACAGACACACATGCAAACACTTACCTGGACAACAAACACCTTCCCTTTGGTCATCACTTACCTCATCACCACACCTGCACAAGCCCTACCAGGTACTTAAAGGGACAGCTCACCACACTCAGTTGTGGCTTGTTTTCCACTCAGTTTGAGAGAGAGAACAATAAGTATGTTGGGATTCTTATTGATGAGAAGACTGCGGAGACGGCGTGCAAGGGCGAGAGCTAGGGAACACCAGCAAGCCCCAGGCATACCTGATAAGCACCCTTCACCTGTTGCAAGTGAGGAGGCTCTGACTCAACAGTCACACAGGAGCCCATCCCCACCTGGAGGACAGCACCTGCCTGTAGATGCACAGCTGCAGCAACAGGATGCTCCACAGCAACAGGAAGCTCCCCAGCTGCCAAAGGACCCCTGCAGTAGCGGAGGATGTATAGATGACCACAAAGGCCCAGGGTATACCGCCCAAAGGTCAACATCTTTGGAATGCCCGATGATGAGGTGATTGATTGCTACATCCACAACCATGCCCTATCTGACCTGCAAAAACTCCTCTGTGCCATATACTTCATGGCAAGTGGCACTTTCCAGTCCATTGAGGGTTACGCATCTGGCATGTCACAGGCCACATTCTCCAGAGTGCTGACCCAGCTCTTGCCAGCCCTCAAAAGCAAAGCCCGTACCTACATACATTTCCCCACCACCGACATGTACTGGATACATCTCAAGCGGGGCTTTTACGCAACGGGAGGCATGCCCAGGGTCATGGGTGCTATAGATTGCACCCATGTCCGTATCAAAGCCCCAGCATGTGACGCACAGTTATTCATCAACAGGAAGAACTTCCACTCCATGAACGTGCAGATGGTGTGTGACAGCAACATGAGGATCATGAATGTCTATGCAAAACATCCTGGCAGCTCTCATGATTCGTACATTCTTCAAAACTCCTCAGTACACAGAGACTTCGAGAATGGAACTTATACAGGGGGATGGCTTCTGGATGAGTTCACAATACTACTTCACACCACATCCATAGGTGTACACACAACACTGCTCACCATGCTCCTGACCCACAGCTAGTATATCCGCAACACAAAACATCATTCACACAACATATGCGCCCTGTCTCAACATGTCACTCACATTCCACAGGTGATGCTGGCAATGGCTGCAAATCCTGGCTACTGACCCCGGTCACCAATCCACAAACAGATGCCCAGGAAAGGTACAACCAGACTCATGGCAGAACGAGGAATGCCAGTGAGCGGACCTTTGGTCTCCTCAAGTTCCGATTCAGATGTCTGGACCACTCTGGGTAGCACTGCAGTATGCACCTGGAAAAGTGTGCGACATCATAATGGCGTGTGCAATACTGCACAACATCGCAGTGGACACCAGGCTGTTGGATGATATCCAGGCCCTCCCCACCCCCCCATACCTGAAGTGCCAATGGACATCGGCCATGTTGAGGAGACCCTGAGAGGGGCGCAGATCAGAGACAGGCTCATCATGGAACACTTTACCTGTGAGTATAACACTGGTATTCAAACAATCCATGCAAGTCCCCCATCAGTCCTGTGAACTGGTGCCAACACACTAACCACACCGCACATGATGTTCTGTTTCACCTCACTGGATCATTGACACAGCACTGCACTGGCAGCAGTATGGCCCCAAACATCATCCATACCATGGACGTGGCATAGTGTGTGTGGGGATTCTAAAACCATCTTCCATTCCCTCCTCCACATTGACATACATACCTCAAGGATATCACGCACACCCCCAGGAGAAACAAGGTACAACACATAACCCATGTTCATCACCTTACAGGGCTTGATTGACAGCAACTAATGTGATTTGTCATGATCATAGCCAGAGCAACCATGGTAGCCTTGTAGTGAAAGAGTGTTATCCAGTGCAATGCATTGGATAACACTCTGTCACATCAGGGGTTAAAGGGCCATTGGAGTCAACATGGGACTTATACTTTGCTAGAGCTGAGGAGAGCAGCAGAGGGTCATGAAACATGGCTTAGACTCCAGGGACACCATGCTGACCTGTGAGTGTGCAGTAATATGTGGCCCTGACATGAATACACACATCAACAAATATGTCCTAATAGTTCCATGGAACAAATAAAATTGGGCTGTCACTGTCACTCTCACAGTGGCAGCCCAAATATATTAGTTTCATGGAGCTCTCAGAACATACTTGTTGATGTGTGTATTCATGTCAGGGCCACATATCCCAATGCTTCACATTTCCTAAGTTCACCACATAATGGGTTACAGACGAGTACACAACACATTAAAAAGCAATGGTTTGTGTACTCACCTGTAACGAAAGAGATTGAGGGGATTATAAAGGTGATGTTGTTGCATGATGATCAATTCGAGGATGCTGCTCCAAATCCTGTCCTCTTATCTCACAGGCATCCATAGCATGATCCATTCCTGAACTGAAGATCTTCCATGTGACTGGATTGATGTCTTGACAACACTTCTATGAAGCTCACCCCTTGCTGTTTTAAGTGATTGTGTTGGTGATGCAATGTTTGACCTGAGGTTCACAGCAACCTCTACTGGAACATTCTCATATAGACACAGAAAGCACAAATTCATATGTGTACTAACCTGTACAGTTAGGTTGCTCATCTACAGAGTTGTCAGACCTTGTGGACAACACATGAGCAGGACAGTAGTGTTACTAAAGTAGTACGATTTAGTTTCAAAGTACATTTAGTGTCCTCATACAAGTGTTTAATGCATATAGGCAATATACCCAGAAAACGCATGTACTTTCTAATGTACTTTGAGACACAATAAAGGACCATCATTATTCATTCTGTGTCTGTATGATGAAATGTTGGATTACACATTTGTCAATGCGTAACCAAACTCAAGGCTAGAGTATCCCCAATACATTGGAAGGCATGACCCACATCACAGGAGTCCAATACTTGTTTGCCAGTGAGTGGACTCTGTGATGTATTCATGCAAACAGATGATGGCAGTGATACACTAGTGTATGTTGGGAGTGATAAAGAGGTGATCCAGGGAACATACTTCCACAGTGATTTCATTTCGACGGTTTCTGTGTTGCTCAATATAATCAATGTTCTGAGATTGCTTTAGTTTAACGTATCTCTGTAAATGGGCTACACCAACGAACAACCAGACTAAGTGGGCAAGTGTTATCACTGGTGAAGTGTGTTACAACCTTAGTAAAACAACAACTCAACTTATTGGAGAACCCAATGCTAGGGTGAATATTGGGTTCCTCAGTAAGTCAGTTTCAGAATAATAGTTTGAATCAAAGACTATGTGGCTGCATGTTCCATCTGTCCTGCTTGTTAGTTCTTTGCTAAGTAAAATAGCTGTTTGGTTATCCCCTTGAACACAACAATTGATGTAGACGAATGATCAGTTGTGCTAAGTTTGTTGTTCAAATTCAACCCACAACATCACCATGTAACACTGTTGTGTTATATGGCTCCAGGGATGGATTGCCAGTTGAAATTGGACAAGGGTGTGTGTGTGATCCCATGTTGTAACATCCCAGAAACATTTTACCTAGGCAGAAGTTGTGTTCACTGCATTGTTTGGCAATGCATTGGAGACAACTCTGCCACCCAAACTACAACTAAATACAAAGCAGATCAGACAGGATTCAAAAGCGCAATGTTCCTTTATTCAGGGGGAAGATGACAAGTTGGCCATTTAATTTTTTTTTGGGGGGGGGGCTCAGACTGGGTGCCAGAGGTGGATGCCCTGGCTGATCGCCTTGTCACCTTTGACCCCTAGGTGTGGCTTCAGGGGTCACACTGGAGGGAGTGCTGGGTGCAGTGGACCCCTCTGTGGAATGCAGGTTCTCCCTCTCTAACTGTAAGTTCTCTCTGAGGTTCTGCTCTCTCAACTCCACCAGCACCTGTGCAAACATGTCCATCACCCCCGTGTGGAGCTGAAGGAGATGAGTGTTGATCCTTGAGACCTCCGACTCCAGGGCATGGATCCTTGCCTCTATTCTGTTGGTATTCCTCTGGGATTCCCTTCGGCTCCTGGTGATATTCTCATCTGTGCTATGGCTTGACCGGAGTAGTCTCCTTTGTAGGGCCATACACTCCGCCTCCATCCCCGTGGGGTGGTCAGTGCTGGAGGTGGATGTTCCCGGTGACCCTGGTGCTGCTGTATCCTGAGCTGCTGTGTCCTCATCTGCTGCTGCTGCTGAGTGTACTGTGGCTGCTGCTGCTGTGACAGCTGTTGGAGTGGCTGGTGCAGATGATGGGCATATGTCCACTGATGTCTGTGCTGGTGGAGGAGGTGGTGTGAAGTCGTCCCTGGGTAGACGGCGCTGGGGCTCCCCAATCAGGCCCAAGTGTTGGTAGTCCAGTGTCCAAGGGTCATACCTTGGCCACTGGTAGGTGCTTGGGCCATGCTAGGGAGCCATCCAGGAGGGTAGGTTCATCTGGGACGGATATGGCCCATATTGGGTGGTGGCCACTGTCCCTGTCAGCCATTGCCTCCCTGGTGACGGTGGTGCTGCTGCTGCTGGAGGTGGTTGGATACAGCTACCTCTCCTCCTGTCGCATCCAGCCACTGTACTGGGGAGGTGCAGCTTGTAGTGGTGCAGCCGGTGGTGGAACAGCCTGCAGTGATGCAGAAGGTGGTGGAACAGCCTGCGGTGTTGCAGAAAGTGGTGGTGCAGACTGTGTTGGAGGAGATGAGGATGGTGGGTATGGTGACCACTGGCTGGTCCCCTCCTCTGTGTACTCCTCACTGGATGGTGACGTAGCCTCCTCCACGGGCTGCCGCTGTTCTGGAGGGCTGTAAGCAGTGTGGAAAATAATGAGATGTTGTGATTAGTGAACGTAGCCATAGGATTAAAGAGACAGTAATACTTAAAATGTTGAAAAGAAAAGTATATGTTGTTGGGTTAATCCCCTTGAGTAAACAAGGGAACTCCCACTGCTGAAAGGTGTTTTATACTTAAGTTATTACAGGTAAAGGTTTAATTTTGAGGTGCAATATCACAGTGGCCTGAAATAGTACAGTGGGGCTGTTGCAACACCATCCCATGTAGAGTTCTGGTCCCGGGACCAGAGCTGTCCATATGATAGTGCATTAACAGCGCCACTGAACAATTTCAGGCCACTGTGATATTGCCCCTGACATAACCAAGTTTAAGCTGTGATACCTTTTGAATGAAACACCTTTCAGCAGTGGGAATATCACTGTTTTACTCGGGGGATGAATCCTACAACATATATTTGTCTTTTCTCATTTTAGGGATGACTATCCCTTTAACGGGATAGCAATGGTTAATTTCACCTTGATGTCATATTGTAGGCATTGTGAAAACAGATGTTGTTCGATATTTGTCCTATCTCTCCTACCCTCATGGTTAGACAGATCTTGTTCTATGCGACAGATGGAGATTTCAGTCATTTGACCACACTGAGGCTCTTCAGCAGAGCCAAAATTGCCACATTTCGAGATAAATACTTCTTTGGAATGGTCCACAGAGTGTACTTGCAAACCATACACACTTTGTAGACCATTCCAATTAAGTATTGATCTCTAAATGGGGCAATTTTGGCTCTGCTGAAGAGCCTACGTGTGTTCAAATGACTGAAATCTCTATCTATCACATAGAGCAATATCTGTCTAACCATGAGGGTTGGAGGGATAGGACTAACATCGAACCCCATCTTATATCAATGCCTACTGTATGACATCAAGTTGAAATTAACCATTGCTATCCAGTTAAAGGTACACAGGAAGAAATATGGTCTGATATGTATGTGGATATGTATCTTTCATATGGGTACAAATATATCCTTCCTAGATATGAACCCAGAGATTAGTTTAGTATGTTTGATTGCCTTACTGGCTATATTTGTTCACCCATCACAAACTAACTTTTATCGATATCATAACTAACAACATAACCTCGTATATCCCATCTAAGTAAGGTGGGATGTGTATTTTGATGATATCAATAAGAGTTAGTTTGTGATAGGTGCACATATATGGGCAGTAAGACAATCACACATACTGAACTGATCTCTGGGTTGACATCTTGTTGGGACATATTTGTGCCCATGTGAAAGGTACCTATCCACATATATATTTGACCATTTTCTTTGTGTACATATCTTTTTGGAACAGATCTGCAGTGTGATTCAAGTGGTATTCATCCCTATGTTATCAGTTTATCCCGTACAATGCAAGATTTTGTTTGATTTTACATATCACTCTCTGGTTGTCATGATGGTATCCTATGCATTGCATTGTGATGCATGGGATACCACCCTGGCAATCAGAGATTGATGTACTTGACAGGATCCTGTCCATGAGGTCTAGCAACAATCAAGCCAGTATTGAAGGATATCTTTGAGTGAGGTCTGTTTTTTATTTTCTGGATGAGCCCATCCATCCTTCTGAGTGAGGCAGCCGTACTCAATCATAGATATCCATAATTCATGGCCTGTTATTGACCAAATGAAAATGGTTCATATTTAGTTCACATATGTATCCTGCAAATAGTGGCTGGTGTACCATCCATCCATGGCATCAGCACTCATGAGGATCCATGTGTGAATCAAATGTGAGATATGTAATTTCAAGTTAGGATAAATGATTGCATACACAGCACCAAGGCCTACTTTTTCACCTTTAATTCTGTGGAATTGATTCAGGCCTGTGTGTTGCACATACAGCCAGTTATTCTCATTGGCACTGTGATTTATAACCTACTCCAACCTTTTTGTGATTCAGTAAGCGGTTAAGTAGACCTGATGAACTGAACATGATGCTGACTTCTCCAGTGATCTCATTTCCCCATTTGCAATGTTTTCTATGGAGTCTATACAATGGGACCTTTGCAACTTGATTCATGTTATGAATATTCTCCATAGACTAACACTGGGATTGGTGAATTGAGGGTATGTAAGGGTCAATTTCTCTCCATCATCTTTTCACCGCTTAGTGAATGTCCCCTGTGTGGCATGTAATCGTTAGCCTATCGACTTGTGTTTGTTGTCCGGTTAACCCTTTGAGCACTGGAGGGGTTGCCAAAGCATTGTTGATCGATGCATTGATAATCCCTCTAGCACTCAAGGGGTTATGTTCTGGTTTCCTTGTGGGTACATGGGTGACATTGTGTAGGAACAGTTCTGATGTTTAACATACAACACTTTTATGAGCATGGTTTGTATGGATTGTGTGTGATCAGCACAGCAACATGAGTGTTAACCAGGAGGTTGGACAGGTTTGGGCCTTGTTGAACCTTGATATTTGTTCTTGTCTTACATCCTGTTTTAACCCTCAGGGTGCTGTGATGGTGCAGTTGTGTGGATGAATGATGGGCATATGTTGGGATGTGTGTTTGTGTGTGATGGGTGTGTAGTTTGATGTGGTGTGTGGTTATGTGATGCTGCACTTACCGGTAGTGCGCAGGCTCCTCTCATCCCCAGTGTCCGATCCTCCAGGGACCCCCTCTATGAGTGTGGAGGACATGCTCTGCCGCACCATCTCCTCCCATCTGCTGAAGGTGATTTGGACAGGTGGGCCACCTCCGGTGCCTCGGGCATGCTTGGCAATTTCGGCCAACTTGTTCTTGACCACCCTCTTGCAGTCGCCCCATCTCTTCTTTATTGAGTCCACGTCCCTTCTGCATTTGGACACAGAATTCACCCAGCTGCAGATCTGGTTCCAGGCTGCTTTCCTCCTCGCTGACAGGCCAGGGACCTTTTCACTAGGGTGGAGGACACTGTCTCTTGGCAGGACAGCCTTCACGAGAGCCGTGTTCTCCTCCTTGGAATATCGGGGATCCCTGATCCTGTCCCTCTCAGCTCCGGCCTGCAAGGAGTCTGAACCAGACTGTCCTGCCTACTCTGCCCCTGACTGTGTAGGGTGCTTCTCGACAGTTACCCCTCATCCCACTGACACAGCTGACCCTCTCCTTTATGTGCCTGCTCTTGTCCGGGTCCCCCTCCTCCCTGCTGATCTCCCTCTCCCTCCCCTGCTCTCAACAGGGATGTCCTACTCTCCTTCATCCTCCTCCACTATGATCCCCATCCCTCTCTCCTGTCCTTCTCTCCTAGCCATCACTCACACCCAGGCACTCGCACAGGCCCTCACAGACATACTCGATCCCACTCGCTCTCTGTCACTCACAAATTCACACTGAGAAAATAAAGTTTAAAAAGTATGTTAGGTGTTATAAAAATAAAAAAGACTATGTGTGTGTGTATATGTTAGTGTTTGTATGGGTGTATGTGTAATATGTGCAAAAGTGTAATATGTGTATAGTTAAGTGCACCTCTCTCCAAACTCCAAAAACTCCTTCTACCTCAAGTGTACGCACCTTTCTCTCTCTTTCTCTCGATCGCTAGCCTCCACTCCTGAGTCCTGTGCCCTAGCTCGCTAAAACTCGAAACACAGACAGGGTGTGACCGTTATTTTGGGGGATATATAGGTGTATTTGAACATTTTTGCTACTTTGGGGCCTTGGGATTGGCTGTAGGTTTGAATTTTGTTTGTGCATCTATCAGGGTTGCTAGACAACGGCAGCCGTAATGTTACATTTTGTCTTAAGCTGTGTTTTAATGGGTGTTTAGGACGCACGGTGATGCGAAAACAGGTGCGACTTAGGTTTTTGTGTTATGTGTTTTTGTTGTGCCTATGCTCATTAACTATTCTCGTACACTTACTTTTAAATCCGCCGTAAATCATGTGTTATTTGCGGCCGATGTGCCTTTTTTTAAGTGGCTGGCTTAACGCGAACCTTTAAATGTACACCTTAGTCTCTAAAACCAGTGATCCTTGTAGTGCATACCGAAGGACAAGTCCAATATGCCTGCCTGACAGCATGCACAGGAAAATGGTATGCCCCTACTCCATGTTCTAACATCTTGTTTAGTCCATATCTGTAAAGAATATCGAGTAGAGAAAACACCCACAGACTGCCCCATTGTCCTTACGTTGGTGAAAGTGCCATTAAAGGGATAGTAGTACTTAAAGTGTAAAAAGAAAAAAAAATATGTTGTAGGGTTTATCCCTCTGAGTAAAACAAGGGTACTCCCACTGCTGAAAGGTGTTTTACTCAAACATTATTACAGCTCAAAGTTGAATTTTTTTAGGTGCATTATCAAAGTGGTCTGAAATTGTACAGTGGCGCTGTTGCTACACCATCATATGGAGATTTATGGTCTATGGACCAGAGCTACAATATATATATATTTTTTTACATGTTAAGTATTACTATCCCTTTAAATGGTAGAATTCTGGGGTATGCAGCTTAGTAAATTGGCAGTAGGCAGGTGCAGGGACTGAAACTTGATTTCAGCATCTAATTTAGAGCAGAACCGCCATTGTATATTCACCCCCAATGTATCATTTACCAAAATATAAGCAACATTTACAAAAATACTGAAGTGAAATTTTCCAAAAGAAAAACAGGATTTGATGTTTTTATTCACTCCCACAAATGTTCCTGTAAAGCATCTTTAAAAAAAAAAAAAAAAAAAAAATGGGCGTCAACAAAATAATTTTCCCTAGATTATCCTTGTTTTCACTTTTAGCCAAGACAAAGTGTCAAATCATTTTAATAAAGTGTGTGATTAAGAATATGTGCCAAGCAGCAAGTTTAGTAATTCTTGCACACATTTTAAGGACTTTACCATTTGAATTCAAGAAGGGTGGGCAGCTCATTACATTACTAATCTGGCAGCCAGAATGATCTATTTTACAGTATAGGTTTGTGAACAATTACAGCAGCTCCATCATTCCGAGGTGTACTGCACACCCTTCTCTCAATGCATTTTTGATAATTTGGATAAATAAACAATTAACTAATTACTGTTTATACGTATTATAATCAGGCTGTGGTTACAATATTACATTTTATACTTTTCAGTTCTGTGGTAGGAATTAATTCTGCGCTTTCAAGCCAGTTTGTTTTTATACTGTTCTGTAGGTAAGTGCACCACCTAGAGGTGAACTGTAGTAAAAGCGTTAAATGAAAGCAATGACCACTAATCGGCTGTAATACTAAGTAGAACAGGAATAATTTTGGAGCCCCAGCTACAATATAGAGAACAAAAAAAATCAGTTTAATTCAAAGAAGGATTTTAACCCCTGAATGTCAGATGGATGAATGCGTTGGAGATGTTAAAAGCTTCAGTTAACCCTTTGAGTGCCAGAGTGGTACGGAACACATTGCAAACCAATGTATTCCTTACCACTCTGGCGCTCAAAGTGTTAAATGAACAGGAATTTTGGGGATTTTATATTTGGCCCCAGTTCTGCTTAGTATATCGGTCTCGTTTAATAGATTAATCCTTTAAGGCCCAGGGGTTTTGGGCACTGGAGGCCATTTTATTTTCAGAGCCGGCACAGGTGAACGATCACATGTACCGGCTCGCTGAGAGACAGGGGCTGAATCTGACTGCAGTAAGCCTCCTGGTATGATCCCAGGGCACCCTCAGATCAGTTTCAGCCTCCCTGTTTGATCACAGGGCACCCTCTGATCAGTTTCAGCCTCCTTGTATGATCGCAGGGCACCCTCTGATCAGTTTCAGCCTCCTTGTATGATCGCAGGGCACCCTCAGATCAGTTTCAGCCTCCTTGTATGATCACAGGGCACCCTCAGATCAGTTTCAGCCTCCTGGTATGATCCCAGGGCACCCTCAAATCAGTTTCAGCCTCCTTGTATGATCCCAGTGCACCCTCAAATCAGTTTCAGCCTCCTTGTATGATCGCAGGGCACCCTCAAGTCAGTGTCAGCCTCCTGGCATGATCACAGGGCACCCTCAGGTCAGTTTCAGCCTCCTGTCATGATCACAGGGCACCTTCAAATTAGTTTCAGCCTCCTGGCATGATCACAGGGCATCCTCAAGTCAGTGTCAGCCTCCTGGCATGATCACAGGGCATCCTCAAGTCAGTGTCAGCCTCCTGTAAAGCTGTCAGCATTAGATCTGTGTCGGTCGACACTGTGGCGCTTGAGAAGTGCCGGGATCTCGTTACTTACACAGAATCCCTTCATTGGAATGGTCTAAAACGTGTGTCTGAACACTAGGCACACGTTTTAGACCATTACAGTGAAGGAATTCCGTGTAAGTAACGAGATCCCGGCACTTCTCAAGCACCAGCGTGTCGACCGACACGGATCTCCTGCTAACAGCTTTACAGCCATCAGTAGGAGAAATCAAACTTTAAACGCCTGTATCTCTTAAACCATAGCGGTTTGAGAGATGCATTTTTTTGCATTTAGATCAGCTTTTTAAGCTCTTCTAAATGCAAAAAAGTTTTTTTCAGGCATTACTAACACTTTAATTTGCTGCAAATAGTGGAAATTCCATCACTTATCTACACTGTAACATCAATGCTCTGCATTAATCCTCTTTACTGTGTTTCTTGGTGAGGTGAGAGGGAATAGGAATGCCACAAACTAGATCAGGCACACTAAGCATGTGTGACAGAGTAGAATATCTTACTGTATCTTGACTTATGCAGTATGATCCACTGACACGTTCATGTTGAAAGAAAAGACTGATTTACTAAGAAGAACAATGCTTAAGTAAACAAATATACATTGATTTAAACTGGTCTCTTAAAAGAATTTTAAAGCCTAACACTAAACTATATTAAAGGGATAGTAATACTTAAAATGTAAAAAAAAATATGTTGTAGGGTTTATCCCCCTGAGTAAAACAAGGGTACTCCCACTGCTAAAAGGTGTTTTATTCAAAAGTTATTACAGCTCAAAGTTGATTTTTTTTTGGGTGCAATATCACAGTGGCCTGAAATTGTACAGTGGTGCTATTGCTAAACCATCCTATAGAGAGTTATGGTCCTGGCACTCAAAGGGTTAACATCACCCAGACCTTGGCCCGTGTACACGGGCTTTTACATTAGTTATAAATACATGGCTGCACTTTCCTGGCATTCCATTTTTGCAGCTGCTCTTTGTACATACGCACGATTGGTCGAGCAGCTAAGACCACTGTATTATGACTAGAAACCAGGGCATTTATGATTAAGTTCCTGTCACTGACCTGCCTGGAAGAAGATGCCAGGTTTCACAAGGCATAGTACTGTACTGTGGGAGCGAATTCTGTCAACAATGTTTTTTAAATAAAATCTTTTCTTGTTTGTAGAATATTTTTTTTTTAACTCTGGATGTTGTCCTTAGATGAATGACCCGTTTATAATCATTTAAAAGGAGACTTCCTTTTAATAACTCTCCACGTGCCTTACTATGATCAGAAAATCCTAATGACCTCTATGAAGTTTTACAGTTGTACCTTTTGGTCCAGAGGTGACCGATTTAATCAGTTCTGGATGTCAAGTCCTTGGAGGTGGATACACTAGTTTCTGGCCTTTATTGTACCACCCCATACCCCTTGGGTCAGTTGACTTGCTTGATTAAGGAATAAAACCCATAATCCCTGTTTGATATCCAAACATAGTTTATTGGATACATTTTTATTTATTTTATTTTTGTATTACAGTGCTCCCATATTCTTTTCAGGAAAAGTAACTGTATTAATGAAACCCAGACAGTGACACATTACTCAGAACTGACTAGTACTCCTGAGGCAGTTCTGGTTCAAGTCAGTGGGTTTATTCAGCTGACCACAATGCAGTCTCATAGCAGTGTATTATATTACTGTCTTTTTAGCTTGTACTAGTAAACACAGCTTTGATAAGGCAGGAAGTGCATGTTTAACCCTGTAACTGGGAGTATTCTAAATGAACGGATACTGAGATCTTTGAGATATTAACCCCCAAAGCTTCCAATAACAGATTCTAGGCAATATGTCCCTGCTTGCTCTGACCCATAAGGGTGGTAATTGCCGTACTCTTCAAGGAAACCATAAATTTAGTCCTTGGGACTCCCCAATAGTGTAGGTTTTCAGAATATCCCTACCTAATCAGGTGGGTAATTAGTGGGTAACAAATCTCCAGAAAATCACAACACACACTTCTCCTTGTCCCTGATGAAAGTCATCTGATGAAAGTCCCAGAGAGGACTGAAACATCGGATGCTCTCCAATAGTATGCATTTTAACTTTACAATAAAGTAAGTTTTAACTATAGGGAGCTCGGCTTATTTTCTAAATGTAATTAGTGGGTAAGATATTGTGTATCTGTAGGGATAGCTGTAAAAAATGGCCTTTTGGTGTTCTCCGAGGAATGGATATGAGAATATTTTGGTTACGACTTAACAATATTATTTCTTGCAAGCAGTCAAGACAAACAGGACCTCTCCCTCTGTGTTTCTGGTAGAAATGGCTCTAATTTAGAGACTAAAGATCATACATCAGGAAGCAACTGGACTCTTTAACCCTGAGAATATGTTCCTTCATCCTGAGACCCTGAGAAATGGGTCACTCCCTGTGTTCATGGTACTCCAATGAATTGGGCTCATTGGGGTTGTTTTTTTTTTTTTTTTTAATGTAAAACTGACTACAGCATTAAAGGGTCTCAAAGTGACTGTACCGATGGGAAATTGTAGGACAAAGAGACAGAAAGATTTGTGAGTATAAATTGATAATAAAGTCTAATACTCTGAGCTGTGGGCTCAATGATACCATGCAGACATTTAATCAGATCTGGTATCCCTGGAAGAAAGGTGTGACCATATAGCCTACAGAGGTGGGAGCAGGGTGGCCGACCAGAGGGAGCCAGGGGATGCTGAGGGGGCGTGGCCCTCTGACTGGGGTACAGGTACCTTTTGTCGCCTGCATTTCCATTGTACTTTTTGAGCCTCACTCCTTTTCATTTCCTTCCCATCCCCCCTCCCTTTTTAATTCTCTCTCTCCCCTGCTGTCCCGTATAGGCGAGGTAGGCGCTGGCCTAGGGCATACATCTACAGGGGGCGTGGTCAGAGCAGAGCCGCATTCACTTGGTATTGTATACAGAGACATCTTTGGCTGGCAGTGTTAAGGCTTTGCTAGATAACAGCAGCCTTCCGTGCCAGATGCTTCCCCCCGCATCTCATGCACAGCCCAGAAGCCTCTATATAAGCACACTGCTCTGCTTTCCTGGTGCCAGACACTACCCAGCCTCCCTGGGTGCTCCGTTTAACATACTGCAACAGCCATGTTTTGGGAACACTAAGCTGCAATAGGACGGACTCTCTCCTCTGTGGTATGTGCCAGCAGCACATTCTGTACAGCACCCCCTGGTGGCCAGTAAAAAGACAACCGCATTTAACCCATAGTTAACCTGCCTGCACCACTTCTCAGACCAAGAACGAATCCACTTGGTGTTGGGACAATGGAGAACAAGCACGTTGCCTCTGTGGGTGACATGTTTAACTCTTTGAGTGCCAGAGAGTTAAACAGGAACTGTAACCCAAGAATAAGTGGCTCGTAATGCTTAACCAGGTCTCTGGTCCTTTACGAGTTAATAAATCAGAAGACTTACTTAGGTGTCTTTCAGACTGAAGTCGGTTGTTTCTGTTTGTTTGCAATTGATCTCTTTTTTTTCTTTTTTTTTTTTTTTTTAGTCTCCAGCTTGTTCAATCTGTTTCAGCCTGAAAACAACTAAAGTCCCCTATTGTGCATAGTACATTATACTTTGTACTTTGTACAAGTCTGTAGAAGCCTGTTGTTTACTGTGAGGGGGGGTTACCTAGAGGAAAACTTCAACAGAGATCAATGTTGGAAATTCCAGATGTACTGTAAAAAATACATAGCTAGATACCCTTCTACTGTATATAGGATACCTACCCAGGGAAATCAATGTGTTAAACACAATTAGAATGACTTATTCTTAGGGGAAACTTCCCTCCTGTTTTTCAAAGGGTTAAAGTCAAATATGGATCAATTCTGGGGTTATAGGGAACAAATGAAAGTTCCCATTGATTTAAATTCAGCTTTTAATATCTAACACTCAAAGGGTAAAAAAACCCTCACTGAAATGAATGCCTTGTGTGTGTGTGTTTATGATTATGTATGTACAGCGTCTGTGTAAGGGTGTGTATAATGTACATGTGTGTGTGTGTGTGTGTGTGTAAGGGTGTGCATATTGTATTATATATACATATTATGTATGTACAATGTCTGTTTAAGGGTGTGTATAATGTAAGTGTGTGAGGGTGTGTATAATGTAAGGGTGTGTGTAATGGTGTGTACACCATGTGTTTGTGTATAATGTACGTGTGTGTGTGTGTGTGTGTGTATATAGAGATAAACACACACACACTGATCCACATAAAGACAAGCATACACCTTGACACACTTATACACATATAGAGAACACACACACACACACTTACACACTGATACCCCTACAGAGACTGACATACTTATACACATATAGGGAACACACACTGACACATTTATACACATGTAGAGAACACACACTGATACACATATAGAGAAGCACACACACACTTACACACTGATACCCCTACAGAGACGCACACACACTGACACACTTATACACATATAGGGTACACGCACTGACACACTCCTACACATATAAGGAACACATGCAATGACACACTGATACACATATCACACACTTTGACATACTTATACACATATAAGGAACACACACATTGACACTTTTACACATATAGGGAACACACACACATTGACACTTATGCACATATAGGAAGCACACACATTAACACACTTATGTACATATAGTAAACACCTACATTAACACACGTACACATATAGGGAACACACACATTGACACATGCACATATAGAGAACAAACACACACATTGACACTTATACATGTATAGGGAACACACACATTGACACTTATACACATACAGGTGTGGGGCATAAAGGGGTGGGACACAAGGGACAGAGTCAATGGGAGGCAAAATGAGGTTTTGCCTAGGGTGGCAAAAATCCTTGCACCAGCCCTGCCCGTATACTTCTTGATTTATCAAGTTTTCAACTGTTAAGTTATTGCTTTTACTGTTAAACCTTTTTGTATTCTTGTTATGAACCATGTTTGGTATACTTGCTCATGTGCAGTATCATCTTGTAAAACTTACCATAACTGTATATTGTCTCATGTTCTTACCAGTGGATCATACCACATACACATGAGTTCTAAAAAAAAAAAAAATATACAATGCAATACAAATGTAATCATTGCAATCCATTTAATCATTTAATCTACTTCATATCAATAACAATAACATTTTCAATCTAGACTCCCTTGAGAGGTTTTTGTAAATTATTTTGGGTGCCTTAATTAGTTTGGAAATACCCAAAGAGAACACTAGGTGGCTTTCTCTTGGGAAGTATAACCAATCACAAAATAATTCTGTTTAATTCCATTTGCTAGCCATGACTACCTTACTAAACCCTTTGAGTGCCAGGGGGGTATACAACTCATTGCTTTGCAATGCATTGCATACCCCTCTGGACACAAAGGGTTATTCATAACCAAGTAGGAAATTCATCTCTATGAGGTCATAGCAAAAAGAAAGATGATTGAGTATCGCCTATATGCAACTTGATCAATGTAATATCTCTTAATAACCCCTTGCCTAACTATGTACAGAAGATCTTAATGGCCCCTATGTCTCTGTACCTTTGTTCAAGAGATAACCTCTACAATCAGTCCTAGATGTAGGTGGACACGACGGTTGCTAGTAGTTTTCTCAAACCGAAGCAGACAGAGTGCACAAAGCCTACTTAACTTTTTATAGACCAGGGAGTGTGCAGTGCATTGCAGAGGAATGTGTTGCATACCCCTTTGATCCTTAAGGGGTTAGAATTATGATGTGCAGTGGGTAGAGTTTGTATTTGGGGTCCTGCTAGCAACTGTCATGTCCACCTCCATGGACATGACATCCAGAACTGATGTTCTCTCTCAAACGAAGGCATACAGGAAAATTCATAGGGGCCATTAGGAATTTCTGTCCATAGTACGGTATGTAATGGGTTATTAGTAGGGTACATTACTTCTCATTTAATCTCTGGTCATTAATCAAGTTGTATGTAGGTGATGCACTCAATTATCTTTATTTTTACTATGACCTCATGGAGATGAATTTTCTACATGCTTATTGGACATTAAGTAAGTCAGTCATGGTTTGCAAACCCCATTAAAACTGATTTATTTTGTGATTGGCTATACTTCCCAAGACAAAGCCACTGAGTGTTCTGATGTTTTGATTGGATATTTCCATAAAACTTAATGGTGCAAACAAGCTAATGAGCCAAACCTCAATTCTGTACTTAAAAATGTGCAAGAATTCATCTCTCGTCTTATTCATAAAATTCTAACTTCCCAGCAAACGATGAAGGAAAATCTCAACTGTGGCATAAATATTGCACTTTCACTAATGCAAGGAAGAAAGTTACAGCACATAGTAAATTAGACAGAATAAATATTTGTGTAACCATGAACTGAAAGAGTGAAAAAAAAAAAAGTTACAGTATGGGATTATATGAGATTTTACATGAAACAGCTTGTTAAGAGCACCATTTTTGTCACAGCTGAAGGGAAAACAGTTCATATTTACTGTTTTAGGTTCATGAAAAAATACTATACATTGTCTAATACTGAGCAGTAAAAAATTCTATGTTGAGGCTGAAGTACGGAGATGAACTGGAGCTATTTCCAGGCAAGCAAATTGCACCATAGGGGACAAATAAACATTTCCTAAATTCCTACTGATTTGAACAGGGTTTTTAACCCTTTTTAATGCTTTTGGAATCCAATAGAAAAAAAAGACTAATTTAGAAAGTTAAAGAGGGAAAATTATGGAGAAAATCAGCTGGAGCATGATGGGTAAAGACAAAATCTCATTGATTTGAAGTGGGGCTTTTCTTCTGTTTTTGTTTAATAAAACTTTTTATTGACGTTTGCAGAGTATAGCAAAACCGTACAATCCTGTAGTACTTCCAAAATATTACAGAAGACCACCAATATGCCAGCATGTGCCATCAATAGTATAAACACTCCAGGAACATCCTTAACCCCTTAAGGACCAATGACGTGCCATGACCATCACGGATGTCCTGCACTTAAGGACCAGGGATGGTCCTGGCACATCATGGAATTCAGGCGTCCCCACGAGGGTGCACGCAGCTCAGGGGCTCCTGAATCCAGTGGGAAAAAAATGCCCTTTGGTCCTTAACTGTCGGTCCTTAAGGGGTTAATAGAACTGCCGAGGTGCCTCTGTGACACCCTGTGCAATGTGTCCATTATCATTGAACTAGGCAGGTTAGTGATGAAAGGAATCCATACTCGTATTTGGCTAGACTAGAGTGCCCAGGAAAGACTACATCCTAAAAACAGTTGGTGGAAATAGGTATAAATTTTTGTTGTGCTATTTGCTATGTGCGGCATCCCCTGCACCCACTCGCATCACAGAGGTGCGACGACTGACCCCCCCCCCCTCTAGGGGAGAGGCCCACAGACACCCCCACCAGAGGCCAAAGCAAGATAATTGAATTCAGACTAACAACCTCAAAATGGTCCACGCTGAAAAAAACTACCAAGCAGTGCTCTAATATAAGAACTTGCTAAGGAACAAAACAAAATAAGAAAACAGGGACAGTAAAGCGTAAACCTGGAACCCAGTTTCTCCAAACCCACCTCTGCCTCATCTCCTCCAACCCAGCATATCCAAACAATTAGTTTGAGGCACCATGCACCCTGGGTAACTAAGATGTTCATACTTGTTGTTCTGAAGCTTCAGCCCTTAACACATTAGAAGCCATCCAAGATGTGTAGCTGAAACTGATGCAGAATTGAATTTCGGTAATGTTTTCATAAAGGGTTCTCACACTAAAATAAATTTATCCCACTGTATCTCGTTGTTCAAAGTGACCAATAGCCAAAAACATCAGTAAAATGAACTGTCCTGTCTATCCATTGTTTAAGGCTAGGAGAGGTGGCAGTGTCCAGTTGGTCAAGTGAAATTGAGATCAATATATCAATATTCTTAACATTGGTGAGGATCTTTGACCAATAGACATGTATTAGGAGATAGTCCCACTGAATGAGCATGATGTCAGCCTGTGGCTTCCCACATTTGGGGTGCTGGGAAGACGAGGCAATCCCTATTCTGTAAGCCGTGACAGGAGGTATATGCCCTATGGAATACCCTGAAAGTATGAAGGCCAGGGTGCATTTCAGTCTCCTGCTAAAAAAGGATAAATGAGTCGATCAGTTGACCCACTGTCTCTATGCCCCTATTTTCCCACTGACGAAACCAGGCACACAGGTTTTGGAGAGATCATTCATGTACTATACATCTTGGAACTGCATTTTGAGCTTGATGCTGTCTATTTGTCTGACGTGTGGCATCTCATTGGCTGATGCTTCCTATCAGTCAGATTACTGTTGGCCAGCCAGAGGCTGTCTGTCTCAATGTAACACAGGGAATGTCTATAATGCAGTGCAATAGGGCAAATTTAATTTGACTGGTACAGGACCTTAGTAAGAGGTGCTCTACCAGTCCAACCTGTGCAGATGGAGTCTGTGATTGTGTATATACTGTCAGGTTGTGATTTTGCATAATTTATGGTGTTGTATTGGCTGGCTCCTAAGTTTAGGAGCTGACTTCTCTATTTATACCCAGCGTTGCCAAGATCTTTATTTGCTTTGCAAATTTACTATCTAATTACATTTTGATGTGCTGGGAATCCTAGGCTGTCAGATGTCGGAGCTTTTTTAGGTTTCTGTTTACTGTATATAAAAAGATGTTTTATTATGCTTTGCTTAATCTGTGGTTTTGTTTTACAGTAGTATTTATCAGATGCAGTGTGTTCCATTTCATACATTTAACACAACCAGATCTAGTTTGTGCCAGTAAAAAATTATATGGCCAGGCATGGCATTTTGATGCATTCCCACATAAAATATGTGACTACATAGTAACTGCTTCTTAAAACCATTCATCTGTATCACAAGAACATTAGTAAAAAACTAAAAGCCTACAAAACTGAAAAAAAGCTGGGAAAGCGGTTGGCTGCTCGCTCTGCCTTTTCCCTTTTTTATAGTTAGAGGTAAAGTGGTACCTTGTGTCTGACTGCATTCAAGTATACAAGACCCATAAAAAATAAGTGTACATGACTTCAGCTTGGCGACATATGCTTTCCTTCAGTGACCAAATTATTAAAATATTTTGCAGCTTAAAGGGCTATACCATTCCCATAGTGCCACATGGTCAGATCTGTTCTGTATTGTGCATGAAAAAGCAGAACAGACCCCTGATTCTCCCTTGTTTGTCCAGAGGGAAGACACTGAAATGCAAGATTGATAGTTCAGTTTCCTGTCCTGTGCGATGCAGGTCCTTATAGGTCCTCTCTAATCTGGCTTGAAAGTCTGACATAGAGTTCTTGTAGAGGGTGAATGTGCATCCCAGAAGTTTGTAGCTGAAGCAAACATAATTCTAGGTTGCTTTCTAGCAGACAGGGGTGTAACGTCATGCCTGTCTTCCATAGTGCTCATAAGATGGTGGCATCAAGGGTCCAGTGAATGCAATGTATATCTCCCGACCTGACATGTAATTCTGTGGGATCTTGTGTACTATCCCTACCAATGTGAGAATGGCATTGTAGCGCATGCTCAGCATCTTTTCACGTATTTCTACCTTTAAAGATATTTTGATTGCTTCTGTTTGTACTTAGTTGTTTAGCCAGTTTGAGTCTCTATGTTCCTGTTTTATTCCTTTTCACTTTTGATATCTTTCTGTTCTTTTACATTACCTGCTTCCTCCTATAATTGATCTTGGCCTGGTTCTGGACTCTGTCCTTGTTTGTTACTTTCACTAACCTCCACTTGAAACCACATAAACTCTTCATGTCCTGGCCTGGCTTGTCTGAGTTTGCACTGTCTGGCCCCTCACTTTGATTTACAAGTTGTCTTGACCAGTAGCTGCACAAAGTGGGGAGCTCAGCTCCTGGTACGGAGCTGTTACTACTTCAATTCCTGTTCATCTATGCCAACAGACACCAGGGGGAAGATTCAGTAAGCGGTGATAAAGTGGTGATATAGAGGTGATAAAGTGGAGATGACTTCTCCGGTTTATCACTTCTCCAATTCCTATGTTATTCTATGGAGGTAAGATTTCTTCAGCTTTGGATATCTTCGTGAATGGGCTCTATAGAATAACATAGGAACTGGAGAAGTGATAAACTGGAGAAATCATCTCCACTTTATAACCCCTTTATCACTGCATAGTGAATCTTCCCCCAGATCTGCATAGTGATGCATAGATGTAACAGGGGGTCAGATTTGTCTCCTGCCCACCCAAGTAGCTGATACACCATGCAACCCTGGCTTTTTACTAGGTCTGTTCACACAGGAGCAGATTTAGTCAATGGCAATAATTGCCCTTCTAGGGAGTGTTAAAGATATTGTATTAGACTTCTCCACACAGGATTTGATGTATTGACATTGTTTGTTTTGTTTTTTTTTGTCCAGAAATTTTTCATTTATGATTTTGCTTTTGAAAGTTTTCCCTTAGGGTGTTTCAATATGAAAGGGCACTGACTTGATACCAGCATCATTTTATTCTCTAGATGTAGTTGCTGATGTGTGCATTATTGAGGTGCATTGGTATCTAGTGTGTGTGCTCCCTTCGTTGTCTGATTTTGCTTCTATTTTGAGCTGTATTCCCATTGGAGACGTGAACAGGTTCAGGTTTCCTACTTTTTAATGATCTTCTCCTCCATGGCCCCTGAGATCTTGTATCTTTTGTAGGGAAAGTGGATATGTTTTCTTAATGTATTTGCCCTTTCACACGGACAACTGAATTCTAACAACTGAAAGTATGAAACTGTTGTGGATGTACTTTATGGGATTGTTCACACTGTTAAAAAAAAAAACACAGCACTTTGCTAGGTAATATAGCTTTGTTTGCAACTTTTGGTGTAACAATGTGTCATCCCAACTTCTTGATTGTATTGATTTCAATTATATATACATATATGTCATGTTAACGTGACTACTGTGCTGTGTTGAAGCTAAAGAAAGCATTATGGGTGGGAAAGCAGTGAATCATAGAAAAAACACAATCGCTTGTGAATGTCATAAAAATTACATATACTTTTATGCCATTTCAGAGCATCAAGCAAATCACCTGTGAGAACTTAGCCTAATTCTGGCTGAATAATCAGTCTAAAAAATGTGGCGTTATCACGTTAATTTAAGCTTCCTAATTTGTAAAAGTAGATGCAACTGACCAATAAAACCTGCTACCCGAAAAGATGAGCAGTTGCACAGTTTAGAGATATTGATACTTTTTGTTTCTGAAAATTGAAAGTCCTTCTATTCAGCACCATATGCTAATGAAGCTCTGCATTGCACTGAAAGCTTAATTATCAGTCAGGGGCTCAGTCTTAAAGGCGTGACCACCCCTGCGTTATTATATCTAAGGGAAATGGCATTGTTCAACATGCTTTGCTTGGGAAGTATTACGTATAGATTTCAAAAGATTGTAAATACAATCATCACAAAGACTGTGACTGACACTGTACTTTTTGTTTTTTTCTTTTTTACTCCATTGATGCTAGAGAGGTCTCCACCATATTTCTATAAGATGTCTCGAACATAAAATAGGTTAAAGGTTCATAAGCCTAATTTGAAACACACTTGACTCTATATGATGCAGTGAGTTATAGTCCCCCCATGGAAATCAGCAGTTCTGTGTATTCTGTGCAACAGGTGCACTTTAAATCTTTATTAATACTTTTTATGTGTTTAGCAAGAGTTATATGATTAAAATGTGATAGAACTGGGAACAGCTTGACTTTTACATACCTTCCTGGCAGAGAATGGACTTTGAGACTTATTTCATCATCACTTTATCAACGTCCTAATTTACACCCTCTCTGTCATCTGGATTATTATGAATCTGCACTGTTCTACACTTTAATTTCCTGTCTTACTGGCCAGAAGTGCTTCCAGGGCTACTGTTTATGCCTTTCTACTAGAGGAACAATTGCTGGGCTAGGAAAATATGTAAAGATATCTTGATTGTTAATTAAGTTAAAAATATAACAGTCTTCTACTTTCATGGTTCTGGGCCATATCAATGCAATTAGTCTTTATCAGCAGATCTGATGCAGGAAAGATTATTTAAAAGGCGTGGTGAGGCAGTGGGAGGTATCATAAAAAGTGTGGGGAGGCTCCTCAGGGATAGTATCATGAAGTAAGGGCTTATGGCTCAGGTGGTATTCTTCTTTTGTATACAATGTCTAATTAGACACAATAATAACATAATGAGCTGTTTCTTTGTTTTCTCTAAATAGTACACTTGTAATTTTCAGAAACTAACAAACTCTATGTATATATGTATGTCTTTGCCCCCATCCTAGGGCTTGATTCTCTTAGGTCCAGTGAGAAAAATAAATGGTTGATAACAAATGGGAGTTGGTATCGTGTTAGCCATAGAAATACAGGATACAAATATAGTCAAGGTGATGCCTTTATTGGCTATCTAATCAGATTTAGGATGCATGCTTTCAAGACCTCTTAGGTCTCTTTCTGAAAAAAGATATCAACTTGAAAAATAAATGGTGGCAGTAGTTTTCTAAGCACATTTCAGGGGCCCTAGTGCACCACCACAGTGAAGTGTATCAAGTTCTCATTCAGTTAAAGGGTTTGTGCTAGGGCAAAATTACTTGATATAGACTAAAGAAGGAAAGGCCCACATACAGCACCAGACCCATCTTCAGTTTGTGAGAAGGCGCAGCATATAAAGGGATTGAGCTACTATGGTGGATTAACACAAAACAAAAATTGGGGTTAAAACCTAACTTTTATTAATAAGAATTAAAAGAAGAAAACAGGTGATTATAAAAACAACTTTTGCTGTTCATTCTTATTTACTGGTAATTATTGCCTACAGTGCATCTATCATTGCCCATGATGCTATTAAACACCAGCTTAGTGAGTTCAATATACGTTTGTGCAAAAATACATTTTACAAGTATTGGTGGAGATAAGGATAATTCCTACTCGGTTCACATGCCGTGATTTTTACATCACACAAATCTATATACTCATATTGCAGGGTCCGCAAATGTTTTCTCAGAGGTACTATATGTCCAGCAGTAAAATAAACCATATTACAACTTCAAAGCTAATCAGGTTAATGGTAAAAGCAAGGTATTGTACCAGACACTAATATCTATCCACCGCAGTGTGTAGTTACTTAAAGTGTTAGTAATGTCTAAAAAAAACTTTTTTTGCATTTAGAAGAGCTTAAAAAGCTGATCTAAATACAAAAAAATGTATCTCTCAAACCGCTATGGTTTAAGAGATACGAGCGTTTAAAGTCTGATTTCTCCTACTGACAGCTGTAAAGCTGTCAGCAGGAGATCTGTGTCGGTCAACACGGAGGCGCTTGAGAAGTGCCGAGATCTCGTTACTTACACGGAATCCCTTCATTGGAATGGTCTAAAACGTGTGCCTAGTGTTCTCCAAAAGGGACTGACAGCGCAGGCGCACGGACGTCACTGTGATGAGATGTCCGTGCTTCCTGCTCCTGTGACCGTCAGAAAAAGGCAAAAATCTTTTGAACCGGGTAATATTTCTGGTGACTAGCGCTACTATGCAGCTACTCACCAGATGAAGACTGATTTAAGGTAAAGTTATTGCGGGGTGGTAGTTCCCTTTAATATGGGTTTCAATAGAAAGGATGGTAATCTCCCACAAGAGCTCAGTGAAATGCTGACATCAACCAGTCCCTGAGGTCACAGAGATCTGCAGGAGGGATAGGAAGAGTATTCGAGTCTTGAGCTATAGGAATTATGTTCCCATAGCTTACAGATAAAGTTTTACAGATAAAGGCTTCCCAGACTCTTTACAGTACGTTTTGGCAAGCTTCTTGTGTTGCTATGACATGAAGAAAGTCTTTGTTCTCAGTTTTTCATTCTGGTGATATGAGATGATTATTATTATATATTTATATAGCGTCAACTTATACCGCAGCGCTTCAACTTTCTTTTAGTAAGTTCGTTTTTTTGCTTGTTAGTGGGTGGTTTAAAGGAAAAAGGCACAGAAAGAAGAGGAAACTTAGGTGACTATGAAGATATTTAAATAATGATGAAAATATTAAGGTTTGTGAGTCTACTTAAGTGTGTCATGGTTAGGCTCCCCAGTGCTGCATTTATTAAGAAATTATTTGTTTCAATGAGATGGCACTGCCTCTTAGGATATCTTCTTGATCATAAATACATTCATCAATGACTCTGACATTTTGACTGTCTCATCTGTCAGGCACATCTACCTAACTGGTTCCTGTTGTGGAAATTGAGACCTGATTGTTGTGCACTTTCCCAGCCCATGCACGTGTCTTGTTCCCAAAAAACCTGTTATTGTCAGGCCGTATGTCTGCTTATCAGATACCACTGTAGTAAAGAAATGAAATGGATAATGAAAAAAAATAAACATTTCTTGTGAAATCTGTACAGGCAAGCAACATATGTTTCTGCTTAGCTGGTAGCTATAAAATCAAATGGCAGTAATGAAATGTGTGGGGGAATCCGCCTTGCCCCATACTTCGTGATATTCACTTTTTTTTTTTTTTTCAGCGTGCAAAAAGTGCCTGTGTAGAAGGGAAAAGGGACTGTTTCTCCTGTGTTTTCTTTTAAATTTTTGTAATTCACTTCAGTATGGTATCAGTGTTAACTTTTACCGAGTCAGTTTTTTAAGGGCGATTCTGTTGCCGTGACAAACTCATTCATGTAACAGTTCCTTCTGCATCATCCTTTATGGAATTCTCTGATACAAAATTGAGTAGTGCCTTAACCCTTTGCATGCCAGAGGGGTATGCAGTACATTGCATAGCAATGCGCTGCATACCCCACTGACATTGAAAGGGTTAAACAGAACCTCTTATTGGTATATGCTTCTCTGACTCTGCTTCCATATCCTCAATCCTGTGATATTTCTTAGGGGGTTAAAAAATGTAGAACTTTAAATGCACTGGATTTCTCTGAGTAAAAGGATAACAATACTTATTTTGAAAATCTATTTCTTTTAGAAGGATTATCCTGGTGAGTAAAATACTTGTTAATCTCACTGCATCACTCAATATGATGTCAATATGATGTATCACCTAAAAAAATTTTGCCCGTAGGTTTTGTTAGTGAGGTATTATTAGGGAAGTTTGTTTTTTTTAATGTAAATCGTTTTACAGATATTTAATCTTTACGTCAGATGGAGCTGTGCCGAAGAATAAGCATACTGCATTATGCTGACCGGCACAGCTCTTCTGCATGTCCTATTTCTCCTCCCACCTCCCTCCCAGCTGCCCCAGGGAGTGCGTTCACACTTCCCTTAGGTGTTCTGTCAATGTCTGCTATAGCAAGCTCCGGTAAGCATTATACTGAGGTTGCAACCTCAGTATAATGCTAATTGGAGCTTGCTGTAATGCTAGAAGCTGTTCGCAGCACACCGAAGGGAAGCATGAACGCGCTCCCTGGGGCAGCTGGGAGGAGAAATAAGATGTGCAGAAGAGCTGTGCTGTGCACATAATGCAGAAATTCACAGCACAGAAAATTAAACTGCAAAAGGATTTACATTAAAAAAAAAACACAAAAAAAACAAAAACAAAAAAAACAGCTTCCCTAATAATACTTTACTAACAAAACCTATGGGCACATTTTTTTTTTTAGGTGATACATCCCCTTTAATGAATGTGATGAAAATAGAAAACTTACATTTTTGTGAGGTGATCAGTGCAGTGTTTTTCTAAGACTTTTACATGTATGGCTATTGCTGTCTACTGAAAGATCTTATCAGTGATGCAAGTGAGAAAGGGAAAACTGGGCATGTGGGAAGACTGGTGTTTGTTGTTGAGCAGATTGTTTTCTCTGTTAGAAGAAGCTGTTACACAATGTTCCAGTAGATGGCCCCATAATGGTGCATTTCTGTGGCTGCTAGCAGTAAATGCAAATGGATTTATCTGTAATGCATGGTACTCTTGGTAGGGTAGTTAAAATGTCCAGTTTATTTATATATATTTTTATTTAGGTTGTTTGCTTAGCAAGGAAATGTTTTCAGAACTAATTCGTAGTTGCAGACTTGGTTATCCAGGGTTCATGTTATGTGTCCATGCAGTTACAGTACACCTGTCCACTTGGTGTATGTAAATAGCTCTGAATTTGGTAAGTATGTTTACCCGTCTTTAGGAGCCAAGGATTCAGATGTTAAATATGCAGTTTTATTCTGCATCAAAGCAATTTACCATATGTAAACATGGCATGTGATTTTACTTTTTCACTTATTAGAACAGATTACATGGCAGGTAAATGATGAACCGGAGAGAAGATGTAATCATGTTTTTGTACCTCAAAGCTCTATGGCCAGTTATTATCAAACCTCAAAATCAGTAGAAACAATGCCATAAAATTCTTACATTTACTGGAAAGCAGCTGAGATTTCTATGCATATGTTAAAATAAATGGCAAAACCTGCTTGCCTCAATGGCATCTGAATTATTCCCATAGACTAAAATGGGTTTGAGTGGGGGAAAGAAGAGGGCTTTGACTAGTGAGTTAAAATGCTCGGGCTCCCCTCCTAATCCATACAGTGAATATATTTTCAGGTCAGGTATAAATGGGATTTTCAGTTATTAGTAACATAATGTTAGTTTGTTCAGCTTTCTCAATGGTAAGTACATTGTTTTCTCTCTTTACTAACTGTAGGTATAGCTCAGCAATAAAATAAATGTTATAGTTTGTTTTGCTAATGCTACGTGTCACTTTCCTTTTCTCGGATACCTTTGTCTCAAACATAAACATACATACACCCTCCCTCTTTCTTTGTATTAAATACTTCATATTGATACACAAGCATATACACATACATGTGTGCACAGGGTGGGTTTGATTTTAATCAAGTCAATTTAAATCATGATTTAAATCTCTAGTCAGTAAGACTATTTAAATCATGATTTTTAAATGCAAAAACTCATTCTTGCTAGTAGTTAAAACCATCAATATTTGCATCCAGGTGAATAAGTCATATTTAGAATATAACCTTTCAGATTAGTAAAACAGCAATATCAGAACTGATTTTAGTTTAGTAGATTAATTACTCATATTTGGAACATATAGTAAAATATAACATAAAATATAATAGCATGACTATACAGCCTCAGATACATAACTAAGCTCTGTTTCATGCTGAATAACCTTTAAACTATAATGTATATTAAATAGAAAACTATTTTTAGATAGATTTTTCCTCCAAAAGCATTTCATTAAAATAAATTTGATTTAAATAAAAAAAAATCCGATTATCCACCCTGTGTGTGCAGTTATACACATACATACCTACCACAAATACACATACATGCTAACAGACACACACACACACATAAACATACCTACACACATAAACATACCTACACACATACACATTCAAAGCACACATATAGACACATTCATACATATATACACGTGCATATACACACACATACATACAGATACACATTTACACATAAACACACATACATATGCATACATATACACATACATACATGCACAGATATATATTTACATGTATACCTGCACATACACGCTCATACCTATACATACATGCATATACACACGTATAAATACACATTTATACACACACACACACACACACATATATGCATAGGTATATAATTATATACACACATACGCTCGTATCTATACTTACATAGAAACATACATAATACGCTCTCTTTCACACACACACACACACGCACAAACACACACACACACACACACACACAAACACACACACACAAACACGAATACAAACGTACAGGCGCGCACACAGACATACATATATGTATATAATATACACACAACTACATACAGACTGATACACATATACACCCACATGCACACACTAGGAAATAGTAAATATTAACCCCTGAGATACTAGAGTTGTCACCAGTGCATTAATTTGCTCGGCATTGGAAACCACTCTAATATCTGAGAGGGTTAAGCAAGTTGTTTTTGACATTATTTATTCTTGCAAATATATAATAAAATATTATGTTATTTTATTTTTTTATTTGAAAATTGAAATAAGCTTTTAGTATGAAACCCTGCAAAGCCTGCCTGTATGTTTTTGCCACCCCAGCACAAAGTTATAATATATTTAACTGCTTTGTCATAAAGTTGGCTTGGTTTGCGATAGCCTCAGCAGCTGAGTGTGAAGCTCTTTTACAGTATCACTTGCTTACAATACCACACATTTTCTGTGTAAAATCTGTGAAATATGACCACCTGCCATTATAGATCAAAAACATATGGCCCGGTGGTGGTCCTAATTGACGGGTTTCTCTTTATTTAAAGTTTTTTGTGCGTGTGTGGGGATAGGGAGGATAACTCGGCCCGAGAGTAGTTTTGACATATTAACCGGGAAATGACGATGGTGGGACGTTAAGAGTAATATATCATTCCACAAAATGGTCCTGCCCCAATATAAAACCAACATAGAGTTAACTATGTTTCCATTCGTCTGTGCTATGTAAAAGTGTAGCCACTCTTGACTCATTCTGGTGCCATGCCAAACCTCTCATACCAAAACTGCACTGAAGTACAGGATTTAATATGTTTGACTGAAGCCATGAGGTAAGAGGGGGGCTTTATTTTACACGTGCCACCCCAGGCAGTAGCAAGATGGCTAACAACCTATTGCATGTCTCATTTTGCTATGTTTAATACCTTGGATGCTAGAGTGGGCTCTCATTGAAGAGCTTTCTAGCATCTAAGGGGTTAACCCTTTGAGCTCCTGAAGGATGTCCAACTTATTGCTCTGAATTGCATTGGATAACCCTCTTGCACTCAAAGGGTTAAATGAACACTAACACCTAATGAACTGTGGCTATATACACTCAAATACCCTGTACTTTGTGCTAGCTCCTGTAAAAATCTTGTCTTTCTTATCTGAGGCCTAAAATCATGTCTTACATGAGCTCTGGGATGGCACACATGCACATTCTTTGAAGGACTCCCTAACTGCTATTATCCTAGCAATCCTGATAAGGATATCTGAGAAGTGACAGTGTGCAATTGTCTGTAAATGGCCTGAGATAACGTAGCAGCCTTTCTGAACACAAGAGCAGTGGGTGCTAATTTCAGTAAAGTAACTTTCTACCTTAGCTCTTGTCTCTCTCTCATTACAAACAGCACAAACAATATTAACAAAAAGTTGTATGAATGACATATACATATATATTAAAAAGCAACTTTATGATTATAATTTAGAAATCTAAAAAAAGCTATGATATATTTAACCCTTTGAGTGCCTATTTATATAACGTGGGCACTTGCCGGATTAAGATACGTTTAATTCATTTAAAAGATAAATAGAAAATGCCTAAATGTTATGCAACCCATTTGTTTGTAATGTGAATAGTGTTTGATGAATTAACCTATATTTGCTGGTGCCCCAATTATAGCACATAATACTAATTAATGTATCTGCTAGGATATTTTACCACACCGTATGCTTTGAATTAATCTAGACAGCGCCCAGACACTGACATCATTTAAAGTAGCACAACAAGCAATAAGGCCTTGAGTAGGACTAATTAGCATACAGTAAGGGAAATAACAAAGTGACACTCCGTGCTACCAAAAAATAAAGGTTGTGTTTTTCCTAAAACAGTTTATTTTTACAGAAAAATTGCCAGTACAACCTAAAAGCCGATTTACGCTTTGGTTAAACAAATGTCTTATGGGAACAGGTCCACTTTAAACGTTTAGTAACCAATTACATTTTTAGGTGTTCCTTTTCCTTTAAATGCTATTCATCAGTGAGATGCATGTATGTTAAAAATCCATACATTATTTAACTCCTTAAGGACCAGCCACGCAGTTAAGTACCACAGGGCATTTTTTTTTTTTAATTTAATGAGTGGATTCAGGGCTCCCCGAATGGCATGCAGCCATGCTGGGACCCCAGAATTACATGATGTGACAGGACTGTCACTAGTCATTAATGGCGCGATGCAGGAAACGTGCGTAATCGCTATTTCCCATATGAAAACCACTAGGGAATAGGTTTGCGCATGATTTTGTTGAATTGCGCATGAAAATTCAAGATTAGCGAACGGCTGCGTATATTTATTTTTTATGGGCGTGGCTAAGATTAACAAATCTGTGTGAATGGAATAGCGAATGCACCTAATGCAGGAAGTGCTATTGCGAATTAATTTATACATCTGTGTACTGTTGTTGTAAAGTGGAGTTTTTCAAGCGCAATTCAAGAAGCGTTCGGTATTTAGCTTCCTGGATTAGAACATGCGCAAAATCTATCTGCGCACAAAAATGCCTTTATCTGATGCAAACGTTTCTTGCATCGCGCCACAAGTGCAGGACAGCCATTATAGATAGCACGTCATGGGTCCTTTTTTATTTTTTTTATTTTGACTAAGGTAGTAGAACAAAAGACAGAGAATTGAGAAGGAAAAAAAAAACTTTTTGTACGTAATGTTCAGGGCAGCATTCCAAGGCTCAATTAAAGTTTTGGACTGAAAGTACTAATTTAGTAACCCATTTTAAAATGACACTGCATCTCGAGCTGCCCACCCCTCCTGTGGTTAGTCACATTTTAATAAGTGAAACAGTGTAGGTTGTTTAAGGTTTTCGATGGTGGTTTGACAGAACTGGTTAAGGGAAAAAAAAAAAAGGAACAATGGACTTCAGTGTATACCTCTGGAAACACCCGGAGGCATATAGGAGGAGTACAAAATATCTAGGTTAAGTGTTTACTAACCTTTTAAATTCCTGTTAGCATGTTTGATTCATTATTCAGTAACACTCCTATAATAGTGCTTCTGTAGCAACAGCCTTGAATGCTAGTAAGCATGCCATTTGTTTTTGTTTAAAAATGTAAGTTACCTTTATTGCTTGCAGCATTCGTAGTATAATTTGATCAGTGTCAATAGGGCATGGCAACACTGAGACCGATTATGCTTAACCTTAAGTGACAGTGAAGTCCTTCGTTATTTGTGGGCTGTTTATGAAGTAATTCTGCTATTCCAATGTCCTATCCATGAGGCTGACGACTAAGGACTGGGTCAAACCAACTGTGTGTCCTTAGGGGACAGATAAAAATGCCCATGTATTTAAATGGAGCTTTTAAAGTGGAACTTTCTTCAACATTATACTTAGCCCCAAATCCTTAATATGGTAGCAGTATACACAGAAATACTTTCCATTTGCAGCATAAGTAAGAGAGAGAACCTTTTCAGCAGGCACTGGCTGGGATCTTACTGTAGGCGCTCTCTGCGCCTGTGCTGTCAGTCCCTTCCGGTGCCTTAAGGTACAAAGGCATCCAACTCACCAGTCGTGGAGTTGAAGGAGATGGACAGCATAGACGCAGAGATGCTGTCTCTACAAGATGTCTGCGCTGTTCCCTGCTGCTACCTGCCAAAAACATTCTCCCTCTTACTTATGCCGCACTTATACTGCAAATAGTATTTCTATGTACATCGCCACCCTATTAAGCCCTTAACGACCAGCGGTCATCTTTGCCGACGTGTCAGTACAGGTGACCTGTTGCGTGTATCGTCGCACTACTTTGGGGCCTAAAAGAGATCACTCCAGTCTTGGAGGGGTCAATTTTAGGCCCCGTTTTTACTTACAGCGCTCCTAGTGGAGCACTGTAAGTAAAAAGTATGTGAAGTACTATGACCGTCATTGGTCCTTAAGTATTTAAGGACTGTGATGGTCATAGTACGTCACGTAGTCCTTATGGGGTGACGGATTTGGGGCTAAGTATAATGTTGATGAAAGTTCCACTTTAAAGTGCTAGTAATGTCCCAATATACACAATGACTGCCTTGGAATGGTCTAAAAATTGTGCTTGAAAACCAGGCACACTTTTTAGGCCATTCCAAGGAAGTCATTCTGTTTAAAAAAAACAACACAATTGTGGCTCTGCTGGAGAGCCTCTGTGTCGGCCTACACGAATCTCCTGCTGACAGCTTTAGAGCTGACAACAGGACACATCAAAGTTTGAATGTCGGTATCTCTCAAACCATAGCTGTTTGAGAGAGATGTTTTTTTGCATTATATTCAACTATTGAAGCGTTACAAAAAAGTCTATTTATATTGGGACATTACTAACACTTTAAGCTCTTGAATGCTAGAGATGTCTCCGATGCATTGCTTCACAATGCATTGTTGACCTGTCTAGCATCCAAGGAGTTTAACCCCTTAAGGACCTGTGGTCTGGTGGGGTAGACCCGTTAAGGACCAGGTAGAGGACTGATCACGTGTGCCGACGTGACGACTGGGGGTCTGAGAATGACAGCTCTGGTCTTGGAAAGGTCAATTTCAGTCCATGCTACTACTTGCAGAGCGGTGATGTCCTGACACATCACTGGTCCTTATGGGGTTAAAGCTTCTTTTAAGTTACTGGTAATTTGGGGGAGAGTTTTTATTGTTTTCCATATGGTGAATTGCACCATGGGGGTGTGATACAGAGGAGAACCTCTCCAGTTTATCACTTCTTCAATTCCCATGCAATTCTATAGCATCTATGCCCTAAGATTTCCAAAGTTGGAGAGCTATTAGGTCATTGGCTCCATAGAATAATATAGGAGCTGGAGAAGTGATAGTACTGGAGAAGTCATCACCTCTTTTTCACTCTTTTGTGTCTTCCTCTTGTCTTCTTCAATTGAAGCCTTATCATAATAATGCACATGTCCTGTTATGGAGCAATCATAATCATTCACAATGTAATCAGTTTGCTTCTCTAATATTGCTTGAGATTTAGAATTGTTATTTAAGGGGTATGATGGAAAATGGAAAAAACATTGAAGTCATATAAGATACCAAGAAACACAATGAATTTACTGTTCATGGGTTTCCTAGGAATATGGGGTCTCATTTCCTTTGAAAGATGGAGTTACCTATGTATGGGCCATGTATACAGTAGTCTGATCAATCTACTTATATATTTTTTTATTGTACAGAACGATTTCTGTTGAAGATTAACTTTAGTTCATACCACCTCACAAAAAAACAATAGGTATCAATAGTATTGAATGGTTCATATAGTTCACTGATTTTAAACTGAAATTAGAAGCAGACTACAACAGAGGTCAAATGATAAAAGTTTATAAATATAACAGCTGGATGAAGGACACCTACCTAAGAACTTCTGTTAAGGATAATAAAAGCAACTTATTTTAATGGTAAAATAACGTGTTTCTGGTGATTAAGCCTCCTTCTCTGGGTTAGGAAAGTTCTCTGTTGCCCACGTTTAGGCCTGTTTACATAATTTCTTACCTTTTTCTGTCCACTTCACTCCAAACCTCTTCCAATCTCTTCTGTCCTTTCCACTCCAAATATCTTCCATTCTCTTCTGTCCTTTCCACTCCATGCCTGCCCCAGCCTGTACATGATGATGATAATGTAATTTTAATCCAACCACCCCATCATGTTTGAGTGCTATGTGGGTTCTGAATCACCAGTATTCTGTTGTATAAACATATAGGCACATGTAGCTTTGATTGTGTATACCCTGATGTTATACTTGTGTGACTTGATATTCCCTCTGAGATAGTACTGTATTGTTTTTGTTTTATAAATTATTGAACTCTAAATGCCATTTGATTAATAAATCTGTTTGTTACAGCATAAGGGTGAACTGTATCGCACCGTCTAAAATGTCAAAGAACTGCATTTTCATTTGCTGTTTAGAAGTGAACAAAGTGGTCTTTACTGTTGTAGAAAAAGCAGAACCCAAAACAATAACTGTGGTTGTCGAAATTCATAGGGTCAAAACAAACAGCTTAATGGAGAAGCTTGCTAAATCCCAACTTACCTAAAAGTAAACTAACAACAACTAATTTTAAGCTCCGCCCACAACATACCTTACTACGGCTAGTAAATTTGCCCTTGTGCCTTTGTTCAAGAGAGAAACTCTTCAATCAGTCTTGGATTTCATGTCCGAGTCGGATATAATGGCGCTGGCAGTTTTTTCAAACTGCAGGGACAGAGCGTGAGAACCTATATAATCCTCAAAGGACCAGAAGGACCAGAGGGGGTGTGTGTTGCATTGCGAAGCAACGTGTTAACACCTTTCTGGCCCGTTAAGGCATCATGGGCATTGAGCAGAGATGGTCTTCCTGTGGTCCTGCCAGTACGGCTGGGCAAAAACCTGTCCCTGCAGAAGAAAAGAGTTTTCCAACTTTTTTTTTCTTCAGCACACATACTGACCCTCCAGCTGTGTCCTACTTAACTGGTAGCCATAGAACCACACATACTGACCTCCCAGCTTTGTCTCCTAGTAGCCTTAGAACCCCACATACTGACCACCCCCAACCTTTTCCCGCTGCTCATATAGCCATAAGGATGGGAAATGTGAAGCTCTCCAGCAGTTTCTAGACTACAACTCCAAACAGCTGACGTCTAATAATGGCAGTTGTATTCTTGAGGGTGTCACGTTGCACCCCCTCTGCAATAAAACCACACAACCCCCCAACACTGTCTCACTGCACTGGTAGCTATAGAATCACACACATGACCCCCCAGTAACCATAGAAATGCAAACAATAACTACCGCTGGCTTGCCAACTAGCCAAAGTAGCCATAGAACCACACATATAGACAACCACCCTGCCTTCTACAACCACTCAATTAGACCTAGAACCACATATAATGACCTGCAATCCTAGCCTTGTTGTTAAAAAACATTGGTGACCTTAGATCTACACATACTGTCTTAGTCTGGACCAAGGAGGGAAATCTTGGGTATAGGCAGCAACCAGGAAAGGTCTTGTGGGAATTTTCATGGAAAAAGTGACAAATTGCGAGTTTTCAGAAAATGTTGCCATGGGACAAAAACTGGACTCTTCATCCATTCCTACGTTCTAGCAACTGCCATATTCACCTCAATGCACATGCCACCCAGGACTGATTAAAGATGTCTCTTTGGAACCGAAGAGCTGGCCATAATAAGGTCAGTGTGAGAGTTATTGTTAAGAGGTGTTAGTTCTCCTTTAACATACTATATAAATGGCATAAATGTGGAGCCCACAGCCCTCTGGTCAGTCTCTTAGGGGTAATCCAACAGGAAATGAATTCCAGGCAGCTTTTCCAGATCTTCTAATTGGTCCCTCCTCCAACAGCAAAACTTGTAATACCACTCAAGACACCAAATATAAGGTTTTTGTGCACTTGATAATTACTACTGGTTTTACCTTAGTAGAGAATATAGTTAGGTCAAATAATGTGGCGAAGAATTGAGAAACGGCTGGAGTTTTCCTTTGAAATGTAATCAGCACCAAGTAGAAGCCAGGCAAAAGTAGTATTTGGAAAACACTGATATATACATTCTCTTTTCTGTCAAGACAAATTATTATTCTGTCCTGCTTTACTCGATCCCTGTGTGCTCTTGCAAGTTTCTATTTCATATAGGTGCTTGTTTGTATTACATTTTGTTATTTATCAATTTTGTTATTTTGTTACAAGGGGCAAAACACGTAGCAAGTTTCATTAAATGGGCATTTTAGTGTATCTCCTATAGTGCAGTTACCTTACTTCAGGCTTGCTGCTCTTAAGTTTTCTACATACAGGCCTAATTAAGCTTGGCCCAGAATGTGTTTTTTTTTTTTTTTTTTTTTTTTTTTTTATCAGATTTTGAAGTTTTCTTTTACGCAAAAGGGGCCTTATTGTAAAATAAGGATGGTTTGTTAAAGCTGTATTTCCACTAACTGTATTAGTACATCTGTTTTCTATGGATACTGTTCTCTAGCTAGGAGTTTTCCTGCTGAATGTGATGTTTAGAAAGGGTCATTTGATAATCCTGAAGTTTTACAGGTGAGTGACTCACGACACGCCTGCCCTTTTCCCGCTATTTTATTTATTGGGGCATTAGAGAGTGTCAGTGGAATGCTGGATTTCCTATAAAGCAGAGGGGTGGACACGCTTTGGTTCTCCAGCTGTTGTTGAACAATGATAATATCTTTACTTTGCTGACTCAAATGATGAGGGGCTGTAGTCCAGAAAGAGCTGGAGAGCTACAGGGTACCCACTCTTGCTGTTAGATGACTGATACAGTCAGAACACAACATATTCTATTTTGCTGGTGTAAATCTGAAACCATTTTGGAACTGCTGTCCTATTTGTCATCACCATCCTTTGCTAGACTTTCTATTTAAATGAACACAATGTATGGAGACTTGGTTTATTCTAAGCTCTAGCAATATCACAATTAGTAACTGAAGTATTATGTGTGGTTAAATCCATGACAGCATATCGACCTCCACCTGGCATTGATTTATTAAGTATCACTCAGGGATTGAACAGTAAGTGAAACTTAATAACATAAATGATTATATTTCAAGCCTTTTTCCATAGTAGCTTAATTTTAGGGGAAGGCCAGCCAAATGTGGATTGTAGTGTTGCTGTGTATTTAAATTGTATCCATTGGAAGAAGAGGAGTGGAGCCTACAGAAAGACAAATGAAACGTGTAACTGCTTTGTCCATAATCACAGATCGTTGGCTTTGTATCATCTGTGAAATTCTGACACATTCGTGTGATGACTAGTCAGTACACATGCAGTGTGTCTGCTGGAAGAGCATAAAGCGCACATTTACACTGCGAGCTCAGGAAGTGAGAGGTGCAGTTCTTGGGCAAACCAAGTGCACCGTAGGGGACAAATAATAATTCCTTATATTTCTGTTGATTTAAATGAGGCATTTATCCCCCTGAATACTAGATACGTGAAATACTGTAAACACGTCTTGCATTCAAGGGATAAAAGCCCCATTTTGAGCAGTGGGAGTTTGAGGGGCAGTTAGTTTGCTCCAGGATTGTTGCTCTTTCGCTTCATGAATGAAGTCCTAAAAGAGACTGGGAGACCTATTCTTTAATGTTCAGCCCTTCACGCATATTATTATAACTAATTAAAATGTGATCTGCTACCAAACACGGTGTTGAAACTACTAATACGTCTCCACCCATACACAGGCACTGTAATCGATTTTCTATCACCTGCCTAATGACAATTTACTAAGCTCCTTATAACAATAATTCTCCCCTTAACATCACTTGAACCAAGAGGAGGTCAGTGGGCAGACTGCTGGCATTTTGAGCAATTATTTTCCTCACTGCCTTGTTTCTTCTTACATATGAGGAAATGGTGTCATTTGATGCCATTTTCCTGTTCATGCTATGGGGAAGGTTTACAAAGATTGCTGGGATTACCCCTGTAAGGACTATAGGGGTGACCAAACTCATTTCAAAGTAATATGTTGAACAGCCCCCATGTCCTTATAGGGTTAAAGTCCTAATGACAGGGCGTGGTTGTTCTGCTGTGCACTGCATTGGTCATTCACTCTAGTGCAGCCATTGGTGTTGGAGTCGAATGACAGTGCTATACTATAAGGTTTCTGCATTCACCCCAGTCATCCTTACCTGATATCTAGCAATCAGGCAGACAATTAATGCTTAGCACATACATTTATGTAGTAAAACTCTGCTCACCTCAGAACAGATAAGCTTATAACCCTCTGAGTACCAGAGAGGTACTTAAGGATCACGACCCATTTTTAGATTTTTTTTTTTTTTTTTTTTACCGAATCAGGGCTACCCGAACAGTGTGCAGCCGCGTGGGGAGCCCTGAATTCCATGACAGTCCTTATGGTTTGCAGACCCATGAGGTGGCAAGACTGTCAAGAGTCCTTAAGGGGTTAAATAACTAAATCAAATGATCCAAGTCATTTGGACTTGGACGGCTGCAGACATCTGGACGGCTGCAGAGCTGAAATAACATTGCAGAAAAAGGGAATCTTCGCACCAACGGTATAAGGGATGCAGCATATTACTCAAAAAGTATACAACTTATAAATATAAGACTTGGATCGTTTTGATTTAGTTATATAAGAAGAGCAATATTAAAGACTGTGTCTGAAAGTATTACTATCACTTTAAAGGGATAGTAATAGTTAAAAAATGCAGCTCCGATTAATCCACATGCTCTGGGCCATGCAGAGCTGTATTTCAATGTTTTCCAATCTGTAGTTAAACAGAAATTCAATTCTAAATTTATTCCCCTTCCTCCCCTTTCACCTACATCTCGCTAAGCTGGTCGGATGGAGCACAGTGAGGGGCAATCTTCAGTAAGCATAAGGAAAATCTCGGCCTCCTTCATATTGGTGGTGGATGCAGGGTGTTCCTTATACTCAGTGTATGAAGATTGTCCCTTGCTTCGAGTTGTCCAGTTCCGGATTCCACAACTGAGGGGAGTTGGCTTGCATGCGGTGAAATGGAAGGGGGATTCTTTAGAACTGAATTACTATTGAAATAACCACTCTACCTGACATATGAGAATTAATAGGAGATGCATTTTGTTTTTCAGCCTTTATTATCTCTTTAAGGACCAGAGAGCAAAGTTTGAGGTCCTGCTAGCAACTGCCATGTCTGCCTATAGAGACATGACACCCTGGAATAAATGAAGATGTTATCTCTTGCGAAAGGTCAAAATTCATAGGGCCATTAGAGTTTTCGGTCATAGTAAGATAAGTAGGGGTTTTTTTTACGAGGTGTTAGTTCTCCTTTAAACTTGATGGCTTATTTGCCAACAGCTGTAAGAAGAAATACGCTCAGTAGTTGAATTCATTAAAATGAAAGAGACAGGTGGAGAAAAGCCACCGTGAGAGCCGAAAGATTACAACATTAAGGTTTTCATCATTAAACAGGGGCTTGATGTGGTTTTGGGGCTGTGGTTTGTTTTTGTTACAGTTACTATCACAAAGACAATAGTGAATTACAACTGAATCAAGGCAGACAGGTTTTAACATAGACTTCAGTACACTGAGAGAACTGTTCTGGTTACTCTAGAGAACAGATGGTGCAATGTACGCAGCACATACAGCCAGTGCACACATCTAAGCTGCGCCAGATTTGGCTCTCGTCAGAGCATTCCATGGTATTGGGCAATACCGCGCTTCATCTTCTAGAAGGTGTGTTTATTCATGTCTATAAAACTATCAGGCTATTTCATATGAATGTTACCTGTGTGTACAAATGCCACAGAGCAATAATGATGGTCTTCCAAATATGATTCATTTGAGTGCCAGTGGTGTGCTCAAAGTAATGCCTTGGGCACCCTTCTGGCACTCAAATGGTTAAGAGCCTCATGCACAAAAGAAAACTGGAGTAATTCTGGTATAAAACCAACTGCATCAAACAGGAGATGTTAAAAAGTACCAGACTTCCATTGATTTAAATGGGGATTTTAACCCCTTGAATGACAGACAGGTGTCCATTAGAATGTGAAGCAAAGCTAAAGAATACCATTGATTTAACCCCTTAAGGACCGGGAAAATCTGAGGTCGTTTTCTCTTAAGGACCGGAGCAATTCTGACCTCTTTGACTATGTCTTTGTTCAACAGTGTTTTCCCTCTAAGTCTTTTATTCCACCCCCATAAATTAAATACTGTGTTTTCAAGCACAAATAGGGCTTTCTTTTGATACCCTACTTATATGGATAACCCACCATTTACTTTATGAAAATTTAAAAAAAATGTAAAAAAAAACCCCCACCATTTTTGTTTTTTCTCTTGGGATCAATTGGGCACAAAGGGTTAAAGTTTTATGGAGACTGCATGAAAAGTATGACCGGTCAGTCATACCTACAAAATGCGCAGTTTAAAGTGGCCACTGTCCCCCCGGGTGAAAATCTCCATGTCCCTTTTTCCCAACCTATTTTGACACTTTTTTTTATCCCTGACATTTGGCGGTGTGTATAAGTGTATTACATGGCTCCACAACAATCACACTTCCAATATTGTTTAATGATATGTTTTTTTTTTTTTTAATACATATTTTTTTGTAAAAAAAAAAAATTTTGTGTTTTTTTTTTTTTTTGTTTTTTTTTTAAAAAGTATATCATTGCAGGTCAAAAATTGACCTGCATTTAGCCAGCCTCCTGCACCAGCAGTGAAGGGGTTAATACCCCCAGCTGCTGTATTTTCTTTTACCACTAGGTGTCTCTTCTCTACTTCTCTCGCCCTTACTTTGATAGCAAGGGAGACAGAGGTAGAGGAGACACTCAGAGTCAGCATACTTTGCATGTTGCCTCTGTTTCTCAGAATGCCGGTACATGTGATTGCTGCTACGGCAATCACATGAACCGGCACAAGCAAGAAGGGCTGAGACTGAACGCCCCGGTCTCGGAGCTCTCAGTCTCAGCCTGGAATTAATGATAGCAGATAGCAGCAGCCATAACTGCCATAACTGTCCTAGACCGTCATGGGTCCTTAAGGGAATAACAACCCATGACGGTCCTTAAGGGGTTAAATATATGGCATATCATTTTAGAAAGTAGACTCACCCACATCATATGCCTTTGTACCCCTGGACAAATGTGCATAACTGTTTACAGAAAGTTAAAAAAAAAAAAAAAACGCTTCAAAGATACTAAAAGTTTTCAACACTATGGTATTTCCTAGTGTATACAGTATCTAGTGCCAGCCTAAAAAAATTGGTGTGTCAGGCCAAGTAACGTGTGTTTCTGTGGCTACCAGTGGAACAAGGCTGGTGTGTCAAAACATGTGTATGTGTGGTTTTGTATCTACAACCGAGACAAGGTTGAGGAAGCGGACAGTAAGTATGTATGGTTCTTTGGCTACTGATGGGACAGTGGAAGAAAGATATGCGGTGTCAGCCAGTCTATGTGGGGATCTATGGTGACCAGTGGGCAGGGGAAAGAGGCATTGATGACGCATGTGGGTCTCGGAATGTGCCCAACCCAGAAGATCACAAAAGTGATCCGATATATTTTAAATTGTTATAACTTGCCTTGCAATGTAGGGAAACTAATTTCCTACATGCATGGCAAGATTGAAGATCCCCCCTGCACCAGGAATGCAGGAAGAAGCTTCAAAATGGGACCTCTTATTCATGAGGTTGGCCTCTCAGGCCTGCTTTTCCTACTTCTTGAAATTTACAACATTGGCACTCAAAGGTTTAATCCTGGCCTGTCTTAGGTGCAGGTAATTTGCCCAAGAACCGTTCTAGTTTGCCTTATACATAAGGCAATATGAGCCCTGAATAAATGGAGAGGGATAATTTTGGAGGATACCAGCTGCACCATAGGGGAGAAATAAAAATTTCCATTGATTGATTTAATTGGTACTTTGACCCTCCTAAATTCTGGACTGGTCGCCATTGTATTGAGAAGCAATGGACTGTAGACTATTATAGTAATCCATGAGTTAAAACTCCCATTTAAATCCATGGAAAATGTTATTTGTTCATAATGGTGTAGTTGGTTTGCCCCTGAATTGTTCCTCGTTTTTGTTTCATGTTCTTCCTGTGTTCAATCACATTGTTTACACCTGCCCTACAGAGTCAACTTAAAGGGATAGTAATACTTCATTGTATCTTTATTTTATTTTGTAGGCATTAAAAAAATATGAAGAATGATATAAGTCTTATCTCTCAAACCTTATGGTTTAAGAGATATTCACAAGCAAAGTTTCCCCTCCCGCCCCTTTTACCTAGTAGTGTAAGCCATCTCTTCTCAGATGTGAATCTGGTTGTAAGACCAGACAGATAACAGCAGGGGACAATCTTCTTTGTACGAGAACAATGAAAGCCCTTCCCCCCCCCCCCTTGACAAGTTTTTCAAGTTTTTCCCTTATCTTAATTGAAGATTGTCCCTCTCTGCAGTCTACCTGGGCACCTCCCTTCTGATCTGGCTGAACGGGGGGGGGGGGGGGTGACTTTGCTTGTGAATATCTCTTAAACCATAAATGTTTGAGAGGTAAGACTTATATTGTCATTCATGTTTTTTTAATGCCTACAAAATAAAATAAAGATAAAACAAAGTATTACTATCCCTTTAATTGTAAAAACAAACAAAAAGCAACTCAGCGTTTTTGGTACACTATTTTGCTGTCATTTCTTAAGGTTATGGATACAGGATTCAGTTGCCATCTCTTTAGACACAGGTAGGTTAAAAAGTCAAATTAGGATCTCTTGGAATTGAGGAAGTAAGATGCTTCCTCTTAAGCGCTAAGGGAGACATTTTCAAGGGGCTGTCCAGTGTAAGTTCAGACCAGAGGTCATAAGGTTTTTGAACACAGGACATCCACCCATCTTTTAATTATTTTCAGCTACAAACTATGGAAGTTCGACTCTTTTTGTGGAAGCCATCCAGGACTTGGGCCCCTTTATCAATTGCCAAGCTTGTGCAAAGGTTTGCCCTGGTAGCAGTTCCTCCACTACGTGCGCTTTCCTGTTCTTCGTAATAATTAGAGGAAAACCACATTTGGAGATTGCAAACAAGTTAAGAGAAGATAAGAACTAGAAGCCTTGTCATGTACAGTTACATATTTAACCATTTGAGTGCCAACACTCAAACGCATTGTAGATCAGCTATGCTGGCAGCTGCAGCTGTGTGCATTGCTCACTTTTATTCAGGCATTTGACACTATACTTTTAGCTGTGAAAGCTTCATAGATACTGGTCTAAATTTTCTGAGGCTGATGTGCTGAGACAAACTAGAGACTTTCTGGGATAAGTCATCTGCACCATAGGGGACAAATACAAAGTCCCATTTATTTATCTGAATGCTAGGAAAGACACTTGGCTATTGCTTTTCTATGCATTTGAGAAAGCACCAGCACTCAAGGGATTGGGATCATCACTTAAATCAGTGGAACTTCTGGGAATTTCGTATGTTCCCTATAGCCGATCTGTTTGGGATTGGAGAAATTGGAGAGCATATGGAAAACATGCCATAAATGTGACATTTTTCATGTAAAATAACATTTCTCTTACATCCACAATGAAACACACTACCATGAGGGTTGTCCCTCCACTAGAGGGCAGGACACATGTTAAAAGACAGAGTCTTGAAAATGAAAACTCCCTGCCACTCCTCCAGCTCAACCCTCATATTAGCCAGTTTGGAATGTGTCCTTGAAGAATTCAGATGGACAGTGACACCGCCTTTTAGTTTTATCTTTTTTTATTGTTTTCCCTTTAGATATAGGACTGACAAAATGGGATTGGGAAAATTGGAGAGCATATAGAAAACATGCCATAAAAGTGACATTTTGCATGTAAAATAATATGTAAGAGAGCCACACCTATTAACCCTTTGAGTGCCAGAGAGGTATCCAACTCATTGCTTTGGATACCTCTCTGGCACTCAAAGGGGGAAGCTGCTTCAAAAGAATGGGATTTAATCTGTGCTGATGTGATAATATAATCCTAACAATAGAACTAGAAGGAAGCAAATACATTGCAGACAACTGAATGAAGGGTAATACAATGATGCAATATTTGCATGAGGTAATACAATATAAACGTTCAAATGTATTTAAGGAGAACTAATGCTGCTTTATAATAACCGTCCACTTACATTATTATGGATGAACAATCCTAAAGGCTGCTATGAATTTGGTCCTTGTGCCTCTGTTCTACCAGTCCTGGTTGTCCATAGTGGCAATATTTATGTTTGAATGTATATCTTTATTTATATGGTGCCACACAGTGTACACAGCACCTTACAACAGTAGTATGTTACAATAAATAAATAGGAATAAAATAAGTGTCACAGTCCTAGAAACAACAGGAGAGGGGCCCCTGCCTCAAGGAGCTTACAGTCTAAATGGGTAATAGGAGGCCAAGAACAGGGTATGAGGGTGTCAAGAGCTGTGAGTTCAAGACCGTTACTAGCAGTTTTTCAAACTGAAAGGGGGATAGTAATACTTAAAATGCAAAAATAAAAATATGCTGTAGGGGTTTATCCCAATGAGTAAAACAAGAGTACTCCCACTGCTGAAAGGTGTTTTATTCAAAAGTTATTACAGCTCAAAGGTGATTTTTTTTTTTTAGGTGCAATATCACAGTGGCCTGAAATTGTACAGTAGTGCTGTTGCTACACCATCCTATGGACAGCTCTGGTCCCGCCACTGTACAATTTCAGGCCACTGTGATATTGCGCATAAAAAAATTAACTTTGAGCTGTAATAACTTCTGAATAAAACACCTTTCAGCAGTGGGAGTACACTTGTTTTACTCAGGGGGATAAACCCTACAACATATTTTTTTTTTTTTTTTTTTTACATTTTAAGTATTACTATCCCTTGAAGCAAGCCGTGCATGAGCCTACTTAAGATTACATTGTGTAGTGAACAAGAGCAAATGTCATGTCCTCCTCCATGGACACAGCATCCAGGACTGACTGAAGCATTTTTTGTAAGCAAGGAACACCAGAAAAAGAGTATATAATCTTTCAAGTGGTTGAAAGCTTAATTTAAAAAAATAAGAATTTATATGTCCCCATGATACAGTTGGCTCATCAGTTTTAATGTACGCAAGCGTTAGTTTATTAGAAGAGTGGAGGATTAATACAATGGTCTTACAGTGAGGGTGATGGGAGGCAATACAATTGTTCAGTTTAAAAATGAGATCTGTAGATTATTACCTTTTCCATGTACCTTTTTTTCCTACCCACTTATCATGAATTTCTTTTGCCAGTGCATGCTTCTTTTGAGACCCAGCAAGAAATAGTCAGGCACACTTCTTCTTCATAAATTAAAACATAACTTTTAATGTCCACCCATAATATCCAACGTTTCAGTCCAATATTTAGACTTTCATCAAGGACATATTAATCACATTACAGATATCACAGTCCCGTTCTTAAATAGTCTCCATCGCACCTGGCCCAAGTCACCCGCTCACCTGGCTACCATAGTAACCTGTAACGTCAAGACCGCCCAACTGTCACAGTTCCCAGAGAAGTTCAGGAGTCAGCACGGTATAGTTAAATGCAATTTATTAATAGTAGTGGTAGGCAAATATATACAAGAAACAAGCAGAGAGTTACAAGCCAGCGAGCACAGTTATCAGAAATAATAGGCTGCCAAGCCTGACCACAATGCTAGATACTAGGCCTCAGCCACTGGTAGTCTCTACCGGAATCAGGAACAGAACAGGAGCAGGAACTGGGTCAGGAACAGGAACACAGGATCTTGATCCAAAATAGGAGATGTACCGATGCACGCCTGCCGTCAGTAAGGAGAGAACTCTGACTCAGCCTGCAGTCAGAGAGGGAGTAGATATCTGACTCAAACCTGCAGTCAGTATCAGAGCTGGTCTACCAGAGCCCTAGGTCCGCGCTAGGTTGGGTGTCTGCTAAGTAAAAGGAGAAAATGTAAGAGTAGTCAGACAGAGCCACAAGTCAGCACCAGAGGGGGTAGTCAGACAAGCCAGGTCATGCACAGTTCAGGTAGTCACCCAGAGCCACAGGTCTGCACCAGGCTGGATGTCCACTAATAGGAATATGCAAAAGAATAGTCAGACAGAGCCACAGGTCAGCACCAAGTTGGATGGAAGACTAGCCGGGTCATACACAGAGCCCAAGGTAAGAGAACTGCTTAGCACAACAACGCAAGGGCAATTGAGTCAGGACTCAGTCTGCCTTATAAACCCCTCCACAGGAAGTAGGTAGGAGGAGCAGCTCAGAGGGAGGAAGTAGGTAGGAGGAGACTACAGGAAGCAAACACATAAAACAGAGGCCTGCTGCATGCTTGAAGCCTCGCACCTGTAGATGACACTGAAACTAAGGTAAGCTGTAACACCAACTGAAACGTTGGATATTGTATGTGGACATTAAAAGTTATGTTTTAATTGATGAAAAAGTGTGCCTAACTATTTCTTGCTGATCATCTACTCTTACATTAAGTCTGAGCGCCTGGCATTATAGCCGAATATCGGAGGAAGTGTGTGTGGCATCGTTTTTGTGAATTTTCTTTTGAGACCCAACCTTGTAGATGGCATACATCCAGAAAACCTACTTACAGACAACAGTTTTGTCCTAATGGTGCTCCTCAAAGTGAGACTGCATCCAGAGGCCTTGAACAGTTAGATCATTTTATTCAATGCAGTCTGAATTCTAAGTTCCTCCTCCTTCAACTTCTAAATGCTGCCAAATGTTTTATCCCTATTCTGTGGAAATCCACTCCCTTTCAGTCTTGCTTTGGGTTCAAAGGATGTCTTTCTTTTTTTATAACATGCAAACTCCATGCTCTTTCTACAAATAATTTACCCCTTTTCACGATCAGATGGCAACCATGGGTTACCTATTCCATCCGTTTCCTCATGGCTACAGCATAGGGCTTCCTAGTGAGGGTGACTGACTGGCAGGCCCCCTTCCCTTACCTTCCCTCCCCCCTTCCCCTATATCCCTAGCCCCCTTTTTCTCTCACCATCCCTCTCCTATTTCCCTCTCACTCCCACTTTATTCCCCCTTTCTCCTAATCCTTTCTCTCCCTCACTTCTATACCCCCTCCCCCCATTCTCTGAGATTCTATCAATATATATTCTCTCTTTCTCCCCTTTATAGTTCCTTCTTCTCTCCTTACTTAGTTTTTCCTTGGTTTCTTATTGCTCTCTTTGCAGAATCCTGTTATTAGGCTCTTATGTAGAGTCATTGTTTGATCTACTGAATGTATATCAATTGACTCATGGTTATAGTGTTATGTATCCCTCTCATCCTTGGCACACTTTGAAGCCTGGTAGTTTATGGGATGTGGATGATCACCTTTCTTTCATGTTTTTTGCAGGATGTATTGCTTCCCATGTAATGTAGCACATTTGTACAAGATTCTGTTGATTTTGAGCTCTGTTTCTGTTATGCACTGTGTAGCCATTTACAGTTTCTTACTAAAGCTTAAATAATAATTAAAAATAAAAATAATAATAAAATTTGTGTGAGAAGTATTCATTAACCTCCTCTGGGTCCTTTCCCCTCTTCAGCATCGTCACTTGAAGTAAAATTATTTGAACTAATTCCTCCAGGAGCGAAGGTGGGTCTGAGGCATCTCAGTGTAGTGGAATTAGTGCTTTGGCTGCATGGAGCATAGTAGGTTCTTTTGCAACTGTGGCAGAGGGGAAATGTTTAAATAAAATTGGGATTGCATGGGTCTTTAGACAGGGTGACACTCCATCCAATAGTTCTGAATCTTAGGACCGGACCACCAGATACGAGATGGAGTGCCTTGAGCATCCCTGCATCTCCAACAAAAGCAGTTGGAAGAGGTGGATGTAATATGTAATCTGAAAGGGGTATAGTATCAACAAAATAAAGATTTATAGGGAGATTCCAGGACCTGGGCTGATAGGGAAGAGTGATGTGCTATGCCCCAAATACTACACAAATCCTCTATCTCTGTATTCGTTCCAAGTTATTTTTCCCAAGCCACTGTTTAACCAGGTTTCATGGGAAATGCAGGGGTGATGTACCAAGGATACCTTTAGGTCTAACCCGAGAAAGAAGCAATGATTCAAACTTAGTGGGTGGGCTTGACCAGCCAGATTTAATAGATGATCGTTCCAGAAAATGTTTGATCACAAATAATTTCCACATTTCAACAGCAGGGAGATTAAATTTGTCATGTATTGAGTCAAAGGGTGCTACCGTGTTATTATTTACAAGGTAAATAGATGATCGTTCCAGAAAATGTTTGATCACAAATAATTTCCACATTTCAACAGCAGGGAGATTAAATTTGTCATGTATTGAGTCAAAGGGTGCTACCGTGTTATTATTTACAAGGTCATAAATCAGTGGGTTTTGATTGTAGGACCAATGAGAGAAAGAACTTGAAGGTAAGGAAAACGGCGTCGACCTATGGTAAAATATGAGAAGCCATTGACTGGAATAAGGACAAAAAGCCGCTCATGTTGCATACTGTCCACATTGCCAAAATGGGATGAGATCGGATCTCTGCACTCGTATAAGGAGGTGGTAGGTAGCCCTTCACTAGGGGGTCTACAAGATGGATTGCAGCTCGTTCCAATTCCACCCAACTTTTATCTTTTTCACTAACGGTCCAGTCCATGATCGAGGTAAAGCAGGAGCATGATAATATTTCCTGAGATTAGGTAATCCCATGTCCCCCAATTTTTTGTTGAGGTACAAAGTGGCCATCCTGACTCGGGGTAGTCTAAAACACCAGAAAAATCGAGGTAACATTTGTTCTACAAGTGTAAAAAAAAAGAGTGGATCTTGATAGGCAAGGTCTGTATAAGATACAGGAATTTATCGAGGACGTTTATTTTCACCACATTTACCGTACAATATCACAAAAGATACATTGGCTCACATCTACGGAGATCATGGTGTACGGTCTTCAGAAGATAGGCAAATTAAGAATGAAAAGAGCTTAAATAGAAGAGGCAATATGGACTCCTAGATATTTAAGTAGACCACAGAAAATGTATGATGTGCTTGAAAAACAATCAGAGTGGCAGAACTGAGTCCTATAGCTAAGGTCTCCAATTTCAAGAAGTTTATTTTGAAATCCGCTAAATCTGAAAAGGTTTGACGTTTCTCTACAAGAGCTTTCATAGAGGAGTCGGAGTTCGTGACTCTGAAAAGCATATCGTCTACAAATTTCGCCAGTCTATGATTAATCCCACATGAGAATTAATCATGAAAGCGATCTACTGAACGTGTTGAGCTAGCAGTTCTATAGTTAAAACAATAACAGTTGGGAGAGAGGGCATCCTTTCTGGTTCCATTAGTGATTTGAAAGCTGTCAGAGAGACAACCATACACCCTCACCTTTGCATTAGGATTGATGAATAAAGAAAGCACATTTTGATGGAAAAATGTGCCAAAACCATATGCTGGGTGGACGTACTCAAGAAAGATCCAACTTATTCTATTGAACACTTTCTCAGCATCAGTGGAAAGAAAAAGCTCTGGGGAATGACGGAATTGGGGTAAATTAAGCAGATTCATGATCTTCCAGGTATATCTCGAGCCTTCCTTCCAGGTATGAAGTCTCCTGGTGGATCAGAGAAGAAAGGATCAGCTTGATTTGTTCAGCTAATATTTTTGCAAACATCTTAAAATGAAGGTTGAGGAGGGAAGTTAGTCTGTAACTACCTCAATCTTGCAGATATTTACTAGGTTTAGGAAGTACCATGAAATGAGCTTCAGCCATAGCGGGGTGTGCAACAATATTATCAGGGAGAACACAAAATGCCTTCTTCAGAAGTGGAGCTGGTAAAGGGGAGAATGATTCCTAGTATGGTTAGGAGAACCCATATGGTCCAGGGCTTTTACTCTGTGGAAGAGATTTGATCACCCAGAGCATTTCCTGTATAGTGACAGGTGCTTCTAGAGTGTCAAAGATAGAGGAGGTGATCTGAGGGAGATTAGCAGGAGCAAGGCATGCACTGATACTCATGGAGAGATCTACTGGCAGCGTACCGGAAGATCATAAAATATATAAACTATTATAGAAAGAATGAATCTCGGACGCAAACTTGGTTTTATCATATGTCAAAGAGCCTGTGGAATGACAAACACAAGGGATGTAATGGGAGGCATATTTAGAACATAGCTATTTAGAAGTTTGATGAGATCTCCCCTTATAACACATCTGTGAGCAATCCACCAGAGTCTGTTCGATGGAGGCCTTAATATCTGGTTGACAAAAAAGTGACACCTCTAGCTTCCATTATGGCCTTGGTATCTCCCCTCTATACAAGCGGATCCCAAGTAGTTTATGGGAGCGTGGTCAGAACAGGTGATCTTCCCAATCAAGGCTGCTTCCACCAAAGCCAGGTGATCATGGGAGATGAACAAGTAATTAATATTTGAATATAGGTTATGAGGGTATGAGTAAAAGGTGTAGTCTCAACGATCCAGGTGGCATATCCACCAAGGGTCTAGAAATCTGAGGCCAAAGAGAGCAATTAAGGATCTGATCAAGGAGCGTGGATAGGAAGAAGAGCCAGAGGAGCAATCCAAAGAAGAGGGGCCCTTCCTAGATTCCCTAAAGGAGTCTAATCGATCGAACACGGAACTTAAAAATAAGTTCTGAGAGACACTGGGGGAATAGAAACATGCAAATGTGTAGAGTTGGTTATTTATAGAACCCTTTACAAGCTGACCCTTTAGATCTCGAAATGTGGGCGCATGTATGAACGGTATAAGTTTATGAATCAAGATAGCTTTTATGCAGGAAGCCGAAGTGTTAAAAGCTTGCAAGTACAAGCGATTCTTAAGGGCTAGTTCCCTAGAGGGCTTAAAATTAGTTTCTTGCAAAAAGATGGAAGTTGTGGAGTGCTAGGGAATTCAGCCCCTTCGCAGTATAAGATAAATCAGAGAGCAAAGCTTTTGCCCTGGAGGGCGATAACGCTGTGTGTGTATTCTGCTGTAGAGGCCATCTTAAGGAATTAAAAGCAGATAGCAGATATGATACTGGAAGGCAAAAGGAAGGACAAATGGGGAGAGGACAAAAGCAAGGGCAAAAAAATTAAAAAAAAGAAGAGGTGGAAGAATGGAGCAAGGGAAAGAGGGGATATTGGCAAGCGAGCGAGAAAACTCAAAACCCCTTTTAACTGGCAGGCAGAGGGGTTAAAACCAGCAGCAGAAGGCTTTCAGTAGTTATGGAAGTTTGGAAGGCAATAGAACAGCTGATCAGTTGGCAGACTTGGAGATGAAGATTAAACCTTAGCTGACTCAAGATAAGGTAACCTGGTTTTCAGAGCCAAATTAAACTGGAAATCGATGAAATTTGTAGAAAAAGGAGAGGATGCTGGGAGCAGGCAGCCTTAGAACAAGGTGCACCCAATCAGAGTTGAGAGTAGCGTTTCTTTTAAATTGAACAGGTCATGGCTTACACTGAGTTTGTTGCTGGCATAAGAGAAAGGAATGAAGAAAAGGGTAACATTTTTATGAAATGGATGAAATATTGAGGCAAGAATGATTTGAAATATTTGGGGAAATGCAGAGGTATCTGAAATTTTAAACAGTTTGCATGTGATTAATTCATGGTTAGACGATATGCCTGTAGAACAAAAGAAACAATGTGGATATAATGAGGTAATGATCACTAGCTATTAGATATTCTGTGCTAACTTTAGTGCCATATAGTGGAATGAAAAGCTTAAGTAATCTGATGTAGAAGAGTACAAAGAGTAAGGTGATAGAGGTGAGGAAGGGCGAATGACTGCAAATTGCTTTTTTTAGTTGTTACTTTAGATGAGCTTAAAAGTAAAAAATAAATAAATAAATAAAAATCAGAGCTAGAATAGAAGTCATAAAAATAGGTGATCTAGAGATTGTGAGTCTCAGATCTTACTTGTTGGTAAGGTAGCCTTGATTAGAGCATCAGGTCTTGTTCTTACATTGGGTACACATTTTGAGAATAATTTACGGAGACTAATGGGCTACACATTTTCTAGAGTTGTTGAAAAACAAATATTAAATAAGCCTGTGTGTGAGTTTTTATATTTGTTATACACTGTACTACATGTTGACCTAAAAATAAAAACTACAAAGTGCCAGCCAGCTTCCAGTGAGCAAGCAGCGACTGAGAGCAACAGATGTCTGGAAAATAGTTTTCCAATATAAGAATTTCATTTGGCAGTGGAAATTTCTGGAGTGGAGGAGTCACAAAGACCTTTTTAACATTTCTATAAATACCATTCTGCAGATGTTGGACTGCTGTCTGCTCTTTCTCGTGGGAGTGCTTGAGACCTGTCTGATTGTCACTGAGCTCTGGTAGCTATTTGGTATAGCCATCTTACTTGCTAATTAATTACTTTCATTCCAAGGGCCATAAACTTTTTTTTCCAGGTATCATATGCTTGAGAGCATTTTTCCGCTTTCCTTGCTTGACCGGTGCGTTCGATTGGTGACGTGAAATAGAATAGGATTTTTCATGTTTCTAGCTCATTTGTTTTGTGCTTGTTGAGCAGGTTATATATTTCCCTGCCATAGGTAAAATACATTTCTGCTAGCCCTTCCTTTCTTTACATGAAGAAGACATGATTCTGATGTCAGTGTTGAGGCCAAATCATCCTGGTTTCAGTGCTTGTTGAAACAAAAAGAAAAGGAACTAAAACTGGGTCATTTGTTGATTTAAATATATACGTATGATTATTTGCACATCATTTCTACTTTTCCATTTGGATTCTATGTTTTTTTTCACCAGCCCACCCATTTAATGCAGGAAAAGTTAATTATACAGGGCTACACATTCAATTCAGAATCAATTAAGGTCTGGTCACCTTAATTTGAACTGTGTATGGTCTATTGAGTGTGTCCATCAGTAATATGCTTCTGCACCTTATTTTTAACATAGGAACTATCTGACTGCCATTTGAAGTCAGTAAGGAATTTTTTTACCCACTTTGGGTTAAATTAAAAATTGCTTCAGCAAGCTTTTTCTCTGTCGTCCAATACATGTTACTGGTAACTCTGGATAGGCGGTCCTTCCCTTTAAGTAGGCCAGAACAGTTCTAGAATTGTATGCAGGGTTGGAGCCTACCTTCCCTCCTTGGCTGCAGCTAGCCAACCAGCTCCAGAAAGATTTTTTCCTTGGTGAAGACACAGGCAAGAGAACAGTTCTGCTATAGCTTTAGAAATGTTTTATTTTTCTGTTAGAAATGGAATACCACCATTAGGCGGATTACCATAACTGACAATGCCCTTAGATGTGACTAGCTCAGTATCCAGGTGCTTTTTGTGGACCTTAAGCCCTAGGGGGAAAATCTTGGCTACAAGTTATTTCCCCAGGAGTTGCCTACCGAGGCTTCTTCTTTAAACATGGTAATCTGAAGACAGAAGATCTGCAGGAAAGGTGAGCAACCCTTTGAGTCCTGCAGGTCCACATGTCCCACAGTGCCCCTCCGCACAGGTATTTTTCATTTGGAGTTCCTATTGCACACTCCTGCACTCATTGGGTCTATCTGTATGTCTGTTGGGTGTTTGGAGCAGGTTTATGTGGTATTTAACCCTTTAGCTGCTGGTTTGGCATTCATTTTGGGTGTTTTCTGACCCTTTTCCTACTGGTTCAGTGTTTTTTTGGGTATCCTAACATGTTTTAGTGATGTTTCATGTCTTTTTTTTTTAATATTAAACCTTCAATTTTTCAAAATTTGAGTTCAAGGTGCACTTTACCGCATAGGCGCCATTGCTCCATCCACTCCAATGGGACTGTACAGTTTGGGACATATCTCTGCAACCGTTTAACCTAGCGACTTCAGAGATGGCTCATTTTACTTGTCTGCCCTTGCTCTATCATCCTGTTCATGTTTCTAGTGTGTTTGAGGTACTTTTCCGGGAAAACTACATTTCCCATGAGAGCTTGCTTCGCACTCTCGTTTCTGATTGGCTCCCGCCTTGGCAGCCATTTTGTGATCTTTCTATTTTAGAGATTTCTGGGGTGAAACTTTAATCATACACACACTGTAATTGGGTAATTTCTTATACAATAACATTATTGACACTGTGAGAATGTCTATACCATTGGAGCTTGGGGCCAGACCTAAGATTAAGGATGCTGGGGTCTCTGTATCCCCTATTGCTTACTGCCCTTCCTATCATTCAGGGTTACCTAGAGAATTCACAGGTCATTTATGCCCAGCATCTTCTGATGTCCCTGAGAGTCTCCCAGAAACCTCCAGCCATGCATTAGAACCAATTTGGGTGCAAGAGTTCAAGGCTGCTACTAGGGACCTCAGGTCCACTTTGCAACTCTTTCCATCGCAGTTACAGGGGCTCTTTCATTCGTGGCATACCCCCTCCTTCGTCAAGTCTTCCCTGCCAAAGCTTCAGGGTGTACCTGACGTGTCGGATTCCTCTGAGGAGGAACTGTTGGTGTATTCAGATGTTGCGGAATGTTCTGTGGTGGGCTCCTCTCAGTTTTTTGGGGACCCTTTTGAGGCTCATCCTGAGCCCTCGGCTGAGGGCCTGATCAGGGCTGTTTTAAATACCCTAAACATTCCCTTAGTGCAGGAGGTTCCTTCTGACCCATCTGATGTCTTTCAGGAGCCTAAAAAGCCCCTTACTTGCTTTCCACCTAACCCCACTCTTGACTGCCTTGTGTCTGAAGAGTGGAAGTCTCCGGACAGGAAACCTTCTGTCTTCAAAAATTTGAAGCTTTTTCCCTTTTCTGAGGCAGCACTTGCTTAGTGGGTTCATCCTCCTGAAGTGGATTCTCCTATCTCCAGGCTATCCAAGTCTACTGCTTTGCCAGTGTCTGATATGTCTGCTCTAAAAGACTGGACTGACAAGAAACTTGAGGTCTCCCTCAAGTCCATCTTTGCCACTACCATTTGTGTCATGGATTAAATGCTCTGTCCTGTAAACCACCCTATTTGGTGTTTCACAAGGACGAGGCGGTGCTACGCACCTCTCAGGAGTTTCTCCCGAAGGTGGTTTCGGAGTTCTACATCAGGAGATTGTGGTGCCCTCTTTCTGCCCTGACCCCACCTCTGACAAGGAGAGGGATCTCCACTTTTTAGACGTGGTGCATTGTCTCAAGTTTTATGTACATCGCACTGAGTCTGTCAGGCGATCTGACGCATTGTTAGTCATTCCTGAGGGTCCTAGGGCAGAAATACCTGCATCCAAGGTGACTATTGCTTCTTGGATCTAGTCCACTATACGTAAGGTTTATGAGCTGAGGAAGAAGCCTGTCCCTTTTTGGTGTCATGGCTCATTCTACAAGATCTATTGGGGCTTCTTGGGCTTAGAAGAATCAGGCCTCTGCTGATCAGTTGTGCAAGGCTGCCACTTGGTCGTCTGTGCACACCTTTTCGAAGCACTACCGTGTTGGTGTTCTGGCATCGGCTGACGCCAGCTTTGGGAGGATCTAGGATCTCCTTCGGTTCTTGGTGCTTCCTTCACTTTTTAGCCCTGCTGGCTCTAGTTCAGTGTGCTGTGTAACAATTTGGGGTGTTGTTACCTCTGCTCAGTGTTCGTTGACACTTCATTGTTTTGTTGGACTATCTCTGATCTGATGGTTCATATCTGCTCTGGTGACTTTGGGGGCATTGCACCTGGTCCTTGCCTTACTTCCCGCCTCTGGGAAACTCAATGGTTGGACATCCCAGAGTTACCAGTAACCTGTATTGGACGACTGAGAAAAAAGGATTTTAGTCTTACCTGTTAAATCCTTTTCTCTTAGTCCATACAGGTTACTGGTCTCCCACCCTGTCAAGGGACCATGCTTGGCTCTCCTGTGGCAGACTGTGTGGTCCTTTGGGGTCATGCTCACAGGAGTCTTCTTTCCTTTCTACTATCTAGTTAATAGTTAGTGTCTCAAATCTTTCTAGAGCTGGTTGGCTAGCTGCAACCAAGGAGGGAAGGTAGGCTCCACCCCCTGCATACAATTCTAGAATTATTCCTGCCTACTTAAAGGAGCGGATTGCCTACCCAGAGTTACCAGTAACCTGTATGGACTAAGAGAAAAGGATTTAACAGGTAAGACTAAAATCCTCTTTTTTGCCTTCTTCTGGATCAACAGTGGTGTTTTTGGCATGGGCTAGACTTGATGGACACGTGTTTTTTTCAGCCTCATCAACTATGTTACTATGTATGGAACTATGTAAAATAACTTTTATTGTAAAAATAAAATAATAGCATGGAGGTATATTGTCATGGTAAACGGGTAAACAAAGATACAACAATCACATATGGAAATGCCAAACAGGTAGTACTATTGACCTCTAATAGCCTGATGTTTGAACATTTGTATGATAAACCAAAGATAACCTTGAACTTAAAGGGACTGGGAAGGGTGAAGGGGTGGAGGACTAGGGATAGAAGAAATAGGAATAAGGATGAACTGGATTAGACTTTGAGGTCTTTGTAGAGAGTCAACCACAGTGGACCATGGGGGAAAACTCCTATAGTAACACCCCATATTCTTGTGTACTTTTAGTTTCTTTAAGAAAGTGAATTTCCATTTCAGGTTAATAGTCAAGTATGATCCTATCACAGCCTGGCCTTGTGAATGTCATTCAGTCAGATATTTGTTGATCACTACATGGACTGACCTGTAAATCAAAATTGTATGTTACCTCCTGCATTTGACTCATGGTGTGTGGGGGTGGGGGGACAAGCTTGTTGACAGCGTTGCTACATTGTTATCGCTCTTGTGAGCAAGGCCTAAACATTTATCAGACTGCTGCTCTTTCTTGGTCAGGAAAAAAACAGTCTAGTCTTCCCAGATTTTAAAAGCTTCATATGACCTCCTAGTTTTCCACTGCTTAACCCCTTAAGGACAAGCCGATTGCGCATGCGGCCAGCACTTAAGGACCAGGGACCATTTTTTTTTTTTTGTAACCCGGTTCAGGGCTCCCCGAATTGTGTGAAGCCCCACGGGGAGCCCTGAAATCCATGACGGTCCTGGCACGTCAACCCATGCAAGGACCTTCAAGGGTCCTTAAGGGGTTAATGAATCTAAACCTAGGTTTCAAATATTTATTGGGCAACATTTCTGGCTAGCTTCACAATTTTAACATGTTCTTGGGCTATAAATTTATATTTTCTAATCAACTGTTTGGGAAGAAGACTGTCTTCTTTGTTTGATTCTAGAATTTCCCTCCTATATTCCAAGAACCTTGTTACTCACCGTGACTGTGTGTGCTTAGAAGTGCTGGATAAAGTCCATTTTACACGTTTACAGCCAAATCTGCTGATTTTCTAAGCCATTTCACCACTGAATTTGGACTCCGCACTCCGGATGATTTGTGAATTGTGCAGTTATAAAGGCTCTCTGAATTGCACATGGCTTTAGAACATTTTCAGTACCATACTAACCCCAATATAAAGTTATATCCCATGTCCCCCTGAGACACAGAAACGTTTACTGCATATTGACGGCTTGCATATACAGTATGTGGAAGATTTACAGCACAATTAAAAAAGCTGTTTTCCCCTCCTTTTTGTTTTATGGGCATTCACTGAAACAAATTGCCTAATGTATACATTTTAGTAATAAAGGTAGCTTTTCTGTGGTATTCTTGCTGTGCAAAATCACTTAAATGTCAGCTTTCTGAAAATAAAGTAATGAAGTAATTTCTTTTTTTGGCATGGCGTAGAGCTTTAAACAAGAGAGCTACAGTATGTTGTTTGGCTCTCACACTGTTATTAACCTGATCAAAAATACTTCTGAAACTGTAGGCTGAAAGAGTAAATCAGACTGGGAGGTTTCCTCAGTGTTTCCTGCAGTTTCCGGGATGTGGAGCAATTTCAAAACGGCTATTGAAAAAAAAAAAAAAAAGCTGGACTTTGAGGAAAGTACCGTGAATGCAAATAATGTAATATCTTAACCCCTTGAGTACTAGAGAGGTATCCAACAGCACTCAAGGGGTTAAAACTTGTTCATTGTGCTAAATCACTTCACAGATTATAAAGAAGACTAAATATATATGTGATGAAGTTATCTGGAACAGCAAATGGCAAGAACATTTCACTCTTTGTAGTCTGTTTTGTTTAAAGGGATAGTGATGTTTCACAATAAACACAGCTCCAATTAATCGTCATAGTATTTGGGACATGGAGAGTATTATTTCAGTACTGTCCGAGTTGTAGTTTAAGAGCAATTGAATGATAAAGTATTCCCATTCTTCCTCTTTTATGAATGTAACACTGCTCACCTCAGAACAGCAAGACTGTTCGGATGGATCACAGAGAGGGACAATCTTCAGTGAGCATAAGTCCAAAAAATATATATAGATGGTCAGCGCAATCACAACATCTGTGTTTAAACCGTTATATGGATCTTGCAATATAATTAACTTGTCTCCAATAGATTCAGCAGGTAATTCTTCTACTCACTCCAAAGATAACAAAGGTTATATTATAGGTATATATATCACAAATGTAGCTCCTACTGCTAAACCATACATACAGAAATAATGCATGGATCACAGCAGGAGCTATAAATGAGTATGAGAGGACAATATATAACCCCAAACAAATCAAAAATAGGGATCATAGAATATTGTGAACTCATAAAAATGAACTTAAAATAAACATCTTTATTACACAAAACACATATCTGAGTTACATGGAAGTGGTAGGTCTCATAATATATAATGGCTAAGATAGTCCATATACCCAATAGAGACAATAAAAATAATTCTGCAAGCTGTATGGATAAAATAACGAACAAGCAAAATAAAACAAATACCAGATTAAAATGCTGAAATATTACCCTTAATGGGGAGATTTCGCTCTACGCGTTTCGTGACACTAAATGCCACTTCCTCAGGAGATTTTTTTTTTCAGTGAGCATAAGGAAAAACCTAAAAAAAAATCCTGTCAAGGGGGCTCACAGTAAGAAGATTGTCCCTTACTGTGAACTGTCTGGTCCCAGGACCAGATTCCACATCTGAGGGGAGGTGGCTTACACTAGATAAAAGGGGTGGGAGGGGGATACTTTACCATTCAGTTACTCTTCAACTACAACTCTGACAGTACTGAAATAACACTCTCCATGTGAAGCATTACTATCCCTTTAAAGGCTCCAATTCTGTGGCAAACCAACTTCACCATAGGTGAGACATTAAAATGTCCATTTATTTTAAATGGGGCTTTTAGCCTCTTAAAGAGGAATTTTCAATCAAATTAAATTCCCCCCCAAATCATTATGCACATAGCGATACACATATCAACACTAGTACTATCCCGAATAAGTCCGGCTTTATTGAGAGATCCACCTTGTTTGGATACGCACAGGCAGGCAGCTTGCTGTAGTGGCATCTGTTCGACTGCGCCGTCAGTCCCGTCCTGTACCTTAAGGTACAATGCAACTCCCCCTCACCAATCCTAGAGAGACTGGGATGGACAGCACGGACTCACAGATGCAAGATTTCTGCATTGATGTCTGCCCGTGAGTCTCGGAACATGGTGGATTTATCAATAACGCTGTACTTATTCAGGATAATACTAGTATTGATATACATATCGCTATGTGCATAATGATTTGGGGGGCACTGTAATTTGAGTGAAAGTTCCTCTTTAAATGCTAGATTGGTATTTAATACATTAATTCACACGGCTCTGGAGACCTCTTTAGCATTCAAGGGGTTAAAAGTCCCATTTAAAATAAATGGGCGTTTCGGAAATGTACATTTCTACCCCCCGTTGGATTTTGTCCATGAGGCCCATAGGGCTGCATTCAGTCATCTAAAGTTGAGCATTTCTGGGGCAAACCAAATGTTCTATGCTAGACAAATGAAATGTCCTGCTGATTTAAATGGCAATTTTAACCCCTTAAGTGCTAGGGAGATCTCCAGCACATTCTGAAGTACTGCATTGGAGAACTCTCTAGCATGGATGGGATTAAAAGCACAATTTAAATCAAAGGGTTTTTTGTTTTTTTTTACTTGACCACTATAGTTCAGTTGGTTTGCTCCAGCATTGCTCCTTATTTCTTTTGATTGTAATACCTATAATGACTTACAACTTGCACATTGTGTTAACCCTTTAAACACCAGAGAGGGCAGTGCAATGCAATGGGTTGGATATCTCTCCGGCGCTCGTAGGGTTAAATCTCTCCTCAGCCAGCTAAATGTATCCATGTAGTCAGCAACAAGGGAAAGTGAGGACTTTTCATTCCATTTATATCAATGGGAGTTGGGGGAATTTCTATTTTCCCCCTAAAATGCAGTAGGTTTGCTCCGGATTTGCCATTTTTTTGTAGGGCCTTATGTATAAATACAAACTGGAGAATATCTGGGACAAACCAGACTCCCCAAATCTCCACTGAATTAAGTGGTGCTTTTAACTCCTTGAATGTTAGATGTACCCATTTCAATATCCAATACATTGGCTATCTCTCTTGCATTCAAAGGGTTAAAAGGACACATTAAATTAATTTAAATTGCATTTTTTTCTCCCTTATACTGTAGTTGGCTTGCTCCAAAACTGCCCCTGTTTTAGCTTATTAACCCGTTGAGTGCCCTCTGGAATTTAAAGGGTTGAAGACACCTCATAATGTCTTTATGACTTGCGCGTGGTGTTAAATCTCTCGACAGCTTATAAAGGCGTCTAAATGTATCTATGTGGTCAGGTGATCTGGAACAGCCAGTAAGGAAAGTGAGGACTTTTCACTCTTTCTCTGTTAATGTAATAGACTTTGACACTTTAAAGGCTTTCTTTGTGATAGGGCATGTAAAGATTTTTTTTTCTCTCTCTCTCTTCCTGAACTGACTCCAGGGTTTATGTCCTCTGAATTAAAGCAATATGTATTGAGCAAACTTGTATGAACTTTTGCAAATGCCAGTATTTTGAAATATTATATATTTTTGTTACTGCTACATTACATGCTCCTAGAGAGTAAGTGGAGAGGTTAAGAATAATGTTGCATTTGTTTTCTTTTTACAACTGGTTAATAAAGTTTGTGTGTTATGAACTTTTTTTCTTGATAGAGTGCTGGTTGTTCTCGGTCCTTTTTAATTATAATGCCAAGAAACAATTACTAGTGAACAAAATATAGGTACCTTCTTCAGAAAGTAAGAGATGTTCTGAGGTGGAGCATCCCAGAGGCACCACAAGGGAGAGAGGGAAAAAAATCCAGAATTCATACTGCTTTAAATGGGGATTTTAACCCCATTAAACCCCTATTTAACCATTAGAGCGCCAGATAGAGATCCAACACGTGTGATACCCCTCTGGAACTCAGAGTTTAAAGCAATGAGGGGGTTTATTTCTTCCTTTTGGTGCAGTTGGGTCAGAATTGCACCTTTCTTCAAGTTCTTAGTTTATTTAAGATGAGCTGGACAGTACACCACTTGGGTTCTACAGAGGTCTGACTTTTGTCTTCATTATACTAAATAGCAGGATTGGGCAATCTGAGGTCTTCAGCTGTTGTTGAACTACAATTCCTATCATCCTCGGTGGTTAAAGAGAGAGTAATTCTAATATGTAAAACAAGGGTACTCTCACTGCTGAAATGTGTTCTACTCAAATGTTATTGTAGCTCAAACTTGAAATTGTCAGGTACAGTATCACAGCGGCCTAAAATTGTACATTGGAGGTGTTGTTACACCATCCTATGAACAGCTCCGGTCAGTTGACAATAAATCTCCATAGGATGATGTAACAACAGCGCCACTATATAATTTTAGGCCACTGTGATACTGCACCTGACAATTTCAAGTTTGAGCTGCATTAACTTTTGAATAGAACACCTCTCAGCTCTGGGGGCATTCATGTTTTACTCAGAAACATAAACCCTGCAATATATATATTAAGATTTACTAGCCCTTTAAAAATCTGCTTGTTTCCCAACTCTGTCATGTACCATTCATTGACATGTTCATCCTTGTAATGTATATATATAACTGATTATGTCTATCTCAATTTCTATTTACTTTTTTCTAGTTTTCCCCCATTAGAAACCATTTACATTTTACAACAGTTTTTGTCCCATTTCCTATTGGAAATTTAGGAGAAGAGAAACATTAAAAAGTATAGCCTATTTTAAGATTGCATATTATCTACTACTGATATCCCTTTAACAGGCATAACATATATTTATGCTGATTATCAAAATAGTAGACATGGACAGTCAAGTGTTTTTAGGGACATCTGTCTGAACTTGCCAGACAATACGTTACAGGTCTATCCGTGCTTGATGCATCTTCTACTGAACAAAATCTCCCAAAGCAAAGACGAGAAGCCTGTGGCCCTCCAGGGGAGAGATGTGTGATAAAGAGGTGATAAAGTGGAGATAACGTCTATAGGGAAGGGTTGTCCAACTTCAGTCCTCAAAGGCCACCAACAGGCCAGAATGTAAGGATTTCCTTGGTTAAGCACAGGTGAGTTAGTCAAAATGAATGAGCCACTGATTACCTCATTTGTGCTCAGACTGGAAAATCCTAACATCCTGGCCTTTTGGTGGCCTTTGAGGACTGAACTTGGACAGCCCTGATCTAGGGGGTATTGCACTAAGACGTGATTAAATTGAGATGAAGTCTCCAGGATATCACTTCTCCAACTCCTATGTAATTCTATGGAGCTTATGCACTAAGATCTCCAAAGTTGGAGAAATCTTAGGTCATTGGCTCCATAGAATAACATAGGGATTGGAGAAGTGATATCACTGGAGATGTAATTGCAATGTTATTACCTCTTTATAACGCCTTAGTGAATCAACCCCTTAGTATTCTAAGCTCTCTAAGTTCTATGTTATTCTTTAGAGCCTATGCATTAAAATCTCTCATGTTAGAAATATCTTAGTGTATCTTAGAATAACATAGAACTTGGAGTGTTTTGAAAATTGGAGAAGTCATCTCCGCTTTATCGTCACTTTATCACCTTTTTATCATGCTTTTGTGCATCTCCCCCATGTGTTGAGGACTACAATTTCTACCATCCATGGTCAGTGGTTGGATAGCTGAGGATGATGGGAGCTATTGTACACAACAGTTGGATGGCATCAGGTGGCCCACCCCTGTTCTAAAGAAAGCAAATATTTATTCTCTTAGGGCTTTATTTACTAAAGGAAAGTGAAGTAATTCTGAGCAAACTAGCTGAACCATGGGGGAGAACAATAGTGAATTATAGCCTGTCAGCTATTAAACATATTGATTTATTTATTCATCAAGTAAATAACAATACTGATATATAACAGACACCTTCTTAACCAAATGTAACCTACTAGAATGCTCTTACAATGTCCTTACTTTATTTGTGTCCCCTATCCTAACCAGAACTCTAGCACTGTATTCATCAATTGACTCTTATGTATGTCTCCCATTAACAATTTAGATTGTAAGCTTTCAGGCAGGGACCTCACTTCCACTGTTTCACTTTGCAAAGCACTTAACCCTTAAATTGTAAAGTGCTGCGTACACTTGTGGCGCTACATGAATAAACCATTCATTCATTCATGTATTCTTGAACTCTGCAGTACTGGCAAGCATGAGATTAGGTCTTACTGGCCTGTTATACCATTTCATGTGTGCTACTTCATTAGGTAAAAAAAATAGTTTTTGAAAAATCACAGGTGGGCTGCACTCTGGGTTCAGGCGGGCCGAACTTGGCCCACAAGCTGCACATTGGATGCCCGTGCTTTATAGAAAATATACAATGTAAAAAATATAGCATACATAGAGTTTGGTTCTTCAGAAATAGTGTTATGTTATATTACTATCTTGCTTTGATGGTTGACTGACCAGAAAGCTCTTTGGAACCAGAGACCCAGAGATCTTACTGTCAGGACAAAAAAGTTAAAAGGAAACAGGTGAAAATGGAAAAAAAAACTATAGGCAATTATGCTTTACATATTATGCACTTGCACAACATAAAGTCAAAATAAAGGGTTACAATCCCTTTAAACATAGTAAAATGAAATAATTGATATTTAGTGGACAGATTTTTATGTCCTTACACTGGAAAAGCACCATAGAGTAAAACTTAAATTTCCATTCATTTAAATTGGGCTTTTAACTCCTTGTATGCTAGAGAGCTTTGCAATGCATTCTGGTTTCTAAACTTTTCTAGCCTTAAAGGGGAATTATTATCCCTATACAAGTTTACCTAATTGCCATCCTCATATAGAGATAAGCTTTAATTGTTTGTTTGTTTTTTTTTTATTCATGCTTTTGCAAAATTTACATTATTAAAAATGAGCCTGTGCCTTACTTCTTGAAAGACTGCAGTTACAGCGCTGCACCACAGTCTGTCAGTCTACTTCTGTTCCCTCCCCAACTATTGTCACTTTCAAACCAGCTTACATGGAGAAATCCTCCATAATTGGAGGAGGTTGTAATGCGAAAATACTTGGGGAGGAACAGAAGAAGATTGACAGACTGCGGTGCAGAGCTGTAAGGCACAGGCTCATCCTATATAATAATTCGCTAGAATGTTTGTCAGAAGCCGTCATGCTCAGTAGAGACTGCCCGAACGCACAGAATGCTGGGAGTTCTGTGCTGGGAGCATTCTGTGCTTTCGGGAAGTCTCTACAGTGCATGACTGCATTGGCGGCAGGACACAGAGCAGGACCGGCCTCTTAACCCTTTGAGTGCCAGAGGGGTATGCAACGCATTCCAAGGCAATATGTTGCATACCCCTCTGGCACTCAAAGGGTTAACATCACCTGGACCTTGGCCCGTGTACACGGGCTTTTACACTAGTTTTTAATAATGTAAATTTTGCAAGAGGATGCATTAAAAAAATAAAAAACAAAAACGATTAAAGCTTATCGCTATATGAGGATGGCAATTAGGTAAACTTGTATAGGGGTGATAATTCCCCTTTAAAGAGGCAAACATGCCCCCCCATTAAATCAGTGGACATTTGCAAAATAATTAATCCTTCCCTTTGCTTTGCTTCAGAATTACTCCACTATGCTTTTATGCATAAAGCCTTTAGTCTTTTCAGAGGAAACAGATTGGAAGTGTTTACCTGGAATTAATGAGAACATGCTCACCCGCCCTGTCCCTTATTATACATGGTCAAAAAACATCAAAGGTGATGGCCCGTGGCCCTTTGCGGAAAGGTGAACTCTAGCTCTTGACAAACAAACCTGTGTATTTTATCACATTCAGCACTCCTGGAACGTTTTTCCTCCACTGATTTCATTACGGGATCTTGGCACAAGCATGGGGATAGAATCAATGCTCTGATTATAGGCATTGACAATGGTTGCATTGCTGTGCCTTATTGAAAACCGACACCCAGTACAAAATTGCTGCCTATGGGTGCAAGAGGAGTTCCACATCAGTCTGCGTGGTGCGTGTTACATTGCCAGACACTAAATCAGCTGTGCTGTGTGTCAGCCAGACACCAGTAGCACTTGTTGCCTGTTTCCATCTCTGCAAATCCTGGGCCTATCACTCGATAGACCTGGAAAGGAAGTAGTGAGGAAGCGAGTGCCACTGCTAGTTCAGAATGTTCCAGTGTGGTTGGAAAGTCTGAGAAATAGCTTGGGTGAGAAGAACAAGACCTTATTGACAGGGTTCAATCCTGGTCAGGTCTGTTTCATATCATCTTATTAAATCCACACAGCTCATTCCCTCCCCTTTTTCCCTGTGTCTTTAGCACTTCTGCCTCTCTATTATTTGTGTTTCATGGGTTAGGCAATCACACAATGGAGAACACGTTATTTATTGTCTTAAATGTGTGGTAAAAACATGTAAATCACTGAGAAAAAATACATTACTTTCCAGACGCTTGTTGTTGTTTTGCTACGTCTCATTTTATATGGTCAATTTCTTTATGCGCTGTTTATTTATTGGTGGGGAGTGGTGATGCAATTGATTAATTTCTCCTAATCATGAGGCTTGATCACATTGCAGTTGATAATGTTATCATTGGTCTATCTACACATTTCCCCATAGATTTAGGAGACTGTGAGGTAACATTTCTGAAGTGTAATCTAGGCCATGGTGTGGCACATTTAGTTTGCTACTTATCTCAGGTTATGTAACCCTTTGAAAGCCAGAGGGGCATGCAACACATTTAAAAAAATGGTTATGAATTTGGAACCTAGTAGTTATTAAGACTCCTGTGCTAAGAAGAACCGAAGTAATTCTGGAGACAACCAACTATATCATAGGGTAATAAATAACAATTCACAATATTTCCATCCATTTAAATGGGTATTTTAGCACCTTCACAGTGTGTTGGAGATCTCTCTAGCATTCAAGGGGTTAAAGACTCCTTTAAATCAATTGGATGACATTTATGTGTCAGCGTGTTTCAGATTTCTGTAGTTAAGCTATAGATATGTTCTATTGAATTCATTTATAACAGTGCCTAGATCTTCATTTTTTTCTTAGTGTTTGTTTTCTAGACAACTTTTTATTAGTTGTTAGAACACTGGTGTCAAATTGGTCTCCAAGACCCTCTGTCCCAAAACACACACACGTTCATACACACACGCACATTCACACTCACATACAAATACACCCACATGCACACACATACACACCAATATACACCCATACACACACGTACATACACCCAACATAGCAGGGTTTTTTAAGCTCTGGTATGTGCAACACATTGGTTTGCAGATGAGCAAAGTGTATCTGTCAGAATTACTGAGCCACTAATTGATTTCCCTGTGAACATGTGAAAACCTGAACTGCTTGGAGGGCCTGAGGTCAAGTTTGAACATCTATAGGTTGTGACCTGCTGGACACATCCCATTTGGTTCTCTAAAATGCATTACAGAAGATTTAAGCAAATTGTGGTTTTCTAAAACACCTCTGTGTACCTTATACATCTTGGGGGCAATGTTTGAGGTGTCAGACATATATGATGAGGTTATGAAGAGCATTTCAACCTCTTGTTTCATTCATGTGAAAAATCTGCACTTTATTAAAGTGCAGCTCCGAGTCTTCTATATGTTTTTATAACATGTAGCACTATATTTAATTACTTACAGTTCTGTAGTTCAAAAGATATTCAAGCATCCCTTTAAGATGCTATACATTTGTAGTCAGAGAGCCTCCATTATAAAGAGAAAAGTTGGCGAGAAGCAGCTCACAAGACAAAGCACACTGTCAGGTTAATAAGTGCTTCTATCAGGGTACCTTGGCATGGTGGCAGGCTTAACATGGCCATATTATGTGATTAAAACCTCATCCTTAATAGAGTGATTACATGCAGACAATATGTAGCAGTATATAGTGTATATTAAGTTAATATGGAGTTGCACCAAAGACCCTGTTTTTTCTGTTAGCAACTTAGATGTATTCAATGCAAGTCTATTATGTGCATTTACTGCAGTGTTCTAACATTGCACTAAAGTCATCCCTGTGCAAAAAACCCTTAAGCATAATATTAAGTCAATAAAAAGCTCTTTGTCACAACAAGCTATATTTTAAAGTGATAGTAACCTTTTATTTTGAATTTATGTATTACATAAGTGCATGATATGTTAATGTCAAATTGCCTATATTTTGTATTATTTTTTTATTTCATCTTCACTTAATTTTTTTACACATTTATGTCCCTGACAATGAATCTCTATTTCCAGAGATCTCTCTGGTAAGTGACTGTGAAAGCATAGACCGTGCAATGTTGTAACACTATCCCTGCAGTAATGAGTGCTCCGTATGCTGTATTTCTTAGACTGGAGGCAGTTTTTTTTTACATTGTATCACAATGTCTGTTTTCACAGTCCCTGAGAGAAATCTCTCTGGAGCCATAGCCAACAAACTCACTGATAGGGCCACAACAGTGTAAAATAAATAAATAAATACAAACGTTGATGGAGGAAAATTATTATAGGCAATATGACTTTATTTATTCTGTCAGTGCAAAATATGTAAAGTCAAAACTAAATCTTACTACCTGATGTGGGTTAAAGTGGAATTGTCACTTCGTAACAAATGGGATTTTGATAGTTATTTCAAAAGCACCTACATTTATTTTACTCATTTTTGATATCAAATAATAGCTTGTGAGATATTTAGATTTAATTATTTGTGTTTATGTAAACTAGACAGTACTGATTGGCATGCCATCCAGATGCTAACATTCCACACTGCTCTCCATCCCAACTGGCACTTCCTGCTGTCCAGTACTCTGACATTTGCATAAACTAACAAAGTTATCTCAACAACTATTGTTTGAAATAAAAAATGGCTAACGTAAATTTAGAAGAACTTTAAACCTTTGTTGCAAATGAACAGTTCCTCTTTTAATTTTATATTAAAAATGTACTTGGGCATCTTATTGCAATTTTTCTTTTGTACTGCATAACCAAATATTATATATTGTATATAGAATGCACATTTGTGGATGCATTTCTCTAACATTCCTCACTGTCCTTTCTCTTCCCAGGATGGATCTTACTTGGCCGAGTTCCTCTTGCAAAAGGGCTACGAGGTACGTGACTAAGAGTTAGAGCAGACTAGTGAAATCACTTGGACACAGCAAACTCCAGAGCTTCCTCTGCTGCTGTCCTCTTTTGTGTGTTTTCCATTCAAAATGTAGATAACAAATCAAAGCTTTCAGAAGGAATGTGCAACATGGCCTGTAATCACGCCAGCTTATTGTCCTATTTATCGCGAGGGTCCACTAGTGGATTCCCTTGGCTCCTCTGGATAGAACTGTTATGTACATTTCCCCCCAAGGTCAGATAAGCTACAACCTGTGCAGGCCAAAGCTGTAAAGAATTAGGGAATAATTTATGATGTAATGCACTGCATGAAAACACACTCCCAATGAAGTCACTTTAATTCGGAAATTGCACTAAGCAATAAAAACCTTGTTAATCCATGGCAGGCTCATGTTGAAAAATTAAACCTAAAGGTTTCGTTTTTTTACCAGTCATTCTGGATTCTTTATGGAAGGTTAGACTTCGTTTGGGTATTGAGTTTTTGCACATTCTAAAATATATCATTCCCATATTTAGATAATGTAAAATGTTCTATTTGCAAATTGGATAGGGTTCAGTGTTAGATTAACACTGTACAGGGAACAGGCAGTGTTCTGGACAACATGGCTTCAAGCTTTTAACCTTTTGTGTGCCAGAGATGTGTTCAGTGCATTGTGAAGCAATGCGTTGGGCACCCCACTGACTCCCAAGTGGTTAAAGGGACAGTCATGTCCGATAAACATGTTTTCTTATTTTGTAGATTTAAAAAAAAAAAAAAAAATTATGTGGCACAAATCCCATCTCTCAAACTTTTATGGTTTGAGAGATATTCACATGTAAAGTTACCCCTATCCTGATGTCAGCTGTAAAGCTGACAGAATAAGATCCGTGTTGGCCGACACAAGACGGTTCTACAGCAGAGCCGCAATAGCAATATTGGAAAATAATTACTCCACTGGAATGGGCTATAAACTGTGCTTGCAAACCAGGCACACTTTGTAAACCTTTCCAGTGAAGTAATTCTTTTTAAATACCGCTGTTTCGGCTCTGCTGCAGAGCTGCCAGCTGGTCCCAGGACCGGGGTCTCCTGCTGTCAGCAGAGCTCTGACGTCAGGAGAAGGGAAGGGAGGGGGGAACTTCAGATGCGAATATCTATCAAACCGTAAAAGTTTGAGAGATGGGATTTGTGCCACATAATTTATTTTCTTTAAAGCGGAACTACCACCTCAACTAATGTCGCCCTGCAATACTTAGGCAGGTGGTGACTAGCTTAATAATAATTATTTTACGTCTCAAAAGTGCCTCTGAATAAAGTTATCATTAAGCTTCCGAGACTGACAGCCAGGTTACTGCAGCCTGTGCACCTGCACTGTCAATCTCTTCCGGAGCCGTTCGGGCCAGTACAATGCCTGTGAAGGGTGATGGTGACTGACAGTGCAGGCACGCATTCAAGATGTCTGTGGTGATGACTGGCTTCTGGTCTCGGAAGCTTAAGAATAACTTTATTCGGGGGCACTTTTGAGAGGTAAAATAATATTTATTAAGCTAGTCGCCACCTGCCTAAGTATGGCAGGGTGACTTTAGTTGAGGTGATAGTTCCACTTTAAATCTACATTTTTATTGGACATTAGTGTCCCTTTAATGCCTTAAGTTTATGTTTTTGGATGCTGAAAATGGATTTCCACAATTTGATAGTCAAAGTGGACCTGACACCTTCAGACAAGTTTAGTTTGTTTTGCAGATAATTTACATTTGCCAACATGATGCAGTAGACATTTTTCTGTAAAATAAATAGTTTTTGAGAAATAAACCTGTATGTTTTAGCGGCACTTTATGCTAATTTATTTCACAGTATGCAGAATAGTTCAGATTGAGGCCAAATTTACCACTTGCTGTGCTGTTAAAAATGTCAACGTGTGTGGGCTCTGCCTAGATTCATGTATAGTACAGTGTGTGATAATATTGACCCTATTGACCCATCACTTAATTAGCATAAAGTGCCACACACTGTGCCACCAACAAATGGTTAATTTTGCAAAAATTAGTTATGTTACAAACAAGTGGCTAGCACAACAAATAGGAAGTTTTTAATTATTTTTACAATTCCCTAAATCTCCCTTAAGGTGATAGGTTCCCGTTAATGAAAAGTATTAAATGTCTGTGTTCCTCTTTAGTATGGATTGTCCAGTAGGAATGATCAATTAATGCCTGCAGTCACTGGCAGTGGTGATGCAATGTGCATTACATTATAATGTAATAGCAAGTATAAATATAGAATCTATACATACAGCTTAAATAACTGATGATTCCCTGGGACCTAAACATGTATTGCTCTCCAGTTTTGCAGCACTGAGTCTTCTTACATTTCAGTTCTGTGTGCATATCCAAGTAGTAATCAGGTGGATCTAGATATAAAAGTAGGGATCACCTATATGTAGAAGAATCATCAAAGGGGTTAAAGTAGAAGTAACATTTCCTCATTTACCTTCCTTTGTTCAGAAATTCCTAATGGCCCCTAATTAATTTTGCCCTTGTGCCTTTGTTCAAGAGATAATAATATCTTCAGGCAGTCCTGGTTGTAACATCCATGGAGATAGACAAGAGTTGCCAGCAAGGCCACAGAAACTCTGCTCACTGCACTGTGATCTTAAAGCGATAGTAATATTTAATTTGAAACACAGCTCACCATGAGGAATAGTACTCCACCTGATGCTCTTATTCTCCAAAACTGTATAGTTGCAATAGAATTTAATGCTGAATTTGATGCCTCATGTCCCTTTTATCATTCTGATGCCTCCTCCCCTAAGATCAGAAGTCCGGTCGCTTGACCCAACAGATCACAGGGGTGACAATATTCACAGGAATGGAAAAGGGGCTTAGCTTAGCTTAGCCCCCCTGCCCATTCTTGTGAAAATCGCTGCAAAGGTCCAGCAGGCACCCGAAGTGCACTGCGTGCACATATAGATACCCACTTGTGTCTGGGGCTATTTTCAGATCTGCAAGCGGACTGGCCCTTGTTACATAGTTAGAGTACATGAAAGCCCTCTGACTTTGTCTACATAACATGGACACACATTGGGAAGAGTGCTCGCCATGTATGGATATTTGGGACTCGCTGAGGGTGGAGGAGGGATTGAGGCACACAAGGGGAGGTGGAGAGGAGATGATAGACAGCCCTAAGGTACTGAGCTGTACCGCAGCGCTTGCCTATTTGATGTCAGTAGGTAATTCTTTAAAATAAAATATCTCCGTGCCCATGATTTAATGATTAAAAAAAAAAAGTAATAGATCAAAGCTTAATTGATCACAACAATCCTATATAATAATTTGCTACAAAGTTTGTAGTGATGCAGTCATGCGCAGTAGAGACTGCCCGTGACAAGGCTGATAACAGAGCGGGGCGCTCTGAAGGTGCTTTAAAGAGGAACTTTCATCCTATATAAAGTTGTCCTGCAATAATTAAGCAGATAGCAACTAGCTTTATAATATATCTATTACCTCTCAAAAGTAGCCGATTGTAAAGTAATGCTTAATCTTAGGAGGCCAGAAGCCAGGCACTAGTGCAAACATCTTGTCTGAGTGCCTGCGCTGTCAGTCCCGGTCTCCTCTAACAAGCATTGCAGTGTGCCACATGGAAACCGGAAGGGACTAACGGCGCAGTCACACAGACTGCACTAACCTGGCCATTAGTCTCTGAAGATTAAGGATTACTTTACAGTCGGCTACTTTTGAGAGGTAATAGACGTATTATAAAGCTAGTCACTATCTGGTTAATTATTGCAGGGCGACTTTATATAAGATGAAAGTTCCACTTTAATTGATTCTTCTGTGCTCCAGCTGGGATATTCTGTACTGTTGGTAGCTAAGGATTATGGGAGTTGTACAGTGACTGGAGTACTACTATTGCTCTGTTGAGGACACTGGCAACATTACAATGAAATCAACCTTCATCCCCCCCAGATTCTTTTGCCACATTTTGAGTTGATGCAATTGCACAAAAGCACTGGCACATAGTAGGGTTTTATTTTCTCACTGATATATGTCACTGACTGTATCCCACTGTCGTTTCTCTAATATGTTTTTTTACATGACATAGATTTAGTTTTCCTGGCCTTTTCGCCTCTGTTTTCTATCTGTATAATGAAGTACAAGTCATAGATCAGTGTCTTTGCTCATTGAATGGATGCTCTTGTCTAATTATTTCCATAATAAAGACATTCTGCTTTGACGCCACAAAGTCGATATTTCATACATACTGTGAGCTTTACTTATTACCCTTTAACCTTTTCCTCTTGTCTGATGTTGGGAGCAGATGAAAATGACATTTACTTGTTGCTGTTGGTCCTGTTAACACATGAGAGGAAAAGGAGGAAATTGCAGTAAATATCGGACAGACAGTAATGTGCACAGGGGCAAGTGCTGTGAAGAAGTATTAATATTAGCATAAATATGAGTTTACCATACACTGTCCGTAGATATGCCACCAGGTTACGTAAATTATAGATGTACATTTGCTACAATATACAAGTTATAGCAGATGGTTCTCCAGCAGGTACAAGATCTCTCTGTCAATACTGACAGTACACCCTACTTCTTTCTTTCCACTGGATGCAGAGGCTTGGGCCCTGGTGCAAAAATTGCCATGCCCTCCCCCCCGACCACATTGCCCCCCAATGTCTTCTCTCCACATTGTTCCCCAGTGTCCTGTTTCCACATTGCCCCCAATGTCCTCTCTCCCTAATGCCCTCTATCCACATTGCCCCCCCAATGTCCTCTCACCCCAATGCCCTCTCTTCACATTGCCCCTAATGTCCTTTCTCCACCTCCACATTGCCCCCAATGCCCTCTATCCACATTGCCCCCAATGTCCTCTCTCCACATTGCCCCCAATGTCCTTTCTCCACCTCCACATTGCTCTCAGTGTCCATCTCCTACCTCCCTGATGGTCCAGCAGCATGGCAGGAGAGGTCTGTGCCTCCTGCACAGACCTCTATTAGCAACTCGGAGCTCCCTCGTGGTACTCTCCCTAGTAATCCAATCTGTGCATTACTAGAATGCCGGAGGGGGCACAGCTGGTAATAGAGGTCTGTGTCGAAGAAGGAACAGGCCTCAGTTTGTTGCAGGTGCCGGGTGGGGGGTTCTCAGGGGGAGGCCTGGCCCCTGGAGTGACAGAACCGGTTGCAGTTGCTACCCCTGTGACCCCAGTTGTTACACCACTGACTGGATGTTAATGAATCCTTTGAGTGCCAGAGAGGTAAAGATACCTCTTGTGCACTCAAAGTGTTAAAAGGAGAGAGATTTAATGAAATTCAATTTATATAATATATATATATATTATATAAAAGAAGGTTTCTCCTGCTGCTAGGAGAATCACATTTTAAATTAACCCTTTGAGTGCCAAAAAGGTATCAATTGGATTGCTGTAATAAATTGAATGCAGAAATCCCCAGCAGTCAGTGAATGGAGAGCTGCAGTCAGTGACTCAAGATCTGCCATAGAGTTTGTTATAAACAAAAATCGCCTTTTGGATATCTGTTGAGACTGTTGCTAACAGTCTGAATAAAAATAAATGTTTCAGCTGTAAACATGTTTGAATTAAAAATCTCCCATCAGTGGGATCATCCTTATTTTGCTCAGCGGAAAAAGCCCTATAACATATTTTTCTCTTTCACCCAATGTGGAACACAGGAATCGCTGGGGCCAGGAATGCAAGGCTCCTGTCTCTGGTCTCCTTTATGAATAGTGACCAGGGTGCAGACTTTTATGGGACCTGGGTCTCATGGCTGAATGGCTATCTCTCAGCCACCTTCCTTTTTTTCTACCTGGCTATGTCAGATAATAGTCATGTATAGGAGCCTGAAGTATGAATAGGATACCAATTTCAAAGTGCACAAATTCTGTGAGTATGCCCTGTATATCTGTTTAGCAGCCACATTGTGAGGTCTGGGTAGAATTGCTAGTTTTGCATTCTGCTCTTCTTTTCTGTCAGCCCCATTTGCCTTCCCTCCTCTTTAATGACTGTTAAAATGTTCCTTATTTTAGACAGTCTTTGTTATTGGCCAACAGCTCCTTTAAGAAATGGGTCCTCTCAACAGCTCTATTGAATAGGACATCAGCAGTAAAGCTACAGTTTTCTGCCACACCAGGTGAACGTAAGTGGGCAAGAAGGGGCTTATTCTGTTTCCCTTTTTCCTTCGAGATGAAGGGATGCCCTTGCTAGGGTGGTGAATGAATGTGATAGTTGGAGAGACACAGTGTCCTTTTATATTTTGAGGGAAAACAAACTACATTTCCCTTGAGGCCTGTTTTTTCCCAGGCCTCAGGGAGTAGTATAGGTAGGTCTTATGTTTATCCATGTCCTTTTTTCCTGCAGTGTGAAAGACATAAGGCTGTACTCTCCTCCCCTTCACACAGATGAGCATTTTCCTATTTAATTTCTGGCCTGTACTCTTTATTTCCCCATTAACCCTTTGCTCCTCATGTCAGACTATCCTTCACATGGACTCTAATCAGAATTTATTTTCTTCATCTTCTACAGTCCCTAAACAGCTTCTGGACCCCTCTTCTACCGAGCAGGAATCTGAATTGGTTAAAGCCCTAATATCTTCTTTGCTCTATTCGGGGGATCTCTGACTCCTGGACCCAGAATCATCTGGGTCATCAATTTGTGGGTGTAAGTTTCCCCTGAATGGGGATTCTTCTGTTGCAGAGTTGGAAACTAATGAGGACAATTTTGATTCATCCTTTACCCCTGGGAATTCGGTCAAGAAGGACCCCAGTCAACCGGGGCAGTTCTGGACATCCTGAATGTCTCTAAGGTCTCTGACTCAAGTTCTTCACCCTCATATGTATTTAAGAGGTACATAATGAAGGCTGCTATTTTCTCTCCCCACCATTCCTTGGACCAGGTAGTTCTGGAGGAATCAAAGAAACCTTTTAAGCAACTATTCCTTCCCAAATATATTTCTTGCTTATATGCCTTCTCTTCTGATGCCTTATCAAAGTGGGCTAACCACTGTAACCTTCCAATTTTTTGCATTTTGAAAATTAGAGCATTGTCACTTGTGAATGAGACAGCACTAAGTACCAGTCAGAAACACCTGGATTATTTTCTATAGGTACATTTTGTGGCTTCTGATTGCTTGGGTGACTAGGGTCACTGATGATTGGGGAAGAGCAACTCTTGGAAGTTGTCCATGCTGATGCGTCTAAGATGGAGGATGTTCTGACTGTTTCTAAGATCCTTGAGGGTAAAGTGTATCTTAATGAATTGGACCTTCATTCAGCTAGGCTTACTGGGAAGGCTTTAGCACTTTCTGTTCTTCTTTGAACTTTTAGAATAAAGAGATTTTCATCTGACCAGTCTTCCAAGAAGTCCTTGGTTTCTCTTATTTGTGGGCAAGCAGTTGCTTCACCCAGAATTAAAGTTATTAGCCAGTATGAGCTCAGAGTGCCGTCTCCTACAGCATTCCATGTTCTCCCTCCCCCCGAAACCCAAACAGGCTTGGCTAGGCAAGAAGCCAACCCATAAGCCCTTGAGCTGACAAGTCTAACTCTTCATGACTCGCAGGGGTCTGGCCTGCCTCATCCCTTCCTCCATGTTGTTTCATGTCCATAGTTTCCACATCTGATTGTACTATTTAATACCTCTGTATGTCTATTCCCAATTGTACAGCGCTGCGGAATTAGTTGGCGCTATATAAATAAAGAATAATAATAATAGTTCCTCTCGATCCAGTGAGGAGCCTTCTATTTTAGATGCGGTTTCTTTGCTGGTGGATGTGCAGATCTTGGTACCTCTACCTTTCAGGAAAGATTAATGGCATTTTATTCCAACCTTTTCATATTTCCCTAAAATAGATGGCTAGTGTCATCCTGTTCTGAATGCAAACTATTGTTTGATTAATGCATCCAGTTCAAGATTGTCCTTGTGCTTCATCTTTGCCAAAATGTGTCCAGGGAGTTTTGGCTTCCCTAGACATAAAGAACGCTAATCTGCTTATTCCCATTCATGCAGATCACCAGTGCTTCATTTTGTTTGCCTTTCAAGACTGTCTTTTTCAGTTCACTGCCCTTCTCTTTGGGCTAGCATCTCTTCCACAGGTTTTTACAAAGGTCTCAGTAGCCTTTGCTGTCATTCGTTCTCTAAGGATTTCTTGTACTGTCTATCTGGACAACCTTTTGTTAAAAGCCGCTTCAGTGGAGGCTCTGCACCTTCGGACTCAGGCTTGTGTGTACATTCTGGAACAACGTGGTTGGGTACGCAATTTCAAGAAATTTTCTCTGGTCCCATCACAGGGCTTTCTCTTTCTTGGCCCGAGATGCAACACTCTTCAGGCATGGGTATTTGTGCCAAAAGATAAGATTAAATTGATGTCTTAGCGGGTGTCTCAGGCCCTGCTTTGCCCATCGGCAATATTGCAGGACTACAAGAAGGTGCTGGGGTATCTGGTCTCTGCCGTTGAGGTGGTCCTCTTTGCCCAATTTCACACTCAGGCACTCCAGCTTGAGAGTCTCAAGTATTGGTCCAGGCAGCAGTGTCATCTCTGACACTGGATCTTCATGGGTGCCTTCAAATGTCCCATCTGTCACGTGGATGGCCATTGGCCATTCTGAGTTGGGTGATAGTCACAATGAATGCCAGTCTGGCAGATTAGCTAGCCACCATGGGCCCTCAGATGGCTTAGGGCCGTTAGACCAAAAGAGAGAGAGAGTCTCCTGCCCATCAATGTGTTGGAGCTCTGGGCAATCACCTTATTTGCTTCATTGGTCTCGGTGCCTCCAGTGTCTGTTGGTGCAGATTCAGTATGACAATGTAATGGTGGTGGCCTATATTGATCACGAAAGGAGGGACCAGGAGCACAGCCATGTGGTTTGAAGTTCAGTTGGTTATCTTTTGGGAGGAAGCTCACATTACTGTTCTCTCCTTCATTCACATTCCAGGGATAGACAACATCATGGAGTATCAGCTGTCAAAATCTAGATCCCAGGAATTGGAAACTCAGCCAGATAGTGTTCAACTCCATAGTCAGTCTCTGGGGTCTTCCATCTGTGGCTCTAATGGCCTCTTGCTTAAACTGCAAGTTTCCCCTGTTTTGTTTCAGATCAGAAATCTCCCCATTCTGGCCTCAACGGCCCTGGTTCTTGGTTCTTTTAAATATGTCCATAGCAGTGTCATTTTGGCTTCTGCTCCTTCAGGACCACTTTACTTAATGTCCGTTGGGTCACCTGTGGTGAAGTTAGCATTGATGGTTAAGGTTGTGAAGCCAGCATTCTGAGTAAGGAAAGATTCCCTGATTCTGTTATTGCCACTATGATGAAAGCTAGCAAGTCAATTTCATCCAAGATGTATCATTGGGTATTGTCCTTTTTCTACAAGCAGTGCTATGATCTAGAGTTGTGGTCACATCCTTTTAATCTTCTGGTTATCTTGGCTTTTCTTCAGGATGGGCTGAAGAAAAAGACTTAGTGTTCGCTCTATTAATGTTCAAATTTCCTTGCTATCTGTACTTTTTTTTAGAGGCATAGTGCCTTATTTCCGGATGTGTTAAACTTTTTGTACGGGGTGGCTCATGCCTACTTAGTCTTTTGAGATCCCACTCCTCTATGGGATTTATACTTGGTCCTGGGAGCTCGTTTGAAAGCTCCCTTTGATTCTCTATCTTCTGTTCCCTTCAGTCCTTGACCCTTTAAGACAGCTTTCCTGCGGGCAGTTGTGTCTGTTTGGCAAGTTGCTGTAAACCTCACTTTATTGATCTTTCATTCAAATATTGTAGTTTTGAAAGCTCCTGCAGGGTTTCAGAGTTTCACATTAACCAGGAAATTGTTTTTCCTTCTCTTTGTTCTGTGCCATCTAACAGACAGGAGCAGGAACTTCATTATTTGGAAGTAGTTTGATGCTTAAAGTGCTATGTTCATCACATGAAGCCTTTCAAAAAATTGGACTCACATTTTGTCAACTCTTGTGTGGGCCAAGCTGAGTCTATGGTAACAATGACTTTCTGGACTATGGTGACCATTCACCAGGCCTATGTCCTCAGGAAAAATCTTGAGCCCTTTAGGGTCACAGCTCATTTCACCAGAGCAGTTGTGCAAGGTAACGTCATGGTCATCATTCCTTCACACTTTTGTTAAATACTACCATGCCAATGTTCTAGATTTGGCTGAAGCCAATTTTTAATGGAAAGTCATACAGGGCTGTTTTGCCTGTGTAGGTATCCTTCTTGTCTTCTCTTCCAGTAACCTGCTTTTTTCTTGTTACTTGGTTAGGTGTGTAGGTGTCTGTTGAAACCTGGGGTTCATATTTGTTCCAGTTCATCTCTGTTTGAACTGGTCTGTGGATTTAGTTTTTTTTTTCTCCCTCCCTGAAATCGTGGTGAGATAGCTATGTATCCTGCGTTCCACATTGGACAAAGGCAAAAAGGAGACTTTTGTGTACATGCAAATGAATCCTTTTCTCTAAATCCATGTGGAACACAGGACTTCTTTCCCGAAGAAAAACAAGTTGTTTGAGTTCCGGACAGGGGTCTTTGAGTTCTTTGGTTCTTTGGTTCTTTGGTCTCATTTCTGTTTTCGATCTTTGCCATTTGTTAAAACTGAGTATGTCTGGCGGAGCAGGAAGTATCCTGCTCCAGAGAGCCTTTTTAGGCAAATAACCTGTTCTGGCAAGAGGATACTTTACGCCATCGTTCCTGTTTTACATAGAAATCCCCTTTTTCTCTTACTTGAAATCTTTAAAAGAAAATAATAAAAGCCAGCTGGACTGTCTCACTTCAAAGCCAGGAGACTCTTGCTGTAAGAGAAAGCTGGACTGAGTGTCTTGAGCACAAACTGGGAGCACTGTAACTGCTGTCAATAATCTCCTACAGTGTCACCCCATCTGTTTTTCCATCAGACCTGCATACAGTCTTTTTATCTCTTTCAATTCTTGGTCACTCACTTGTGCTCATGTTACAGGGAACACTGCCTGCAACTTTTTTATTTTATTTTATTTATTGTGTAAAGAAAATAAATAAGTATTCTTTTAAACAGGAGAATTCTGATGGTTTCCCTTCAGCATGTCTGCTGCTGTGAGTACAGACCTACAGATGTGTGTATCCTATCAGATCAGCTAGATATCTGATTAAGCTGTTAACAATATTGCCAAGATGGCTGTCTAGTTAATTGCAAGGTGAGCCTGAACTAGTAGACTTGAACAGTTAGGCAATCAGGTTCTAGGGAATAAACATGCGTTCCCCATTAGGTGTCAGGTTCTTAACGCTTTGAGTGTCAGAGAGGTGTCTAGTGCATTAGCACAGGGTTAAACCTGACAGTTGCTGCCAATGAGAACACTTTTGTAGAAAGTTTAGCCCATTGATAATCGGTAACATTCTATTATGTAAAAGGACTTAAATTAGAGCTCTTCCTAATGAGTAAAATACACTTACCCTTGCTTGGGAAACACATTTGCAACAGTGGCAGTAGGTGCCCAGAAAGAACATTGTATTTAGTGTTGAGCGAGCATGCTCGGCCGATGCTCGGATCGGCTCGAGCATCGCTCTGCTCGGCACATGGCGGTACTCGTACGAGTACCGCATGTGCTCGCCCGCCATGTTCGGGTCTCCTCCCCGCACGTTTTGCGGCTGCTGCGCAGCCAATAAACGTGCAGGGAGGCTCTGACATCGGTGTAATGCCAGCAGCCATGTTGGCTGCTGGCATTACACTGATTGGCTGGCCAGAACCCGTGGTCGGGTGCTGTATAGCACCTGACCATCGAGTTCGGCTCAGTCTGAGCCAGGGAGAGCTGAGGATAGGAAGGGAAAGGCAGTGTAGGGAGGAAAAAAAAAAATTGTGACAAAAAAGAACCAAAAGTCCTTTTTAGGACTACTGTGTGTGGGGGCAGCAGGTTATTTTGTGTGGGGGGGGGGGGGGGGGGGGGGGGAAAAAAAATATTCTGTTTAGTGTGAAAAGTTGCAGATTAGAGCACATTCTGTTTAGTGTGCACAGTTGCAGATTAGAGCACATTCTGTTTAGTGTGCAAAGTTGCAGATTAGAGCACATTCTGTTTAGTGTGCAAAGTTGCAGATTAGAGCACATTCTGTTTAGCGTGCAAAGTTGCAGATTAGAGCACATTCTGTTAAGTCTTCAAACTAAAATATCAAAGTCACGTATTCCATTCAGTGTGCGTCGCCGCAGTTTAGCAGCACATTCTGAGTACTGTGCAGAGTTGCAGAATAGGAAGAAATACTGTTAAGTCTTCAAACTAAAATATCAAAGTCACATATTCCATTCAGTGTGCTTCGCCGCAGTTTAGCAGCACATTCTGTGTACTGTGCAGAGTTGCAGAATAGGAAGAAATACTGTTAAGTCTTCAAACTAAAATATCAAAGTCACATATTCCATTCAGTGTGCTTCGCCGCAGTTTAGCAGCCTATTCTGTGTACTCTGCACAGTTGCAGAATAGGAAGAAATACTGTTAAGTCTTCAAAGTAAAATATCAAAGTCAAATATATTAAATTCAGTGTGCTTCGCCGCAGTTTAGCAGCCTATTCTGTGTACTCTGCACAGTTGCAGAATAGGAAGAAATACTGTTAAGTCTTCAAAGTAAAATATCAAAGTCACATATTCCATTCAGTGTGTTTCACCGCCGTTTAGCAGCCTATTCTGTGTACTGTGCAGAGTTGCAGAATAGGAAGAAATACTGTTAAGTCTTCAAAGTAAAATATCAAAGTCACATATTCCATTCAGTGTGCTTCGCCGCAGTTTAGCAGCACATTCTGTGTACTGTGCAGAGTTGCAGAATAGGAAGAAATACTGTTAAGTCTTCAAACTAAAATATCAAAGTCACATATTCCATTCAGTGTGTTTCACCGCCGTTTAGCAGCCTATTCTGTGTACTGTGCAGAGTTGCAGAATAATAAGAAATACTGTTAAGTTTTCAAACTCAAATATTAAAGTCACATATTCCATTCAGTGTGTTTCACCGCAGTTTAGCAGCCTATTCTGTGTACTCTGTACAGTTGCAGAATAATAAGAAATACTGTTAAGTCTTCAAACTAAAATATCAAAGTCACATATTCCATTCAGTGTGTTTCACCGCAGTTTAGCAGCCTATTCTGTGTACTCTGTACAGTTGCAGAATAATAAGAAATACTGTTAAGTTTTCAAACTCAAATATTAAAGTCACATATTCCATTCAGTGTGTTTCACCGCAGTTTAGCAGCCTATTCTGTGTACTCTGTACAGTTGCAGAATAATAAGAAATACTGTTAAGTTTTCAAACTCAAATATTAAAGTCACATATTCCATTCAGTGTGTTTCACCGCAGTTTAGCAGCCTATTCTGTGTACTCTGTACAGTTGCAGAATAATAAGAAATACTGTTAAGTTTTCAAACTCAAATATTAAAGTCACATATTCCATTCAGTGTGTTTCACCGCAGTTTAGCAGCCTATTCTGTGTACTCTGTACAGTTGCAGAATAATAAGAAATACTGTTAAGTTTTCAAACTCAAATATTAAAGTCACATATTCCATTCAGTGTGTTTCACCGCAGTTTAGCAGCCTATTCTGTGTACTCTGTACAGTTGCAGAATAATAAGAAATACTGTTAAGTTTTCAAACTCAAATATTAAAGTCACATATTCTGTGTAAGATGAAGAAGGCGGGTAAAAAGGGACGGGGAAGTGGACGTGATCCTGAAAGTTCAGGGCGCGGGTCAGGACGCGGAGAAACTGTGCCTGGTGCCAGAGCACAAGAAAGAAAGACATCCACCATACCTAGCTTCATGTGTAATTTTACAGGGCGTCGCAGGACATCACTCTCGAGGTCCGACCACTGCGAACAGGTGGTCGGTTGGATGACAGCTGATACTGCTTCCAGTCGGTTACGCACCACCCTGTCTTCCACCAAGTCCACTCTCAGTAGCCAAGAGTCTGGTCAACATAATCCTCACTCTGATCATCCTTCCTCCCACCATACACGGTCTGGTCAAAGAAGTGATCCCACACTGGGATATAGTGAGGAGCTCGTCTCATCACCAATCCTTCATTTGACCCTCTCTCCAAGCACGCTTGCAGAGGAACATGACATCTTGTGCCCTGATTCACAACCTCTAGAGGCTACCCAATCACAAGAAGATGACAGATGTGAACGGCATTTAAGGTCAAAGGAAGTAGTGGATGATGATGATGATGATGAGACACAGTTGCCATTAAATCAACCACTATTTCCGTCTCAAGACCTTGTTGAGGAGAATGTTATACAGTTGTCAATGACTGAGTATGTGGTGGGATCAAGACTTGAGGAGGATGATCAGAGTGAGGAAGTGGAGGAGGACTTGGTGGACGATGAGGTGACTGACCCCACCTGGGAAGGTGTAGAGCCGAGCGATGACAGCAGTCCTGAGGGTGAGCCATCTGCAGCACCGCAACAGGCTGGAAGAGGCAGTGGTGTGGCTACAGAAAGAAGGCGGACCGCACCAAACCGGCCCGCAAATGTTCCACGGAGCACCCCCTTGCGTAAATCTACCTTGCCAAGGGGTAGGTGTTCCGCGGTATGGCGTTTTTTTAAGGAAAGTGCGGACGACAAAAGAATTGTAGTTTGCAACCTGTGCCACACCAGAATGAGCCGAGGCATGAACACTAGAAACCTCACCACCACCAGCATGATCCGACACATGGCATCCAAGCACCGTAATAAGTGGGAGGAACGCCCGGATCGCCAATCTGTGTCTGCAGGCCACACCACTGCCTCCTCTTCCCCTGTTTTCGGTGCCGGCCAATCGCCTGTCGAAGGCGCAGGCCCGCATACCTCCCGCCCTGCACCTGTAGCATCTGAAGCACCATCAGCGACCACATCCACTTCCCTGTCCCAGCACAGCGTCCAAATGTCGTTACCCCAGGCATTTGAGCGCAAGAGAAAGTACCCAGCCACCCACCCACAGGCCATAGCACTAACCTCACACCTTTCAAAATTACTGGCCATCGAAATGCTGCCATTTAGGCTTGTGGACACTGAGTCCTTCCGCAGCCTGATGGCAGCAGCTGTCCCTCGGTACGCGGTCCCCAGCCGCCACTACTTTTCCCGGTGTGCCATCCCCGCATTACACCACCATGTGTCCCGTAACATCACCCGTGCCCTGACCAACGCAGTTACTGGGAAGGTCCACTTAATGACTGACACATGGACAAGTGCTTGTGGCCAGGGACGCTACATTTCCCTGACGGCACACTGGGTGAATGTCGTGGAGGCTGGGAGCGACTCGGACCCTGGGATGGCACGGGTGCTACCCACGCCGAGGATTGCGGGCCCTACCTCCATCAGGGTTTCCACCAGCACCTACGTTATTGGCTCCTCCTCCTCCGTTTCCACCTCCGAATTCTCTACACACACCGCCACTCCCCCATCAGCCAGTAGCTGGAAGCAGTGTAGCACTGCAGTGGGGAAGCGTCAACAGGCCGTGCTGAAGCTGATCTGCCTTGGGGACAAACAGCACACGGCCTCAGAGCTGTTGCAGGGGATTAGTCACCAGACCGAGCAGTGGCTCTCGCCACTCAACCTGCAAGCAGGCATGGTTGTGTGTGATAATGGGCGTAACTTGGTGGCGGCTTTGGAGCTCGGCAAGCTCACACACGTACCATGCCTAGCGCATGTATTTAATTTAGTGGTGCAGCGATTTCTAAAAACCTACCCCAATGTGCATGATCTCTTGACCAAGGTGCGCCGCGTGTGTGCACATTTCCGTAAGTCATCAACAGCTTCAGCCGGCCTGTTGAAGCTGCAGCAGCGCTTACAATTGCCAGCTCACCGGCTGCTGTGTGACGTGAGCACGCGCTGGAACTCCACCTTCCACATGTTGGCCCGGCTTTGTGAGCAGCAGAGGGCAGTAGTGGAGTACCAGCTGTTACACGGTCGTCGCCTCTCCGTTCAACTTCCTGTAATCAGAAGTGAGGAGTGGGAATGGATGTCAGACCTCTGCGAGGTTTTACGCAATTTTGAGGAATCGACACAGATGGTGAGCGGCGATAACGCTATTATCAGTGTAACCATCCCACTTCTGTGTCTACTGAAACGCTCGCTGCTCACAATTAAAACCGACGCTTTGCATGTGGAAGAGGTGGAAATGGGGGAGGAAGAGCTTACACAAGGTGATAGCCAGAGCACCCTCACTTCGTCTTCTCAGCGACAATTGGAGGAGGCGGAGGAGGAGGAGGAGGAGGAAGACACGGTTGCCTCCGCTACAGAGGGTAGCCATGGAACTTTAGTTCCATCTCTTCAGCGTGGGTGGGCAGAAGAGGAGGAAGAGGATGAGGATATTGAGAGTCATCCTCCTGGTGAGGACAGCGAAATCTTGCCTGTTGGTACTCTGGCACACATGGCTGACTTTATGTTAGGCTGCCTTTCCCGTGACCCACGCGTTGTACGCATTTTAGACAACACGGATTACTGGGTGTTCACCCTTCTGGACCCCCGCTACAAAGAGAATTTCTCATCTCTCATTCCTCCGGTGGAGAGGACAAGCAAAATGTTGCAATACCAGAAGGTTCTTGTCGAAAAATTGCTCCAAAATTTTCCATCTGACAACGCTGGCGGCAGAGTACGTGCTACCTTGGCCAACCGAGAAGGGGAGAAAAGGGGAGCACACAGCAGTTCCGAGAAAGGCAGGGCAACACTCTCCAAGGCGTGGGACACCTTCATGACACCCCGCCAGCACCCTCACCCTGATGCTCAGCCTAGTGTCACAAGGAGGGAAAAGTTTTGGAAGATGGTGAAGGAGTACGTAGCAGACCGTGTCAGCGTCCTCAATGATCCCTCTGTGCCTTACAACTACTGGGTGTCCAAGCTGGACACGTGGTATGAACTGGCACTCTACGCCTTGGAGGTGCTGGCCTGCCCTGCCGCCAGCGTTCTGTCTGAGCGGGTATTTAGTGCTGCTGGTGGCATCATAACAGATAAGCGTATCCGCCTTTCCACCGACAATGCTGATAGGTTGACACTTATAAAAATGAACAAGGCCTGGATTTCCCCTGACTTCTCCACTCCACTGGAGGAAAGCCCCGGGGGAACATAAACTCACTTTATATATGTTATTTACAATGATGGGAATACTCTGTATTCCCATTCACCCCTTCCACCCAAAAAACGGGTATATGGTTGACTCTTAATCTTCTCATCCTCCTCCTCCTCTTCCATATGCCCTGGATATAATTTTTATATAGGGCCAGCTCACCAGCGGGCCCTGTGATATAATTTTTATATAGGGCCAGCTCACCAGCGGGCCCTGTGATATAATTTTTATATAGGGCCAGCTCACCAGCGGGCCCTGTTTGCCAATTTTTATATAGGTCAGCTCACCAGCGGGCCTTCTCATATAATGTTTTATTGGGTCAGCTCTCTAGCGGGCCCTCTCATATAATGTTTTATAGCGTCAGCTCACTAGCGGGCCTTCGCATATAATGTTTAGGATGGTCAGCTCTGCAGCAGACCCTCACCCATAATGTTTTAGATGGTCAGCTCAGCGCACGTTTCCATCTTAATCATGGCCTCAGTTCTGAAAATCAAGGAAATTTTTGGGATAATTTGCCTCTGCGCACGTTTCCCTCTTAATCATGGCCCCAGTTCAGAAAATCAAGGAAATTTTTGGGATAATTTGCCTCTGCGCACGTTTCCCTCTTAATCATGGCCTCAGTTCTGAAAATCAAGGAAATTTTTGGGAGAATTTGCCTCTGCGCACGTTTCCCTCTTAATCATGGCCTCACTTCAGAAAATCAAGGAAATTTTTGGGAGAATTTGCAGATGATATACAAGTAAATATACAGCAAATATTGTTTGGTAACAATTTTTCGCCTAAAGTCGTTTTTATTTTCCTTTTTGTGTGTTTTATGGTCAGTCTGTAAAAATGGCGTACTACGGGCGAAAGATCGTTCCCAGCAGCGATGTTGGAGTCCAAGGTGCATCCAGACATCCTCCCTATGCTGTCCCTGAACCATTTCTGTAGTGTTTCCATCTTTTTCTGCCCTTTTCCTATGGACCAGGCACCCTCCCCTCATCAGAGCAGGGGGTGCCTGGTGTAATGCTCGAGTCCTCCCATTGACTTCAATGGGGCTCGGGTGTTCGGCCGAGCACTCGAGCCTCAGGGGGTGCTCGGTCAGAGCACCCGAACACCCGAGCATTGGGGTGCTCGCTCATCACTAATTGTATTATCTAATACACTCTATGGATGAGCTTGCATTTAGCAATCACCATAGTAAATGATAGAAACACCACCACCTAGTGAGCACAATAGAAAATTGCAGTTTAACCCCCCCTCCAAAAAAAAAAAGAAAAAAAAAAAGACCCAGCTGTATTGACTTTTGACGCATAGAGAGTATCCTTATTTTACTCCACAGGAAAAGCATTGCAAAATATATATATGAAAAATTACTGATCCTTCAAGCCAATGACTTAAATTATTTATCCCCGCTTCTCCCCACAAAGCCACAGGTGGCATTTATTTTACCCTCAAAACTGCTGCTAGGAGTGGTTTTGGGGTTGGCTTATTTCCAATTCTGCTTCCATAGGAACATGCATGGTAGTACACAATGGTTGGGCTGCTAATAGTGAATTTAAGTTTTTGAGTGCCATTTGTGTCTGCTCTGACCCTCATATGAGAAAAGAGAATTAGCCACACAACTCTGTCTTCTTCAGTACCCAAAAGGTGTGCGGTCCATTTATTTGCAATGCATTGCATTCCCTTCTGGTTCTCAATGGTTTAAGCAGTTACAGCCTTTCACACACATTATGAATACTCTCTTGAGAAATAGGTGCATTTTACTTTGTATTCAGTAAGTTCCGATGTGAAATGTTTAATAAGGTAAGTCAGAATAGCTGGGCCCTATACAGTTTAAGGATGATGTGTCCTCTTTCAACAATGCCACTTGTTGCTCTTTGAAGACATGTCATTTATTGTATCTTTCATTACTCCGTATTTAAGAGGCATGACAACAGCCCTGTGATTCCTTGTGGATTTTGGAAATTTGTGTTCCATATTGGGGATTGAAACGGTTGAGCTTCCCCCATAAGACTTCATCACACCCACGTTCTTTGTCTGGCCTCTCTCAAAGGCGAAGCAGATTTGAACCAAGGTCATGTGACAGCCTGGATCATCATTTCTTCATTGTATATATTTCCTGACCTGACTATGGTTGACATGCTCCTCACCTCACACACACTGAGACAAATATCCCCAACGGGTACTAAATATCCATACCCCTCTCCTCTTTTCCCTACTACTCCACCAACACTAACCACTCCTACTGTTCCCCTTCCATCCTAATAACTCTTCTCAGTACTCTTTCCCCTTCATATTGCAACTTAATCTTAACCCCCTAATGAAACCTCAACAGACGTACGTGACATATATGGCTCTTTCTGACAAGCTCACAGTTCTTTCACTGAAAGAAAAATGCATTAATATGCCCTAGAATCACTCCCAACTAATTAAAAAGCTACTCAGGGAAAAGCACTGGTAACATTACTTCAAGAGGCGCACTTCAGGTTCAGAGCTAAGATGCTCTCCTAAATAGTTCCCATATATGCTTAAAGGGATAGTAATACTTCGTTTTATCTTTATTTTATTTTGTAGGCATTAAAAAAACATGAAGAACAATATAAGTCTTATCTCTCAAACCTTTATGGTTTAAGAGATATTCACAAGCAAAGTATCCCCCCGTTCAGCCAGATCAGAAGGGGCATGCCCAGGTAGACTGCAGAGAGGGACAATCGTCAATTAAGTTAAGGGAAAAAGCTGAAACTTGTCAAGGGGGGAAGGGCTTTCATTGTTTTCATACAAAGAAGATTGTCCCCTGCTGTTATCTGTCTGGTCTTACAACCAGATTCACATCTGAGAAGAGATGGCTTACACTAGGAAAAAGGGGTGGGAGGGGGAAACTTTGCTTGTGAATATCTCTTAAACCATAAAGGTTTGAGACATAAGACTTATATAATTCTTCATGTTTTTTTAATGCCTACAAAATAAAATAAAGTTAAAACTAAGTATTACTATCCCTTTAAGTGACTACTTGATTAATTGGAAGGTATAGCAATACTCTTCAACAGGGACATTTTCTTTGCTCTAGCTGATATCTTGACAGATCCCAAAACAAGATTCAAAGTAGTGAAGAGCTTCATAGCACTCCAAACTTACAGCTGTGTTAGACTGAAGCCATAATGCAAATCCTTAAGCTGGCTCATGATTTTTCTGCAGGCACACTGATCCGTGGAGAGGACATGAACCTTGGTATAGACCCACTCATTAAAAACTTCTGAAGGATCCTCACACCTACATTACTCTGCCACTCAAAACCTTAAATGTTTTTACTCGTTACTACATACTCTCCAGTTAATGAAGTCGTGGTGCCTCAAGCACTCAGATGGAAAATACTTTTTTTTACTACTCTCTAGTATATGATAAATATACACACATCAATTAGATTTTTAAAACACACCTCAAACCAGAAAAACTACAGAGTTCCCTGATTCACCACAGTGCTACTCTCAGATTTCCCTTACCCTCACCTTGACAGACTTTGCTGTCCCTGACAAGACTTTGAGACTAAATAAGCCCCTATTCAAAGATCCATTTATAGACATTCAAGCTTATCTAGACCTATTTCTCGAGGCCAGATTCATCTCAGGTGCCTCCCCAGCTACCATAAAGCTTAACTGAGAGATATGTTTATTATCATAGAAAAAAGAGACAAGAAATCATGTAATGTTAGAAAGAAAACACTTCTTAGCCATATAAAATTAGAATATATCTATCTATCTATCTATCTATCTATCTATCTATCTATCTATCTATCTATCTATCTATAATATATATATAAAACTCTTAACTCTTTCAGAGTTAATCAAAAAGAGACAGGAGCTCCTCACTCTTCTTTCTAATAATGCAAGGATATCGAACAACTAGCATCTACCATCCATAGACATGAATCAGGCCTGTACACTAGACCAGCCATTCACCCAGGATAAATTTACCATCAAAGATGTCCCAAATGGGAAAAGACCAGGCCAGATGGATATCCAACTATCTACTTTAAAATTTTCCAGTCCTCAATCACCCCTTTCGTACCTTTCGTATCAAACCATGGATCTGTGATGATACCACTTTGGCTAGGGATTTCTATAGCGTTCAGGGGCTTAAAGTAAGAGTCAGACATTAAGGTAAACTGCAGCCACTGCCCAGCTACTCCTCCTACTGCACTTTCCTCTTCAAACGCCAAAGATTACAGCTCTCGTCTTCTCATGATTGTGTTCTCTATGAAAGATTCTTCAGTCAGGTCCTGGATACTACACATCATCCTTCAGCCCATGTGAAATTGCAGAAACAAATAATCCTTCTAATGCTACATTTCACTGATGCAGAGAAAGCTATAAACCATGTCGATGGTACTTTTGGCGGCTAGTGTTGTCATGGATGCCAAAATTCTGCAACTTCATGTATAAAACTTTGACCCTTCATTCCCAACCATTTGTCACAGTCAAAGTCAATGACTCTGTATCTAATCCATTCCACATAACCAGTGGTACCCACTAGGGCTACTCCCGTTCTCCAATAATTTTTTGACTTAATATTGAGATGCTGATCCAGGTGATATGGTCAAATGCCGATGTAAAGGTGATCCATCTTGGCTCTCAGTCTCTTAAACTAGTAGCCTTTGCTGATAACCTCTTAATATTTGTCACGTGACCTATAACCTCTCTCCCTTACCCTGTGGAGGAATTCACAGTATAGCCATTTATCCAATTTTAAAATAAATTACTCAGAGGCATTTTAGGTATCAATGCCAACTGATTTAGCTACACAGCCGAGTAAAAATTTCCCTTCAAATGGATCTCCACATGTCAAGTAACCTAGGCATGAACTTAAAAATTGATCCAGAACAATTATTTAGACTTCATTTCCTTCTTTCACTGATAACCTTTATGCAAGATCTCATGCTCCCCATTTATCAAACGCGTGATTTCACAAGAGGATATTTTGAACTGTAATAATCTTTGAATGAGTACCCTTGTTTTATTTACAAGAACCCTCTTCAATTTATATTTTTTCATAACATACAATTACTATTCATTTATCTTTTCTGCCTCAGTGTATAATAAATATAATGTTAAAATTAGGACAATACACTGTTATGCTACAGCAGCCATTCACATTATGCCATAAATTTGACCACATTCCCAGTAGTGCTTCTCACAAAATCAGGCTCTGTGATTGGAAAACATCAACTCTTTCTAAGTCTGTGGTTCTCAACCAGTGTGCTGTGGTACTTTGGTTACCTTTGGGTCCCAACTTAAGGTGCCACATATTTTGTATGAATAATTTGACAAAAATGTACAGTTTTTGTTTCAAATGAATATTTGTGGAAATTAGTATGCACAACATGATTGTTTTGTCATTCTGACTGTGAGACCCCATAATTCATATATTTATTGATTTTCCCCCTTCATTACAACTTATAAAATGATAGGGAGTGCCCTGAAAATTGCAGAGTGTGTGTTAAGGATGCTTTCAGCTGAAAAAAATTGAGAATCGCTGTTCTATGTAATTGTGGTATTAGGAAGTGAGTGTCACATAGCGAAGCAACAGTGTAGTGGAATAGACCTGACTTTTCTCCAACACAGATAGGGTTGTACAGAGCAGCTCTGTGTTATTCACCAGTTCACTGGCTTCTGTTTAGGATCAGATATTAGGAGCCTTAGTGGCTGGGAAAGTACAGAATGACTACTCTTGGCAAGCACGCCTGTTCGCTTTAGGTTTAAAGAAAGATAAGTTGTGCAAGCTGATGGACTTGTCTTGTGAACAATTCAGTTACATTCCCATCTAGAAAAATGTGTTCATTAATAGAAAGATGATTTAGGTGTGTTGTAACTAGAAGACAGGACTTATATCTGTATAGGCAAAAGTGGTGTAAGTGTAGGGCAAACCGACTCCAATGCAGGGAACAAATTAAAACGCCAATTGGTTTAAATGGGGCTTTTTTTTACACCATGAATACTAGGTAGGTCTTCAGCGTGCTGCTTCTCAATGCTCTGGAGACCTCTTTAGCAATCAAGAGGAACTTTTATTTTGTCCCCATTTCTGCAGTTGGTTTGCTCCAGAATTTCTCCAATTTTGTTTTTATTTTGTGCGTTCCTTTGTGTCAAAATACAAACAATATTATTAATCTGAAGTACAGGATGCTGTGAACCCTGTGACTGCTGGAGGGGGTACGCATACCCCCTGGCACTCAGAGTGTTAAAGGGACAGTAATGTCCCATAAAAATTGCTTTGAGTGTTGTAGAGGTTAAAAAAATAAACAATATGCACAAATCCTATCTCTCAAACCGATATGGTTTGAGAGTAATCCTCAGTTAAAGTTCCCACCTCCCCTTCTTCTAACGTAAGCTGACAGCAGGAGTTCCTGGTCCGGGGACAGACAATCGGCTCTTCAGCAGAGCCGCAATAGCGCAATTTAAAAATAAATACTTTTTTGGAACAGTCTACAAAGTGTGCGCTATTGTGGCTTTGCTGAAGAGCCTCCTCGTGTTGGCCGAAATGGATCTCCTTCTGTCAGCTTTACGGTTGACGTCAGGAGATGTGTAGACTCTCTGTTCAGACACCATTTGGTTTTGTGCTGTTTGCAATGAAAGATAAGAGCTAAGGCAGTTTGCAATGAAAGATAAGAGATAAGGCAGTTGATTTATGGAGACTATTACATTCAAAATGGCCGCTACCTTATCTCAGGCATTTAATCATCTGAGGCGTTGCGTACCCCTCTGCAAATAATTTTTTTTTCCATCTACAATACAAAATAATCTTATTGTTTGACGTTACTATCACTTTAAGTGTAGGTAACCCCAGTTTATTTTTTTGGAGTTTAGAGCAGAGTTGGACAACCTGAAGCAGTGTAGCGTTACAGCTCCCATCATCCCCATCAAGCAGTTGGCTGGCTGGGGATGGTGGGAGTTGTATTCCCCAACTGCTTGCGTGCCTAACATTGCTCATCCCTGGCTTAAAAGGTAGACTTAGGTTCACATTGTTCACACAGTGCTAAGTACTTACACCTACTGTAGCCTGACACTATACTGGGTCATATGTATCAAAGCTAAACTTTAGTAAATCTGAAGAAAAACTACTGTTCCTTATGTACCAAAGAAAAAGTATTTGAGGATCAATGGAATTGTTTCTTCTTTGATGCATAAGATATTTTGCTATACTTTATCTACATTTACCTCCTGAGTTTTCACACTGGTCTCATACATTGAGTAGACTGTATTATGTGCCCCAAATAACTGTAGGGGGCAGATTCAGAGGCCTCCAAACTGTGTTTTATTATAGGCAGAGTTTCTCCTTTACTGCGGAGATCCCTACCACTAATGGGCTTTGGCAGCTGCACACCTGGGCCTTTTATTTAAACAGTCCTGCATTCCCTACTGCCTATTCATTACTTCATCCTTCAAATTGTAATAAAGATTTACAAATAACTTTTGCAAGAAAACTCCATGATTCTTGTTTTAACCCATTGAGGACCACAGGGGTCTGTTTTTGATAGAAAAATGGTGGGTCAAATAATATAACTGCAGGAATGGAATGTTTTTTTTCGAGCTGTTTCTTTCTCCCCTATATTGCAGTAGGTTTGATCCTGAATTGCTACTCTTTTCTTTTGTGCATGAGGCTCACTGAACTCTGTTATTGTAGGTGGCCGGCAGTAGGCTTAGCAGCCATATACTACCGCTGTAGGGTAGTGCTGCTCAGTCGGATAAGATGTGTTTACAACAATTAAATTAGCACTCTGAGTACCAGAAGGAAGTGTTAAAGGCATTGCAAAAGAATGGAATGCACAACTCCCTTGTATGCAAAGAGTTAAATCTTAGAGTGCCAGAGCGATATCCAGTGCATTGCAACAAAATGTGTTGGATGTCTCTCTCACTTGTGATCCTAACCTTACAAAAAAATGATATAATACACAGAAAATTCTTTAGCTGTCAAGCAAGCCAAGGGACAGTCAAGGGCCTCATCTGTCTGACTTATAGGATGTACCAAGTTGAGGTTAAAACTCTTTTGTACTTAAACGCTACGGGGAAGGGCAACACATTGCAGAGCAAAACATGTGCCCTCTCATCTGACATTCAGATAATTAAATCAGCCAGCCCTAATGCTGAAATGAAAGTTGCTCATAAATGATAATAATAATAAAAAATAATACATATGTGTGTGTGTGTGCATGTCTGTATGTATGTGTGGTTGTTTGTGCATATATGTAAGCGCGGGTGTGTGGGTATGTGTGTGTGTGTATGTATGTATGTGCATGTGTGTTTGTATTTATGTATGTGTGTGTGTGTGTGTGTGTGTGTGTATGGCTGTACATGTGTGTGTGTGTGTGTGTGTGTGTGTGTGTGTGTGTGTGTGTGTGTGTGTGTGTGTGTGTGTGGCTGTACATGTCTGTGTGTGTGTGTGTGAGAATATGTGTGTGGGCGAATGTATGTGTATGCGTGTATGTATGTATATGCACATGTGGGCTGTGTGTGTGTGTGTGTGTGTGTGTTTGTGTGTATATGTCTCCATACATTGATGGCACAAAAGATATATGCTCATTTGTCTGAGCACAGGCAGATTGGTCAAAATGACTTAATCATGGATTTTATCTCCTGTGTGTAGCATTAGTAAACTTTTTTAAATGACAGCATTTATATTGGAAGGCTTTTCCTTCAGAGAAAACAAGGTTATTCTCACTGCTGACAAATTCTTCATCCCAAAGTTATTACAATTTAAACCAGTGGTTCCCAAATGTTTCACCAGACCTGATGCTTCTCTCCCCTCTCATTTTACTGAAATTAATGTAACCTTTTGCTCACACAAATTATTCATTTAAATTTTTGTTATTTTGTAATATATGTTAAAGAAACCATTTCATTATATATCCCTTTCTTTGTTGCAGACATTTCTACAAACACATATACATACATACATACATGTGTCTGCTTCCCAAAATGAATGCGTATCACATTTACATACATGCCCAAATGTGCCCTTGACGACAACTGTTTTTGAACCAATCTTTTCCAAACTTCTAAACAGGATTGTTTTTCAACAATATGGATACTGTCTTGTTTCATAGCTATTGATACAACTGGTCCAGAAACAAAACCTTATGCCCCTCCTGGAAGAGCCTCACAGCCCCTCCACTGTTTTAAACTGGTTTGTTTTTGACATGAACGGTGCAAAACTACTACAGTTTGAATAATAGTTTTTAAATGAATAAGTGCCCTCTGGTGTTAGGAAAGCTCACCTACATTTAGACAGTTGTTCTATTGCATTTTATTGGCGAGGTGAGTCACCAAGTTTTCAATGTGATAATAACGGCTTTATCAATTTGTGTCAGATTCAACAACTGTAACTTTTAAATAAAACTAGCTCCAGAGTAACCTTGTTTTACTCTGCAAAAATAGCCCTAGAACATAGGTTTTCATTAAAAAAAATATATATATTACTGCTTTTTTCAGTGCAGACGCTCTGGATAATACCTGAAAGGTGCATTTTTTGGAGGTGGGCACTGCATCTCCAAATGGAGCCCTGATTTTATGCTTCGGGGGTATTGTGGAAAGCCAGACAAGAAGACCTCTGGGGGTGGGGTCCTAATCTGTATGTTTGACACCTTGAGATAAGACAAGTGAGAATGACTCCCCACCCCCCTTTTCCCACATTCCACATTCAATTATATTTATACTAGTTGAACAGCCCGTTACACGGGCCACAGTGCCTCTGGCAGCGGGTCGCGTGGCAGTCACGCACGGTAGAGACTGCCCGCGCCCAGCTCTGTATCAGCCGCGGCGCGGGCAGTCTGTAGTGCGCATGACTGCCGCACGCGCAGCAGTGTCTACTGCGCATGTTGTGCGTTACACACAACTTAGCGAATTATTATATAGGATTAGAATGTATGAAGGTGTAGAAACTTTACATGAATACCTTTCGGAAGCCATGACATGCTCTTTCCTACAGGAGTGCCCATCACTGGGCCATATGCACAAAAGAAAAGGTGATACATTTCTGGATTGGTGTTAAATAAAAGGTACCACTGGGGCTGTTGGCCCTTTGAATGCTAGAGACGTTTCCAGCACATTGAGAAACAATGCATTGAAGACCTCTTTACTCTTCATGGGGTGAAAAGCCACATTTAAATAAACAGGAATTGTATTTGTCCTCTGTGGTGCACTTAGTTTGATATGACCAAGAGATTTGGTTTTGTTTATTTATTTATTTTTTTTAAATAAAAGTAAAAAGTCATTTTGTGATAGATGCTTTTGTGAAACCTACAAAAGCTAAAAGCTCTTTATCTCCCACTAAAAGATTCCCTAATCTTACATTCTTAACCAGATTATCCAGTATGTGCACATTTTGGCATGTCATAATGTTTACATTACACCTGTATTCACAGCAGACAACCTGTGCTTTCATCACTTCTTCCACTAATACTTGTTGTCACAGATTAACCAGATGACAAGTTATTCTTTCTCTTGGTACATTCCTACTAGAGAGAGAACAAAAAAAGCAGATGTAGAAAAGTGCTATTGCCACCACCTTTCTCAAAGCGTCTTAGAATATTTGGTATGTGTGCATGATCAATGCCAAAGCTTCACTTAAAGGCAGAGTGGCTATCCCTGCTGTCAACTGAAGTTGAAGTCTTTTATCACGTTGGTTGAAGGATGATGTGTAGTGTCCAGGACCTGACTGAAGAATCTTTCATAGAGAACAAAGTCATGAGAAGACGAGAGCTGTAATCTTTGGGGATTGAAGGGGAAAGTGCAGTAGGAGGAGGAGTTGGGCAGTGGCTGCAGTATAGCTTCATGGCTGACTCTTACTTTAAGTCTGTGGATGCTAGAGAAAACCCCAGCTCATTGCTTCGTAATACATGGGAGTCATAAATAGCACCCAAAGGGTTAAAGGAGAAGTAATGTTTCACTATGTAAGAATGTGTAAAATACTTTTCCTGATTAGTAAAACATAGCTGAGAGATGTAATTTTCTACTGTGGGCACCAGATGGTGCTATTCCTATCCCTTATTATGGAGAGTTATAGTGTATTAGTCAAGCTTTTCCACACAGTGAAGTTGTTACTGTTTCTAACAGATTTCAAAGAAGAAGTACAGTTTTAAATGAAAAAAAAATATTTTAGAGCTTTTCATGCTGAGTAAAACAAGTTATACCACTGTTAAGAGCTGGTATAACTGTGTATTTACAGTGTTGTTACAATGAAACTGTACTTTTTTAAGTTTTGGTCAAAGTCTTCATGAAAAAAAAAGTGTAATCTACAGCTAAATACAAACGAACGAAAAGACAACAGGAAGGTGCTCATAGGGTTAATAAGTAGATAAGCAGAATAAAAAAAAAAAATCAAAGAATGTAGTTCTACTCACATTGACAGTAACCACTACTAGAAATCTCTAACGTGACTTAAATCACTTGTAGGGAATGTTACACTGCCCACCACACAGATATTGTTCTGATTTGCCGCTCCCCAACTTTCACTCCTCAAAAAAAGAGAGAAAAATGGAAGACAATGGGGACACTTTATGATATGTAACAGGCGTTCACTTATATTATTAATAAGGATGTACTTGCATTTAATGCTTTTTCCAGCTGTGTGAAATCCAATAGGTATGTTTGACCACATACCATTTCGATTTCACACAGCCGGCTAAGCATTTAATGTTAAGTACATCCTTCTTAATAATATAAGAGGACACCTGTTGTATATCATTGTCTTCTTTTGTCATCAAAAGCTAAGGCTTGCAGCACACCAAAGTGGCTCTACACCCTTTTTGAGAACCACCGATGTAGCCCAACTATTGCCAGCTGGAACAGAAACCTATTTTAAAACGTCTGTGTCCTCCTTTCTGCTTACACTCAAGCATATGATGTGGTGCATAATTCTAAATTATTATACCGAACAGCAACAACACAAGTGAATTATTTAAAGAAAACGAAAATGTAATTTATGTTGTAATATTTAATTTTTCTGTGGCTGCTTCATTTGAGCAAAGGGATCATTAGAAATGTGAAAGCTAAGTTTACACAGGTGACATTATTGCAAGATTATTTACTCACGTCCACCCTCCATTTCATGTCACAAACACCACTGAAGTGGGTGGTGCCATTCAGAGTGGAAGCGTGCTCAGGACATCAGCCAGACATGACTGACTGATTCCCACTCGTTGCTCAGGATAAGAAGGAATGATTCAGTTGGTTAATTTTCTGATTCAGAAGCTAGGACACTGGCTATGAAGAAGGGAAAATCTAGTTCGCTTTTTTGTGTCCACTCCTTGTGACCTTAACCACTTCATTTTATTTCCTGATATCTACGGCACCAAAACATATATACTGTAAACTCTTTGGAGAATGGAGTGACAGTGACAGTAAAATTCACTGTACAGTTCTGCTTACAAATTGATAATGCTATATAAGAATAAAGACATTGGATTGTGTGCATTGCATTAATCCCGTCAGATGAATGACTGGAAGTTTGTAATGCCATTCCAAGCCGACCCAGTTCTTCTAGCTAGAAAGTAGCAGCATACTGCATCCAATTACAGCTCACTTATTCACTAACGTTGCTTTAGCAAGGTCCTGAGAAGTGAGCTACCTTTAAAAAAGAAAATTGTCTCCAGCTCATAAAAAAACAAAAAATAACATTGACCTCTTGAGTACCAGTGCAATGCATTGTACATATCCTCTGATCTTCAAGGCATTAATAAATCCCTTGAGATAGGAAGTGAGTGAGAATTATAGTGCACATAGGGGCACTGCACACCTTAGTAAATCCCAGCAATTTTCTTTCTCCTTTCTGTCTGCCATCCTTGCTGGTAGATCGACACAAACATCCCCTTGCTATAAAACATGTGCATAACCCCTTATGAAGATGTCTTATTGTTTACAAGGAAGAAGAACACATTGGCATAGATAGATGGTTCACTGTATAGCAAAAGTAACTGTATCACTCACCACCAATGTTCAGTCCCTACGGTAAAGGTCAACAGTTACCAATTCCTAGTGAATGTTTTCCGATATCCGACCGCACTCAAAGTATTGGATGAAGGTTTAGTCAGGATATTGGTAAACTTTTGCTAACAACAGCATCCAAAGCAATGAGAATACTTTGCTTTACATTATTTTTCATTCTATTTGTATATGTAAGCAAAATAAACATATAAACATGGAGTAATGTCAATACTGAAAGTGGAAAACAGATGTGCAGTAAAAAGATGGAAAGTGTTGGGAATAGAAATCTGTATTATTGTGATGTGTGCATGAAGTCCTGTCAATCATGTAGACATACAGTCACACATGTTATAGGAAAGCTCCACAAAAAAAAAAAGTTCGAGAAAAGTTTCCACACACACATGGACTTGAATATGTACAAACGCAACAGACATTCCACTAAAATTGCAACTTTTGTCAAAGCATTTCAACAATGTCAACCACTGTGTTCCTCACTGGGAAGAAACACAGACAGAATTACTTGATGAAACACCATCCTGGTTTAAATACTGACATCCTTTATGAAAAGAGAGGGAAAATGCGTAACAATACATTGAGGGCTCTTGCTTTTGAGATAGAAACAAAGTTTGGAAGGAAGAAAATTAAGGAAATGTATTTTGAAGAAATAGAAATCCCACCCCGAAAAAAAGCTAAAAGTGACGGAGATCGACTACAACACTGAGTCCAATACAGATGGTCTCCCATCAGTCCAGAAAAAATCTAATGAAGAAGCAATTAAAAGGAATGCAGATTTCTTTGATTTCATGGAAAAGTTTAAAATAAAAAGCAATGAAGATGCCATATTTGTTGCCACAATTATTAAGAACTGTACTACAGCACTGAGGAAGTTTGAGGAGTTACAAGCTGTTGAAGAAGCTTGCCCATCCTCTTCACACAGTATTAGTCAAGAAGACTATAAGATTCCTTCAGGGTGATCTACACTCCAATATGGAAAGAGGATGAGGAGTGACAGGATGTCAATGAGATTGTGCACCCCAGCAGGAGGTGGTGTTCGGAGACTCGGATGTTAGCGGTTTTCTGGGTCTTTGCTGTATTTGGACAGTTTCTTCTCTGTTTGCTTGTTTTAATTCAAAGAAAGAGGGAGGGTTTGGTGAGACTGGGCCTTATATCACCTTATCCTTGTCTGCTGATTGGTCAGTTTGTTTACTTGTTCTGTGCCGCTATGGAGTTTTAAAGTAAAGAAAGTAATGCAAAAAAAAAAATAAACATAAAAAAATAAAATAAACATAAAAAAATAAAATAAGCATGATGTTACGAAAAAGGGGGACAATCCTGGAGCAAATAACTGTACTTTAGAAAGAAATATTCCCATTATTTAACCCTTTGAGTGCCGGAGGGGTATGCAACACGTAGCTTTGTATTGCGTTGCACACCCCTCTGGCACTCAATGGGTTAACAGGGACTTTTAATCCCGTAATGCATGAGAGGTCTCCAGTACATTATGAACAATGCTTTGGAGACCACGCTAGCATTCAGGTGGTTAACCCTTTAAGTGCCAGAGGGGTATGCAAAGCATTGGTTAAGGCAAGGGTTAAAAATTACATTCAAATAAGTGCGATGTGGGGGGATTTGTACTTATCCTGTATATACAGTACCACTTTTCTATAGAAGCTGGGAACTAATTAACCCCTTGGTCACTAGAGTGGTCCCCAACGTATTGCTTAATATTGTGCTGGAGATTTCATCATTGTCTAAGGGGTTCAAATAGCCATATAGAAAAAAGTGCATTATTGCTTTTCTGTTGTAACCATTCGGATGATAGAGGTTTCATACACATCAAAGGGGTTAAATAATTGTAAGTGTATGTGCTGGCTTATACTTTGCACGCAGTTTCTTTTCCGCTGCCTTAGATTCTGTTATACAAGCTGTTTCAGCTCCCTGTAATGTAGAGCCTAGGCTTATTACACATTCCATAGAGATTCCACTATCTTCTGAGTCTACGTCAGCCTGTCAGTCACTTAGGATGAACTGGGTTTTACGTTTTGTCATCCACAGGTGCATGGAATTGTGCGCAGATCAAGCTCTTTCAACACTGGCAGGATCGAGCATCTGTACAAGAATCCACAAGCTCATACAGAAGGAAGTAAGGCGATAGATGTGCAATTTTTCTCATTCTTTTTTTTATTTGTCTTAAAATATTTTATTTTGATTATTAATTACTATATTTCTTCCTAAATAACCACACATTAAAGTGGAAGTGTAAATCAAAGAGCGGTTTAGTTATTTTTAAAGATAATTAAAATTTGACCTATGTTGTCTTAACTAGTCCTTTGTTTGTAATATAAATAGATTTTTATAAATTAACCTATACTTGTGGCAGCACATGCTAATTAGTTTGTGTAAGTATATTACAGCTCACAGTGCTAGCAATGAAATTAGGCAGAGCCCACACATACGGACAATACTAATAGCAAGGTAAGAGATAAGTTTAGCATTGAATAGAAATAATTGGCATAATGTGCAAGGAATTATCATAAAGTGCCACCATGAAGCTTCATTTCTCAAAAACTGTTTATTGTACAGAATAATTTAGGTAGCTTTTGTTTCTCCATAAAGCAATCTTCCCCCAAAAACTTGTTGTATACTTTTATCTTCGATTCCTAAGTCTATAGCACGATCTGACCAGTTTTAAAGTTGCTGGATTATCAGATTGTGGGTCAGTAAACAATATATTAGGCTCCCCTGATTTTACAGGACTTGCACCTTTTACACAAAATCCTGTAGTATCATTTAAGGTCGATGTACAGATGTAATCTTAGTTACTGAAGATTTTAGCAATGCTAAAATTAGATTTTCAGGTAAAATATTGCTTCTGTATGGCTTCCATGAAGTGATGTGATTAGCTATGTGCATTTGCACAACAATGGAAGTCAGTGGGTGCTGCATTATGTTAAAAGTGAATAACACCATAGAAATAAGTGGAATAAGGGATAGTAATGCATAAACTCAAGTGAAGCTACGATCCATCCGTATACTGAGTACTACTGCTCTGTTAATGCTGACATTGCTATATATTCTTATTATTATATTATTAATTGTCCCCCTCACGCTCCCTTTTTCATGAAATTACGCCATCTCCCCACAGATCTGAAGTCCGGTCTCTTGACAATCTTCTTTCATCCAGTATAAGGAAAATCCTACCCTCCTTGACATAGGAGGGCAGGTTTTTCCTAATACTGAATGAAGATTGTCCCTTGTCGGGAACCTCCTTCAGTTCCGAGGCAATAAATATGATACAGGTATAAGGGGTGGGAGGGGGACAATTTAAGATATAATTTCTAAGAATATATATACAGCGATGTCTGCATTAGGATTGTAACAGAACAGTTGTACACAGTATATGGACGGATCGTAGCTTCACTTGATTTCAAACATTACTAACCTTTTAAGAGAATGACATAAAGGGTTAGTAATGCCCAAATAAAGTATTTGGAGAAAGTTCTATCTCGCAAACCTTTATGGTTTGAGAGGTATCCTCCGCTAAAGTTCCCATTCTCCTGATGTGAACTGGAAAGCTGACAGAAGGAGATCCTTGTTGGCTGACATTAGGAGGCTCTTCAGCAGAGCTGCAATAGAGATATTGGAAAATAATGAATTCATTGGAACAGTGTATAAAGTGTGCTTGCAAACCAGGCACACTATATAGTCCTTTCCACTGAAGTACCGTAAAATCTCAGGTATAATACGCACCTGTGTATAATATGCAGGTGTATATTATACCTAAGATTTTAGGGGAAAACAAGAGTGCCTGTGTATAATACGCACCCTTGTTTTCCCTCTTACTAACATTTTTATTCCTGGTGGCATTACCATTGGCTGGAGGCGGAAAGTCCTGAAAGCCCATGAAGGAAGTGGACGGCAAATGCAAGCATGCCGCCAGCAGGGAAGATGGGTCCTTCAGTGTAAAGAAGTACCGGAAGCCTTATTGTAAGAGCGGACTTCAGTGGGGACGTCAGTGGGAGCAAGTAAGCCTTATTGTGAGAGTGAACTGGGCCGGTGGAGGGAGGGTATCTGTCAGCACTAATTTTTTTTTTTTTTTTTAAACAAATAAGTCTCGTGTATAATATGCACCCCCCACTTCACATAAGGTGAAGTGGGGGAAACTCGTGCGTATTATACCCGAGATTTTATGGTAATTATTTTCCAATAGCTCGATTTCATCTCTGCTGCAGAGCTGCCGGCTGGTCCCCGCACATTATAGAGCTCTCTAGCATTCAGAATGTTAAAAGACCCATTTAAATCAGGGGATTTTTGTATTTATTTACATTTGTCCTCAATGGTGCAGTTGGTATGCTTCAGAATTTCTCACCTTTTGCTTTCTGCGTAAGGCCCAGTATCTTATTGCTGCTAAATTGCATCTGTTTTACTGAGTGATTGTGTGACATGGTTGAAATATTCCTGCAAAAATTGAATGGTGGAGGTTCTTAGAATCCCAGTAGCACCTTGAATTGCCCTGATAAGTATTAGTATTCCTGGAATTACTCCACAAAAAATGAATCCATCCTATCTGGTTGCTGTCTAGAATGTTGTTAGCTGAGGTTTGTAAGTTACCAGCCATATGCTTCAGACATGTGCTTAGAAAATTAACTGTGCGTGATTCATAGAACACATGGCAGCTACAGTGGATGGGAACATTTTCTTTATTAACATGATATGGGACCCATGGTTAGAAAACACCTTATGTCATAAAAACCTGTTCATTTTGCTTCTTTAACCCCTTTGATACTACAGATGTGTCCAAAATTTTGTGAAGCATTTACTTCTCTGGTATCCAAGGGGTTAACTATAAAAAGAAAGAGGACATCTTTAAGTATATAACGTTTCCACCTTCCCGACCTCAGAAGGCCATATGTATAAAGACTAAGTGGAGCAATTCTGGGGCAAGACAACTGCAGTGTAAGGAAAAAATAAACATTCCCATTGACTAAATAGGTCCTTTAACCCCTTGAAGGCTAAAGAGGTCCAAGATGTTTTGCAGGCTTCTAGCATTCAAGGGTTTAATAGCCCCATTTCAATGAATGGCAAATGTTATTTGTCCTCTGTGGGGCATTTGGTTTGCTACAGAGAATTTCTTTTGCTCTGCCCACTCCATTTAACTCCTACCTCCCCAAGTCTTCTATCATTTTTAAATAAAATGTAAGATTATTACTATGTAATACAATACACTGTAATTGTCTTCATGTACACACTGTACAACACAGATATTGCAACACCACAAACTGACATGAGTCTTGTGAAATTGCATATACACTATATGATCAAAGGTATGTAGACACGTGACCATCACAACTGTATGAACTTGTTGGTCATCCCATTCCAAAACCATGGGCAATAATATGGAGTTGCCCCCCCCTCCTTTTTTTTTTTTTTATAACAACCTCCACTCTTCTGCAAAGGCTTTCCATAAGATTCCATAAGATTTTAGAGTGTGTCTGTGGGAATTTGTGCCCATTCAGCCAAAAGAGCATTTGTGAGGTCAGGCATTGATGTTTGACAAGAAAGCTTGGCTCGCAATTGGCGTTCCAATTCACCCCAAAGGTGTTCAGTGGGGTTAAGATCAGGGCTTTGTGCAGGCTGCTCAAATTCCTCCACACCAAACTTGTCAAACCATGTCTTTATGGACCTTGCTTTGTACACAGAGGCACAGTCATGCTGGAACAGGAAAGGGCCCCCGCCAAACTCTTGCCACAAAGTGGGAAGCATACAATTGTCTAAAATGGCTTTGAATACTATAGCATTAACATTACCCTTCACTGGAACTAAGGGGCTTTGCCCAAACCCTGAAAAACAGCCCTAGACCATTATCCCTCCTGCACCAAACTTTACAGTAGGCACTATGCATTCCGGTAGGTAGCGTTCTCCTGGCATCTGTCAAACCTAGATTCGCCCATCAGCCTGCCAGATAATGAAGCGTGATTCATCACTCCAGAGAACACGTTTCCACTGTTCCAGAGTCCAGTGGTGGTGTGCTTTACTCCACTACAGCCGGCGCTTGGCATTGCGCATACAGATCTTAGGCTTGTGTGCAGTCGCTTTGCCATGGAAACCCATTTCATGAAGCTTCTAATGCACAGTTCTTGTGCTGATGTTGCTTCCAGAGGCAGTTTGGAACTCTGTAGTGAGTGATGCTACGGATCACAGGTGATTTTTTTTTTTTTACCAGCTACACACAGCCCATTTTGTGAGTGTGCGTGGCTTACCACTTTGTGTTTGAGCTCATGTTACTCCTGGACACTTTCACGTCACGATAATAGCACTTACAGTGGACCTGGGCAGATCTAGCAGGGCATACATTTCACAAACTGACTTGTGGCAAAGGTGGCATACTATGTCACGTTTAAAGTCACTGAGCTCTTCAGTACAACCCATTCTACTGCCAATGTTTGTCTATGAAGGTGGCATGCATATATGCTTGATTTTATGCACCTATTAGAAATGGGTGTGGCTGAAGCACCTAAACTCAATAATTAGGAGGGGTGTCCACATACTTTTGGTCATATACGTATGTATGAAAGCAACATGATAAGCAATAGATTGTTGTTTCAGATTAAAAATGTGCATAACAGGACTTTTTTTTCAATAGGGAGTGCACCTCAGGAGGTGATACAGGTGGCTAGACATTGAGCTATACCATCAGTAGGATGGTCAATTTTTTTCTGATGTTAGTCCAAGTAGCACTGAATTGGGCATGCAACCCTTGCCCCTTGGACACAGAAGGATTGCAATTATATTGATGCCCCATAACGTTAGAACACTTAATGAGGGACAGGTCCAGGGATCATGCAGGCCACAGGAGTGTGTCATAGTCACTGAAGTTATTCAGAACAGTACATGCAGTATGTGGGTCGGTATTGTACTGCTACAGTTGAGTGCCTGGAAAGTTCTGGAGAAATGGTCTGACGATCAGTTGGACAACCAGGTCTACCAGCAGTAGGCTATGAGAGTTCCCATATTGGGTACTAGGGATGTTCATCCGCCATGCATGATGCCACTCCACTCCATTATTCATTGAGCTAGCTCGTGATGGAGTTGGACAATGCACTGTTCTGCATTTTGGTGATTAGCTCTTCTCCAATACATTTTCAGGCCATCCTTTAGTCTTAGACAGAATCTGAACTTATCAGGAAAGAGAACAAATATCCATTCCTGCTTCTAGTGGCGTAAGGCTGGGCACCATTCTCTTCCACATGTCATGTGCAATGACTTTAGTGGTAGATTTTGGTTGTTTGTCCTGAGACTGATGTTGTGCATGTGACCTCGAGTGGTTTGTGTTGGAATAGCTGCATCACGTGCTCTTTGGAGGTTACATTTGAGAGTGCTGGGCACTGCAAATGGGTAACTCAATTCAATTACCCAAATCTGATGATCCTCAAGAGCTGTGTCCCCAGTGTGCTTTTGTGCTCATACATAATGGGACCAGCATCACAATGCAGTTGGCATAATAAAATAGAAAAAATAAATAAAATTCACTCTGGAAATAAGGGATAGACAAACATTATGACATTCAATAAAAGCTATATGCAAATTAATGATTGTATTTGTCAAAATGTCCCAGTCCTTTACAACTGAGGTATCACATATACTCCATTCTTCCAGTGGGCTTGACTCTTCCCACTTACCATAACAGCTATAGAGCTCAAACACAAAAGAAGAAAAACAGAAAACAATGCACACATGTTAAGATTCTGGAATCATACTTTGTTCTCCTTTACCAACAGCACCCAATATTAAGCTGTACTACTCACACGTGGTAGAGACTTAACATGGCCTTTCAGTATAACCCATTGAGCGCCAGAGTGGTATGCAATGCATTGCTTTGCAAGTTGCGTACCACTCTGGCACTCAAAGGGTTAATGGCATGTTCTGGCTCTCACCATAGTCTGGTGGCATATTTACAAGTCAGAAAGCAGGAAACATCTTACTCTACTGGTCAAGACTCCTCAACAAAGGAACTCCTTATTCTGCTACTTCATATGAAATTGAGATTTATGTTCCCTCCCTGACTGGAATAAATGTAAAAAAAAAAAAAAAAAAAAAAAAAAAAAAAAAAAAAAAAAAAAAAAAAATAATATATATATATATATATATATATATATATATATAGTGAGTGTGTCCATCAATCCATTCCACCCATATAAGTTTCTGTGGTTTTCAGAAAATCAAAATAAATTACTATGGGGTCCATATTGTGCAACAATCTCTAACAATAGCCAAAGCCCTCATAGTTCCAGAATGTTCAAGAAATTGGTCTAGCAAACAAAAGGACAGTATGAGGTCCGGTGCCCCCATAATAATCTGCGTGTCTAAGGAAGAGGGTCTGGGACTCCTTCATCAACTCTCCCCAAGGCCTGGGGAATTATAACATAAAAAGTTGGTATACCATATTATCCTTGCATATGCAATACATGGCCCCTTCCTCTTACCAAGCAGCATCTTAGAGAAAGGAATCGCTTATTGAGCATGAGTGACCACCTCTCTCTGAGCAGGAGATAAGAATAAACAAGGTTTGGCTTGGTGTATGTAAGTCAATCCCTATTTACCTCTTCAGAATCCTAGGCATCGTCCTAGGAAAGATTAAGAGGGGAGTTTCACTAGCGTCAATGCTGGTGGTGGCAAGGTTTAAAGATTTTTATTTTATTTTGTTACAGTGATTTTGACAACCAGGATGTCAACAACACCAGTGGACCCTGACATCAAGACGAGTATGTTTTTATGTAATAGACACACTCAAGTACATTATGGGTGGAAGGGGTCCCTGGACCTCTTCCTTTTTATAATTATTATAGCAGCTTCTGACCACATTGATATATTTTTTCACTTCCTTTCCAATAATGAAGGATAGAAAATTGGGTTCTGGACCATTGCCTTGGATATACTTTGTTAATATGGGAGCTGTGGTCCCTATTTTAATCTTTTTTTTTTTTTTTTTTTCTTTTTCATTTTAATTTGTCTCCCCTTAGGGAAAGTAGAAGGGGTCTCGGACCCTGTTCTTGGCCAGATTGTTATGGGTGCCCCGGACCTTATATTAATTTTTATTAACACTTCCTATCTCATGGGGAGAGTAGAGGAATGGGTCCTGGACCCCTTCTTTCTGCATTTTATCATTTAATATGGGGGCTTTGACCCCCATGTATTATGTAAAGTGTTTTCTCTCAATAAAAATGGGATATAAAAATCCAAATTAATTTATTTAATTTTACTGAAAAGCATAAAAACTAATATGGGGTGAATATACCCCATATTATTTTGTTTTCATTTTTATATTGTTCAGGATGGGAACATATGTCCAGATAGCTTTATATCGGTTGCCAGGACCCCTTATTATTTTTAATACTCTTCAGCCTAATCTTATCAGGATGGGGAGATGGGGGAATGGTGTTGTCCCTCGACATTTTATTTAAAGCGGAAATTTCACCTAAGCACAAATTTGCTTTAATCCACTTATTATACAGAGTCTAAATGTGCTGGGTTTTGTTTTGTTTTTTTTTAAAAAGCAATAGAAATTAAGTTTGAGGGTTAACTTTTTCCCTCTTCTCCTCATTCTGATCGGCACCATCTTGCAGATGAGAATACAGGAGATCCTCCTCCCCGCTGGTCTGTCACTAAACTGGAGTACTCTCATTGGCTAGATATTGATCTCTGCCAATGAGAGTTCTCCAGCTTACTGACAGACCAGCGGGGAGGAGGATCTCTCCTGTATTCTCACTGGCACAAATTGTGCCGATCTGAATGAGAAGACGTCAGGAGGGAAAAGGTAAACCCTCAAACTTTATTTCTATCATGTTTTTTAAAAAAAACAAAACAAACAAACAAAACCCAGCACAGTTACATTCTGTACAATAAATGGATTACAGCAAATTTGTGCTTAGGTGAAAGTTCCGCTTTAAGGGTGTTTTGGCCTTAAATAGAATCAAATATTTCCTTTTTTAAATTAACCCATCCATTTTGTGTGTGTGTGTGTGTATATGTGTTTGTTTGGGTTCACTAGGGAATACAGGAATCAGGCACGGCAATAGGAAGGGCCCCCTTTTCTCCTATCTGTACTAGGTGTAGAGAAGCAGGCACCTGCTTTCTGTATACCCATGCACCATCAGCATTGTCCCTAGGTGCAGATGCATACAGATGGTGTCACTTTAGTTTAGCAAGCCGACCTATCTGCCTTAGTTTTATGGCCCAGTGCAGATACATCATTTTCTTGGAGGATTGTTTTTGTGCATGGATGCAAATCTGGTGCAGCCCACTTTTCACTTAGGTGCAGACAAATGCTCTGGCAATCCAACGAACATTGAGTTAGTACGACACACTCTGTGCAAAACATAATATGAATGGACTGCTTTATGAAAGTCTCTTGCCTAAATTAAGTCCTTTTTTTTAATAAATGAATAACTTATTCTGATAGGTACAGTTTTCCAGTTTCAGTGTATGGGCACCACAACTTTAGTATGATTCTTACATCCAGAATGACTTTCTTCACAGGCAGTTATTATGCCCCATTGATAGAATTTGGGCAAGCTACAGTGTTAAAGGGATAGTAATACTTCGTTTTAACTTTATTTTATTTTGTAGGCATTAAAAACATGAAGAATTATATAAGTCTTATCTCTCAAACCTTTATGGTTTATGAGATATTCACAAGCAAAGTTTCCCCCTCCCGCCCCTTTTACCTAGTGTAAACAATCTCTTCTCAGATGTGGAATGCAGTCCATAGACTGGACAGATAACAGAAGGGGACACTCTTATTCCTATGAAAACAATGAAATCCCTGTCCCCCTTGACAAGCTTTTCAGGTTTTTCCCTTATCTTAATTGAAGATTGTCCCTCTCTGCAGTCTACCTGGGCACCTCCCTTCTGATCTGGTTGAACAGGAGGGGGACACTTTGCTTGTGAATATCTCTTAAACCATAAAGGTTTGAGAGATAAGACTTTTATCATTCTTCATGTTTTTTAATGCCTACAAAATAAAATAAAGTTAAAACGAAGTATTACTATCCCTTTAAGTGCTTGGATTAAGTGCACACTAACCATGAACAAGTTGAACTTTGGTAACGTTGGGGATTGTTTTAAATAACTCATTCTTCTTTAGTTTAGTGGGTAGCTGGGCTTAGAAAAATGGATTAACCACTTCTTAGATATTACAGCGAAAACTAGCATTTTTTTGTTAATTTCAGTACAGCATTACATTGTTCCTAATAATGTGCAATAGTGCATGTTCCACAATAAAATGGCTACAAAAATTGTTGCACTCAAACTCATTCAAATAATAATCTCTCATAGAAGTGCTCAAAAAGCCACATTCTGACTCATAATAACTTTAGCAATTAAAGCTTCCTTTTTTTACTTTATCTTGTTAATCATTTTTAGATTCAATATTAGAACAATTAAAGTGGACCTGTCACTTTAAGATAAGTTTAGTTCATTTGTAAGGGAATTAAAAACTGTCTATATGATCTATCCTTCTGTTATGATGTTCTATCCTTTTGTTTGTAGTGTAAATAGTTGAGAAATTGGCCTTTATTGGTGGCACATTGTGGCACTCTATACTAATTACTGCAGTTTGAGTTGGACCAATATAACCACACACTGCTATGAATGAACTTAGACAGAGCCCACACACTGGTGGCAATTCTAATAGCACACGGAGCAATATGTTTGGCCTTGAACATAACTAATTAGCATACTGTGCAGGGAATTAGAATAAAATGCCACACTGTGCCATCAAAACATGAAGTTTAACCCTTTGAGTGCCAGAGGGGTGGACAACACATTGCTTTGCAATGCGTACCTCTCTGGCAGTGAAAGGGGTAATTTCTCAAAAACAATTTATATTACAGAAAAATGGCTATTTTATCATAGTACCACTGAGCATACCATTGATAAAAGAATCAGATTCCTCAATCACATATTTATATTCTTTTTCATATATTTAACTATCTGACCTGCTGGAAAATGTCATTATTTTTAATTTGAAAAGTCCTGAACTTGTTCTTTGTCAATGAGGGACAACATTTAATAGCATTTTTCAGGCATGTAATACATCCTTTTAATTTTCAGACATGAAGCTGCATTATGGGGATCTCACTGACAGTACCTGCCTGGTGAAGATAATTAATGAAGTGAAACCTACTGAAATCTACAACTTAGGAGCACAGAGCCACGTCAAAGTAAGAACTCTACACTGTTTTTATCCATATCTGATTGAACGTTTATGTGCTTCTTGGAATACTTATATACGTTTTATTGATGTATTGTATACAGAAGTAGGTCTTGAATACAAAGTTCTCTGAAGAAGGATATATATTGCTCAACGGTCCCATCAGTTACGATTTGGTTCTGATTAACACACCTGGTCAAGGATGTCCTTTATTCCTGACCCATGAGAGCTCCGTTTTCCCACCTTCTTCTTTAATATCTTGGGTACTAGAGAGGTCTCAAGTGCTCTACAATGCATTGAAGATTTCTAGCATCCAAAGGGTTAATGAATTACTACTACAATACGTAATGTTGATAACATGCAAGTGTTTATGGTCTCATATCTCTTTGGACAAAGCCTTTCCAATATGTGACCCTGTCGTACAATTTCCTTATAAAAATGTTCCATATCTCCTGCTGACATCACACATTTTGTGAGGATCAAAGATGGCTGCTACCAAATCTGTCTGTGCATGCTTTTCCCTGCTTGTATGATGTCGCCGTTCATTGACTCCATGTAAACAAATTGTGCTTGAAGAAGTTACTTGATTTCTCTAAATATGGTTGTACAGTACACATTGTCTCCTGGCCTTACCTCTCGCTCCCTGTGCAGAATAAATTATTCATGATAATGTTGCAAACAGTGACAGCTTCTGGTAGTGTAATCCACTGAGTGCTTATTTGCGCTCTGGATATTTACCTCTCCAGTTGTAGCTCAATTGTTTATTTTTTTATGTAGTAAAAAAGCAAACAGTGGCTACCTGCACTGCTAGCTAATGCAACAGTAGATGAATGATGGCAATCTGGATTTTTTTATGTTACTTTGCTAGCAAAATGTGTAAATGTAAAAGTAAATGTAAGCAAGTCTATTGTTTTATGGTGTTACTTCTCCTTTAACCGATTAAACAGAATATGTATTAAATAAATAAATAATTACAGTGTTAGGCAGTTTTTTTTCATGTTTCAAAATCCTAGAATTTGTTTGGTCATATTGACTGTTTGTATCTTCCTCAAAAGTGGAATACAGATCATATTTAATGACTGATTTGACAATTAAAGTTTAATAAAATGATACACACTAATTCAGATGGTATATTTTAAGATGTTCAGTAATTGTTTTTGTCTGCTAAATCTGTTGACCTTTTGATACTTTAGCGGTTAAGAAATGCATTGCAAGTTTCTGGGAAAAGAGGGACAAGAGATGACAACTTGTTTTGTGGTATTTTTCAAACCACAATGTAGACATTATGGCATTTCCACATGTATCCCTCCTTTGCCCATCCTAACTAGGAATTTTGCAATATTTACTGACAGACACTCCACTGGGAACTTTTCTTACTCATTTCATTGGCTGCTGTGCCCGTCTTCCCTTTCAGACTTGTGTGAACTTATGAGCTCAGAAAACTGGCTTCTGACAACTTTCTGTGAAATAGTGTGATCAAGATCGTGGCTCTTGGCAAAACTCAGAATACACTCGTATGCTTTAGGCTGTAACATTCCCAAGGGAATATGGTATTCTTACATACAGACTTTGCTGCAATACTAATATTAAGTATTGCATTTCCTTTTTCCAGAACCAAAAAAAAAAAAAAAAAAAGAATCAGAGATTTTATTATCATCACAGAAACGTTACCACTGAAAGTAATTGTGACTGGCTGTCTGGCTCACATATTCTGATATGTTGTACACAATGACATACAGTTCAATTCTTACCCTTTTAGGAAAGTTGTCCTGTTTTGCCAGCCTTTTACTTATTGAGCCTCAGATCAAAGCTGTAGCTATGAATATACTGCATATTGTGAATTGGTCAGCACAACTCTGAACAGAAGTGGTTTGCAAACTGCTCTGCTGAAAGACAGATGACATAAGACTCATTTACCAAGAAGAAATGAAGCAATTATTGAGCAAACCACCTGCACCACTGGGGACAAATACAAATTCCTCTACTGCCAAATATTTAACTATCGCTTTTAACCCATCGAATAGTAGAGAGTTCTCCAACATATTGCGAAGCAATGCTTTTTAGACATCTCTACCATTCAAGGGGTTAGGATGCCCATAGAAAGAAATAAAACATAATTCTGTGCTGCTGCATACAAATTACTTAAATGTGAACCCTGTGTAAAGCATATATTATACCCACATGTTATTCTGTTTATTTAAAAAAAAAAAAAAAAAGGGTTTGTTGCGTAGTTTGGCAAAAGTATGTTTAAGCTCACTTATAGCGCCTGTTTGGAAGCAGATCAGTCTAGCCATGTAGACATTAGACAGACTGATATCTTTTTATGAACAATATTTCATCAGGAGATATTTTTACATTTATGAGTTTTTTATTTAAAGTATTTCTGTAAATTATAAAATGGCAATATGTATTTGATAGGACTTGCTTAAAATGGGATACCTTCATGAGGTAAGTGTGATTAAAGGGATAGTAATGTTTCATAATAAAAGCAGCTCTAATTAATCATCACAGTATTTGGACTTTGGAGAGTGTTATTTCAATTCTGTCAGAGTTGTAGTTCAGGAGTAATTCAATGACAAAGTGCCCCCCTCCCTCCCCTTTTACTGATGTCACACTGTTCAACTAGAGCAGAAGGGAGGTGCCCAGGTAGACTGCAGAGTGGGACAATCTTAATTAAGATAAGGGAAAAACCTGAAAAACTTGTCAAGGGGGGCAGGGTTTTCATTGTTTTCATAGGAATAAGAGTGTCCCCTTCTGTTATCTGTCTGGTCTATAGACTGCATTCCACATCTGAGAAGAGATTGTTTACACTAGGTAAAAGGGGCGGGAGGGAGAAACTTTGCTTGTGAATATCTCATAAACCATAAAGGTTTGAGAGATAAGACTTATATCGATCTTCATGTTTTTTTAATGCCTACAAAATAAAACAAAGTTAAAATGAAGTATTACTATCCCTTTAAACATTCTTTGGCCAAACTATGATACAAAACCCTTTTTTGTGGAAAAAAAAAAGCACATTTGTATAATGTATGCTGTGCACAGGGTTCACATTAAAGTAATTTGTATGGAGCAGTGGAGGACTGTGTGTTTTTCTTTTGCTTTAGGTTTGATCTTGATTTAGGGACTGTAAAGAATCGGCTCATTCCTTGCTGTACTCCATTCCTTATTTACTTGGGTTTTTCTCTTTGTGTGTGTGTGTGTGTGTATGTGTGTGTATGTATATATATATATATATATATATATATATATATATATATATATATATATATATATATATATAAAATCAATGAGAATTTCTAGTTTACTCATGGTGGCACTTTATTTGAACCACAATGGCAGTGAGAAATTCTGCAAGGAGATGCACTAATATGTGAGGTGATAACTGCTCCAGTGTAATAATCTCTCAAGTTCCTGTGTTATTCAATGGAAGCTAAACACTAAGGTAACTGCATTGACTCCAAAGACTAATAGAGGAATTGGAGCATTTCTCACTGCATAAGTTATCATGTCTTGATCACACCTTAGTGCATAACCCCCCCCCCCCCCCAGTTCGTCTTGGTATATCAGCCTAACTATTGAGTACAAGTACAAAGAAAACAGGAACAATTCTAGGGCAAACCAATTGCACCACTGTGTAAAATTAAAATTCATATTGATTTAAGTGTTTTTTTTTAACCCATGTGATTGAGAGCTTGCAGTATGTTAAAAGCCCCATCAGTTCTGGGAATTCTGTTTTTCCCTGAAATGAAAGTGTCACCCACACAGCTTGCCTTCTCATTAAATGTATATGTTTAAACTGACTATAACTTAATGAACTTAGTCAAGTCAATTTCATTGTTTTAGATATTTGATTGAGGAATCTAATCTCAGCAGAGTTCATAATTAATTACTTACATATCCAGAAAAATCACCTCTCTACCTTCTTTGGTAAAATGATCAGTTTTCACAAGAGGGGTGGAATAAATTGATCATGCAAATTCTTTCAATATGGAAGCTCCCACTAGTAGCAGGACTAGGAAATGTGAATGGCTTTGTTTACTGACAGAAATATGTTGTATATTAATTTAAAGTGTCTCTGTTACCAACACAGCGTTCTATCATTAAATGTATCTGTTTAAACTTGTGATTTTTATTTTGCAAACATGTCAGTAGGTTTAGTGATTTTTGATTTAGTAGTTTGGGAATCAGCAGAGCTTTATTCTCTGACTTAGCTAAAGCTGCATAATTATTCACATGTACAAAAACATTCCCTCTCCCCACCTTCATATGATGCTAAAATCAGTTTCCACCAAGTAGGTAGAATAAATTAATTAAATTAATGTGGGAATGATAATGTCGAATAAAGATATCCTTTCAAGATGGAGGCTGCTACTAATGGGGAGGACTTGGAGAGGTGACAGGCGGTTGGTTTACCGCCTCTTTTTTCTTTTTTTTTTTTTAACTGCATATGACCCCTCTTTTGACAATATCAGAAAAAAATTTAGCGTTGGGATTTGGATGCCATACACACATGACGCCCACAGCCTTTCATTTTTTTTTTTTGTGTGTATTTGTCAGTATTTATCTTGGCTTATGTTTGTGCAGAATAATGTTTTCTATCACTCTCACTTCCAGTCAGTTTTATGTGGGTTGTGCAGAAAGCAAGGAAAATAAAAATAATAGGAAGTTGGTCTGGTTTCCTGAAGGAAACCAATGAAGATGAAATTGGTTCTTGGAATGAGCACATAAGGTCTGGGAAAGATTGACAGAAGGACGTTTACTGAATCATAAATAGTAAGCACTGTGACTCAGGTTAGGTTGCACAGAGACCCATCTGATGCAATGGGCTTGACGCAATGTAAAATTGCCTTTTACTTATGATGGTCTTTAAAATAGCAAGTCCCAGGACCATGATTTCACATTTACCAGGTTGTCAGAGACAATGCAGACAAAGAGCAATGCTAGCCATTTATAGGGGGCATCCATGAAATGACCTGTATTTGTCTGTGCAGGAAAATTGCTAACAGTAGCTCCTTTGCTTCAGTGCAGTGTTCAAGTATCAGATATATATATAAATGTATTTTGGCTGTAACGCTGGGTTAAAATCAAACAAACTATGTATTCATGTGAATTTTTGTTAAAGCTGTATCTGACAGATGCAATTAGTCACTGTGGATTGAAAACCAATGTGAAGCTCTAGTCATTGAAGTCCATCCAATGTAACTAATCAGATCTGGGCACATTTATACCATGTGTACAGTGTTGTTCCTGCTTTATTTGACATGAAGTATATTCAAGGAGCTATGACTTTTACACACACACACATATATATATTTTTTTTTTATTTTTTATTTATTTTTTTTTTTTTAAATGAGTATATCTTTCCTCTACGTTTTAACGCCTTGAATGCTGGAGGTTTTAAATGTGATGGCAAGCAATGTGTTTACGTTTCAAGGGGTTAATAAAAGATATTTATTTTATGGCTACAATTCCATCCAGTAAACTGCCTGATGTTAGCTTCTTGTCAATATTTGATCTTTTATGTTGTCCACTGTAGTATTACTTGGCATCCTGTAGGGTCAGAGTTTTTGTTGTCTACAAACATTGGGTTGGCATGTTCCTCTGCCAACCATCTGCTGTCGAAACATGTAACAATACTGTCACTGGATGGACACAGTGGTCACGGTAGGGCTACGTTCACAAGGGTGACTTGAATGGGGTGCGATTCATCATTAACTTTGATTTCCTGACTTATCATGGAAATCGCGTGGTGGAGGTTTGACTTTTGGCTGACTGACAATTGCATAAGCCATATATATAGCTTACTGCCACATGGGCAGCCTAGTCATTTTGAAATTGCCAATTACATTGAAACTTCCAGGGTTTATTGTGTGAATGATCTGCATGGTAATCCTCTGTGTAGACTATGTATGCTGCAGCTTGGATGTGTTTAACATAGAATACATCCTAACTGCAGCATTTTGTAATCTGGTGAACAGTGAAACAATTTGGCTATGGGAACAGCACCATTGTGGAAATCTATTTAATTTAGGTATGTTAATGGCAATGTTAATAATGCTGCTCTAAAGTTACCTGTGTGAACAGGTCCTTAGATTCTTGAATCATGTGGATGTCTGGTGTTGGGGGATATAACAAATTCATCAGATCATACTTCACTGACCCTCTTTGATATACCTTTCCCTTCTAGTTGTCATTACTGCACTTCCTGGTGTCTCCAGGACATCTTGGTATGTTCCAGGGAATGTTGTGAAGAGAGTGAGAGAGACCACAGGGAAGCCAGATGGCATCATGAAGCAGATAGTTGTTACCATTACTGATTTCTTTTAGTATTGGGGACTTGTGAATATCTGTGCACACCTTACTACTTGTATCCATTGACCAGGCTGCTGGAAACCTTTCAGATAGATAGGTTCACTTCAGTCAGAAAATACCTGAACAGTTGATCCCAGTGGCCAGAGTATGCATAGGAGTATAATGATACTACTAGAAAAGTTGACTAAAGCCCAGATGAAAAAAAGCTACAGGTGCATTTGTGGAAAGGAAGTAGTTGATTCTCCCATTTATAATAGCACCTTATCGACCAGAGTTGAGACCAAGAAACAGTAGGAAAGCAAGAGGTTTGCTCCTGAAAGACTACGGTAACTATTAAGAAGATGTAGTTGATGCCCGGTAGTAGTAGATACAGGAAAATAGCCACTACTTCACTTCCTGTGTAAAGAACGTTTGCTGATTGGGTAATTATTTGGAGTTCTCTAAAACCACGCCCACCTTTTTCCTGATCTCTTCTTGAAACAAATTAGCACAGTCATTAAATGAGAAAAATGATGCCCAAATTGAGAAATATAATGCACTGTTCTATTCTTTTGCATTGATTTACAATAAATTCTTTGATTGCTCCCAGTTTGTGTATGCCACGCTTAGTTTGCTGTATTTCAGTTTTGTCCGTGTTCTCTTGTATTGAATGAATGACTGTATATGTTTATATAGCACCCCAAGTGTACGCTGCACTTTACAATGTAAGGGTTTAGACAACACAGGGTTACAAGTGCTTTGCAAAATGAAACATTGGATGTGAGGTCCCTGCCCAAAAGCTTACAAAGTACTGTAACCCTATGAGTGCCAGAGGGGTGTTAAAAGCATTTCAGATCAATGAATTGGACATTCCTCTGGTACTCAAAGAGTTAAACGATTTGCCGTTTGCGGAAATTTAACAGAAATATTGCAGACCTCATAAAGCATTCCCTTTCTGAAGCTCCTTATGGGATATCATAGTGCAATATGAATCCTGCTTAACCAAGAAACCCTAATTTATGGATTTATTTATGCTTAGTGTTTTAGAAGCTTGGCTTGTATGAAAATGAATATAATACAAGTAAAGCATATGTTCCATTTTGAGTCTTAGGTTCTTATTTTCATAAGAAAAATGGAGTAATTCCCTATCCCTTCTGGCCGGCTCCAAAAGGGACTGACAGCGCAGGCGCATGGACGTCACTATGACAAGATGTCCGTGCTTCCTGCTACTGTCAGCCTCCGAAAACTCGAAAATCTTTGAAACCAGGTAATATTTCTGGCGACTAGTGCTACTAAGCAGCTAGTCGCCAGATGAAGACTTCATTAATGTAAAGTTTTTGCGGGGTGGTAGTTCCCCTTTAAATGGCATTTTTAAAAACTTGATTGCTGGAGAATCTGCAGCACATTGGAAGGCAATACATTGGAGAGAGCTCTAGCAATCAAGGGGTTAAAAGCCCCTATGAAATCAATGGCAATTTTCATTTGTCCTCTATGGTGCAGCTGTTTTTTCCCAGAATTACGGCTGTTTCAGTTCTTGAATAAGGCCCAATGGCAGAGGATCGTAGTTTGATAAAAACTCCACTGTATGACATTGCAATGCTGTTCATTGTTCTTTGCAGCAATCCATAAAGACCAGTACATATGGATCTGAGAATACCGTGTGCACGGAACGTTTGTCTTGTAAGAGTTAGGTGGAGCTTGCGGTTTGCTAGCTATTACTAGACCACACAAAGGAATTCCTTTTTTGTGAACCAAACAATCCATCTTCTAATTAGCATGTGTGCTTTATCTTTATCATACTGAGTAATAAAGCAAATATTATTTTAATAATTAAACATAATTTATCTGAAAATGACTAGACATCATGTGACCATTGTGTAAATATACAGTGTGCCCAGTGCAATGTTGGAGATACACAAACATGTAGGGCCTTAAATCCCGAAATAAAAGCAGCGCAATTCTGGAGCAAACCGCCTGTACTACCAGTTCCTCAAACTACCATTGCTCTCAGTAGCGGTTTTAACCCCTTCAATGCTAAAGAGGTCTCTGGCATTGAAGGGTTAATAACACCACTTATATCAATGGGATTTGCTTCTGAATTATCCTTTTGTGGATAAGGCCTTAGTGTACTAATGCTGCACTGTGATGATTGTACAAGTGTATGTCTTTGTTATCGTGTTACGTTATTTCAGGCTGCCTATGCACCCGGATAGGCAGCCACATTAAAGGGATGGTAACATTTCATAATAAAAGCAGCTCTAATTAATCATCATAGTATTTAATACTGTCAGAGTTGTAGTTCAAGAGTAATTGAATGATAAAGTATCCCCCTCCCGCCCCTTTTACTGATATAACACTGCTCAGCTCAGAGCAGCAGGAAGTGTCCAGGTAGATTGCAGAGAGGGACAATCTTCAATTAAGATAAGGGAAAAAGCTGAAAAACCTGTCAAGGGGGGGCAGGGTTTTCATTGTTCTCAGAGTAAGAAGATTGTCTCCTACTGTTATATGTCTGGTCTTACAACCAGATTCAACATCTGAGGAGACCAGTGTTACACTAGGTAAAAGGGGCCGGATGGCGAAACTTTATCATTCAATTACTCTTGAACTACAACTCCTGACAGTATTGACATAACACTCTCTGTGGCTTAAATACTATGAAGATTAATTGGAGTTGCTGTTTTTGGGAAACATTACTATCCCTTTAAGTGATCTTGAGTAAAAATGCCTGAACATATTTAAGCAAATATCAGTTTTGTGTTGCTATTCCTTTAATACTATGCTACCCTTGAACAAGGTAGAAGAATCAGCACTACAAATTGAGCATTCTCCAGGAAGCTGAAGAGGAGCAATTCTGGAGCAAACCAACTTCACCATACAGGACAAAAGAAAATTCCGATTGATATAAATGGGAAAACTTTTTTTTTTAATATGTATCCCTGACATTGAGCTCCCTGTATCTTTGTTTCCAGGGAGTTTTAAGTTGAGGACTGTGAAAACAGACCTATTTATACAATATTTCAGTCTTTCTGAAAAGCTGATTGATATGTATACTGTAGGGTTGGGCTTTTCTATATTGTTTCACTTTCTATTTTTTTATGTTTTTGTTTTACATTGCTGTACTCTCACTGCTTTCCCAGTTCCTCACAGAAAGTACTTGGACAACAAATTCACACAACACCTTAGACCAAGGTATTGACATATAAGTCTAAAAAAACAACAAATTCACTCAATACTTTGTCAGGGACATAAAAGTCTAAAAATAGTGAAGATGAAAAATATATATAGGCGATTTATATTTTCCATATTATACACTTGTGAAATCAAAGGAAGATTGAATGTGATTTAGCACCCAATATGGCCCATCCCTTCACTGCTTGAAAGCATTTGCTTACAAACAATTACTTTTAAAAATGATTATTAAAACAAATTAAAAACAGATCAAATGAAAAGTAATTGTGGTTGTTTGAAATTGCTACTAATCAGGCAATCCTGATTAGTAGCAATTTCCATACAGCAGAGCTATTTATCGTTTTAATCTGCTGTTGTATTCTGTTTGTTTTAATCAATAAACGCAGTTAATCTGCATTCCAGAGATGCAGGGTGATTGGGGATACATAAAAAGAATGTAATGGGATGATTTTCCCTCAGCTTGAGAAATATATAGGGAAGTTTTAAAGCTATATTAACAACAGAAACCTTTCCCCCATGAATGAATTATACTGGAGGTTTTATTACAATGTTTTCTTATTATTGGCTTCACTTATATCTACTAGCATTGTCCAGTGTCAGGGGAGGGGGATGTATATATGACTAAACAAAGAATTAGGGGAAAAATATCCCTTATGTCCCAAAGTGCACTGAAACAGTAGTTCAATATGACACAGTAAGTGCCGTCTTAAAGGGATAGTAATACTTCGGTTTAACTTTATTTTGTAGGCATTAAAAAAACATGAAGAACGGTATAAGTCTTATTTCTCAAACCATAAATATTCACAAGCAAAGTTTCCCATCCAGCCCCTTTTACCTAGTGTAAGCCATCTCTTCTCAGATGTGGAATGCAGTCCATAGACCAGACAGATAACAGCAGGGGACAATCTTCTTCCTATGAGAACAATGAAAACCCTGCCAACCCTTGACAAGTTTTTCAGGTTTTTCCCTTATCTTAATTGAAGTTTGTCCCTCTCTGCAGTCTACCTGGGCACCTCCCTTCTGATCTGGCTGAGCAGTGTTATATCAGTAAAAGGGGCAGGAGGGGGACACTTTGTCATTGAATTACTCTTGAACTACAAGTATGATGATTAATTAGAGACACTTTTATTATGAAACATTACTATCCCTTTAAGATATACAGGGTAACAGAAATGGATTCTGCAGTAGAAGAAAGACAGGAGAACATATTTGTGTTTTCCATCCATTTCATCACTAATGTAGAGTGTTCAAGGATTAGCATGCTCTTTATTTTTTTCTGTCATGCCTCCTCTGTTCCGTTTTTTTATTTTGTTACATAGTTAAGGTTAAGGAAGAATGACTAGAACTCATTCAGCTCAACGTTTCCAGATCACCTTTGTTAGTCCAGAAGAAGGCAAAGAAATCAAATTTGATTCAATTTTGCCTCAAGTGGGTGAAAGAAAATTCCTTTGTGACTCCAAAAAGTCAAACTGATTTCTCCATGAATCAACATCCAATCTGTGAGTAACACAGTTATCATACTTTGTTATATTGTTCTTAGCTAATAACTTACTCAGTTCTGTATGTAAAAGAGATTTTTCCTCTAATCTTACAGTGGGCCTGCTAAATACCACAGCGTGCTTTTTGTTTTATAAACAGGTTAATACTATTAGAGATTATTTTTATTTTATAATTGGGAAATCTAATCTCCCCAGAACATTGTTCTCTAACTTGGCCAAATTAAGCCTGCATGATTAATTACATGTACAGAAAACTATATACCTGCACTTTCTTACAATGCTGAAACCTATCATTTCTGATGAGAGTGGTGGAATAAATTGATAATGAAGAATAATCTTTCAAAATCATTTTACAATGAAGACTTCCACAGGGACGAGGACTTGGAGAAGTGACAGATACTCTTTAAAGGGATAGTAATGTTTCATAATAAAAGCAGCTCTAATTAATCATCATAGGATTTGGACTTTGGAGAGTGTTATTTCAATTCTGTCAGAGTTTTAGTTCAAGAATAATTCAATGACAAAGTATCCCCCTCCCGCCCCTTTTAGTGATGTAACACTGCTCAGCCAGAGCAGAAGGGAGGTGCCCAGGTAGATTGCAGAGAGGGACAATCTTCAATTAAGATAAGGGAAAAACCTGAAAAACTTGTCAAGTTCTCATAGGAAGACGTTTGTCCCCTTCTGTTATCTGTCTGGTCTATCAACCAGATTCCACATCTGAGAAGAGATGGCTTACACTAGGTAAAAGGGGCGGGAGTGGAAACATTTTATAGAACCACTTTATTGGATGCCCCATTCTCATTGGCTGAGCTTTTTGGTAAAGACTTAATTATGTGTATTGCCCATGAATGTCTTTGCAATCATGTCACCCTATAAATAATTCTTTCTGTAAAATGGGCAGAGCAGTATATGTAGCATATTTAGATTTTAGTAAATATTTTGACTCTGTACCACATAGGAATAGGAAGCTGATTCATGAGATGCATAATTTAGGACTGGACTCAGTGGTAGTTAATTGGATAAATAATTGGTTGAAGGACATGAAACACATGCCAGAAGAAAGATTGCTTTTCTTTGGCTACCAATGGAGCAAGGCTGGAGTGTCAAACAGAGTAATGTGTGGTTCTGGGGCTACCAGTGGAACAAGGCTGGAATGCCAAAATGTATGTGTGTTTCTGTGAGACAACAAATGGGGCAAGGTTTATGAAACAGACAATGTGTGTATGGTTCTATGGCTCACCTTAGGATAGTGGAACAAGGATGAAGTGTCAGACAGAGGGCAGTGGAACCAGGCTTGAGGGGGACATACATTGTTTGTTGTGATCTTGACCTACCAGTGGGATCAGGCTGCTGGGCCAAACTGTGTATGTGCATATCAGTGTCTACCAGTGGGTAGTGGAACTGTTCTGGGGGTGAAACAGTGTATGTGAGCCTCTGTGACTAGCAGCAGATGCAGGCCGGGGGTCAGACAGTGTATGTGGGGCTTTGTGAATAACAACAGATGCAGGCTGGGGTTCATATAGTGTATGGGATGCTCTGCGACTACCAGCAGATGCAGGCTGCGGATGGGGGTCAGATAGTTTATGTGGTGCTCTGTGACTACCAGCAGATGCAGGCTGGGGTTCTGATAGAGTATGTGGTGTTCTGTGATTACCAGCAGATACAGGCTGGGGTTCTGATAGTGTATGTGGTGTTCTGTGATTACCAGCAGACACAGCCTGGGGTTCTGATAGTGTATGTGGTGCTCTGTGACTACCAGCAGATGCAGGCTGGGGTTCTGATAGTGTATGTGGTGCTCTCTGACTATCAGCAGATGCAGGCTGGGGTTCTGATAGTCATACCTGGGAACTTGATAGGCAGGTCTACCCGGAAGGCAGCCCTGCCAGCACGATAGGGGAGGGAAATTACGCGATTTATGTCATAAAAGGGGCGGAGCTTAGTCACGAGGGAGGCAGGGCAAAAAAAAAAAAAAAGGCAAAATATATGTCGAATGAGGGTAAGAGGGTGGGGAATGGGAGGAACTGGGGCGGGATGGAGAACAACCCGGAGATTGAGAGACTGCCCCGGAGACCCGGTAACTCACTGTGAAATCCGGAGTCTCTGGGGCAAAACCTGAGAGTTCCCAGGTATGCTGATACTGTATGTGGTGCTCTGTGACTACCAGAAGATGCAGGCTGGGGTTCAGCCTAATATATCAGGGTGAGCCAGCCAGTATTGTTTAATTTGCATAAACTTGCAAATAAACCTAAAAATATCGACTAAACTATTGTTTTAAGAAAATAATGGCTAAAAAAAATATTGGTGATTTTGAAAGATCTTTCAAAATCACCTTTGTTAAAAAATGTTAGTTCCACTTTAAAGTGGAAGTAACATCTTATGACAGCAGAACGGTAGGTGAATTTCACAAGTGTCTCCCTACCCAGTATTTGTCAGGATTTATTACTTTAATTTTCAAAGTATGCAGCCATACCAAACTGTTAGTGATATATACCATAAATAACCATATAGTGCTTTTAATTGGCAAACAGAGAAGAACCAGCTTGAATGTTTCCTAGCAAAAGGGTGATCTGGTCAAATTAATTGAATAAGAACTTGTGATTTTCACAAAACATAATTCATTAATTTTTTACTTTTTAACTGAATTGTACATAATTTGTCTAATTCGGTTTTTGTTCCTTAAATTTATTTTGAGTGTTTGTTTTAGCTGATGGATTTCTACTTCACACATAGATGGCAGCAGAGTGTCGCAGACAATTGAGCTTATATATTTGTGCACTTGAAAGGACCAATAATTCAAGCTGACATGGATAGTCTACAGTATGCTTGTTTTTGTTAGCATAACCTGAAATGAGAGTATTTGATAACACACAAAGACTCACAACATAGAGAATGTGGTGATGCAGGCACGTTACTACTCTTATCACATTTTATATAGTTGATTGAAATCAATCAAAAAAATAGTCCACAAATCTGCCTTTACAGTACAGACTTGGAGGAGTAATGACAGTTTATAAATTAGTTCGGAATTCCTCAACAGTTTTCATTGTCAGTGTAAGATTAAGAAACACATGCAAACTATTACTATATGCTGTAGAAGAGGGGTAGTCAGTATTGGCCCTCCAGCTGTTAGGGACTACAACTCAGATCATCAGGGAGAGGGCAATAATTGCATACTCCTAAGATGACAAAACGCCAAAGAGGCACACTTTTGCTTCAGGCTGTGTAGCTGGGCAGTAACTGGTGTGCAGGGCATTGCCGAGACTTTTTTAGGTTAAAGGGGAACTACCACCCCGCACTAATTTAAGCTTGACTGATTGCTCATCTGGCGACTAGCTGCTTAGTAGCACTAGTTGCCAGAAATATTACCCGGTTCTGCAGATATCGGCGTTTTACCGATGGTGACAGGAGCAGGAAGCACGGACGTCTCTTCACAGTGACGTCCGTGCGCCTGTGCTGTCAGTCCCTTTTGCACCTCACGGTTCAAAAGGGACTGACAGCGCAGGCGCACGGACGTCACTGTGAAGAGACGTCCGTGCTTCCTGCTCCTGTCACCATCGGTAAAACGCCGATATCTGCAGAACCGGGTAATATTTCTGGCGACTAGCGCTACTAAGCAGCTAGTCGCCAGATGAGCTATCAGTCAAGCTTAAATTATTGCGGAGTGGTAGTTCCCCTTTAATTCATGACGTACCGACAACACTTTATGTAATAGAATAAATGTTTAGAACAAAAACAAAGTATTTTGGGCTGGATTTATATTATCATTATCCTATATAATAACTTGCTTAAATGTGTGTAACGACAAAGTCATGCACAGTAGAGACTCCTGCACGAGCTGCAGTCATGCGCAGTAGAGACCTTCGGAGTGTCCAGTTCTGTATCAGCCGCGACACGGGCAGTCTCTACTGCGCATGACTGCCCCGCGACTGGCTGGCAGTGGCACTGTGGCCTGTGTAAAGGGCTCTTCAACAAGTTCTTTATATAATGCCAACTAATTCCGCAGCGCTGTACAATCGGGGATGAACATACAGAGATATTAACTAGTACAAATCAAATGTGGATCAGAGGGCCCTGCTCGTGAAAGCTTACAGTCTAGAGGATCCCAGGTACCCCTGGGCAAGACACTGTAGGATGCTTTAGGTCTTCCCATGGCCACACCCCCACTCTTCAAATAACCCCGCCCTCTCTCCAGTCCACTCTTTTTTTGCACAGAAAATACCCAAAAAAACTAAAATTTCAACAACTTGGTTGCTACAGAGATCTCACATGCATTGTTCCACAATAAGTTTGAGATTTCTCTAGCACCCAAGAGGTTAAATTCTAGCCTGTAAAGGAGTACAAAACTGGTGCAGGGACATTGAGATTGTTCTGGCCACACCCACAATTCAGAATGTGGGTGTGGTAAGCACAGTTGAGGTGCCACTCAAAATCTGGAGCTCTAGGCTTGTTGCCTACTCTGCCCATTGGGAAATCTGGCCCTGAATGTATTTAATTTACACAAACTAATTTATAAACGTATATATACTAAAGTTTAAACAACGATTAATGTGAGCTTTATTGCGGTGGAGCAATGTGATATACTTATTTACACACAACACATTCTGACACCAGGCTGAGAAAGAGGGACAGAGGGATCTGGGTCTCAATTGTAAATAGGTACACTTATGAGATATGATATTGAGTACCACTGGTCAACAGACTATCCTAGAATGGAAAGAGATCAAACGTGGCTATTATGTTGTGTTTCCAAGTAGTTTCAATTTGCAAACTTTTCCATTCTAATTCTTGTTACTCTAATTTGCAGCTAAATTGGCGGTTACTTGTTTTAAAATGAACTAAACATCATCAATTAGAGCAAATGAACTGCAAGAAGGGAATTTTCAGTCTTTAGAGTTAATTGTTTGCAGGTAGTGAATTCTCATGGCTTTTTACTTTTTATTATAAGTGTGTGATTAACCCCTTATATCCCAGACGGGTGCCCTTAAAGGGTTACTAGTAATGACTTCAACAAATGATGCCATTGTAAAAGTATTCTAGCCTTCCCCAGAGCAAATGCAGAAATAATCAAAATAAAACATGAAGCGTTGACTATCAGTGTATATTCTGGTGAGCACAAAAAGTGACAGAACGGATATCATACGTGTGTGTGTGTGTGTGTGTGTGTGTGTGTGTACATTACATATCTAAAACATTACTTGAGTAATGATGAAAATAATAGTAATGTACATTCATTTGCCGCTTGGGAAATTCAAATACTCTTACTCATTGGGTCAAGGAAAGGGGTTTATAATGGGTATCCTCTCCCCCCTTGGGTAACGGTGAAGGAGATTATAATTGGTATCACCTTACCACTTGGGTAATGGTGAAGGTATTTATAATAGGTTTACCATCAGCCCTTGAGTAATGGTGAAGGGGATTATAATAGGTATCCCCTCACCCCTTGGGTAATGGTGAAGGGGATTATAATGGATATGCTTTCGACCCTTAGATAATGATGAAAGGGAGTATGATAAGCAATTCCTCACCCTTTGGATAATAGTAAAGGGGATAATGTTCTGTATCCCTTCACACAATGGCTGAGGTCTTTTGGGATACAAAGATTTTTTTATACATATGGGAGATCAGTTGACCATCCATTATTATACAGCCTATCCCAGACAACTTGGGCAAGGATGATATGACTTAAGAATTCCTAATATTTTTGGAAAGGTTGAAGGATTGCTGAAGGCCATCCGCTCACCCTTTGGGCAACGTTGAGTGTGCTATTGTTTTGTTTGTACTAATTAAATCCTCCTCCTATGGAAGGGACAGCAGTGTATCCATGAACTATATGATGAGGAGGTACTGTTGGACACTGGGTGAGGTCAAACAACTTGGGCAAGGATGATATGTCTTAGGAATTCCTAATCTTTTTGGAAAGGTTGAAGGGTTTCTAAAGGCCATCCTCTCACCCTTTGGGCAATGTTGACTGTGTTATCGTTTTGTTTGTACTAATTAAATCCTCCTCCTATGGAAGGGGCAGCAGTGTATCCATGAACTATATGATGAGGAGGTACTGTTGGACACTGGGTGAGGTCAAACAACTTGGACAAGGATGATATGTCTTAGGAATTCCTAATCTTTTTGGAAAGGTTGAAGGGTTTCTAAAGGCCATCCTCTCACCCTTTGGGCAACGTTGACTGTGTTATCGTTTTGTTTGTACTAATTAAATCCTCCTCCTATGGAAGGGGCAGCAGTGTATCCATGAACTATATGATGAGGAGGTACTGTTGGACACTGGGTTAGGTCTCTGAAGAACTCCTTGAATCCTAAGCAATGCCAGGGTTGTCCCTGTGAAGTGACTACTGATATTTATAAAAAAAAAATAACTGAGCTGGCATGGAATACAGGCCATGGTTTTGGCTCTTTTGAAAATCTAGACCGAGAAGGTCATCTCCCTGCAAGACTGGATTGTCTGCCACTGGCACCCCCAAGCTTAGCCTGATGACATAAGGGCATTATTCATCAGGCTGAAGAGGCCAAACTCAAAACTCTAAATATGTGCTATTGTGGAGAAAACCAAATGCCCCAAAGGTAAATTGTAGACTTTGATTTAAATAGGGCTTTTAACCCCTTGTATGCTTAGAGGTCAGAGCATTATGAAGCAACGTGTTGGAGAATTCTCTAACATTCAGTATTTTAAGTCTCCAACGCGTTGGTTTGTGAATTATTACTTGTCCCGATTAATTTCTATGTATCCCATCTAGAACTGTGTATACAGCTACTTAAAGCAGAGCAATTCTGGAGCAAACTAACTTCACTATATGGGACAAATATGAATTCTCCATGATTTAATGGGGATTTTAACCACTTGAATGCTACGAATGCTACAGAAGTCACCTACATATTACAAAGCGCAGTACTGAAGAATTTTCTTGCATTCAAGAGGTTAAAAGCCCCATGTAGATCAGTGTGGAATTTTCACTTCCCCTGTGGTTCGATTGGGCTGGTCTTTAGCTTAATCCCTTAACGTCCAGTGCTGTGCCAGGACCGTCACGGCTGTCCAGCAGTTAAGGACCAGCGACGGTCCTGGCATGTCATGGAATTCAAAAAAAGCCCCGTGGTCATTAAGTGGTGGCCACGCATTCACACGCTGGTCATTAAGGGGTTAATGAAAAGGTCCGTGGTTAATGCTATCAGGATACACTTAAGAATAGAAAATCTGGCCTTAAAGGGATAATAGCACTTAATATGTCAAAAATACATCTTGTAGAGTTTAGCCTCCTGAGTAAGACAATGGTACTCCCACTTCTGAGAGGTGCTTTGCTCAAAAGTTTTTGCTGCTCAAACTTGAACTTTTTAAAGTGCAGTATCTCAATGGCCTGAAATGTTATGGTAGCGCTGTTGCTACATCATCCTATGGACAGCTTGGTCAATTGACCTCCATAGGATGGTGTAGCAACAGCGCCACTGCAGTTTCAGGCCATTGAGATATTGCACCTAAAAAATCAAGTTAGAGCTGCAATAACTTTTGAGTACAGTACCTTTCAGCAGTGGGAGTACTATTGTTTTCCTCAGGAGGAACTGCCCTAATACATACACACACACACACACACACACACACACACACACACACACACACACACACACACACACACACACACACATATATATATATATATATTTATTTATATATAGTGTTACTATCCCTTTAACAGCACATCTAAGTAAAGCATGTTTAATAAGCATTTTATGGCTTACAGCAGGAGTGTCCAACGTGAGGGTCTCCGGCTGTTGTGGACTACAGCTACTATCATCCCCTGCCAGCCATTGGCAGACAGGGGATGATGAGAGTTGAAGTCCACAACAGCTGCAGACCCTCACATTGGCCACCCCTGGCCTCCAGAATCCAGACCACATGTTTCTGTGGAGTCATTTACAATGACAGGTAGCTGTGATGATCTGAAGCGCTAGGCCTGAAATAATGTAGCATAAAACACTACATAGGGATCGTGTTCTGCCTCATGGCGCTGCTGAACTACTTGAGGCACCCCTGCCTCGTAATTTTCACAGACAACCACATCATCTGTTTAGCTTTATGAAAGCTGGTGGCCTGTAGCCAATTTCATTTCACAAAATTCAGAAATTGTGCAAATCATGACAACTGCAATGTATTTTTATACAGACCGCTTCCTAGTAACAGTAAACTGCAATTACTGAAGTGCAAGCAGATTTTTAGGGTGATGGCATACATAAGAATTTATAAGGCAATGATTCTCAAGGTATAGCTTTTTCCTTGCATAGTTATAATAAAAACACACACACAAAGAAATAATATGTAGTCACAGAGGCTGACGTACAAAGAAAAGCGGTGCAATTCTGTGGCAAACCAACTGTGCAATAGGGAGTAAATTAAAATACGCATTGATTTAAGTAAAGCTTTTAACCCCGTGAATGCTACAAGGGTCGGCATGAATTGCTTCACTGTCATTTGCTCTCATAAGGATATTAGAGGCGAGATTAATTAAAGCGAAAATACCACCAGAGGCAGGTGGCGCCTAGCTTATTAATAGTTATATTTCCTCTCATAATGGCATGATTGTACAGAAATCCTTAATCTCCCGAGACCGGAAGCCAGGCATCAGCGCAGACATCATGTCTGTGCGCCTGCACTGTCAGTCCTGGTTTCTGTTAAGAAACATTGCACTGTCTCGAAAGGCACCGGAAGGGACTGACTGCGCAGGCGCGCAAAGTGCACTAACCTGGCCATCAGTCTGGGAAGATTAAGGATTTCTGTACAATCGTGTCGTTGTGAGAGGTCATATAACTATTATTAAGCTGGTCGCCTCCTCTCTAATTATTGCAGGGTGACTTTACCTCTGGTGGTGGTTCTGCTTTAAGTGATGAAAAGAGGTGATAAAGTGGAGAAGACTTATCCAGAACATCACTTCTCCAGTTCCTATGTTATTCTATGGAGCCTCTTCACTAAGATCTCCAAAGCTGGATACATTTTAGTGCACAGGATCCACAGAATAACATAGGAACTAGAGAAGTGATATCACTGGAGAAGTTATCTCCACTTTATCATCTCGTTATCACCACTTAGTGAATCTCCCTCTAGGGGTGGTTTTTGGAATTATTCTTGACCTTCTATGCCAAGACTGGGGTAGGAACCCTGTAACGCTTCCTCTGCTGTTAGACTACAGCCATTGGCTGGCTGAAATTGATATGGGTTGTAGTTCAACAGTAGCTGGAAAATCTCAGATTGCCTACACTATTGTTTATCAAGCATTCAGGAGAAATTACTAATCCTCTCCCACTGCTGAAAGGTGTTTTATTCAAAAGTTATTGCAGCTTAAACTTGTATTTTTTAGGTACAGTATCACAGTGGCACTGTTGCTACATCATCATATGGACAGCTCTGGTCCATTGACCATAAATCTCCATAGGATGGTGTATCAACAGCGTCACTATACAATTTCAGCCTCTGTGATACTGCACCTAAAAATTTCAAGTTTAAGCTGCAATAACGTTTGAATAAAAAACATCTCCGCATTGGGGGTACCCTTGTTTTACTCAGGGGGATAAACATTACAAACAAACATTTTTACACTTTAATTATTACTATCCCTTTAATGATTTAGGAATATAGGAATATCTACTGTTGTCCTTAGACTGCAATAGGAACAGCACCACCTATCCAAAATAATCTGAAACTTGAAAAATGTAAATTTCTTTTGTACTATCTTTTGAATTAAGCAATGTCCAGCAGTGTGGGTAATCTTATGTGTAATTGCTATTAAGGCTTCTATGTAGCCATCTGAATATGGCCTTGACGAGTGCGGTAATTATGGAGCAAATCAATTTCAACATAGAGGAGAAATACAAATTCCCCAAATTACTACGAATTTAAATGGCGATTTTAACTCCATGAATGCTATAGAGATCTCCAACACATTGGTTTGTGAATTATTACTTTTCCCCTTTAATTGCTAGTTATCTGGCCTAGGGCCATATACAATAAGCTAAAGTGGAACAGGCTAATTTCACTATAAGGGACGAATACAAATTGCCAAAAGATTTAATGGTTATTTGAACCCATTGAATGCTAGAGAGGTCTCCAGTGCATTGCAAAGCAATGCATTGGGGGCCTCTCTAGCTTTCAAGGGGTTTAAGCCGCTATTTAAATCCACAGGATTTTTTTCGTTCCCCCCTATAGGGCAGTTGATTGCCCCAGATGTACTCTGCTTTTTCTTTTGAACTCACTTGACCAAGTTCTCCCTACATTCTTTGCTTTGTGGAGGAAGTGACCAGCCTGGTTGCATACTCCCGTCTCTCTCTCTCCCAGTCTAAGGCTACACACGAGAGAGAGAGAGTGGGTGGAGGTGTGCTGGCTTCGAAAGTGTCAGGTGGACAACTTGTTTATACAACAGCATGCACATGTTGTAACAAGACACTTGCTGAAGTGTAACATTTGCGGTCTTCTTTTCATATAGAAAGAATGTTCTGATGAAAGTAGAATGGAATAAAAAGTACTTTCTCTTAAATAATGATCCTACAAAGTTGAGTATTTCATTACAACAAGCATTTTAAAGAGGCAGTGAGCCTCCGATTTGACATTACATATTGTGTAAGTGCATAAGACAGTGGTTCTCAATCTTTTTTTGTTCGGGGCACCCCTAACACGTAATCTAGAACATTCTTGGCACCCCTAACATATTTAATGTACTTTATCAAAGGCATAATGAAGGGTACAATACATAAATATCGTTATTATTAGGTCTTACAATCCTAATAACAAAACTAAACATATTGTGCATAACAATTTCTATAAATCTTTATTTAAAAAGTCAATTTTTGTTAGTCTTCATCGAAAACATGGGGCACCCTAAGTTGATGTCTGTGGCACACCAAAGTGTCACATGTACTCTGGTTGAGAATCACTGGCATAAGTCAAGTTTCCTATTCTTTTCATTCTTTTTATTATTTTTTTCCTCCTGTTTTATTCTAATCTTTTAAGTCCCTGGTAACTTGCATTCTCATTTCCATAAGAGAATATTCAGGGAAAACAGGAGAAAGGTGAGTCCATATGTAGTTGATTTGCCCCAGAAATCCTCGTATTTAGCTTTTTGAATAATACTGTTGAGAATAAATGACAGGATCTGCTTCATGCTGTAGTATTACATGGTTAATATATAGTTCATCAAACTTCTATTCTTCCCATTTGCACAGATGTCTTATTGGTAGCAAGTGTCTCTCCTCACCCTGGTTGCCACTGGCATCTCTTGGACCTCAGTGTCCTTCAAGCTCCTGGTGCTTTTACCGTCCTTCTGAATACCTGTGTGTCATCGAGTTCTTAACCTCTCAAGTGATGAAATGGGTCTTTAGACCAATGTGTGACAGGCCACTTAGACATCTAGTGGAAGGAAAACATCAGAAAATGTGGATTGTAAATATCCTTATATATTGTACCCCGTTGCACATTGTTCCATTGTCCTGTATAACTGTTTTACAGACCTTTGAACTCTGATGATGCTTTATAAACCAATAATAATGATGATCGAAATAATAATATATTGCACAGTTCCAAGTAACAGTAACAAACACATGTAAGGAGAGAACTCCAGATTTGTAAGATACCAAAAGCTCAGTGATCTGTAACAGCTTTAGCCCTACCTTCTGGATGTATTCACACAAGAATCCCCTCTTTTTATTTTCTGGGACTGACAGGTATTCAAGGAGCACATTATATGCCCCTACATGTTTCTCAGCATGACACAATTAAGAGGAGATCCATAAAATAACTTCAGAAGAGCACCCTCAGTAACAGGCTGCTTCGTGTCCGTTCTGTGTGGTATAATTGAAAACAGGAGAAAGATGCCTTTTTCAGGCCAGTGTTCCTAGCTGAAGTCTGGCATGTACTCAGCATTATAGTAGAATGCTTGTTTGAGAGCTGTGAAGAAATTTCACATATGTTTTGGACTGCTAGGAGACTTACTTGTGGCACCGAAACAAAATAATAAAGAACTATACTAAACACCTGCATTACACTAGCTGACATTACTGTATTATAAATTGGAAACTAATAATAATTAAATTCTGCATCCGCCCTCTGTGTGTGACATCATGTTTATTGTATGCTAATGCCAGGCACAGTATTCAAACTACCACTTCTGACAGGGCTTCTAATTGCTAGTTGTTTCACCTTCATATGTTACTGCTTAGTCGTTTATTGATGTGTCTTTATTTGTACCCGATTTTCTTTTCTCATTAAGTTTGTTGATGAAATTTCAGTCTATCTGCTCCATATTTGATATAAAAAAAAAAGATAAGTAACTGTTTGAGTGCCAGTATGTGTTGTGTACTCCTCTGGCACTCAGATGGTTAAAACTAGCTGCTTAAATTTATTTAGTGTTTTAACCTCTTAATGACCAGAGAGGTGTGCAGTCATTGCATGTGAAGCAATTTGTCGCAATCTACCTCTGGTCCTCAAGGGGTTAAGCGGATGTGTTAATGTGTCAGTTTTGTGCATGGATCCGAGTATTTCATTGAACTGAATGTACTCAGGAGATAGATAATATACTGACCAAGTCTACTATTGGCACATTGTGTGCCCGTATCAACCTATCCAAAACTGCCTATGTTCACTGTCAGGGCTTTACATTAGAGGATGTGGCTGTGTTGATATTTCAAAGGTAATTGCAGCTGAGATTTGCATTTATAGCCATGTGGCTCAATAACTTGGCTGGAGTGGACTGTGTTTTATATTTAGTTATACACATACAAATGTCTTTTAGATTCTTTAATATGAAAGTTGAACAGCTGAATGGGTAGCATCTTCAGTCAGTAATGGATGTTGTGTTCATGGAGGCAGACATGACAGTTGCTAGCAGATTTTTCCAATTGCAGCAGGCTGAGTGCATTGGCCTGCTTAATCCTGTAACACTTTAAGGGCCAGAAAGGTGCTTGACTCGTTGCCTTGTAATGCATCTTAAAACCCTCTGGCCCTTACAGGTTTAAGTATCAGAGCTGTGCACAATGTATTGCAAATAAGTGCACACCCTGCTAGTCTTTAACGTGTTAAGACTGTAAAAGCAATGGGCAGAATGTGAGGTCCTGCGGTCCTTCAAGAAACTGTCATGTCCACCTCCACTGAACGAATAAAGATATTATTTCTTGAAGCATAAGGGGCTATTAAGTTTTTCTAGCCATTGTAAGGTTAGTATGAGTGTGTGTGTGTGGGGGGGGGGGCTTATGAGGTGTTGGCTTCCTTTTAACTGCTAACATCATGGGGCTGTATATTCAAAAGAAAAGTGTAGGAGTTCTGGGGAAAACCCCATTTAAATCAATGGAATTTTTTGGAATGTTTAGTTTTCTTCTAAAATGGTTTTCCCCACTTTTCTTTTGAACTTAAGCAAATAGACTTAGATGTTAGATTTGCTAATGTACCATACACACATTAGGGTAGATACACTAAGGAGTGATAAAGAGGTTATAAAGTGGAGATGACTTCTCCAGTTTATCACTTCTCCAGTCCCTATGTTGTCTATGGAGCCAATGCACTAAGAATTTTCCAAATTTGGAGATCTTGGTGTATAGGCTCCATGGAATAACATAGAAATTGGAGAAGTTATATCACTGGAGCCTTTCTACTTTATCACCTCTTTAACACTCATTAGTACATAACCCCCCTTGTTCCTCTGTTTATCATGTGACTTTTGCAGGTATCTGCTTCCTCCAGATCACAAAATAGTAGTCTGGCACAGCTTCCCTTATGCCAAGATGAGACATTCCAGATGATGTGAACTCCCAACTACATTCATCCCTAGCCAACCAAAGGCTGGAGATTATGGAAATTGTAGTCCTACAGCTGGAGGGTCTCTGCCTACCATTTCCTTAAATCCCAATTTGACTCCCACAGCTAGCGGACCTCTGTGGAAAAAACAAAACATTTGCATGTTTACATCAGTGCAGGAAAATGAATGGAGGTAAATTTAGCAGAGTGGAAGTTTTCACATTAGCAGTCTAAAACAAAGAAATAATTCAACAGTGGAAAACAGAATTTAATGGGAACTGGCACAGTTCTTGAGCAGAGAATAAACAGAAAACCACAATACAAAATGTAAAGCCATGCTTCCATTTTAAAATAATGTAAGGGCAGTTTCGATTTAAAGGCACCATATTGCCTGCAACAATCCTGTGAAAAGAATCCTGTCTGCCTCAAAGGACACAGGCCCATATTTATAAAAGCAAAGTGGAATTATTCTGGAGTAAACCAACTGCACCATAGGGAACAAATAGAAATTCCTAAATACCCATTTATTGAATAGAACTTTTTAACCCCTTGAATGCCATAGTGAGACCTTTCTAGGTTTCAGTGGGTTAAAGGCCACATTTAATTTAACAGTAAATGTTATTTGTCTCCTGTGGTGCAGTTAGTTTACCCCAGAATTACTCCAGTTTGCTTTTATTAATATGGGCCATGGTATCAAGTACTAATTAAAGCAAAACTATCCCTCCAAATATAGTGCCCCCCAAATAATTATTGATATAGCAATAAGATATAAATAATGGTATTATACAGAATAAGTTCAGCGTTCTTAAGAAATCCTACTTGATCCGAGGCGAACAGGCAGGAATTGGCGCAGACATCTTGCCTTAGAGACATCTGTGGGACTGTGCTGTCCATCCCGGTTTCATCCACGATTGGTGAGGAGGAGCTGCGTTGTACCTTAAGGTACAGGAAGTGACTGACGGCACAGGTGTGGCTATAGCAAGAAGCCTGTCGCAGTCTCTGAACAAGATGGATTTCTGTATAATACTTTTATATGCTTTGCGCTATATCAATAATTATTTGAGGGGAAACTTTATTTGGAGGGATGGTTCAACTTTAAAGATTTTCAAGAACTTTATGCAGATTGATTTATCGCAGTCATTAGGATTTTCCAAGATTAACCCTTTAAGTACCAGAGTGGTATATGAAGAATTGCTTGTCTCACACCCTTCTAGTATTTAAACGGTTAAGGTAACTGTGGGTTTATTATCAAGTACTTAGTACATAACCCCTTTGTTCCTTTGAAGTTGAATATAACTAGTTCTGCTTGCTGCTGGTTTACAGGTTTGTACCAAATACACATCAAGTGATATTACTAATGACTCACATTATTCATTTTTATGCACGGATTTTTGTTTGGCTTGAATGTGCACCTTTTAGATGATTTTACAGTTTGACTCGAAACGTGAATGACAGTTAGTTATTGAGTGTTGATAGTCGGCCTACTATATTTTCTTTAAACTCCTGAAGATATCTGTAGGGTGAAATTTTTACTGTAGCTACATGTTTGATGAGAGAAACACATCTTAATACATCACTCAAAATGTCTCCAGAAGAACCTCACCTTTCTGTAGAATAAAAAACAACTTGTCAGGGTTGCTTTGGTTGAATGAAAGATTAATTTTTTTATACTTTCTAAAACTCTGTAACTGAAAATTACTTTCTTTTCTTTTGTCCTGAAACACAATAGCTCCTGGTACAAGCATGAATTCAAAAGCATTGCCTGACATAAAATAAATATCTCCTTGCTCTCATTTCCCCATTTATGGGGAACATGCTTTTAAGCTTGGTTGACCTCTCTAGCATCCAGAGGGTTAATATAGTCTTGCAGGCAATGCATTGTAAACTTCTCTAGCATCCATGAAGTTAAAACTAGACAATTTAACAGTATACATTGGTGACCTACCGGATACAAAGCTCTCAGATCTGCCAAACAGCAGAAAATTATGGTTCCAGATTATAAATGGGGTTTAAAATAGCAGATTAGCTAGAGATGTCTTCATTGTGTTGCTATGCAGTGTACTGAGGACTTGTACTGAGGGTTTGTACTGAGGACTTGTACTGAGGACTTGTTTAGTACCCAGTGGCTTGGCACTTTAGGCCTTATGTTCAAAAGATAGGTGGAGGAGATCTGGGGCAAACCATTTGCATTATAGGGGAAAAATAAAAATTCCCCAAATTCCCACTGAATGAAATGCTAGAGAGGTCTACAACGCATTGCTTTGTGGTGTTGCATACCCCTCTGGCACTCAAATGCTTAAAGAAGAGTATAATGTAACCTATCCATCTTTTGAAACTTAGTAACACTGTTTTTTCAAGCAGCATCCCAGACACCCAGCTTGGCAAAGCAGTGGATGATTCTTTGAGCTGGATGCCTGCTTGGTGAAGCATCCGCTGCCAGAGGAGACTCCCTGAAGCGCAGATGTTCCTTGAGGTGATGTGAGGGCGATTCACTCATCCTTTTTTGAGGGAATTAATGACTGGTACTTAATGTCTGGTACTCTGCCCCAAGCAAAAGGTTTTTGACCAATGTGTCCACCCAGTCCTTGCGTATGGCTGTGAAACACAATGAATGCCAAAACCGTACAAAAACTTAAGTATGGAGCGGCAAATTCTAAACATAACAAAAAGAGACAGAAAAACATGTGCATTGATTCATCAGCAAACCAAGGTCAATGACATCACTGAAAATGTAAAGGGCCTGAAATGGAAATGTGCAGGTCACATACAGTAGCAAGGAGACCTGATGGTAGATGGACCAAACACATTTTGGAATGGATTACTCATACTAAACACCCAAGAAGAAGACCAAAGACAAGATGAATAGATGAAACTGCCACATTTGCTGGTAAACAGTGGCATCAAAAGACACAGGACCAAAGTTTTTGGAGCCTTGCTGAGGAAACCTTCATCCTGCAGTGGATGGACAATGGCTGAAGATGATGATGATGATGTCTTATGTTAATATTTCAGAAAGTTATAATGCTACCTAAATACAGTAGACACTGTTGGAATTTTTGTAGAGAAATATGCTAAACTACAGAAATGCTAAAAATAAAATAGTGCATCTTTTAACCCTTTCAGTGCCACAAGGGTATGCAATGCACATGCTATTTGTGGTGCTGAAGTCTGAGAGGATCTTCTCCGCTCACCCCAGTGGAAAAGCAGAAAGAATGCTCTCAGACTTTAGGGCTGTCGAACTGCTGGCGATGTGTAAGGCAGGGCATCCCTTCCATATTGCCAGCAGTTCGATAACCCTGCATTCCAGTGAGGAACTTCTCCCTCCTCCCCTTGCTTATCTAATTCTTAGTGCATATGACAATGTGTGTCTACATCGCCAAAGCGAAGTTCTCCCCACGCATAGCCAGAGCATCGAACCATAGTGCATCCCTCCCCTGGACTCAATTCCTCTTACTGGAGTCGTCTTAGGAAACCTTCAGTGTGAGGAGGTTGGCTTCTAGGAGTCCTGCAACAAAGAATCATACCCGCCACCATGGAAATATACATGTATATCCAGTACCAATTAACAATTCATTTTGGAGAACCAATTCTCACATCATTTTTTTTGTGGCAATTAGGATTTGCTGCCCAGAGTAAGGTTTGCTTTTTCAGGAAGAGTTATGCACCAGATCCTATCGGATTGCTGATACAAAACACAGGAAAGAACAATCAAAGAGTTATAAAGAGGGCCACGCAAACCTTAGATTACTGATTTCAAGAATGTGTAGAATCCAAGACTGTTCATCCATATTGAAGGGAAGGGAGTGATAATGTTGGATAAGGATAAGACAGTGGCCTTCGGATTTAGCAATGCTTGACCTAGTTAACAGGATAGTAGCAGAGTGACCTGTGATGCAATGTCTTTTATCACTGATCCATTATTTGTGGAGGGAAATTTAACAGCTCCTTGGTAAACTATGGCCTTATGTATGAAAGCAAAGTATACAGAGATCATCCATTATAGTAATCTACGCTACTGCCTAGGGCTCCGGCAATTTGAGGGGCCCTGGCTGCTAGTGATGGGTCACAGACAGAGGCCCTGCTATTGCTGCCATTAACGTGATGTCAGATGCCCTTTTTGTTAAGAGGCCAGCATCATCCAATTGCTCCAACTTCCATTAGAGCTACAATGCCAATACCTGCTAGCAGCACTGGATCAAGAGATGTGGGGCCCCCAAACTGGTACCTTGCCTAGGGCCCTATGGAGCCTTAATCCACCTCTGAAAGTAGAGACATTCTGGAGAAAACCAGCTGCGTCATAGGGGACACATTAAAATTCCATATGCTCCCATTGATTTAAACACTGGTTTAACCCCTTGAATGATAGAGAGGTCTCCAATGCCTTGTAAAGCAGTGCAGTATGAAGCAAACCAGTTATACCATAGGGGGTCTAATAATGATTCCCAACGTTTCCATTGATTTAGATGGGAATTTTAACCCCTTGAATGCTGGAGAGTTTTTCAGTGTATTTTAATGAAATGCATTGGAGACTTCTCTAGCATTCACAGGGTTAAATGCTCCATTTCAAACAATGTGAATTTTTATTTTGTCCCCTGCGTTACAGTTTAGTTTGCCCCACAGCGGTAATACATCAGATTCAATGTCCTTTTTACACCGAGCCACTAGAGGACAGATTTATTCATTACAATAACACACTTTTTGTTCTATTTAATAAGGGAACAGTAACACTTTGATACATTTTTTACATACTTAGATGAACCATCGTGGCTTGTAAAGAGCTACCAGGAGCCAAGAAAGCCTAAGTGGCTTTATATGCTGCATAATGTGTGTTTGAAAAGCAGATCAGTGTTCATTTGTTAATCTTGTAAAACGATCACTAGAGGACAAAGTGTTTGTAAAAGGGTAAAGTAGAAGTTCTGCCACCTCAGCATTTTGGAGATATTTTACTCTGTTTTCCTTTGCTAAACTAAATTGGAATCATCTTGGGAGAGTTAGAATTGTTGATCTTGGAATAAATCTGTTTTATTCAGTTCTGTGGGACGGGCCTGCAGTTTGTCCCAAAATGTCTGAAATCTGATAAGAATTAGAGTTGGATGTCTTCCAGTGCCAGCCCTGAACTTAACAACTAACCTGACCACCTGCAGTAGTTCCACGGAATGTGGCCAGGAGAAGCAAATACATAAATGTGTATGTATATGTGTGTGTATATGTGTATATATATATATATATATATATATATATATTATACTTCTCGATAAAAAGCAACACTCATAGCACTTTTTTATACAGTGAAAAAAAAGGTACAATGTAGTACCACAAACCATTGATGCTATGCGATAACATTTCACTACAGTTTTCACTGTATAGAAGTCCTGTGAGTGCTGTTTCTGTCCAGAAGTCTCTAAGTTACAGAAGTGGTCACCTGGGTAGGAGGACCTAATTTACTAGATTTATTGCGAGCCATCCCAATGTTTCTCTGTGTGTGTATGTAAATATCCTTTATAATAATTCGCTAGGATGTTTGTCAGAAGCCATCATGCGCGTGTTCGAGCAGTCTCTACTGCGCATGATTGCATCACGTGAGTGAGGCAAAACAAGACTGTATCATGTGGAGCAGTAAGGGTAGCGTTGCGTACCCTTCTGGCACTCAAAGGGTTAACATTACCCGGACCTTGGCCCGTGTACACGGGCTTATACACTAGTAATCTATAACATATGTGTGTGTGTGTGTGTGTGTGTGTGTGTGATGTTTTGTGTGTATGTATGTGTGTGAGTATTTAATATAAACTTAAACTTAAATGTGTGTGTGTTTCTCGCTCGTCTGATCGTCAAGGGATAATAGCGTCTAGTCCGGTGGTTCTCAACGTATGTTCTGTAGAACCCAAGGATTTCCTGAACTTAAAGAGATAGTAATAGGTCATTTTATTGAAAATAATTCTGTAGATAGTAAAAAAATAAATTAATTGTGCTCAGTCCTAGCTCTCAAACCTTTATGGTTTGAGAGATATAAGCTTACAAAGTTCCTCTTTCCCTTATCTTGCACTGACGTCACTGTCTAGGTTACAGCAGGAGATCTTGGTCCGCAGACCGTCCTGCGGCTCTTCAGCAGAGGCGGGATATAGAAATAAATACTTCATTTGAACGGTCTACAATGTGTGCCTGGTTTGCAAGCACACGTTGTAGACCGTTCAAATGAAGTACTTATTATTAGATATCGCTCTTTCTGCTTTGCTGAAGATCCTCCGTCTGTTTGCACAACCAGAATCTCCTGCTGACAACTTTACAGCTCATGTCTGAGAAAGGGGGGGGGGGGGAGTTTAACATTGTTTATCTCTCAAACCATAACGGTTTGAGAGGTTGGACTAACCTCAATTAATCTCTTTTTTAATATCTACAATATACCAATTACTTAATGAACAATTTTAGTATCCCTTTAAGTTACCTGTATCAAGTAGAATTCAGATGCATGTCATAATACCATATTAACATGAATGTCCAGGAAAAAGCAATACATTGCAGACCTCTCTAGCATTCATGGGGTTAAATGGTTTCATTTTAAGGGTTCCTCAGAAATTACATTTGAAACTAAAGGGTTCTACCATAGCACCACTGTTCTAGTCATTATGAGTAAGGGCCAGGTGGCCAAAATAAGGAATGAGTGCATGCTCCATTCACCCCTGTTTAAATTTTACTGCTCATACTAACAGCTTTTCAACCTTAAATGACCTGAACTGAGCGCTGGCACTTGATTCTTTTTTTTTTTTTTTTTTTTTTTTTTTTTAATACAACTTTCCTTTAACTTGGGATGAGGAGTTCTGCACATGCTCAGTACAATTATGTACCTTGATGGACTAAAGTGGGAACTGCCAAGTTATTTTTTAGACTCACTTCCCTTTCTAAAACTCACGAAGAGAAGAATTTCTGAACTATTACTAACTTTTATTTTTAACCATAATTAAACACTGGAAATGAATTTCTAATTTAAATACATTTCTTTCCTATAAACCAAGAAGATGAGTACTGGACACATTTCACAGTTTATTGTATCCTTAGGTGAACTGAAATAGTTAAGGACAGTTCTTTTTCTTGAAACTCGGGACTGCATTGGCCAGCGACAATGGGTATTATTTATAACTAGTGTAAAAGCCCGTGTGCACGGGCCAAGGTCCAGGTAATGTTAACCCTTTGAGTGCCAGAGGGGTACGCAGCGCATTGCGCAGAGGTACGCAGAGATGTCTCTGGTCCGAATTCTGAGCACCCTGCTCTGTATCAGCCTTGACGCGTTCGGGCATTCTGCCCGTGCTGCAGTCATGCTCAGTACAGTTTCTACTGTGCATGACTGCAGTGTGCGCAGTCTCTACTGAGCATGACGGCTTCTGACAAACATCCTAGCAAACTATTATATAGGATGGTGGGAATTCTATCTTTGGCAACGTGCAGTGATTTATTTATGTTAAAACATTTTGACCCTTTAAGAACCAGAGGGGTGTGTGTGACACATTGCAGTGCATTGCACATTTCTCTGGTCCTATAAGGACCAGATGAATGTGCAAAACATTACTTCTCAATATATTTCACATTCCTCAGGTCCTTAAGGGGTTAATATTGTAGATTGCTTTTTTAATTATTATTTTTGATACTGTAAACATTATCAGCTCACATATGCTTATGGCAATGCCAACTGTACCATTAGAGGTAAAAACCAAGAATATGTTTACCAGTCTGACAAGTACCACAGAGAGAATGCATGCTGTAAAGTGTAATCTGTCTAACAGAACATTATGGCATTTCTGAAATTCTGTCTGTATTGAAAACAATGCAGTGATGCATTACTATTGAAATGAATACACCTAGAATGATGTAGTAAACACATTAAAGGAGCAGTAAACTTTTTTTTATGAAAACCTATATGTCTTAAAGCTTTTCCTGCTGAGTAAAACAAGGGTACTCCTATTGCTGACAGTTACAACAGTTCAAATAATCAGGAAGTGAATTTACTTCCTGAAAGTTCTGACAGGAAGTAACTCGACAGTTTCTATCACATTCTATGGAGCACTATATGTCACTGATATTCCTCTCCATTAGAATGTAACAGAATAACTAATTGGAATTTGACCACTAGAAGGCACTGGTAATGTAAAAAAAACATGGGTTTAAACTGTAATAACACTGGAAATATGCATCTGTCTGCAGTAGGAGTACTCTTATTTTACTCAACAGGGGGTTTAACTCCTTGATTGCTAGAAAGGTCTTGAATACATTGGTTTGCAGTGCATTGGATTCCTCTCTAGATATAAAGAGATTAAAGGGATAGTAATGTTTCATAATAAAAGCAGCTCTAATTAATCATTATAGTATTTGGGCCTTGGAGAGTGTTATTTCAATTCTGTCAGAGTTGTAGTTCAATAGTAATTAAATGATAAAGTATCCCCCTCCTGCCCTTTTTACTGATGTAACACTGCTCAGCTTAGAGCAGCGAGACTGTCTGGGTGGATCGCAGAGAGGGACAATCTTCAGTTAAGATAAGGGAAAAAGCTGAAAAACCTGTCAAGGGGGGCAGGGTTTTCATTGTTCTCAGAGTAGGAAGATTGTCCCCTGCTGTTATCTGTTTTGTTTTACAATCAGATTTCAACATCTGAGGGGAGGTGGCTTACACTAGGTAAAAGGGGCGGGAGAGGGATACTTTATCATTCAATTACTCTTGAACTACAGCTCTGACAGTATTGAAATAACACTCTCTGTGGTTCAAATACTATGAAGATTAAATGGAGCTGCTGTTTTTGTGAAACATTACTATCCCTTTAAAGTGGAACTGTCACCTTAATTCAGGTTTTCATATTTGAAACATTAATCCTTTGAGTTCCAGAGGGATATTCAGAGCATTGTGAAACAATGCTTTGGATAGCCCTCTGGCACTCATAGGGTTAAAAGCTGTCTATATTTAATGTTAACCTAAAGACTAGCAGATGCAGAGTTAAGGAGAAATTCACACTTGGTGCCATATGCTACTGTATGCTAATTCTGATATCAGTGGCAGTTCATGTGCGAATTAAGCTTTTAGGTGGCATCCCATATGCTAATGAAGGTTTCCAGTGACATAATATGCTAATTAAGGTTTTCAGTGACATTGCATATGTTAATGAAAAGATGTGCTGCACAAGGATACTTTTGCTATCACTTCACATAAAAGCAGTTCTGAATGAAATTATGTAAAAATAATTCAAGGTGACAGGTCCAATTTAAAAGCCATGTTTAAATTGGTGTGAATTTTGTGAGTTGGTAATTTTCCCCTTTGATGCATTTGGTTTACCCCAGGGTTACTTCACTTTTCTTTAAGCATAGGGCCGTGTATCAAAAGTACACAAACGTTGTGAGGTGGATACACTAAGAAATGGAGGGATTCTGGAACAAACCAACTGATCAAAAGTCCTATTGATTTAATTGGGAAAATAGCCCCCTTGAATGCAAGAGAGATCACTATTCCTTTGCTAAATAATACATTGGCGGTCTCTCTTATGTAAAGGGTTAAAACCCTCATTTAAATCAATGGGGAAAAAATTGTCCCCTATATTTTTTTATTTCTGCTGAATTACCCCAGTTCTTCTTAGCACATCAGACTGCATATCTTTGACTTTATAATTATTAAAGGGATAGTAATATTTAAAATGTAAAAAAAATATGCTGTAGGGATTTTCTCCCCCTGAGTAAAACAAGGGCACTCCCACTGCTGAAATGTGTTTTATTCAAAAGTTATTACAGGTCAAAGTTGAATTTTTTAGGTGCAATATCACATTGGCCTGAAATTGTACAGTGGCACTGTTGCTACACCATCCTATGGATATTTATGGTCTATAGTCCAGAGTTGTCCATATGATGATGTAACAACAGCACCACTGTGATATTGCACTTAAAAAAATTAAACTTTGAGCTGTAATAACTTTTGAATAAAACTCCTTTCGGAGTATAAATAAATACTACAATATATATTTTTTACATATTAAGTATTACTGTCCCTTTAAGTATGTCAATGAAGTGTTTGAAATATTTGATAACCAATGTCATTTTACTCACTCTAGGAATAAGATATTGATGAATACATTTTGCATTAGGCTGTACCACTGATCTGATTGCTGTTATGGTTGAATGGCCTGGGACAAATTCTATACTTTAACCCCTTAAGGACCAGTGGGGTGTGCAACACACCTCTCTGTTCCTTAAGGTGTTAATGTAACTTTTGTACTACATAACAAATTGAATTATTGGAAAACATACCATTGTCATGATTTAAGATCCCATCCAGTGCATGGTGGGAGAGACCTTGAGATTGGTGCCTGTGACCTCAGAAACAGTTGGATTGAACTTTGTCTTGTATGATTTGCATTGAACTGAGTAACGGAGTATCCAGTTATTGATGGATCTAACAGCTTAATTGTGTGGAGTAGCTCTTTTCTTACCTTCTTGCTCATATCTTGCACCTATTGGGGGACATGATAGAAAAGAAATTGCTGCAGACATTTTACTTTTGATCTTTCAGCCCAAGCTACTAGGTGGAACTGCTATATAATGTGATAACAAAAATGTATAATCTTGTTCCATTACACATCTACTTTGCGAATCCTATTTTAGCATAGGATGGACTAAATTTAATTCATGTAGTTAACATTAGCCAACTAAAATAGACTGTTTCCACTTTAAAATGCAACTTTTGCCATTCCTTACAAATATTCAAAATAGATACTACAAAGTATTTCTACAGAAGAAAAATGGAAAAACCAATCCGTGAGTTTCCAGTGTTATTCTTTACCTATGGGGATATTTTCCATGTTTTATTGCTTTCTATTATGCAACACTGATCTATATTTATACTGTATAGAAAAGCAGGTGGCTATATTTGTCACATTACCTAAAATTACCCATTTTTTTCAGCCGCTGGTTATCAGCAATTGTTACATGTTGAGATATATTTAGTCACCTTTCAAACCCTTGCTTTCAAATTGTTTATTTTGCTTAAAGCGTATTTACCATACAAACAACAGTGACTTTTGTATTGCAGTGGAAGTGCGCCAAGTTATTTGACAACATGACAGCTGGGATATTATTGAGTGGTGCAGAAATGTGGGGCTGTGTGCTTGCTTTGTCTTACCTAGGTGGAGTTTTGACTGGCATGTTTGCCTCTGCTGTGGTCGCATTAAAGGAGAATTAACACCTCCTTATAGGACTGCCCCCAACCTTACTATGTCCGCAAAATCTTGATGACTATTATGATCTTTGGCCTTGTTCCATTGTTGTTATTGTCATTTGTAATTATTATTATTATTATTATCATCTTTTACTTAAAAATCACCAGCGTATTCCTTGAATCTTCAGTCTGCCCTGAATGTTCTATCCATGGAGGCGGACATGACAGTTGCTAGCACTGCAGAAATTGAGTTGGCTTTCAGTTTATGTAATCTCAACACTTTAACTCCTTAATCGATTAAGGATGCTCGGTCAGCAGTTAAGGACCATGCAGCATTTTTTTGTTTTTTTTTTGGGCCGCTCAGGGACCCCTGAAATCAATGACGTGCCAGGATCAAGGAGTTACCAGGGACGTATATGTTCGTCATGGGGAGAATGTGAGTAAAGGACCTAGGATGTATATGTACGTCCTGTGATTCAGGGGTCCCAGCATGGTTGTATGCCGTTCAGGGACCTCTGATTCCAGTAACAAAAAGAATAAAAAATGCTCTGTGCTCCTTAAGGCCGGCCTTACTGCTGGTCCTAAAGGGGTTAAGTCTTTGAGTGCCAGAGGGGTATCCAACGCATTGCTACCCCCTCTATCACTCAAAGGGTTAAGATCAGAGTAGTGTGGAATGCATTTCTTGTCAGTGCTTTGCACACTCCACTAGTCCTTATAGGGTTTAGTATGTTCATGCACTGGGCCTGCTTCATTTTGAAAGACTTCCACCAGCTAAAATATCCTCCTCCATGGACATGATATTCAGGGCAAACTTCGTAGTTGCCATTAGGATTTTTTGATCATGCAAGTGGATAATATGTATAGTGAAAATGCCTCTACTTTTTATTTTTTGTGTTGTTTTTATTCTTTACACTCATGCCCCTGACAGTGAGCTACCTGGAGCTCCATTTACAGAGAATTTCCTGGTTAGGAGACCATAACAGGAGAATGGAATACAGTGCTACACTCCCTGCAGCACTGCATGTTGCTTTCTATTAAGGTATATATATGGACTTGCTCAGAAAACCAAAGAGGGTCAATGCTAGCGCAACCAGTTGCACACAGGGAACAAATACATTCCCATTTTTTTAAATGGGATTTGTAACCTCTTGAACGCTAGAGAGGTCTTCAACATATTGCTTCACAATGGGCTAGAGACCTCTCTAACATTCAAGGGGTTAGAGTCCAATTTAGACTGTAAGCTTCTTGAGGCAGGGACCCCTCTCCTATTGTTTCTATGACTGTGACACTTATTTTATCCCCATTTATTTATTGTAACATACTACTGTTGTAAGGTGCTGTGTACACTGTGTGGCACCATATAAATAAAGATATACATACATACATACATAAACCTTTGAGTGTCAGAGGGGTATGCAACACATTACTTTGCGTATCCCTCTGGAACTCAGTGAGTTAAATCAAAGGGAATTTTGAGAGTTTTTATTTGTCACCTATGGGGCTGTTAGTTTCCCCAAAACCTGAGCCTCTTCTAGTTTGCAGGATATGACCCTTGGCCAATATATTGGCCAAGGTGACAAAATAAAGCATCATTGGTTGCAAGCCAGGCTCTGCAGTACCTACACATGCAATGTCCATGTAACCAAACAAATGCTGTTTGGCTTAGTCTGGCAAAGGAGGTTAGAATACATTCCAGCGAAAAATGTGGAGTGATCCTAAGCTAAACCAGGTTAAATATATCCAAGAACTGGATTGTATTTCATAACATTATAAAATGTGGATTTAGTTGATTTATTAGTCTTGTTAGTTCAGTGCAGGGTTTGAGAAAAATGCTTAATTGTTAGCAGAGCTGGATGTTTGTGTGCGGTTGGTACAGAGCAGCAAATCATTAACCTCTTGTTACTCTGCATTGCAATGAAAATGGGGCCTATTCAGTCACATGAACCCTTTGGCTGCCAGGTGGAGAAATTCTGGGGACAAGTGGAAATTATTAACTTACAAGGAAACCCCCTTTAAACTCTAGAGAGGTCTCTTACAAATTATAATTGTGAGAGCAATTGTAACCCTTTCAGTGTCAGAGGAGTGTACAATGCATTGCTTATGATTCAGAAGGATAAACAGCAGCACACACTCCAATACATCCTATATGGGGTGCCTTGAATCCTAAACTCAGAAATGCTATAAACAAAAAAGGAAAACATAGAGAGGATTCTATACAGGCTTTCGATCTCAGTGATATAGTAGAAAATATAAAAATATAATTTTATTTATAAATATAATATATCAAATCTCAAAACCAAACAGGTAGGACTGGATCCAGAACCCACATCTGGCATTTAAAGGGTTAACCCCTTAAGGACTCCTGACGTGCCACGACCGTCATGGGCCCAGCGTCCAATAAGGACCCCATGATGGCCCTGGTGAGTGGCTGCATGCCTTTTGGGGAGCCCTGAGTCGGTTACACACACACACACACACACACAAAAATGCTCAGTGGTCTTTAACAGGTTAAAGTATTATGGTTGTTTTTAAAGGGACATAAACAACTCTTTATTAAACACCAGTTACCTTAATCTGGGCACAGAAATCAGAACTGGTACAAAAATCCAATTAGTGTCATCTGGGCCTCCTAAATTAATCTTTAATGCTTTTGAAGAAATGCATTGCACAGTCCTCTGGTTCTTAAAGGGTTAATTGTTATAGGATATCATGTAGATAGAGGCAGATATGATTCTTTTTGCAGGACTTTGTGATTATAAATTCCTCTCACTCAAGTTTTCTTAGCATTCAGTGGGAGGAGTATGGAGTCCTGCAGCAAAGAATCCTCTCTGTCTCTGTGGACATGATATTAAATGCAAACTAGCTTAATTTTGGTGAATTGCTTTTTAATGCTCAGTGCAGTTTTCACCCCAGATTAAGATAAATTGGAGTTATTGTTAGGAGGTGTTACAGCAGAACTATCATGCTTACATAAGTTATACCCAGTGAATTATATTAGTAGCTTGTTAATAATGGAAATAGCGTAATAAGTTCCTTAAGTTCCGGCATTAGTTGGAATTATAACATTGTATGAAACTTACATTAGTGGGGCAGTGCAGACGTTTTGGCGAAGACTGATGTGTACACCTGTGCTGTCCATCCCTGTCCCTCTGAAGGGAGGCTGCTTGAGGTAAGTAAAAGGGATGGGGAAATTTATTATAGAATAAAGGTAAAATGGCCCTGGCTTTCAGATCTGAGGGGACTCTGCATGAAGTCCTTGAAAGGGGAGGGAGGGGAAAATTTTTATCTGGATTTTTTAAGCTGAACGTGATGGTAAAGGATTATCAGAACATACTAAAAAATTAAACTGACCAATCGGAGATGCATTTATTTTTTGACAATACTATTCTTTTAAAGCTATCTGTAGTTTGACATTTTTAGCTCAAAGGGATTGTAATTTCTATAATAAAGTTTAGCTCTGAGTCTTCACTATTGTTTTTATAACATATAGCGCTAAGTTTAATAACTTACTGTTCTATAGTTCAAGAGGTATTCAAGGTAAAAGGATCCCCCTACCGCCCTATCTGGCCACATCATGCTGCCTGTAAGTGTGATCCAGATGGAGAGCGACGAGGGACAATCTTCAGTAAGCAAAAGGAAAATCCTGCCCTCCTTCTTTACAGAGGGCAGGGTTTTCCTTATATTTATTGACTGAAGATCCCTCGTCCCTCGCTGCATCCATCCAGTCCCAAGACCAGATTGCAGCTCTAAGGGGAGGCGGACAGAAGGGGCAGGAGGGGTATCATTTCAACAGTAAGTTATAAACAGTGGCGCAACTATAGGGGTCGCAGAGGCTGCACCTGTGATCGGGCCCGTGCACTACAAGGGCCCGGACTCCCTTTGCAACCCCTCCACCTGGCGCCCTCAATCTCCCGCCGGCGCTCTAGTAATGCAGAGCGCTGGGAGATGACATCATCTCCCAGTGCTTTGCATTACTAAGAGGACCACGCGGGAGCTCCAGGTAGGAGCTGGGGACATTGTGGAGGGGTCAGTGTGGTCAGGGGGTCAATGTAGTGGTGGTGGGGCCCGTGGCACTTCTTGTACCAGGGCCCGGAGGCTTCTAGTTACACCTCAGGTTATTAAGCTTAGTGCTGCATGTTATAAAAGCAACAGAGATGAATCAAAGCTAATCTTTATTATAGACATTACTATTCCTTTAATTTATTTCTCAGTTTATGCAAATTAGTCAGTCAAGTATTAACATTCCATCCCAACTGCAGATTCCTACCAGGAAATACTGGTTCATTTGCATAAACTGACAAATAAATAAAACGAAACATCTCTCATAAATACAGATGTTTTGGAAAGTTCTTTCAAAATCAAGAGTCGTCATAAAACGTTAGTTCCACTTTAAACAATTCCCTTCTAGCAAAATGTACTGTACTTGACTGTTTCATATTACATCTAATATTGTACATAACAGTGTACAAATATGTCTCTAATGTGTATTTATTTAAATAATACAGCATACTTTTTTCCGTTCTACTATTTCAAAAGTTGGTGGTATTGGAGTGTCACACACTTTCCTTTTCTCACTGAATATTGCCGCACTTCAAAAGAAAACTGGAGTAATTGTGGAGTAAGCCAACTCTACCATAGGATACAAATAACAATTCCCCAAATGCCCTTTGCTTTAAATGCGCCTTTTAACCACTTCAGTGCTAGAGAGGCATACCTGGAAACTCTCCAGAGTTTCCAGGTATGTATGTGTAAAAGCCCGTGTGCACGGGCCGTGGAGCAGTGAGGTAACGGCAGTACTCAGAGCAGGTCCGGGTAATGTTAACCCTTTGAGTGCCAGAGGGGTATGCAACTCATTTCGTACCCCTCTGGCACTCAAAGGGTTAAAATTACCTGGACCTGCTCTGCGTACTGCCTTTACCTCACTGCTCCATGCGATTGCGCCGCCACACTCACGCGATGCAATTATGAACAGTAGAGACTGGCTGAACGCGGGCAGTCTCTATTGTGCATGACTACATCATGACAAACTTTCTGGCCTTTTATTATATAGGATATATATATGTGTAGATATATATATATATATATATAGGGTTTGCGTTGCATACCCCTCTGGCATTCCAAGGGTTAAAACAATTCTTAGTATATTAAAAAGAAATTAAAATAGTCTCGTCATGTGGTATGTGGTGTACAAACCACTTTTATCAAATGACAGAGGCCTGAAGTGATCAAACAAGAGGGACAGTAAATTTATATTGAAAAAATACATACCTCAGGGTTTATCTTGCCAAGTACAACAGCACACCTACTGCTTAGAGTTGTTTTATTCAAACATTCTCTCAGATTGCATTTTTATGTGCAGTACCTCCATGGTCTAAAGTTTTTATGGTGGCGCTGTTGCAACAGCTTCCTATGGAGGTTTATGATCAACTGACCAGAGCTGTCCATAGACTGGTGTAGCAACAGCACCACAATTAAATCTCAGGCCATGGAGGTATTGCATCTAAAAATAACTTGAATAAAACATCTCTTAGCAGTATGAGTACCCTTGTTTTAATCAGCAGAATAAACCCTGTAATATATATTTTTCCTGTATTAAGTGTTACTATCTCTTAAAAGAGCTGCTAAAATTAATGAGATTTTTTCCAGAACTGCCCCCCATTTGTTTGGGTGGGTTATGCCATTAATAGGCGAGGTGACACTCTGTTAAACCTATGAAAGGATGATTTTGTATTAAAACCATGTTAACTTGGATCCATTGATAGAATGAGTAGATTATGTCCCTGAGAAGAGGAAGAAGACTGTGGGAACAATGTATAGCATACGCGTTATTAAGAAAATGCTACTCGTTCAGGCATCATCGGGCAACAGCGCAGACATCTTGGAGAAAAGACATCTGTGAGTCTTTGCTGATGCCCGATGATGCCTGCCGAACTAGGTGTATTTCTTAATAATGCCGGCATAATAAAAGTATGTATATGCATATCTCCATGTTAATAAGGATTTGGGGGGGCAATTTAATTTTGATGATAGTTTCGCTTTAATAAATAAAATCTTAATATCATTGCTCTTCTGATTTCTCCGTAGAAGCAGAACTGGTTTATGATAAATGCAGTTACCTTAAATAACATCAACAACATTGCCCTTTAACCCTTTGAGTGCCTGAGAGGTATCCAATGAATTGCAGTTCATGTAACACATATATAAGTAGTAAGCACATGCTGTCAACGGGGATCTCTGTCTGAGTGGTAAAACTGACAAGCTAGCACAAAGAAGCTGCTAGTCAATAGCTACTAATGTATCACTGAACAATAACAGCCCTGTGATCTCATTAAACCCACAAGAATACATGCATAATTAATTAACTGAAGATGATGAAGTGGCAGAATCTGGGGTGCAAGCATATGTGGCATTTAGAATGGGAGAAGTCGTTCATTAAATGTAAAAAAAAAAAGAATTATAGTCACACAGTGTGAACAGCTGTGTCTAAATCAGTGGTTCTCAACCCGTGCCCTCAGTGGCCACTAATAGGCCAGAACTTGGGAATTTCCCTGCTAGAACACAAGTGTGTTGATCAGAGGCTCAGTCACATTGATTAACTCACCTGTGCTCTTAAAAGGAAATTCTCAAATCCTGGCCTGTTAGTAGCCACTAAGGGCACGAGCTGAGAACCACACTGGTCTAAATGGTTCCATGCTGGGAAAGTGGTGCCAGAGAGCTGCATGTCAGATCCAAGTAGCACATGACAGGCCTAAGTAGGACTAGCTGTGCCTTTCACACAGGCAAACATGAAGCAACAGGTTACATGCAACAGCAGCCAAGTCAGGTTAGCTTGTACAATAATATGTTGCTTTGTGGAACTTCTTTGCAATTGGCTAAATGTGTACAGCTGTAATAAACCGGAATAAACCCGTAATTTCCAGCAATGTGTTTCAAAAAAATTAAAACCAATAAAAATAAAATATTTATGTATTAGCAGTACCTCAAAATAGTGTGTTTTGCTCCATCCCAAACCCATTGCAGCTACCTGAGCACAGAGCAAGTGGGCTACATTCCAGCTGGGGCTGCGCTGCACTTTGCATTATCCTTAGCTAGTTGATGGCTGGTTGAAGATGATGAGTTTTAGTCCATCACCAGCTGGAAGAGGGCCACATGGTACTTACCCTGGTATGGACATACACGAGTCCTGCAACAAAGTATCATGTCTTCATCCATGGGCATGTTACCCACTACTAATAAAAGGTTCATTTTGGGGAACCAATCCTCACAGAATTGATTCATAGGGGCCATTAGGATTATCTGCCCTGATTAAGGTAAGTGCAGGTTTATTATTAGAAGGTGTTAGTTTCAATTTAATCCTTGGAACACCCTTGTATTTTCCCATAGAATTAATCAATTCTGGTATAAAATTACTTTTTACAGTTGATTTGGTGGTGATTGGTTTAACTCCTTAACCCTTTGAGTGTCAGAGTGGTGCAGAATGCATTGCATCAGCCACGCAGCTGGCACTTAAGTACCACAGAGCTTTTTTTTTTTATTATTTGTTACTGAAATCAGAGGTCCCTGAATGGTGTGCAGCCATCATGGGTTCTTTACGCATGTTCTCCCCATGATGTACATGTACATCCTTGGTCCTTAAGGTGTTAATTTGATATGGGTGGAGTCCTGATTTGGGCAAGCAATATATTTAGTTTTATTATATATTTTTTTTATCTTGCTTAGTATTTGGCTTGTTTATAATGTTTTTTGCTTAACCCCTTAAGGACCAGAGCGGTGTGCAGTGCATTGTTGCACACTCCTCTGGTCCTTAAATGGTTAGTAATGTCTTTTTTTCAATAAAATGTAATCTAGATATTACAAAAATAAACTAAGTGATGCAAGTCCCGTGTCTCAAACCTTTATATACGAAAGATATACAATGATAAAGTTCCCCCTCCCTCCCTTTTCACTAATGTCAGCTATAAAGCTGACAGAAGGAGATTTGAGTTGTGCTACTTGACTGCAGCTCTTCAGCAGAGCCGAAATAGCACTATCTTAAAAGAAATACTTCACTGGAACGGTCTACAAAGTGCCTGGTTTGCAAGCACACTTTGTAGATCGTTCCAGTGATGTATTTATTATTAGATAGTGCTATCTCGGCTCTGCTGAAGAGCCACCGGCCGGGCCCAGAAGCAGGATCTCCTTCTGTCAGCTAGAGGGGAATTTACCATTGTATATCTCTCGTATATAAAGGTTTGAGAGACGGGACTTGTATCAGTTAGTTTATTTTTGTAATATCTACAATATTACATTTTACTGAAAAAAGACATTACTAACCCTTTTAAGGGTTAACAAACCTTTGAATGGCAGAGGGATATGCTATGCAGTGCATTACAGAGCAACCAGTTGTGCATCTCCACCTGGCACGCAAAGGGATAAATATATTTATTTATGTGGCTCTTCTTCGACTTTTGCTCTGTATTTAGTATTCTATGTATTATAAACACACACTCACTTTTATAGTAATTTAACCCCATAAAGACCAGATGACGTGATATGACCGTCACAGTCCTTATTCCCTTAACCCTTTGAGTGCCAGAGGGGTACGCAGCGCATTGCAAAGCAATACGTTCCGTACCCCTCTGGCACTCAAAGGGTTAAGGACCGGTGACAGTCATAGCATGTCACGTACTTTTTACTTACAGCACTATCGGGAGAGCTGTAAGTAAAAATGGGTTATAAAATTGACCCCTCCAAGACTGGAGCGATCTCTCTTATGCCCCAAAACAGCTTGTGGGTACACGTAACAGGTCACGTGTACCAGCGCGTCGCCAATGATCAAAGCGGTCCTTAAGGGAAGGTAACGTCCCTGGACCACTGGTCCTTAAGAGGTTAAGTACATTTCTGGAGAAATGTTATTTTTGAGTTGGCTCTATATGATAAGCAATATACTTCAGCGACGACCCATATAGGTCTCTCCTTATAATAATAACATTCTCGCTTGAGTTAAAGGTCTGCTTATTGTATAACACCAAACAGTTCTGTTTGTTTTATTTTGTTTTTTTTACTATTGCTCTTAACCCTTTGAGTGCCATAGGAGCTTCAACACTGTGAACCCCTGTGGCATTCCAAGGGTTAAAAAAGCTAATGTATTTTTTTAAAAAGACAATAACAATCTGACGTGCTGTGTATTCCTTGGGGGTACAACATGTTCGTTGCTAATTGTTCTCCATTGAAATTGATGAAAACATTATTGCAATGATGACTGAAAACATGTTTTTTGTGTTACTTCTTGACATTAAATAGTAAGTCTGGTCTTGCAGCTTAAATGTCAGTGCTGAGACACCTGTGCTAAGGTGAACCCAGAATACCTTTCAGCACTTTAAACAGCCTTTATAGAACAGCATGACTGACAGGGAATATTATTCAACAGTATGATGTCTGCACACACTTCTGAAGTTCCAAAGGATTAAATGTTTCTGCTCTGGTGGAAAAAAAAGAAAAAAAAATGGGGGGAAAATTGGAAAAGAGAAAAAAAACAAAAAAACCTGTCATACTCGAGGTAGGATTTTGAGCAGTGCAAATACCAGAGTCGTTCTACCCAGACATGACAACATGCCCTAGGATTGTTACATGAAATCAGACATACATTGCACAGAGGACCTAGTGACAATAAGGTAATTGTTATAAGCTGCTAAACTGAGAAAATACTTGCTTAAGCTTAAAACCTAAAAGTACAGTATTCCTTGTGAAAGCGATCTATATAAAGGCCACATTATGTTCTAGATTATAGGTTATTATGCCATAAGTGCTATGTTTGCCAACATGCCAGAATTAAATGCTACGCTATTTTCAATAGACATTTGAATCAGAAATCAGTTATGTTTTAGCATTCTGACTTAGTCCCTGAACTATTATTTTTAAACATGGCAGGAGATTATCAGAGAGAATAGAGAGCGCACATAAAATGCAGATTTAAAGGAGTGGTCATTTTTTTTTTTTTTTTTTTTTTAATTAAAACCTATGTTATAGAGCTTTTCCTGCTGAGTAAAACTAGGACACTTTCACTGGTATCAGTTGTTTTATTCAAATGCTGTAACCGTTCAGATTGTTGGGAAGTGAATAACATCGTGCTTACTTCCAGACAAAACTGACAGCACGACTCAGCAGTTTCTATCACATTCTGCTGAAAACTCTTTGTCAGTGACTCACCTCTCCTACAGAATGCACCATAATAACTTATTGGAATCTGACCACTAAAGGGCACTGTTAATGTTAGTAAGTTACATATATATAGAAGGAGCACATTTAGTGAATAACAGATGAAGGTCACAAACTATATAATCACATATAGTGGTGCTATGTACCTACAAAACATCATAATAAAAATACAAAAGGGAAAAAAGTAACGGAAAATGGAAAAAAGCTAGGTACTAAATTGGCACTCTGCCCAATATCAAAGTAACAGGACAAATAATGTCAAATTATAAAGTATCCAAATGTTTATTACAAACAATTACAAATATAAATTTCAATAAAAAGTATATTGCTATACTCCTGTCCCCGATGCAACAACATACATAATCATAAAAACAGCAACATTGTATACAGCAATTCCTACCAAGACCACCTATGCATATGTATTAAAGGACTGGATAATATCAAAATCAACAGTGCAGTCATCTCCGATATCAAAACGATGACGATCACTGTATTATTATGACACGCTCACCATCCTAATACACTCATATAACTCGATGAAACTATAAGTCCCAATAAAAGCCTACAGCAGCAGCTAATAGGTTAATGTTAATTCATGCATGGAAAGATGTTAGAGCAAGCATTTCTGTATTAGAGTAACCAAAATATTACAATCATGCAAAGCAAAAAGCGGATATGTCCATATGAATATGGTGAAAGATGTAATCATAAAGAGCTGTGTATAAGCAGAAATGCAGAAATATTGCAACGTGTTATGAACAGCTGCGTCTGGCGTCCTCCATGCCCGGTAGTTATTTCTCAACGCTTCCCTTATTTTCAGTGACATCAAGGGGGTGTTTCCTCTACCCTTTCGTAGGCATCGCTACGCCACTCACATGCTGTATTCACCCTTTGTATCATTGCTGTTATCTCTATCTGCTATAAAATAACGATCGTAGCTCTTCCATCTCAACAAATCCATTTCTGTGAACATGTTCACTAATGCATTGTAGTAGTCCACTTCACATATGCAAGGTATATCTTTATGCCAACGTGTTTCATCCTGCTTCATAGGACTTTGTCAAGGCAAATTGCTGTTTTTATGATTATGTATGTTGTGCATCGAGGAGAGGAGTATAGCCATATACTTTTTATTGCAAATTTATATTTGTAATTGTTTGTAATAAACATTTAGATACTTTATAATTTGACATTATTTGTCCTGTTACTTTGATATTGGTCAGAGTGCTGATTTAGGATCTAGTTTTTTTCCATTTTCCCTTGGTTTTTTCCCATTTTATATTTTTATTGCACTGTTAATGTTAAAAATAAATAAACAAACAGTGATAATTCTGAAAATATGCATCTCTCGGCAGTGGGAGTACCATTATTTTACTCAACAGGTAAAACCCTACAATATATATATTTTTTCATAACAAATGTTAACTGCTCCTTTAAATTATAAGAGCGAAGCGGTGTATTGTGTTCAGTTCGAAATTTCTTTCCATATGATGGATAGTAATATTAATCATTGTTGTCACATAAGGTCATATGTATGGAAAAAAAAAGCAATTCTGAAGCAAATCAACTGCACCACAGGGTGTAAGTGAAAATGCCGCACATTGGGATTGCTCTAAACTGGGCTGTAAACAGCCTGAATGCTAGAGAATGCTTTTAATGGCAATTCTGATTTCTTTCATACAGTACACTTGGTTAATCCCAGATCTACTGCAGAATTCCAACACAAATGCTAGTTTCATTATAGTAAACCTTTTTATGAAAGAGGAAAAACAACATATACTGTGTGGCTTTTCCTGCTTAGTAAAACAAGGATATTTGCTCTGCTCTGGAGATGCTCCATTCCAAAGTTAACATGTTTTAAAATATATATATATATATATATATATATATATATATATACTAACAGTGCCACCTGTTGTCCAGATAGTTCACTTACATCTGGTGTCCAGGCAGTTATTCTATTGCATCCTATGGGAGATGTCGGTACAATTCTCTATAGAAAGTGATTATAACCTCAGCATTATTTTGTAACAGTTTGAGCTGTTATAACGTTGGAATAATGCAATTCTGGTGTTTTACTCAGCAGGAAATTCTTGAAAGCACAGAAACAAAAGAATAGGTGCACATTCTGTTCACTAGAGCCTACAGCGTATTGTCCACAAGATATTATAGTAACGTGTGCCATAAACATCAATATCCACTTTATATCCATGTGCATTTATATAAACATGCAGCTATACAAACAATATGTTTAGACTATTTACTGCTTGTGCACCAACAAATGAACATACAGCAGCCATGGTTCATTAATATCTGACATTCATGTGTGCTTACAATACAGAATGATTTACACCTGGTTCACAATAACATGCCTTTCTAAATTATATTGAAAGAGGTTTTCTAACATAGAAGTTTTTTTTTTTTTTTTTTTTTTTTATTAACAGAAAAATAATCCTATATAATAATTTGCTAATGTATGTTTGTCACAAGCTGTCATGCGCAGTACAGACGGCTGCTCTGAATTCAGACCGTAGTCCTCTCTGCGCACTGCCCTGCTCAGTATCAGCCGCAGCGCAGGCAGTCTCTACTGCGCATGACTGCACCGCGGCCATTGCTGCCTGGCACTGTGGCCCGTGTACATGGGCTGTTCAACTAGTTCTGAATAAAGTGTCTCCCACTGGGAGTAGCTTTATTTAATTCAGTAGGAATATTCTTATTATATATGTTTGTGTGTGTGTGCGCACATGTGTAGATATATAGTATAAAGTTTTTTTGATTTACAGTGAGTGCTCTAACATGCAGAAATTCTCTCTCTCTCTCTCTCTCTCTCTCTCTCTCTCTCTCTCTCTCTATATATATATATATATATATATATATATATATATATATATATATGAGAGAGAGAAAAAAATAGTATATAAGCCATCCGAGAGAGAGCACTCATGGGTCTTAATTAAATCATGAAGTATTACATTTATTGTCAACATTTTGGCCACCTAAAAGACCTTTATTATAATAATAATAATAAAAATAATAATCATCATAATAAAGGGCTTTTAGGGTGCCGTAATGTTGACAATAAATGTAACACTTCATGATTTAATTTAGACCTCTTTTTCACATGGTTTAGATACCATTACTTCTTATATGCATATACATATATATTTATCTAATGTATACATATACATATATATTGTGATCATTTTGCTTGAAAGAGCTAGTGCATACTTCCTCCAAGGAAAGGGCTCTTTATAGTAAACCATAAGGGAATTTAATTTACTACCTAGGAATCTGGTGATGGCATGTCCAACATATAAATTTAAATAGGATTAGATGCAATTCTGGAAGAAGAGGTCAGGGTTACAGTGCTTGAAAATAGATTAAATGGGAGGTTGATCTGCGAAGTAGCCAAACAATCAGCTTAGAATCAGTTAGTACTGTTTAGTTATTTTATGTATTTTTCTCTTCTAGGTTATACGGTGGCTGAACTTGAACTACATTGTTTTTTAAACTTAAAGGAGCAGTAAACTTTTTTTATGAAAATATATATATTGTAGGGATTTTCCTATTGAGTAAAATAAGGGTACACCCACTGCAGAAAGATTTATATTTCCAGAGTTATTACAGTTTAAACCCATGTTTTTTACATTAGCAGTGCCCTCTAGTGGTCACATTTCCTGTTAGATTCTAATGGAGAGGAAAGTCAGAAAAGTCAGAGACATACAGTTCTCCATAAAATGTGAAGGAAACTGCCTGTCACTTCCTGTCAGTTACCAATCACTAAAAGAACTGTATTTAATTGTAACTCTGGACAGAACTAGTGCCATACCAATCACTAAAATAACTGTATTTAATGTGTAACTCTGGACAGAACTAGTGCCATACCCATCAGTAAAAGAACTGTATTCAATGTGTAACTCTGGACAGAACTAGTGCCATACCAATCACTAAAAGAACTGTATTTAATGTGTAACTCTGGACAGAACTAGTGCCATACCAATCACTAAAAGAACTGTATTTAATGTGTAACTCTGGACAGAACTAGTGCCATACCAATCACTAAAAGAACTGTATTTAATGTGTAACTCTGGACAGAACTAGTGCCATACCAATCACTAAAAGAACTGCATTTAATGTGTAACTCTGGACAGAACTAGTGCCATACCAATCACTAAAAGAACTGCATTTAATGTGTAACTCTGGACAGAACTAGTGCCATACCCATCAGTAAAAGAACTGCATTTAATGTGTAACTCTGGACAGATCTAGCGCCATACCCATCAGTAAAAGAACTGCATTCAATGTGTAACTCTGGACAGAACTAGCGCCATACCCATCAGTAAAAGAACTGTATTAAATGTGTAACTCTGGACAGAACTAGTGCCATACCCATCAGTAAAAGAACTGTATTCAATGTGTAACTCTGGACAGAACTAGTGCCATACCAATCACTAAAAGAACTGTATTTAATGTGTAACTCTGGACAGAACTAGTGCCATACCAATCACTAAAAGAACTGCATTTAATGTGTAACTCTGAACAGAACTAGTGCCATACCCATCACTAAAAGAACTGCATTTAATGTGTAACTCTGAACAGAACTAGTGCCATACCCATCACTAAAAGAACTGTATTTAATGTGTAACTCTGGACAGAACTAGTGCCATACCAATCACTAAAAGAACTGTATTTAATGTGTAACACTGAACAGAACTAGTGCCATACCAATCACTAAAAGAACTGTATTTAATGTGTAACTCTGGACAGAACTAGTGCCATACCCATCACTAAAAGAACTGTATTCAATGTGTAACTCTGAACAGAACTTGTGCCATACCAATCACTAAAAGAACTGTATTTAATGTGTAACACTGGACAGAACTAGTGCCATACCCATCAGTAAAAGAACTGAATTTAATGTGTAACTCTGGACAGAACTAGTGCCATACCAATCACTAAAAGAACTGAATTTAATGTGTAACTCTAGACAGAACTAGTGCCATACCAATCACTAAAAGAACTGTATTTAATGTGTAACACTGGACAGAACTAGTGCCATACCAATCACTAAAAGAACTGAATTTAATGTGTAACTCTGGACAGAACTAGTGCCATACCAATCACTAAAAGAACTGAATTTAATGTGTAACTCTGGACAGAACTAGTGCCATACCAATCACTAAAAGAACTGTATTCAATGTGTAACTCTGGACAGAACTAGTGCCATACCAATCACTAAAAGAACTGAATTTAATGTGTAACTCTGGACAGAACTAGTGCCATACCAATCACTAAAAGAACTGTATTCAATGTGTAACTCAGAACAGAACTAGTGCCATACCCATCACTAAAAGAACTGTATTTAATGTGTAACACTGGACAGAACTAGTGCCATACCAATCACTAAAAACTGTATTTATTGTGATTTAATGAAAGTAATTTTCTTTTGTCGAGTTTTGCTCATTAGCCCTTTGTTTACCAGGGGTTTTTGTGACCTAAAGACTGTGTTTTCTTCTTAAGTCTCTCCCTTTTTGTAATGTAAAAAAAACATTTTTATTATAGTCCACCTATTTTTAACTCCTTGAGGACCAGAGGGGTAAGCAACACATTTGTAATGCAATTTTTTGCACCCTGTTCTGAACCTCAAGGGGTTAATTAGATCTCTAACATAAAATCATGTGTTGATGACATTAATGGGGAGACGTGGAACATTTAATGTGCATTATGAAAGGAAGAAAAGCGAGCACTCTTGATTATGTCATGGCCAAGTTTTGGTATACAGAACGTAATTGTGCGTTTTGTGTAAACAAGCTGTACATTATGCCTCACAATTGTTTAAACTACCTAAATGACTTTGATCAGTCTAAGTTTCTCCTTTAGCTAAACTGCATATTAATTTGTCTTTAATTGGCTATGTAATAATCTCTATGGTCGCAATCTACACAGCTGTGTCTGTAAACTTATAAACCACAGAGTTTTTCTCTTGGATTTTTTTCTTTTATTAACTAAAGATTAACAAAGTATCCTGTATGCCAGACAGGCAGCTTGTGGCTCTTCATCTGTTTGACTGGTTAGTGGCCACTGACCATGATGCGGTTTGGAAATTGCAGTATAAGAACAAATACATAACCACAAGTTGCCCAACTATACTGCATACCAGGGGTCACTCTCACATTGTAGAAAAGATTAGATTCAAGTATTACACTTCACTGATGTCCAGTGGTCACACTGGTACTGTGGCGTCTTCCAGAATTCTGTGCACCTTTTGGCATTGATGATTCCTTCTGCTTCTTGGTACAGGATCAAATACACTCCTTCTCTACCGAAAAAACCTAGATATTGATGAAAGGTTTGTTCTGGTGCTAAACTATAATCCTCATATGAGTTTGTGCTGGAATGGTAAGAAATTAATCAGACCAAATCCCACTATCATTAGAACTCTGTGACTAATATATCACAATTTGAAATATAAATAGCAGCAATTACTTTGATGGTATACTGTCCATTTTCCATTTGTATTCCTTTGGAGTGAGGCATTACCTTTCATTACACTAGTGGTTCTCGTGTTTTTTTTTTTTTTTTTTCTTTTAACTGCTCAAAGCTTGTGTATTCTGGTCTTCTTCGCTGTTTGTGCAGGCACCAAAATATTGTATAAATCATATGACAGAGGCAAAATAAAGAGGAAACGTATAAACCGTTACTCTTAGGTCTGAGTATCCGAAGCCCAAATTGGTTATTATTTAGCAGAACAAACCGTTTCCAGAAGTGTGCATTTTAAATTCATCATTAATTAAAAATATATCTTATGTGAGGTTCTTGTATCGGCATTAGTAGGCCGTGACCAGTCCCACTGGTCAAAAAAGGAACACAAACAAAAAAGGACACCTATAGTAAGTAGATTGAATTAGTATAGATAACTTCACTGTAATTTAAAATCCCTTTGAACACTTACTTACAAAATTGCTGGCTGTGGCACTACATAACCACACCATTTCAGTCTCCATACTAGCCATCCAGACCTCCAGTTCTTTGGCCGGCTGTTCCTCAACGCACATCAGAGATGTAACATGTAAAACAGGAAACACTCACTACAGTAGTGTCATAAATGCTTTCAACACTTGATTAGAGTATAGATGAATATTCTTCTCACCTTTGCCAATGGTTAATGACTCCAGAGTCATTAAGTGGTGATAAAGTAGAGACTTCTCCAGTTTATCACTTCTCCAATTCCTATGTTATTCTGTAGAGCCTATTCACTAAGATTTCTTCAACATTGGAGATCTTAGTGAATATACTCTAGAGAATAACATAGGAACTGGAGAAATCATCTCCACTTTATCACCTCTTTATCACTGCTTAGTGAATCTCCCCCTTATGTCGTTCAGTAGCACAAGAAGCTCACGTAGAGTATTCAGCCCATCTCCTTTCAGGTATTACTCTGGATCTGCAGCTTATTATGGATAAAACAAGTGTATCCAGAGTTCACTTAAAAAAAAAAAAAAAAAAAGTTAAAAACCGTAATTATTGCCTCTTTACACATTTCACAATGTAGAAAACTGCTTCTTACCCCTTAACAACGGTGCCAGGCCAGTCATCATGGATGTGCATTTACCCCTTGAGGACCCATGAAGTGCCAGGACCATCACGGCCGTCCTGCACTTAAAAACCAGTGACGGTTTAAGCGTGTCATGAAATTCATGGCTCCCTGTGCGTTCGGGGAGCCCTGAATCCAGTAGTGAAAAAAAAAGCCCTGTGGTTCTTAACTGACGGATTCACATCTGGTCCTTAAGGGGTTAAGGACCGATGATGGTCTTGGCACGTCATGGAATTCTGGGATCTCAGTGTGGCTGCAATCCCAGAATGCATTGCAGTATTAAAAAAGAAAGTGCCGTGGTCCTCTAGTGCCACCCACCCCTGGACGGCTCAGTCATTAAGGTGTTTATGGTTCTTTTTGCCATTGACCTTTTATCAATAACAAATGTGAATACAACATTCTTCTCTACTTTTTTCAAGTGTGGAGTATTTATAAAGCACTGTTGGTACCCTCCTGTGTGTTTTCCATTTTAGTCCCATAGGCCTCCATGCAGATCAGCCGGGCTGTAGCTTTACTATGTTCTGCACTGACATTACCTGTAAACATAGCTGTAAACTGAGTTTCTCTTAGGTGCCCATTATATACACTGTGAAGTATAACTGGTGAAGCCCCATTCCATTCGTGTGACGTGTTGTGTCCCTCACAACAGAAGCTGTGCAGCATCACACATGAGAAGGATATTGCAGCGATTTAACTTGTTGCTTGGCGTATGCTGTTAATTTAATGACACTGCTTAGTTTTCTTTCATGTATTCTTAAGATATTTCATGTGCCTCTTAATATGATTTGTTTCTGTATGTAGTTTTCTGCATGAGTACAGGCCAAGGTACCAAGGCACCCTTAGTCCCACCCAGGACCACACCCCGACTTCTCACTTGGATTCACCCCTACCCCATCAACTATCACCTGGTAGATAAAATAGACTTAACCTCTTAACGAACACCCAATCCGGCGAAGGGTAGCTGTTAAGGACCGTTTTTTTTTTTTTGTTTTTTTTTTCAATTAATTGTGGGATGGCAGAGCGGTGTGCAGCCACACTGCCATCCCAGAGTTACATGATGTGCCAGGACTGTCACTGGTCCTTAATGCAGATCCACCGGTGATGATCCTGGCACGTCACTGGTCCTTAATGTGTTAATCTGGAATTTAAATATAAATAAACCAGCTGCTGTAAATCAGGAGCAGGTGTCTGGTGCAGAAGCACTGGTATTGCTCTGACTGCACTCATAACTCTAAATGTGCGTGTGACCAGCACAGCTGAGCATCCCTTCACAATCTGGTACTCTAGGCAACTGCCTACTTTGCCTAATGTGAAATCTGTCAGATGTGCATATCTTTCTGTTCACAAGCAGCTAGCTGACATATATATATACTAGTATTGAAGGCCCGTGTGCATGGGCCAGGGTGCTGCTGGTCCAGGGGAAGGGACGGGTGGTGGGGTGTTCTGGGATCCCCGCACCAGATTGGCCGTGCCTTGGACTGGGGGCCTGCGCATTCAGGCAGTCTCTGCTGCTAATGACTAATGCGCGTGACTCTGTCGTTCGTGCAATCTCTACTGCGCATGTCTGTGTTACGCACACAGGGAGCGACGCATCCTAGCAAATTATATAATAGGCAAAGTAGAGCAATCCCAGGACACACTCACCAAACTGTAAGTGACAAAGTAAACTTTCAGCTGATTTAAAAGTGGCCTTTAACCCCTTGAATACTAGTGAGGATTTGAAAACGTTCTTTGCAATACTTTAGAAACCTTTCTGGAATTCAAAGAGTTAACCATTCCATTTTAATTCTCCACTTTATCTTTATATGTAAGGCCCAATATGTGGACTTTTTAGACAATGAAGGGTTGAATGGGAATTTTGGAAATCTTTATTACCTCCAATTGTTATGCTTCAAAATTGCTCATCATTTCCCTAATGGATAAGGCCTTAGTGTGGCAGTGGATACTTGTCTTTTAAATAATAATCTTTTTTTTTTTTTTTTTTACATAATGGACGTTGTCCAGACATAATCACACAGGGACTGTAACACTGGGTGTGACTGAGCATATCAGTTTTATTGTGTTTTTTTAAAGATTTTTTTAATACTTGCAAATGGTCCAAAAGTAATAAAAACAAGCCTTTTTTTAAATGAAAGTTCTGCCAATGACTCCTGTAGAGTAACAAATGTAAAGCTTTACTAAGGTAATAAAACCTGTTTATCAAGATAAAATCATTATATTAATTTAATCACAAATTAATTATATTATCCACTTTGTTGCTAACATCGAAGGAGTTGATGTAATATCAAAGTCAATAATTTGTAGTAATAAAATGAATGGCAAATAGCAATATTTTACAGAAAATGTGTTCCTGAGTGTCAGAAGCTGGAACAGCCAAGAAAAAGGTACTATCCTGCCATCCCGTAGGCACTGGAAGATTCCAGTAGCATTTAGTAGAACAGAAGGTAGGGCACAAGTTGATCAGGATGACTAGTCTTCTCATCCCCAGGGGTTGAGCCTACAGTGGCGCTGTTGCTACACCATCCTATGGAGATTTATGGTCAACTGACCAGAGCTGTACATAGGATGGTGTAGCAACAGCGCCACTGTACAATTTCAGGCCACTGTGATATTGCACCTAAAAAAATTCAACTTTGAAAATTAATAACTTTTGAATAAAACACCTTTCAGCAGTGGGAGTACTCTTATTTTACTCAGGGGGATAAACTCTACAACATATTTTTTTTTACATTTTAAGTATTACTATCCCTTTAAGTCCTTTTAAATCAATGGGAATTTGTATTTGCCTCCTGTGATGTAGTTGGCTTGTGCCAGAACAGCTCCAGTTCATTTTGGTATATCAGGCTCAAGGTATTAAGGAAACACACCAAAAAATAAATAGATTGCTATAATTTTTAACTATCATGTACTTACAGATAAAAAATTAATTATCCATATGTTTCATCCCTAAAATATAATTGTAAACGTGCCTTTTCAAGGGGCAATGTCTTTTAGAATTAAAATAAGGAAAACTGTAGTAAATACAGCAATAAGGAGTTTATCGATGACATTCCTAAGTGGCCTCACGAACATGGAAAATATACATTTAGTTTGGGATATTTTTCTGAATGTCTCCAGGATCTTGATATGTAGTCGTTTTCTTTTTGTCTCTTGGTTTGCAGTGATTTGGATATTTACTTGTTTATATATTGCTGTAATGTTCAGTTTATATGCATATTTAGTGCAGTATGTACTTTAATATCACTAAAGCCTCATGGTAATGTACTTATAAGAAGAAAGGTTTAAAGGGATAGTAATACTTAAAATGTAAAAAAATATGTTGTAGGGTTTATCCCCCTGAGTAAAACAAGAGTACTCCCACTGCTGAAATGTGTTTCATTCAAAAGTTATTAATTTTCAAAGTTGAATTTTTTTAGGTGCAATATCACAGTGGCCTGAAATTGTACAGTGGCGCTGTTGCTACACGATCCTATGTACAGCTCTGGTCAGTTGACCATAAATCTCCATAGGATGGTGTAGCAACAGCACCACTGTACAATTTCAGGCCACTGTGATATTGCACCTAAAAATTAAACTTTGAAAATTAATAACTTTTGAATGAAACACCTTTCAGCAGTGGGACTACCCTTGTTTTACTCAGGGGGATAAACCCTACAACATATTTATTTTTACATTTTAAGTATTACTATCCCTTTAAAACAGCCCATATAAAAAACAGCCAGATCATTCACTTTTCTAGGGTAGTTCCTTATGTTCCTTTTGAGCATTTCTCTCTATCGGTGCATTCTTATCCTTCCCTGTTCCTTCTGTAATGGCTCTGACATCTGGGTCTCCCTTCATGCTCTGCATCTGATCTGAATCTGGTAAGCTCTGGACGACACCTATTATCACATGCTTGGGGCTTTCTCAAGCTGGCATATACCATAACATCCATAGAGCCAAATAAATCCATTCCCGAACCCTCCTTGTTTTTTTTTTTATATTTCTTCACTCAAGTGAAGTTGTACATTTTTTTTTTTGGGGGGGGGGTTTAAAAAGATAACTAAAACCCTACCCCAGAGAATTTTTAATTGTTGATTTGAGGAGCACTTTAAAGTTTCTTTATGACCTGGGTTTAGAGTTTATCCATTGGACAGGCATAATACCCACTCTTTCATGGGAGGTCAGTAAACAGGTTGTGTATTCAATACTGTCCAACATGTATCAATATAACTTTAATTGTAGATACTGGAGTGAATTATATTGATATACACCCACTAATGAAGTTCTGCCAGTTACTCAGAGGACAGGATTTGTGTGTGGCTGAGAAAGAAGGGACAACAACTTGGGAGGAATAAAGGAGTCAGATGAGCTAAGAAGGGGCAAGAGAGATGGGGGCTGATTTTGAGGAAAGGAAGAAAAAGTAATGAGGAGAAACAAGGAAGTCATAAGAGCTAGTGAGGGTTGATGGAGAGCTAGGAAAGGATAAGGTAGACACAGGAGCTGATGATGGGCAAGGGAGAGATTAGAGCTAGGGAGGAACAAGGGAGAGATTGGAGCTGGGGAGGAACAAGGGAGAGATTGGAGCTGGGGAGGAATAAGGGAGAGATTGGAGCTGGGGAGGGACAAGGGATATATTGGAGCTGGGGAGGCACAAGGGAGAGATTGGTGCTGGGGAGGCACAAGGGAGAGATTGGTGCTGGGGAGGCACAAGGGAGAGACTGGAGCTGGGGAGGCACAAGGGAGAGATTGGTGCTGGGGAGGCACAAGGGAGAGATTGGTGCTGGGGAGGCACAAGGGAGAGATTGGTGCTGGGGAGGCACAAGGGAGACATTGGAGCTGGGGAGGCACAAGGGAGACATTGGAGCTGGGGAGGCACAAGGGAGAGATTGGAGCTGGGGAGGCACAAGGGAGACATTGGTGCTGGGGAGGCACAAGGGAGACATTGGAGCTGGGGAGGCACAAGGGAGAGATTGGTGCTGGGGAGGCACAAGGGAGAGATTGGTGCTGGGGAGGCACAAGGGAGAGATTGGTGCTGGGGAGGCACAAGGGAGACATTGGAGCTGGGGAGGCACAAGGGAGACATTGGAGCTGGGGAGGCACAAGGGAGAGATTGGAGCTGGGGAGGCACAAGGGAGACATTGGTGCTGGGGAGGCACAAGGGAGAGATTGGTGCTGGGGAGGCACAAGGGAGAGATTGGTGCTGGGGAGGCACAAGGGAGACATTGGAGCTGGGGAGGCACAAGGGAGACATTGGAGCTGGGGAGGCACAAGGGAGAGATTGGAGCTGGGGAGGCACAAGGGAGACATTGGTGCTGGGGAGGCACAAGGGAGACATTGGAGCTGGGGAGGGACAAGGGAGACAGATAATGGTGATAGATAGGAAGGGACAAGTGAAACACAGGAGCATAGAAGGACAAGGTGGGCCTTTTAGATTGATAAGGTGAAGAAATCATCTGTTTTAGCCATCTATCTGGTAGAACTTTTGGGGTTTGTTAGATTAAACTATACACTATTAGCAGAAATAAAGAGAAAATACAAACATTATGAATCACATGGACTGCTACTTTTAATCTACATACTTTTGGAATACTGCAGGAGTGGTAACTGAGAATTAAATGACACACTTCTAAAATATGCACTCGTAGATTAGAATGTCAGTTTTTTGTGTCACTTCACCACAGCAGAAGCCAGGGCTTAGCATTCAGGGCTGCCTATTGTATGCCTATCTCCAAGGAAATTGCTGTTTTCTGCTATAGATCTTTGAAACAACATTCTTTTAAAATGATACAATTGTAGGCGATTACAAGTCAGTCATCAGGATGTGTGCTGTGTGAGGTCCCTCATAGCAATAGCATTATCACTTGCATTGCAGTAATGCTCTTTACTTCATGGTATTTGTAAGTAGGCTAAGAATTCACTAGACATACCAAGATTTCAACTATATTTCTATATGTAAAATAAAACTGCTTGCTTTGGAGTCGACAATAATGATATAGTTGTAATTGATCCCATTTGTCTGTCTTTTCTTACTAAGAATTAAGAATATCCACAGTCTTCATTAAACCTTTTTTCTAAATAGTAATGATGAAACATGAATTACAGTGTGTCATCTTTTCATTAATTGTGAATGAGGGAATACATTCTATACAACTCATTTTAAATGTTGTTTCTGTTAATAAAAGTTAAAATCATCATTTATTTAACACCTTAAAGGGATAGTAAAGTTTCACAAAAACAGCAGCTCCAATCAATCTTCATAGTATATGAGCCATAGAGAGTGTTACTTCAATACTGTCAGAGTTGTAGTTCAAGAGTAATTGAATGATAAAGTATCCCCCTCCCGCCCGTTTTACCTAGAGTAACACTGCTCATCTCAGATGTGGAATCTGGTTGCTTGATCAGACAGATAACAGCAAGGGACAATCTTCTTACTATGAGAACAATGAAAACCCGTCCCCCTTGATGGGTTTTTCAGCTTTTTCCCTTATCTTAATTAAAGATTGTCCCTCTCTGCAATCTACCTGTGCACCTCCCTGCTGCTCTGAGCTGAGCAGTGTTATATCAGTAAAAGGGGTGGGAGGGGGATACTTTATCATTCGATTACACTTGAACTACAACTGTGACAGAATTGAAATCACACTCTCCAAGGCCGAAATACTATGATGATTAATTAGAGCTGTTTTTATTATGAAACATTACTATCCCTTTAAGCATTGGGACTATTTTACACCTTAAATGGATAGTAATATATCTCTTAAATAAAATACAGTATTGTAGATATTACAAAAATAAACTAACTGATCCAAGTAATGTCTCTCAGACCTTTATAGCTTCAGAGATATACAATGCTAAAGTTCCCCCTCCCTTCCCTTTCACAGATGTCAGCTGTAAAGCTGACAGAAGGAGATTCGAGTTGTGGAAATTGATGGCAGCTCTTCAGCAGAGCCGAAATACTGCAATCTAAAAAGAAATACTTAACTGGAACGGTCTACAAAGTTTTCCTGTTTTTCAAGCACACTTTGTAGACCGTTCCAATTAAGTATTTCTTTTTAGATAGTGGTATTTCGGCTCTGCTGAAAAGCCGTCAGCTGGTCCCAAAACCAGGATCTCGTTCTGTCAGTTTTACAGCTGACGTCTGTGAAAGTGGATGGGGGGGTAACTTTATCATTGTGTATCTCTCAAACTATAAAGGTTAGAGAGACGGGACTTGGATCAGTTAGTTTATTTTTGTGATATATACAATATTACATTTTATGTAAAAGAGACATTACTAACCTTATAAGTATTATTTGTGAAATTTTAAATTTCTTCCTATGTGTTTAAACAAGGGTTCACATTTTATTTTGTGTAACCATGAAAATTAATTTTTTTTTTAAATTTCATGATAGAATAACATTCAATTTTGAGGACAAGCTTTTGAGAGTAACAGCTTGCGCCATTAAACTTATTTTTTCGTCCTCTGCAAAACTATAAGAAGTTTTTATGGGACATTATTGTCCCTTTAAGTGACACTTATAGTGCAGTTAATTTGCTCCTAAATAATTCTATTATGCTTTTATACATAAGGTCTAAGCATCTTAACTGTAATTGATCACCTTTACACCAAGTCATTTAGATTCAATTTAACCCCTTAAAGACGCATGACGTGCCAGGACAGTTACGGCGGTTCTGCATTTAACCCTTTGAGTGCCAGAGGGGTACCGCACCCCTCTGGCACTCAAAGGGTTAAGGACCAGTGACGGTCCTGGAACGTCATGGAATTCAGGGGTCCCTGCGCGGCTGTACACTGCTCAGGGACCTAATATTACGTTACGCTTAAAAAAAAAATAGAATAAAAAAAATAAAATAAAATAAATGCCCCGTGGTCCTTAACTATCTGGCAGCATTAAGGGGTTAACTTTGAACATTTTTTGGTGTAATTGATGTCATGTTGTGGCTGACTTAAGTTTGGACTAAAACAGTACACTTTATTTTAGCTCCTGAATGTATATTGCAGAATATCATATTTTTCTACCAAAATAGTATGTCTAAAATTTCAGCGTCTTTATTTTTCTGTTTACTTCAAAAGGAGGATATTGGCCGTACTATGAGGAAGAGAAAAATAATTATACAAAAAAGGAAAAAAAAAAAAAAAAGAGAACAGTGTAAAACCTTCATTCAGCTTCAACAAAACAAGCCATTAATTCATATGAAAAATAGCCCTGGCTTTAGAGAGAGTTTTCACTATTACAGTCTGCTTATCATAGCACTTTATCAGAAGCTAAGGGATGTGGGTTAACCACTTCACTCAGAATTTACTTCCCAGCTAGCAATCTGTCAGCAAACAGCTGTTTTTTTCAATATGAACACTGTGTACAAAACCAGTTTTGAGACCTTGACAAAAAATGTATTATACTGAGGGTTAAGTAAGGGTGCCTTGTTTCTTTGACCTTTTAAAACGTGCAAGGTCATCCAAGTGACACTTTGTCCTTTTTAACATTCTAAAAAGGTGTGCTTGTTCCAAACACATAGAAGTTCATGTGTATAGAACAAACTTTGCCCTAAAATGTGTAACTGACATATTAGAGGCCACAGTAATGTTTAAACTTTAAGATTGTTTTTATGGTATAGACATAACAGAAGATAACAGGGAATGTTGTACATAAAGCAATAGTAATATAACCAAATAGACAGGGCTCTGATTAATCTGCATAGTTTGTAGTCCATGTAGAGCAGTATTTCAATACTAGACGATCTGTAGTTCATGAGTAATTTAATTATAAATTATAAAATATCCCCCTCCCCCCTCTTTTACTGATGTAACGCTGCCTCTCATGATGGCCCAGATGGATCACAGAGAGGGACAATCTTCTGTGAGCATAAGGAAAATCCTGCCCTCCTCCTCCAAGGGGGGGCAGGGTATTACTTATACTCACCGCATAAAGAGTGTCCCTCGCTGTGAGCTGTCCAGTCCGATGACCAAATTCCAAATCTGAGGGGAGGTGGCTTAAAATGGGTAAAAGGAGTGGTAGGGAGATACTTTATAATTAAATAATTCATTAATTACAGATTGGCTATTATTGAAATACTGCTCTACGTGGACTACAAGCTATGCAGATTAATTGGAGAGCCATTTATTTGGCTCTGTTACTATCTCTTTAAACCCTTGAGTGCTTCACAATATGTTGCATACCTTTATCACTCAAAGTGTTACCACCTTTTACAAAACATGGGAACCCTGTTGCTTTTCTCTTGCTAGGTACTCCACAAGAAGCAAGTTCAGCCATTATTCTATGCAATATACCATGAGTATTGTAAGAGAAAAGGTATAGGAAAGATAAGGAGGTGGTGAAGGAAGAAAATGTAAGGGGGTTGATGTGAGACAGTGTAAAAAACTGAGTCACATATAGTGTAAAAAACTGAGTCACATAAAGGGGATATTGGGTGTGTAGGTTAGGTTTAAGTACGAATATCAAAGTCAAATAATCCAAATTGTCATTATGTATGTTTAAGTAGGCTCCAAGCCTCCCTGTGAATGATAGAACTGGTACCTGCCTGGAGTGGAACAGGCAACTTACACGTACCCGGTGGACTACCAGTAGTTTGATGGAAGACTCATCCACTGAAGCTAATGAAGCAGTTTTAACCCTTTAATGTGGACCTTTAATCCTAAAAGGTTCTTTTAATTTTAAAGGGATAGCAATGTTTCGAAATAAAAGCATCTCCAATTAATCTTCATAGTATTAGGGCCATGGAGAGTGTTATTTCAATACTGTCAGAGTTGTAGTTCAAGAGTAATTGAATGATAAAGTATCCCCCTCCTGCCTTTTTACTGATGTAACACTACTCACCTCAGAACAGAAAGGTGGTGTCCAAATGGCTTGCAGAGAGGGACAATCTTCAATTAACATAAGGGAAAACCCTGAAAATCCTGTCAAGGGGGGCTGGGTTTTCCTTATACGCACAGTAAGAAGGTTGTCCCTTGCTATGAGCTGTCTGGTCTTAAAGGGATAGTAATACCTAAAATGTAAAAACAAATATGTTGTAGGGTTTATCCCCCTGAGTAAAAGAAGAGTACTCCCACTGCTGAGAGATGTTTCATTCAAAAGTTATTAATTTTCAAAGTTGAATTTTTTAGGTGCAATATCACAGTGGCCTGAAATTGTACAGTGGCGCTGTTGCTACACGATCCTATGGACAGCTCTGGTCTCAGGACCATAAATCTCCATAGGATGGTGTAGCAACAGCGCCACTGTAAAATTTCAGGCCACTGTGATATTGCACCTACAAAATTCAACTTTGAAAATTAATAACTTTTGAATGAAACATCTTTCAGCAGTGGGAGTACTCTTGTTTTACTCAGGGGCATAAACCCTACAACATATTTTTTTTTACATTTTAGGTATTACTATCCCTTTAAGGAAAGATTCCACATCTGAGGGGAGGTGGCTTACACTAGGTAAAAGGGATGGGAGGGGGATAATTTATAATTCAGTTACTCTTAACTAAACCTCTGACAGTATTGAAATAACATGGCCCAAATACTATAAAGATTAATTGGAGCTGCTGTTTTTATTTTTAAACATTACTATCCCTTAATCTACAGGTCCTGCTAGTAATGTGACTGTAGGTGGTAAAGTGTGGCCGGCACGTTATGCTAATTGGTTTCAATGTTGGCCCAGTATTTCCACACACTATGCTATGAAAAGTTGTAGGATGTAGAGTTTGCACATCCCCATTTCATTAAAGCGGAACTTTGAGGTAATACAAAGTCTCCACGCATTCATTAAACGCATGGCGACTAGCTTGAAAATAGATGTCTTACCGTAAAAAAATAGCTCTGTCTAAAGTAATCCGTCCCGTTTCGGGCCTGACAGGCAGGACAGTGTTGTCTGTGCGCATGCACCGTCAGTCCCTTCCGGTGACCATACGGTGCACTGCAGTCTACTCAATGGAGACCACAGATGTCTGCGTTGTAGCCTGGGTTCCAGTCTCCAAACGGAACGGATTACTTTAGACAGAGCGGTAAGACATCTATTTTCAAGTTAGTTGTGAAAGCGTTTAATGAATGCATGGCGACTTAGTATTACCTGAAAGTTCCACTTTAAATTTATTTTGCTCCAGAACTGCTCCATGTTATCACTGCAGCTACTTCTCTCACCATCTCTCACTCTAGAGGAGGCCCTCCAGCTGTTGATGACTACATTTACTATCACCCTCCCCAAATCACAGGAGCTATAATAGGTATTAGCTAATTTACGAAAAAGGAGCACAGCAGGACAGGAAATAATCTTTGCACCTCATCCCTTTAACCCATTCATCTCCAGTGTTTTGCAAAGCAATGCAATAGAGATGCCACTGGATTCCAAGGTATCATGAAATATACCTGCTAGGAACAGTATAACCTTAGAGCTGAAAAGATTAACCCTTTCAGTGCTTGTGAGAGGCACCCAGTGCATTGTGTGTCAATGCATTGGGTACACCACTGGCACTCAACAGGTAAATCTTGTGGGGCCATGGTCTGTGTTGGCATGTGTTTCATTTGTACCAAGACATGAGTAGATTGTACATATAATAGACCTTGCCCTGGATTGCCCCATCTTCTTATTAGTCCTGAGGAAGCCACAAAAGAAGAGGCAGAGTCCACCCCCACTATATGATCTAACTTATTTCACTAGGGGGAGACAGAACCAATCAAACTGCTCTTTTGTTGCATTGATTCAGTGACACTAACACCAAATGTTTAAATAGGTTGAAATAATGTTATATATCACATAGATAGAATATGTAAAAACTATTGTTACATCCCTAAAATATAATTTTAAACTTGCTTTTTAACACACGTCCTGTTTAGAAAGTATGTATTTAATCTTGTTTGAGCTGTTCGTATTGGGAGCTAAGAGCATGGAAAAGGCAGAAGTGGCTTCTCCATCAGAGCCTATGTAAGACTAGATTTTAGTCCTCAGAAAACAGAGACTTTTTATGGGGGCTGTTATGGGGTACAGGGTATTTATGTGTATGTAGCCCCAGTTTGTTTTAGGTATTAATGTTCTTTTATTTTTGTAAGAAGAATTAGATCAATTCTAAAACAAACTGCATCATAGGGGACAAATTAAAATTCCTCTAGTTTGCATTGAATTAAATGGGTCTACCATTCCAGGGGTAAAAAGACCCATCTCCAGCACATTGTAAAACAACTTGTTGAAGACTCTCCTACCATTCATGGGGATAAACGCCCTGTTAAACTCTTTAAGGACCAGATGTTTGTGATGTGGGTAAAATCTAGTGCAGTTAGCTTGCTCCAGAATAGTGCCAGACAACCATCCTTACAGTGAGACAGATACAATATCTGTGGTATCCTCACTGAGATCAATCAATATATTTGATGCCAATACACAGAACTCTCTAAGGAACTATTTACTCAACTAGCTGAGCAAGAGTGCATTGGAGAACAATGCATTGGACACCTTTCTGGAACACAAAGGGTCAAGACTAGAGGAAATGTGCTTTCAATTAAAACAAAGGCAGGGATTTCTTGTAGTAAGGGTATTAAAGTTATGGAGTTCTTTGACTCCAGGTGGTGTGCTTGCAGATATTGTAGTTTATGTAAAAAAAAATTGATACTTTTCTTAACAACATTAAGAATTATGACAGTTGGTTTCACAGCAGATGGTTATTTCCATGGATCAACATCCTGAGGTGCAGTTCCAGGGGAACCAAGTACATCATAGGGGGAAATTAAAAATTCTCATTGATTAAATTAGGTTTTTTAACCCCTTGGACATTTGGAAGATAGTCAAATCATTGCTTTACAATGTTTTAGTAGACCTCTTCAGCATTCAAGAGGTTAACCATTTGAGCACCAGAGAGGTATGCAATACATTGCAACCTTACTGTGCTGTTGGTTTGCTCCAGTCACAGCTCTTTAGGTTGATGTACAAGGCCCCGTGTGTCTGTAAGGCTGCTTTGGTTCTTAACAGGAGATGACTAGGGAAGTGTTTATACATGGTTGATAATGGCTTTTTCTGTAATCTCTCATCTGTGCACGTGAAAATCTGCCTCTCTGCTCCTCCACTGTGCCCTTGCTCTCCCTAATCCACTATCTGCAGTCTTCTAGTGTAACAGTCAGTGCTTGGAAATAACAACATGTTAAGGTTGAGTCCCAGCGGCTCTTAATCTGTACAATCCCCATTTTAAAATGAACCTGTCAACCTAAAATAATGTTAATTTGTTTTACAGAGAAATAAAATCTGCCTGTATGTTGTTCTAGTGCAGTTATTGAGAAATTAACCTTTATGCTTTTGTGGTACAATATGGCACTGCAGGGCAAATTCCTTGCATGATATGCCAATTATTTATGTTTAAGGTTGAATTTACTTATTTAGAAAGTGTGAAGATGTTTTACCAGGAAGAATACATTGAAATGTCTCTCATTTTCAAGTATGTCACTTGCCGTAGTATTAGCAATACCCCCAATTTGTGGGCTCTGCCTAGATTCACTAATAGCATAGTGTGTGGTAATATTGGCCCAGCACATTAATTAATTAGCATAAAGTGCCATCGACAAAGGTTCAATTGTCAAAATACTTATATTACAAATAAATGGTTCCCACAACCTCTAAACAGTTTTTAATGATCTTTAAAATTAATGGAACTTATGTTGAGGGACACATCCACTATAAAGTCTTGTTTCAAATGGAGGTCTTAACCCTTTAAGTGCCGCAGAGCAATACGTTCCGTACCCCTCCTGCCCTCAAAGGGTTAACTCTTTGGATGCTAGATAAATCTCTTGGAGGCCTCTATGGCATGCAAGGGGTTAAAAACACCATTTACATCAAGGGAAGTGTGAATTTGCTCCTAGGTGCACATTATTTGTCCCGATTTGTCATTATTTAATGTGGAGATGGTTCATTAACAGCACCTTAAAGAGTCAGTTCTAATGGTGCAAAACTTTTATTTCTATTGTTTGTTCAATTTGAGAGAAACTGTGTAGCCCAGGATTGGTATTAATTTGGCCTCTTGAGAAACTGTATTCAACAAAACTTGGTAAAAGGTGTTTTATATTTGGAGTAGGACTGAATAGTTAATTACACACCTACTGTGTGACCACAGATTAATCTGCTTTATAGGCAAAACCACAGATTTCCTTAATGTTTGACGTTGGGACCTAAAAAAAAAATAGCCTTTCTACAATTAACTTTTTGAGTGCCAGAGTGGTGGCCAAGCATTGCTTACCTTCATGTGGGTCTAAAATGCTTATGAATCAGTTATGAGTTGTTTCTATAGAAGTAACTTTAACCCTTTGAGTGCCAGAAGATTACATAACGATGTGTAAAGCAATGCATTGTGTACCCCTCTGGCACTCAGAGGGTTAATAGTAATGGCTATCAGGTTAATGGAGGCAGACATGATTAATTTTGCAGGTGCCTTGGACCCAAAAGTCTTCTTAGGAAGGTGTGTGTGTGTGTGTTGGCCCTACTTTAGGTAAGTAGGTGTTTATTATTAGGCTGTGATAGTGTTCTTAAAGGAACAGTAAACCCTCCTACATTGAAGTAACTAAAATGCTGCCTATGTATCTTTGACTACTGCTAACCTGCTTCAGTACCTCATGAGTTAATACTTACCAAGTTGCATAGCCAATCACGCCCTGTTTCCTCAAGGCTAGGAAGACATTGGCTCCACTTCCTGTCTGTGATCAGTGACTGGCCCTTGGGGAGAGAGGACCGACATTTAAAACCCCCATAGAGCCAGTGTGCTTGTATAGAGTCGAAATTCCCAATATTTTCATTGATATAACGTGACAGCCAAGCCCCTTTTAGCTTTACATATGCTGCAAGTTCATAATATGTAAAGTTAAATACATACATTTTTCTCTCCTCTCTCTCTCTCTCTCTCTCTCTCTCTCTCTCTATATATATATATATATATATATATATATATATATATATAAAATGAATTATAGTTCCACACTTTTATGAACGTAATAGTGAGCTTATTGTATTTCTGTTTCCAGAGTGCTTTATGTGTGGAACTATGAAAGCAGGGATAATTCAAAATTGAAAACAAGTTCTGTGATCTCCCTGTCAGGGATATGAAACTAAAAAGTTAAAGATAAACAAAATCAATAGAAAGTATAGACAGTTTGGCTTTACATATTCTGCACTTTCAGAATAAAGTCAAAAAGTAGGCTGTTACTTTAAATGGATATTTTAACCCCTTGAATGTTAGAGGTCTCTCATAATGGGTTGGAAACCATTCTAGCACCCAAGGGGTTAAAAGCACAATTTAAACAAGAGTTTTTATTTGTTCCCTATGGTGTAGTTTTATAGCTCTAGCATTACTCTCATTCATTCCCACAATTATTAAGGTCCCCTAAAGTGGATGTATCACTTTAAAACAGTTTTGCCTACTAGGTAAGAATGAAAAATCTACTTTTACTATGTAATCGTTTTAGATTCACTATTTTTTAAAGTAAATGTAATGTGGCTTTAAAAGTTGTTAAAAGTAACAGCTTGTGCTATGTCTAATACCTTACTTGTTTGCATTTCAAAAGTTATTCAGCTCTAAAGATCCCCTTTCTGGAATATCACGTTGAAGATGCAGGCTGGTCAGGACGGCTGCAGCGAGGGACAGTTATACTTACTGTAGTTTATCCATCGTCGCAGCCGTCAAGTTGCACGACCAGATTTGAGATTCAGAGGGAAGCGGCCAGAAAGGGGTGGGCGGGGGATCTTTAGTGCTGAATAACTTTTGAACTTCAGAAAGTAAGGTATTAGACATAGCACAATTGGTTACTTTTAATAAACAGAAGACTTGGCAAGCAACTTTTAAAGCGAAATTACTATCTCTTTAAATAAGACTTATAACCTTCCCAAGGCCTGCATCTTAAAAAAAAATGATAATTCCTCATTATCAGTTTATTCCCCCCTCCAGTGGAAACTGGTTCTAGCAGGTTAAGAAGGTGGAGGGAGGATTTTGGATTTTCTAAACATGGGGGAAATTGTGCAGTGTTACCTGTACAAGTCTGAGAAGAAAACCGTACTAAATAAAAAGTCTCTAAAACTATGAACATATTTACAAAAAAAAGTAGAGGAACGTTAATTTTTCCCTTCAGCTCGTTTGGTCTGCTCTAGAATTGGCCCATTTTGTTTTTATGCGTGAGGCGCTTGAACACTGGCCAAACCTAAGTAGATTTACACCTTTCTCTCGATATTTATTCCTATTTTATTTTCCTATTGTGGACTGAACATTCACCATTTGGGTGCCAGCGGGTTAAACTTTGCTTCTGGTAAATATGCAGTTCTACTGCTAATTCCCCGTAGTAAAGTGATCATAGTTAATTATAAGTTAATTGTCCCTCACAAGGGAGAGCGACACCATTAGTTTTGATTAATTCTTCGATTACATAAATAGTATTGAGCTTTTGGCCAACTGCGTGTCAGAATGAAAAATTAACTCGCGTAAAGAATTAAGAGTAACTTATCTCTATCATATAAAAATAGTCTTCTACTCCTTACATTAGTTTCTAGCACTAGATTTGTTTTCTGAAAACATACATTATTTTACTATATTTGGATTGGGACCATAAGGCTGTATTATAGACAGCTGCACATTTGAGACAATTTGCTATGTTTAGATCTCTATCTAGATATTGCTCATTTTATTAACACTTTGTTATCTTAATGCCATTTCTGTATGCAGAATCATAAATCTGTCAGCAGTGCTAGGTTGTTTTATCATTTAATTAGGCTTCACTGATTTTTCTCATTGGCTTTTAAGTGGGAGTCAGGAACTCTATTGGTTTCATCAACCAACTAATTTGTGAAGCAGAGATCTTGAGAATGACTGGACAGGACTGTGTGTGTGTGTGTCTATCATTCATTTAACCCTTTACATACAAGAGGGGTGCCTGGTCCTAGTAATGTGAAGGGGATAGTAATGTTTCAAAATAAAAGCAGCTCCAATTAATTTTCATAGTATTGGGCCATGAAGAGTGTTATTTCAATACTATCAGCGTTGTAGTTCAAGAGTAATTGAATGATAAAGTATCCCCCTCCCACCCCTTTTACTGATGTAACACTGCTCATCTCAGAACAGAAAGGTGGTGTCCAGGTGGATCACAGAGAGGGACAATCTTCAATTAGAATAAGGGAAAAACCTGAAAAACCTGTCAAGGGGCGCAGGGTTTTCACAGTAAGAAGATTGTCCCTTGCTGTGAGCTATCTGGTCTTAAGACCAGATTCCACATCTGAGGGGGGGTGGCTTACACTAGGTAAAAGGGGTGGGAGGGGGATACTTTATCATTCAATTACTCTTGAAGTACAACTCTGGCAGCATTGAAATAGCACTCTCCATAGCCCAAATACTATGAATATTAATTGGAGCTGCTTTTATTTTGAAACATTACTATCCCTTTAATGGTGACACGATATATCAATTAGGTTTGAACTACCATTATGGGAACCTGAGAGTTTAACTAATCATTACATAGTACATGGATAAATATGGCCCCTGAATCAGATGTTTTTATTTTTATTTATTTGTAGAGATGGAACCCTTTAGTTTCATTCAAAGTGGGCAACTGTAATAACAGATTCTTTTGTGCTCTTTGAGAAAAAAAAAAATTCTTTACTTTAGCCACACCCACTAATTGCCAATACAATGTATTTGCTGCACTTTGAGAGTAAAATGATTTTTAATTCACAGATTCATTTTATGTGCTGCAGTCCTTGTTTGTGGGAAAATAACAACATATGACTCTCAAAGTGTTAAAACTGTAAAACAACTTAGAATTGTAGAATATTTTAGTCAGACTTTAACTGGGAAAGAAATTATTCAGTGTTCTTGTAAATAATTATCTCTGGGATATCATTCTGAGGTAGTAGAGAAATTCCATGCTCTATGGAAATTATAAAAGCGTCATAGCAATGGCACCTCTTTACTCTTTGGAGTGCCTTCTCACAGTCCAGGGGAACACAGATCATTATGCTCTAGTCACTAAAGGCCATATTCATTAAACTTATGTAGAAAACAAATGCACCAAAAGGAGGAAATAAAAATGTCCATTGATTTAAATGGAGATTTTAAGCACTTGAATGCTAGCAAGGTATCATATTGGGTTGGAGATCTCACTGGTGTTAAAAGCCTCATTTAAAGGGATAGTAATGTGTTTATTAAAGTGCAGCTCAGAGTCTTCTATATGTTTCTTTATAACACGTAGCGCTATGTTTAATAACTTAGAGTTTTGTAGTTCAAAAGATATTCAAGCTGAAAGGATCCCCCTGCAGCTACTTCTGGCCGCCTCCCCTTAGATCTGCAGTCTGGTTGTGGGACCGGACGGGTTCAGCAAGGGACAATCTTCAGTCAGTAAGTATAAGGAAAACCCTGCTCCCCTTGACAAAGGATTTTCCTTTTGCTTACTGAAGATTGTTCCTAGCTGCGCTCCATCCAGACCACACTTAGAAGGCAGCGTGATGCAGGACAAGGGGCAGAAGTGAGATCCTTTTAGTTTGAATAGCCTTTGAACTACAGAACTGTAAGTAATTAAACTTAGTGCTACCTGTTATAAAAAATATATAGAAGATTCAAAGCTATACTTTAATAAAGACATTACTATTCATTTAACTCAATGTGAATTTGTGGAATTTTTATTTCAAATCTATGTGTAGTTGGTTTGCTCCACAATTTATCTTAATGAATAAGGCCCTAAGGCCCATACTTATAAAAGCATGCTGGAGTTATTCTGGAGTAAATCAACTGCACCATGGGGGGCAAATAACATTTCCGAAATTCCCATGCAGTAGAATAGAGCTTTTTAACCTTTTGAATGCTATGCATTTGAGACCTCTGTAGCATTAAATGGGTTAAACCCCCCAATTTTTATATAACAGGAATTTTTATTTGTCCCCTATGGTGCAGTTGGTTTACTCCACAATCACTACAGGTTTTTTTTTTAGAAATATGGGCCTAAGAGTCACCTGTTCACAGTACTGAACAGCCCACACCTTATTGTGTTAGGCTTCAACTCTCTGGATATACTATTGTGTTTGATTTTGTCTCAATACCTCTAGGCCATTTTCACACGAGAAACATTGTAGCAGTGGCAGCAATGCATAAAATGATGCATTTCACATGGGTGTAATGTGCATTGCAACTGTCAGAGAGAGAAGCAGCATGATACTACTTTCCTCCAACAGGGTGATAAAACACAGCTTATGGATTTCAAAGGAATTCCACTGAATTTGAACAACTATTGCAGGTAGCTGCTTTTTCCTGCTATTTTGTCAATACTGTTTATATTGAGAGAATGGGATGCTAGGAAAACCTTGCTACACTGTAGCACTAAAAACACAGAAACATTTTCAGTTGCTACGAAAAATTATGCTCCAAAAAGTCACCCACGTGAAAGTGCTCTAAGCGTTTTACACATTAATTAATGTGTAAACAGGCTTTCTGTTCTGTAAGTTTGACTTAGCCTGAGGATACTGGCTTGTGAAGATGCTGATGCACCACAAGAATAATGACATTTTGGAAATGTTAGATTTTGTTTATTAGGTTGTTCCTTTTTTCTTGTAATCACTGAAATATGACCCTAACACTTTCAAAACTTTTTATGCATGTAATATGTAGTTGTTAGTTTGTTTTAGGCCTAGGGTCTTTAACAAGGGATTACTGTGTGCTATATTAATCATGCTAAAGAGTTGCACATCTTTACATTGTGTAGCTGTGCCATAATACATGGCCAGACTACTGTTCTGTGATTGGGAGGAAGCAGGGACCTATACAAGTCTGATGATAACTAAAATCATGTTCTTCAAACAAGCAAACACTCCACTGTTTTACAGGCACATATTAAACAGAGTTTTATACAAATTATTCTGTTTAAACGGGAATACAAAGCCTTATTCTTCAAGCTAAAGATGGCAATTCTGAAGCAAACCAACAACTTAAAGGGAATCTCTCACCTACATATATGTAATGCTCATTAGTTAGAGCATTTATCAAAAAGATTCAAAACATTGTTCATTGTTTAAAAAAAAAAAAGTTATATGCGCAAAAATTAAAGTTTAAAAAGTATCCGCCAGCCTACTTCCGGCTTGCCGAATCTTGCCGACCAGAGGCAGCTCCCATCCTGCTATCCATCATCCTCCGATGACGGAGGCTGTGTCACTACGTTGGAGCGATCGCATTGGCAGAGATCGATATCCAGCCAATGCAATTGCTCCACCTTAGTGACACAGCCTCCGTCATGGGAGGATGATGGGTAGTGGGACGGGAGCTGCCTCTGGTCAGCAAGATTCGGCAAGCCGTAAGTAGGCTGGCGGATACTTTTTAAACTTTAATTTTTGTGCATATAACTGTTTTTTTTTAAAACTATGAACAATGTTTTGAATCTTTTTGATAAATGCTGTAACTAATGCGCATTACATATATGTAGGTGAGAGATCCCCTTTAATAAGGGGAAAATGATAATTCCCATTGAATAAAATGGGCCTTTTAACTCCTTGAATTATAGAGGTCTCCAATGCATTGGAAAGCATTCAAAGGCTTAAAAGTCCCATTTAAATCAACACTTCTTTAACTTGATGAATATGGCCCTGCGTTGCAGTGAGCAAAGTTTAACCCCTCAGTGCCAGATGACTTTCCAGAATATCACACAATTTTGTCTTTTGAGAACGGATGACAGTCCTGACAAGTCAGGGGTTATGATCACAGCGGGCCTCATGGAGCACTGTGATCATGGCAGGGAACCTGTAAGTGACTGCTCAGAACCAGAACAGTCCGTTCCAGCCGTTCTCCAGTTGTTCCACACATGTGATCGCTGCTACAATGGTCACATGTGCAAATGGAGCCACATGAGGTGACGCACCATAGGGATAAGTCACAATGGTTCCCCAAAGAAGCTGATCTAATAAGACTAATAGGAGCAATTTAAAGGGTTATAAGGGAGGGGGGATTAAAAACCTTAAATATTAGAGAGGTCTCCAACACATTTGGAAACAATGTGTTGGAGACCCTACTTGCCTTCAAGAAGTTAAAAGCCCATCCTCTACTATTCCACCCATTTATGTCCCTGATCGTAAGCTCATTGAATACCTGTTTCCAGAGAGTTTTCTGTCAGAAGACAGGAATGCATTAAATAACATTTTCAGTCAATGGGAATTTTCATTTGTCTCTTGTGGCGCAGTTGGTGTGATTAAGAATTGCTCCAGTTTGTTTATTGAAGCAGCCTCAGAGGTGAATGCGCCTTTTTGTAATATCTCCAAAGTCCATGCAAGCCAGCCAGATGCTCTCGGCAGGTAATATACATAGATTTTATTTTTGATGTTATCTGCCATTTTTCTCCAAGACTTTGCTTGTCATTAATAGAAAGCAGCATGTGTGCATCCTGCAAACTCATTTCCTTATTTAAAGTGGGCATCCTTCCTCTAGTGAGATAGGCTTCCTCTCTCTATATAGAAGTAAGGAGCAAGCCTTTGTAAGCTCTTAAAGGAACATCCCTGCCAATTGACCTTTTGTCCCAAGTCACTAAGATGTATTGTTTAGCCATTTTAGTACAGCTTCATAATGTGTTGCTGTTAACTTTTTTAATGAAGCATTTTCCTGTTATAATGCAAGAAAGTGTTCATAAAACGTGAATACCCTTTTGTCTCCCCTTCCTTAAAGGTCCAAGTCTACCAAGAGCCCTCTGTTTACGAGAAAAATAGGAGACACCGCCATTATGCATTGGTTCTTATATCAAATTAACCCTTTAAGAACCAGGAGGTTTGCAATGCATTGTACACCACTCTGGTCCATAAAGTGCTCATTTCATGTGCATTGTTATGCATTGCCCTATATGTATTTATATATATTATGAACTGTTTATACTCCAGAGGCCATATGAAGAAAGAGGTGCAATTCTGGGGCAAACCAACTGCATCATGGGGGATGTAAATTCCCATTAATTTAATAGGAACTTTTAAGGCCTTTAAAGGGGATCTATCACCCCTATACATGTTGGTCTAAAAAGTTAGTTTATGTAGTGACTAGATGTTATACAGTTTTATTTTGTTTTTTTAATTGTTATTTTGCCGCAATTAAATGAGTAAACATAACCCTGTGACCTACTTCCGGACAGACTGCAGTTACCAGCTCTGTACCGCAGTCTGTCACTCTTCCTCTGCTCCCTTCTATCCAGCCTCCTCCAATGATGGAGGCTTTCTGCATATAAGATGGAGCAGTCTCTGGCCAATGATAGTGCTCCAACTTACATGCAGAAATCCTGCATCATTGGAGGAGGCTGGATAGAGGGGAGCAGAGGAAGAGTGACAGACTGTGGTACAGAGCTGGTAACTGCACAGGATCATCGTTCTATGTTTAATTTCGGCAAAATAACTATTAAAAAAAATATGAAAACAGTATAACATCTAGTTCCTACATAAGGTTAACTTTTTAGACTAAGATGTGTATAGGGGTGATAGATCCCCTTTAATGCTAGTGAGATCTCCAACATACTGCTTCTCAATGCATTGTACAGCTTCCTAGCATTCAAGAGGTTAAAAATCCCCTTTAAGTTAATGGGCATTCTGAGAAGTTTAATTTGACCCCTGTGGTGCATAATTACCTCACTTTTTCTTGTTGCCGAGGTTAGATATTATTTTTTGTTACTGGTTGCTATGCTGCTGTATTTAACCCTTTATCCATTCAAGTGCAAATCCATGCTTTTGATACTACTCTGGCACTTAAAGGGTTAAGAACAAGGGGTGCTAGCAATGCATTGCTCCTCCCTCTGATCCTTAACCTCTGAGTGCAAAGTAATGCCTTTGACACTCCTCTGGGTTAAAGGGTTAGGAAGGGCATTCCAGAAGCGATTTGATTTAAAGTATCACAGCTTGTCTAGGGTGGCTCTAACGTGCTTTAACCCTTTGAATGCCAGAGGGGTACACAACACATTGCAAGGCGATGCATTGTGCACCCCTCTGGCACTCAAGGGGTTAACTTCTTTGGTGCTGGTTGCCAGAGAGATGGTCAGCAATGCATTACTCAACAATGAAGTGGAGACCTATCTAGCAACCAAAGGGTTAAATGTAACATGTTGGTTTGTATACATGAATACGGTGTGATAAAGTTCAAGTAGAAGTGAACATTACCTGAATATCTGTCTGCTGGAAATGAGTTCACAGTGGCAGAATCGTTATAGCAATGGTTTTGTTTCAGGGTAGTCCATGGATTATTACTGCAATACTGCAGAACTGCATTTTTCACTCAAAATCCGTCCTTTACATTTACACTGCATCAATAATATCCCATGGAAAAAACAGCACTGCTTGTGATATTGGAGCAATTTCATTGTTATTCTATTGAAACTATACATTTGTTGGTGTGTGGATACACTGTAAGTGTAAAGTTATAGTAGTGTCAGTCTGCGGCATGTGATGCAATAGCGGTAGTGACCCACATAGACAAAATCATAACACAATGAAAACTGATTTTTAGATACATATTTTGCTGCAAGTTGCCCACTTGCTACATCAAACCTGATGCAATTATATCTTGGGGGGAGATTCACTAAGCGGTGATAAAGAGGTGATAAAGTGGCATTGACTTCTCCAGTTTATCACTTCTCCAATTCGTTTGTTATTCTGTGAAGCCTATTCACTAAGCTTTCTTCACCTTTGCAGATCTTATTGCATAGGCTCTATAGAATAACGTAGGAAATGGAGAGCTGTTAAACTGGAGACCTCATCTCCATTCCATCACCTCTTTATCACCGTTTAATGAATCTCCCCTCTGGTGCCTGATTGATATTTGGGAAATTATTCAGAACTCCACTCCTCTTAACACTGTGTGAAGCACACACCTCTTGCCCTCAGAGAGTTAATGTCTTGCTTAAGGGAATACTGCAGTGATTTGCTCTAAAACAGATATTAAAGTGGCACCAGTCAATCTCATGTATAACTGGGCCATGGTAACAGCGCCACTTTATAAGGATCACACATAGAGCACGGATGAGCAGTTATATGTCTGTCTTTAGCCCTATAATGGCCAGAGGGGTGCACAAATGAATGCATTGAAAACCTCCCTGGCCCTTAAAGAGTTAATGGAGAACTAACAACTAATACCCCCCCCCCCACACACACACACACACACACACTTACCTACCTTATGGCCCACTTATCTGTAACAAGCAAATTCTTTTGAACTCTTCAATCAGTCCTGAACGCCAGGTCCTTGGAGGCAAACATGATAATTGCCAGCAGTCTATATTTTTTTTTTTCCCCTTTCAAACTGAAGTAAGTAGGGTACGTGAGCCTACTTAACCCTTTACAGACCAGACAGACGTGCATTACATTGCACCCCCTCTGTGGTCCTTAAAATGTTAAGGTTACAATGGGCTTTATGAAGATCTTGAGGTTCAGTGGTTGCGCTAGTAGGGTTGCCACCAGGCCGGTATTTTACCGGCAGGCCGGTAAAAAATTGGCTTCTGTCCAATGTTAAGTCTATGAAGGGAATGCCATGGCCGGTATTTTTCTGAAGAAAAGGTGGCAACCCTATGCGCTAGTAGCGGTCACATGTCATCCTACATGGACTTGACATCCGGCATTGATTGAAGATTACTCTTGAATGAAGGAACAAAGGCAGAATTCATCAGGGCTATTGGCTATAGAAAAGTAAGTAGGAGGTTATTATTAAAAGGCATTAGTTCTCCTTTAATACCTAATTTGCAGGGCAATTGAATATACCTCTTGTCATCAGCCTTAGGGATGGATTCAATTGCAGGTGATACAGTATTGCAGATATCATCTGACCCATTTCCTGTTATAGTCTGCGAAGAGACTTGCTGATAACGCCAATGATAAAGGTATCATCACTTACAACAGAATCCAGCTCTTACACTGAAGAGATGTAGAATGTCACCAAGTAAATATTAGGATGAAAACATTCTTCCACTCATTAACCAGGACAAGTGGTAAATTGGTGCTGATATGTGGATCTATAAGGCCGCAGCTGCTGCAAAAGCTTTCTGAATCACTGTGGTTCCTGAAGAGATTTCCCATAATCCTTTTGCTGAGTGCTACACAAGGCATTAAGAGGTCTGACGGCAGGATTCTAGGACCAGAATGTTAATTAAAAGTTCTGCCTAGAAACAGATTCCAGTGTGGGCAGCTGGCAAAACCCTGCTTTGGCCCACAAGGCATGCCAGTAACCTCACGTTATAAATACAATCCTTTCTTCAGCACAAGTTGCAAAGAAACTCTATGCCTTGTTCATGTTAAAAACACTTTTTACTGTAAACCCTGTTTTTATAGCAGGTTGTCTGATATTTTCTCTTTAACTCCTTGAACACTAGATCAGTTTCTAGTGCATTGCAAAGCAATGCACTGAAGATCTGAATCCAGGTGGTTAAATGTTATATAGCTCTTTCAGTGGCTCTGTTTCCATGGTTATTTCATTTCAAATGTATGTAAAAAGCAATTAGTATTTCTATTGGAATTCCTCCAACTAATTCATTCATAGTCTAGGAAATTAACATAGCCAGCTGCACAGAGTCATATATTTACCACCAACAAAGAGCTGCAATGTAAGAAGATGCACTGCTTAAATATGCAGAAACTTCTGACCATTAGATCAGGGATAAGCAAGTTTAGGCTCTCCAGCCATCAAGGATTACAATTCCAACCATCCCTAACCAGCCATTAGCCATTTAATAATGCCATTGGGTCTGGTTGGCTCTACACATACAGTAGAACTACTATACTAATAATTGCCCATCCCTGCACTAGTGGTTAGAACTATATGCTGTTATGGATCTTAGCAGCCAGACTGAATGTGGCTCCTTTTTAGAAAACACAACTTTATTTATATATATTAACAAATACAATTTAGGAAGCTGTTTTTCTGTAAATCAAAAAAAAACACAGCTGTGCTTCAGCAATAAAATTTGATAAAAAGTGGAAAAAATCAGATGTGTGTGTGTGTGTGTATTTTTTCCTCTTCAAATAGACCTTTCAACCTTGAATTCAAGTTTGCATATATGAAAACTATGCTAAAACTGCTTAAATATACATCTGGTGTCTTTTTGGTTAATGTATCACAAAGGTAATTTTGAATAAAGCTTTCAAATAGGCAAACTTGAAATTAAAAGTGACAGGTCCACTTTAAAAAAAAAAGGGGGGGGGTTGTTGATTTACATTGTACAATGCTATCAGGGAAAAGCAGGAAAGGAATTTTCTCATGGGCTGAGAGATTGAAGTATGGAAGGCAGAGTGTTGAAACTTGTGAAGATTTCAAGCAGGAAGTGACTGTGTGACTGTACTGTCAAGAGGTTGCTGTACTTAATAGTAGATTATTGGCTGTGTTCTCTAAGTGGTACAATTGAACATGAAAATAACCAACTGAAACATATTTTTTTATTATTGTTTATAAAGAGCCAAATTATCCCGATGAGATTACATACATGCTGGAAGGTGTTTTGCCTGCGTCATTTGTTAGTGACCGATCTCAGCTACTTAATTGGAATAGTCAGGAGAGGTGACATACTTTAAAGGGTTAACCCTGAGCTCAAAAGATATGCCAGTCTTGATCTTCAGTTGGCACTGATCAAAACTAACAAATTAAATACCAGTGCTGTGTTTGAATAGAAATGTTCCACCCTCTGAGGGTGACTAAACCAGTGTATATGTGAATCAGAGAGGCTGACTATACTAAGTGGAACTGGGGGCAATTCGTGGACAAACTGACTTCACCACAGAGGACAAATATCAGACCCATTTGATCTAAATGGGAATTTTAACCCCTTGGTTGCTAGAAATGTCTCCAAGGTATTTCTTCTTGATGCACTGGAGACCGCTCACATTGCAGGGGTTAAATAACCCTTTTAACCCTTTGAGTGCCAGAGAGAGATCCAACATATTGCGTTGCAATGTGTTGGCTATCTCTCTGGCACTCGAAAGGTTCATCAATGTTTGTTCTCTAACTGTTTCACTTTTCTTTATTGCATAAGGCCGGCCCATAGGAGCATATGTCTCAACATGTCACTAATTCAAAAATAGAATAAAAACGCAATTGTAACTGATTAGTGTCTAGTTATTAATCAAATTAGTGATACACGTAAAATTAGTGACTCATGAAGCAGTTCAAAAGTGAACTCCTAGAAAACAAAATAGTTACCCTTAGGGACATACATTTCAAACAAATCATAGACGTACAGAATATGTTAAGTCATTTAGCACCTAAAACAGTGATTCTCAGTCTTTTTAGCTCAACGCACCCCTGACATACAATGTGACATTTTTCATGGCACCCTAACACTTTATAGGCAGCATCTCAAGGATTTAATGAAGGGGTAAATGTATAAATCGTTATTCTTAGGTCGAATAGTCAGAATGACGGAAAAGAGTGTAGTTGTATAAAATAATGTCCATAAATATACATTAGAATCTCGGTTTTAAAATCTTTTGTTAAATTCTTCATAGAAAATGCAGGACACCCTAAGCTGGTGCTCAGGGCACACCAAAGGACCTCACCCTGGTTGAGGACGACTGACCTAAAAAGTAAAGAGACACCATCACCAAAAAACAACTGGTGATTCTGAAAAAGTTTACAAAATCAACCATATATTGTGTTTGCTGTTTGTAATTTATGATAATAATTTTTGAGATATAGGTTTTATTCACTAAGGCATTCAGTGCAGGCACTTCCTGTCTTAGCCCTACATTTCCTCCTCTACTCACTAAGACATAATTCTTTCAGTGCTCGGAAAGGTGGGCAGTGTCAGTGAGTGGGGAGGTAGTGTGGGTCTAAGAGAGGGAACGCCTGTATGGCATGTCTTAATTAGCATTATATAATATGTACATCTCAATTACTCAAGAACTAGTTTTTAAAAAGAAAATTGGCTAATAGGACACATAAGTGATTTTTAAAGCCCTTTCAAAGTCACGTTTTTTTTATGCGCTAGGTCGACCTTCCCATAAGGACCGTTTTCATCCATGTAGGCGCACCGGCACATGTGACAGGTGATGTGTACCGGCGCATGTTGAACGGGGGTCTGATAGAGACCACTCCTGTCTTGGAGCGGTCAATTACATGAGCGCTGTCAGCACAAAGTACATGACATGCCAAGACTGTCACGTGATGGTCTTGACATGTCACCAGTCGTTAAGGAGTTAAAGACAGAAGGGTAGTCTTATTCATAATAAACTACTGAAAACTGACAAGCTGATAAATACGTACTTTAGATTTCACAATCACAAATGGGGTTTTGTTTGCAAACTGTGTCTAGTTATTAGTGGTTCTTTATCTGAATGGTACGTATGGGTGTCTCCCAATTTTTGTAGCAATAATTTGTGATCTTTACTGATGTGTTATATGCCCCATAATGTCTTAGTGTTGGGAGCTTTTCTATATGATAATAGATCTCTGATAATAAAGGTAACATTTTATAATTGCAGTTGAGTCATATGTTAATAAAATATAGAGGAGCATTTCATCAATCACCCTGCACAATTGTGTTGACTAAGACAGAATGCCTAATATCTTACTAAAGTGCATCTCTTTCATTGATCTGTAGAACAGTATTACACTGTGCAGCAGATGTTTATCACCTAGCCGTAGGCTGTCCAGGTTCAGTCCTCAACCCCTTAAGGACCCTTGACAGGCCTGGTACGTCATGGCTGGATTTGCTTTAAGGACCAATGACGTACCAGGACAGTCATGGAATTCCGGGCTCCCTGCACAGCTGCACGCCGTTTGAGCAGTCCGGAATCATATTCAATTAAAAAAAATGCTCCGTGGTCCATAAATGACCGCAAAGTGCATGCGCGGTCGGTCCTTAAGGGGTTAAGGGCCGCCAAAAGGCCTGGATGTAAGGATTTCCCCGATTAAGCACAGCTCAGCCAATCAAAATGAATAAGCCACTGATTAACTCCCCTGTGCTTAATCAGGGAAATCCTTACATTCTGGCCTGTTGTTGGCCTTTGAGGACTGAACTTGGACAGCCCTGCCCTACAGCATGTCTTCACATACATTTTTCCCCTACAGTATGTTTCAGTACATTAAATCAGTTATAGCACAGGTGGGCAATAGATAACATGGAATCCAAATGTCATTTCTATCATTTCCCTGGTGCAGTGGAAAGAAAAGAGCATGTTCCTCTAACCTACCACATATAGATTTGTCTGTGTAATAGCACATACCCCAACTCCTACAACATACCACCAGTCATACTCCCACTTCTCCATCTTAATCTCCTCTATCTACTCTTCTGTTGGCTCAAGTCAAACAAAGAATTAACTCTAATGTGCGACCCTGTAGAAAACTGAGGGACTGCATACTTTCATACTAAAAATGACTTACCTTTAGAGTTGAATGCACAAAACAAAAATTGAACAATTCTGGAGCAAGTCAACTACAAGCATTAAAAAATCCCACATTGCTACTAATTTAAATGGGGCTTTTAACCCCTTAGGGTTATACACTAAGGCATGTTCAAGCAGAGATGACTTCTCCAGTGATATCGCTTCTCCATTTCTTACGCTATTCTGTAGAGCCTATGTACTAAATTGGAGAAATCTCAGTTCTTTGGCTCAACCGAGTAAAATAGGAACTAGAGAAGTTCTCTCTGCTTTATCACCATGTTATCACACCTTATTGCATCTAACACCTTGATTGCTAGATTTTGTTGGCTCCCTCTCCAGCATTCAAAAAGTTAAAAGACACTTGTAACCCTTTGAGTTCCACAGTGGTACGCCGTGTACCCCTCTGGCACTCAAAGGGTTAATCCAAAGGGAATTTGCCTTTGTCCTCTATGGTGAAGTTTGTTTACTCCAATGTATCTCTCTCTATATATTTTTTTTTGTTCACAACAATACTATTGCTTGCATCACAGACCATTAACTATAAACTCTGAAATTGCTCACCTAGCAATAAAGATTTACATTTAAAAAAAAAAAAAAAAAAAAAAAAAAAGCTCTTGTGGACATGTATTGTACTGTCAATTTTAATAGGAATTTACACTATCCTGTTTTGGAAGTTTCTGGCTCTGAAAGCCCCTGAAAGTTATCCAGATGCTTCTGCAGTGATGGATTCAATCTGTGAAGTCAGTACGTTTCACCTCAGCGAGCACATCATGGCCATATCTGTGAAAATGTAACCTGCCATAAGTTTGGGTGGTGAAGATAGCTTGACATGTGCTCCAAGTGTGACAAGAACATTTGGGAAGAGCTGACTTCATCCTGGTAGCACTTTGATTGATGGAGGAAATGTCTTTCAGACAGATGAGGTTTGAAGGGGTGTGAAAAGACCTTCACCTGACCTAAAGGGATTTGATATATTCACACACCAGGAGGTCCTTAAAAAGAACCAGGTGGCAAGCATTTGATTTCATCTTGCTCTCCCATATACTATGTTCTAACCAATACATTTGTAAGGTTTTACCACCACAGATTTATATCCGTTGCTCAATTGCTTGCTGGATTTAACCCTATGAATGCCAGCAAGAATGCTCACATCTGAGCTGTTACAACAGGTCAATGTGGGCAATGTGAGGTCCTCTACCTTCTGCCAGATTACAACTCCCATCAATCCCTGCTAGCTGGAGAAAGGATGATGGGAGATATAGTCTGGCAGTAGCTGGAAGGCCTCACATTGCCTACCTTTGAGTTACAGCCTTGTTGTTTCGATTGGTTAGAACAGGGTAGTTCAGCTTGTAATCTTCTCTCCAATTATCAAAATGTTTTGGGGTCCACCAGTATTATAAGTCCTCTGTATTTTGCAACACACACACTACAGAGAAAATAATTTACATAGTAATATCAAGTTAATATAAACACATATCTGCAGATCTTTTTCTTTCCTTTGCCATCATTATTTTACTTTGAACCAGAAATACATCCACGTAATCCATATATACATCCTAAATATGTGCATATGCCTTTAAATGTTACAAGAATGAAATACATACATGCATCGATGCAATGTGGTAGCTTTATATACTAATCTCCATTTGCATTTTGTCTCCTTATTACTCTATTTTTTCCATTCTCTCTCTCTAATTGTGGACCAGCAATAGATAGAAGGCCTCATATTGCCCACCCCAGGTTTCAATTATTACATAAATTGCAGTTTATGAAACTATACCAGCTTTCGAGAGTAGTAGATTTATACCTTGGTTGTTAGGGAGGTCTCTAGTACATTACTGCATTCCCATACCTTCCCATTAACACCGGGCATACATGGAAATTTCTTTCTGTAGGGCTGCATAGGAACCAGTAGAACCCTGCAGAATGCATTCTTACAGGGCTATTATCTGTGAAGCAGGCTTTGTGAAAAGGTTGGGCTTCACTGTGCCCCTCCAAAATGGCTCCTGTCAGCCAGTGGGGTTGGGGCAGCAAATGGACCCACTCAGTTGGAAGGCAGCCTGGAAGTTTGTGTCTCTTAGCCACAAGCTCCTGTGTCTCCCAATTTACCTGATATGTGGGAATTCCAAGCCCAATACAGGAAGTATGTGGAGACAGGACAGGAAATTGGACAATGCAGACTCAGTCTGTTGTAGGGGAGAGCATGGAAATCTCTTATCAGATCCCCATTCTTCTCCCTGGTTATTCCTCTGGGGCTCACAATACATCCCAGCTTCATCAGCAAGCCTTCTCCCTGGGGGAGCAGAGCTAGAGATGGGGCACTATCCTGGTGATGTTTACCCTTTAATAAGTGTTCTGCATTAAAAAGGACAGCAAGTCTGCTAAGACTAACTCATTTACTAATTTCTTTTTTGTAAATTATAGTGTGTGCATTTCACATGGGCACATTTTTGCTTCATGCAATAAAATTGCTTGAAAAATATATTTTTGGTAATTTGCATGGGATAGTATAGCTGGGTTTTATTGTTTGTTTGTTTTTCTTTTGTCCCAGCATGCTTTGCACCCTATATCAACAGCACCAATCTAATTCCTGCAAAATTGTAAGGGCATAATTGCGCTGTTTTTGAGAGGTTACAAATGCCAGTTTTGCCTGTGTCACACCCATGTGAACAGCGTCATGTTAAAAATTATACCAAACTCATTAATTTTTTTCCTATAAGCTATTATCACTTCACCAATGTCTTGTGAGTGAACGCAGCCTAAGTTACAGGGGTGACCTTTCTGCTGCAATGTCTAGTTAGTGAACGCAGCCTAAGTTACAGGGGTGACCTCGCTGCAGCAATGTCTAGTGAGTGAACGCAGCCTAAGTTACAGGGGTGACCTTTCTGCTGCAATGTCTAGTTAGTGAACGCAGCCTAAGTTACAGGGGGGACCTTGCTGCAGCAATGTCTAGTGAGTGAACGCAGCCTAAGTTACAGGGGTGACCTTCTGCAGCAATGTCTAGTGAGTGAACGCAGCCTAAGTTACAGGGGTGACCTCGCTGCATCAATGTCTAGTGAAAAATCCCCAACATCCCCATTGATTTAAATTGGACTTTTTAACCTCTTTAATTTTAGAGAAATTTCACTAGTATTCAAGGAATAAACCTTTTGAGTGCCACAGACGTATCCAGTGAATTGTGTTGCGATGCATTGGATATGCCTCTGACACTCAAAGGGTTAAAAGATCAATTAATTTAACCCTTTGATTGTCAGAGCAGTATCAAACACATTGCAGAGCAGTGTGTAAGGCACCCATCCTGCACTCAAAGGGTTAAATCAATGGGAAGATTTGATTCGCCCCTGTGATGCAGATGGGTTTGCCCCAGAATTGTTCCACTTTGCTTTTATACATAAGACCTTTTTTGTCTATTTGTTTTGTGATAAATTACATGAGCGATATTCACAGCTATAGACATTTTCATTTTCAACTTTGCATTGCTGCAGCATTTTGTAACAAATCTGCCTGTGTAGCATGTGTATGTTAATCTTAATTCCTGGTAGAATCGCCTGTCTGCTTTGTGTAACGCAACTATCAATGTGTCAATGCAAAATGATTCATCACCCCCAGAACACTGTGGAAAGAGATCTGCCAATTTGTAAAATCTGACTCCTCCTAATCAGTGCAAGGCAACAGGATGTGAAGTTCCTGCCCTACACCTGATTAAAGCCAAATGTACACAGAACAGCTGGGATGGAAGGGAAGTGCCAAGCTTCTCTCAGCTGGAGGTAGGGCAGAAAAAGAAAAGACAGAAATCTTGCTACTGATCATGTTCTTGTTGCTCCTGAGCACTGTATGTGTATACAGGCCAAACATACTATCCCAGAAAGGCTATGTGTTGTTTATAAAGGCACTTTTGGAGCAATTGTTAATTTATAAATAAAGTTATATATTTTCAAAAAATAAACCATATGTGGCTGATAGGATCTCTAACAGAAAGGTACATCATCTGATGTTGCAGCTGTCTGTTGGTGTCAAAATGTATAGCTCTGTGGGTCCTATGTCAAAAGAAAAGTGGTGTTATCCTGGGGCAAACCAGCTACAATATAGGTGACAATTTAAAAAGTCCCATTGATCTAAATGGGGGTGTCCAACCAGTTAAATGCTAGAAAAATCTCCAACACACTAAGGGCTCGATTCTATTACAGGTGCTAATTTTATCTCCAGTTTTCTCCATAGTCTTCAACGGGAAAATGTTTGGTAAAACAGATGTTAACATTTTGCACCTGCAATAGAATCTAGCCCTAAGTCAGAGATATGTAGCATTCGGCAAGTTAGACTCACCATTTAATTCAGCTGGAATTAATGAAAATGTGTATTTGTTCAATATGGTGCAACTGATTTTCCCTAGAATTATTCCACTTTATTTTGAAACAAAGGGCCCTATATTTTATAACTGTGTGATTGGCTGTATTAGTTTCCTGGAGGAATTCCTATAGCAAATCTAATATCTCTTTACGTAGCTTTGCAGTATAATAGTCTTCGATTGTTTTCCACTGACTAAGCTCAATAATGTTTTACCAGTCCAGTGTTAGGGGTCTCCAGTGCCTTTCTTCATATTGTGTTGAAACATTCTCTAGCATTTTAAGGGTTAAATGCCCCGTTTAATTCAAGGGGGCTTTTTATTTGCACAGTTACTTTGTCCAAAATGTCCTCACGTTTTTCTTTATACATAGTACTCCCTACTTCTCAGAGCAGACAGGGACTAGGTCTGTATGCAGTCAGGTAACTCCACATATCTCACCATCTGTGTAGCTGTGCTGGTGACAGTATAGTCACTTAGTGGTGTTAAACTGCTCACTGTTAGTTCCCAGGAATATTTGTCACCTGCTGCCAAATCACCTTTCGTAAAATCACGCACTGTTTATGATAAACAAGGCCCATCTGTTTCAGTCTCTTAACTATAGATGTTTCACATTACACACTTCTGGTTTTGTAAATGTATGTTCATTATTCTATATTTGCTGTATTGAGGGTTTTTTTTTTTGCCTTCTTTTGGACCAACGATGGTAAACAGGAATAGGAAAAGGGTTGAACTAGATGGAATCAAGTCTTTTTTTTTTTTTTCAACCTAAATTACTATATAGCTTCAATAATATGTAAAAAGTGACTTAAAGGGATAATAATGCTTCATTTTATGTTTATTTTATTTTGTAGGCATTAAAAAAACATGAAGAACGATATGTCTTATCTCTCAAACCTTTATGGTTTAAGAGATATTCACAAGCAAAGTTTCCCCCTCCTGCCCCTTTTACCTAGTGTAAGCCATCTCTTCTCAGATGTGGAATGCAGTCCATAGACCAGACAGATAACAGCAGGGGACAATCTTCTTCCTATGAGAACAATGAAAGTCCTGCTCCCCTTGATAAGTTTTTCAGGTTTTTCCCTTATCTTAATTGAAGATTGTCCCTCTCTGCAATCTACCTGGGCACCTCCCTTCTGCTCTGGCTGAGCAGTGTTACATCAGTAAACGGGGCAGAAGGGGGATACTTTGTCATTGAATTACTCTTCAACTACAACTCTGACAGAATTGAAATAACACTCTCCAAAGTCCAAATACTATGATGATTAATTAGAGCTGCTTTTATTATAAAACATTACCAATCCCTTGGATGTTAATGATGTCTCCAGTATGATGTTCACAATGCACTGGAGCATCTTTAGCATCCAAGGAGTTAATTAAAGTATGTATTCAACCTTTACCCTATAATAATATTTTAGATGCCAGAGTAAGCTTAACCCTTTGAGTGCCAGAGGGGTAGGTATACCTATTTGGCACTAAAAGGGTTAATATAGTGTTTCCAGTGATAAGGGCAAGGTAAATGGTAAGTGCCAAAAAAAGGTGTCCAGCACACTGTGTGGGAAATTCCTATGGAACACCAACAGTAAAAGGGGGGAAATTTACCACTGAAATAAGTGGAGCTATATGTATTTGTTTAATAGAAAGACTTGCTTCATACACCAGCCAAGTATATTTATTTTCTATGTATTTGAACTATGATGTAGTCTATAACTGAATAGAAACAATATTACTATCTTGAGATCATGCTTGTGCCCAATTACAATCAAGGACAGGGCTCCCTCTGGGGCTAATCTCCTTTAGATTTATGAAGTCTATTGTTTATTGTGTGGAACTATAAGCTAAATACATATGATGCACAGCAAAAACAGGCAGATGCTATGGGAAAATATATGAATAGATATAACTGACTAAGGGACACCTACTCAATTAAGTGTTTTTTATACACAGTAAAAGCCGCTTATTCATATAGGCACCTGTTTAAGTATATTATGTTTATTTCTGAGTCTGTGCAGAAAACTAGAATAACTGATATCTAATATGTGATGAGTTTCTTAGGCTGTTTTCATACAGGTGATTGGTGTGATGATCTGATAGAGTAAGCACCCAATGTAAGCTGCCTGGTTAGACTCTGTGAAGTAGATTGCCCACAAAGAGCTGACAGACTGCTATTTGATATAAATAATATAAGAGCACAACAACAGACAATACACTGCATGGCAGGCCCCTGTGGGCCAGATGCTTAGGAGCGAAGATTAGAATACATAGCTAGGTGGCAGTGACTGCTCTCTGGGTTGCCTTGCTGCGACCTAGTCCAAGTTAGAGATGCCTGCCGCAAACCCAGATTAGTGCTGACCAGAGGAGCCAGCCTGCACCCTAGATGACAACACAGAGAACAGCAGCTACCCACTGAGTTTGAAGAGGATACTGAACAAATAACCCACCTGCAGTATAGTCGTAGTTGTTTTACAGGAACACTGAGGCCTGATGCTCGACTGAGTAAACAGAGAACAGGGTAGTCAAAGTCCAAGTGGTGGTCGAGGTGGTTTATGTTCGACTGATGGTCTAAGAGATAGAAGCCCACCAGGGTCAAGACAAATGGGGAGTCAGATAAGCTGGATCAGGAACGGGCAGGCAATTACAAGGCAGCAAGCAGAGGAATGGTCTAATCAACGGAGCCAAAGTTTGTAACAAGATATCTGATAAACATGGTACCAAATTGCAGAACAGGAGGGAAGCTGAAGTTACTGCTGGGTCAAAACACAAGATGACAGTCAGGAACAAGACAGGAAACTAAGGGTCAGGACCTGAAACGCTTGGATCACACCCCACTCAAAAGCAATGAGGCTTTATAAAGGCTTAGAGCAAACATAAGACAAGGTGAGGAACTAGGATCCGGATAACAAGGGAAAACTAATGAAAAACCAGACAAGCAAAGAAAAAAGGGGAAGAACATGACAACTGGAAAAGATCAGTTATGCCGCCATTTTCTACAGGTTTGTGCAATGACAAAGTAAGAGGAAGGTGGAGAGTCCTAAAAGGTAATTTTAGGGATTTAGGGAGTAAGAACAGGAACTGGACCTCCAAGGTAGTATTCTCAGAGATACTACCTATGCCATGCACTACACCAGAGAGACAACAGGAGATTAGGGAGCTCAATGCATGGCTGAAGTCTTGGTGAAGAAGGAGGGCTTTGGGTTCTTAGAGCACTTGGCTGATTTTACTTTGGGGTACAATCTCTATAATAGGAATGGATTGCACTTGAATGCAAGAGGGTCTCAAGTGCTTGGGGAGATGATGGCTAGACTGTTGGTGGAGATTTTAAACTAGGAAAGGGGGGGGATGTAAATACATACTGGGCTAGACAGTATGTGCGTAAATCTGGGGTCTGGGTTAGTACTGATGATAGGGAGAAGCCTACAAACCACATAAAAAAAATAAAAAATGGAACATGGCAGTGGCTTAAATTGTATGCTTGCAAATGCCAGACGTTTAACTGGTAAAATAGGGGAACTGGAGCTGGTAGCTGAAATCGAAAACTATGACTTGATTGGCATAACAGAAACATGGTGGGATGACACACATGATTGGTCAATCAATTTGGAGGGCTACATGTTGTTTAGAAAAGATAGGTCAAACAAAAGAGGTGGTGGGGTCTGCCTGTATGTCAATCCAGCATTATTGCCTCATTTGCGGGAAGATATATGTGATGACATTAGTGAACATGTGGAATCCCTGTGGGTTGAAATAGTTAATGGGGGTAAAACTGCCCAGAAAATATTAGTGGGTATTTGTTATAAACCACCAAACATTGGTGACCTTGAAGAATCACTGCTATTAATGCAAATAGAAAAGGCTTCTGAAATAGGGAGAACTATAATTATGGGGGGTTTTAATTATCCAGAAATAGATTGGAAAAATGAAACAACTAATTATGCTAAAAGCAGTAAGTTTCTGAACTTGTTGAATGACAATTTTTTGTCTCAACTAGTGCAGATCTCAACCAGAGGTGATGCATGTCTGGTTCTGGTAATAACTAACAATGAAGAACTTATCTCTAACATCCAAGTAAGGGAACACTTCGGGAATAGTGACCATAACATGGTATCGTTTGAGATTAATTCAAAAAAGCAATTTGGTATGGGTTCCACCAAAACACTGAATTTTAGGCCAACTTTAGCAGGTTTAATTCATCCCTTGGTCTCGTTGACTGGGATGGAATATTTTCTGGAAAAAACACAGAATGTAAGTGGAATGCCTTCAAAATAACTTTGCAAAAATATACATATAAATGTATCCCCTTTGGAAACAAATACTAAAGAAGCAAATTAAAACAAATGTGGCTAACCCATAAAGTAATTCATGAAATAAATAACAAAAAAGCGGCAATTAAACATAAAGTCTGACTTTGGAGCAGTCAGCTCTGTATCAGCCTCATTATGGGAAGTCTCTACTGCGCATGACTGCAGCACGCGCAGCAGTCTCTACTGCGCATGACTGGGTCGTTACAAACATTGTAGCGAATTATTATATAGGATGTATAACAGTTCAAATAACCAGGAAGTGAATTTACTGTGTTTACTTCCTGATAGTTCTGGCTGTCACTTACTTACAGAATAACTAATTCGAATTTGACCACTAGAGGTCACTGCTAATGTAAACAAACACAGGTTTAGGCAATAATAAATACACATCTCTCAATAGTGAGAGTACCCTTATTTTACTCAACAGGATAAGGCCTATATTGTCTATCTTTTCATAAAAAAAGTTTACTCCTCCTTTAAGGGGTAAAACACTGCAGCACATATAGATCACTGCCTGACATAGTCATTGTAAATATAACCAATAGCAAAGCTGCTTGTAACCCGTTGAGTGCCAGGGATGTAGCTAACATTTTGCAACACAATGCATTGGATACCTTCCAGGTACTAAAAGGGTTAAAGAAGTTCACCTCTTTCTTTATGACAATGCATATATAGTAAAGCAAGTACATCGCCCAGTATATGGGCAGCATGATTAACCCCATTGGTCTTTCACAATGTAATGGAAAATTTTCTGGCATCCAAGGGGTTAAGTAACAACACTAATTTGCTTGCGCTTATAAGACCAGTTAATCAGAAATCAAAGGGAAATTAAAACCGTTTCTTGTATGGAACTTAATTGATAAGTAATGTATAGTCCGTGAGTGTTCTGACAGTGCTACTTACATTGGGAGCCTTATAGATGTGTCCATTAAATATACATTAAATCCATGTTTATCTCCATTCTTTATATTACTGGAAAGATCATCTTGTCAGTTTATTGCACTGTAATTTATAGGTTTCCCATTTGGAAGAGTACAAAGCCACCTTGGTTTCCTAATGGTGATGGGAAGTGGGGGTATCAGTCACACTGGACATACTCACTGTGATTAGTAGTTGAAGTGGCCAAAACAATCCCACTGACCCAGTTCCAGATGTCCACTTTTTCTACTATTCGGCCATTTTAATTACTTGGGTACAGGCTAGTATATAATTTTTTTGTGTATGTATCTTATACACTAAGGTATGAATATGTGAGGAGTGGGGCTGAGAAGGGCTAGGGGAGTCTGCAGTGTAAATCTGACTACATAAATAGTGACTTATGTGAGTCTGTAAACTGCATGTCTACTTGTAGACCCCCTCTAAAAGGGATCCACATCTTACAACATACATCGGGAGGGAGTGGCTTCCTTTCAGCATAAAATTCCTCCTACTTTGTATGTTTTTTTCTGCTTGTTCATGGATTGATATCTTGATGGTAAGGTGAAGTAGTTGAAATTATAAAGCAGAACTTTCACTCAAATTAAAGTGCCCCCCAAATCCTTATGCAAATAGCGATATGCACATGAAAACTAGTATTATACTGAATACGTCTGGTGTTGTTGAGAAATACAACTAGTTTGGCAGACATCAGTGGGCATCAGCGCAGACATCTTGCCAAAGAGACCTCTGTGAGTCTGTGCTGTCCATCCCAGTCTCCTCCAGGATTGGTGAGTGGGAGTTGCATTGTACCTTAAGGTACAGGAAGGGACTGAATGCACAGGCGCAGAGATGCCTGCCTGTGCGTCTCGGAAGTTGTATTTCTCAAGATTGCTGTACTTATTCAGGATAATACTAGTATTGATATACATATTGCTAAATGCATATTGATTGGGGGGGCACTTTAATTTGAGTGAAAGTTCCGCTTTGATGATGCTTTTTTTCTTTTTTTTTATAAAGTAATTTATTTTACTAAGAGGGCAAACGCCAACATACTTAGCAATCTGAAAAAAAAAAAACCCTCTATGGTTGTTTGTCACTGTCAGTAATTTAAGTGCATCTTCGGTGAGGTTACATTTGTAAAAATGAGAGCAATCACAAGGGTGCTATTAATTCTACATTAAGTTGTCTAATTGGCCTATATAGAATTATACCATTTAACCAGCATAGTTACATAGATGACAAAAGGAAACATAGCAACCTAAATACACTGAATTAAGCACGTGCTTTAGAATGAAAGGTAATGATCGTTTTCCTCCAGTTCTTTGTCAGTGGTGGCAATTGAAGTATGTACACACATATGAATGCTCACCAGTGGCCACCCCTTGCCTATATTTTTGCTGAAATTAGGTCACCAAATTATGATTTGGTCAAGAAGCAAAATACAGTACATTCTTTTCTGTGCCGTCTGCAGATTTATAGATGTTTGTGGTTTGTCCACATTATTTTACTTGAGTGGTATTACATACTAGTTATGACTGCCCATCTAGAATCCTCACATAGGGCCACTCTGAGACAAACCAACTGCACTATAGGGGACAAAGGAACATTCCCCAAATTCCATTTGATTTATATGGGGCTTTTAAAGGGATAAAAGCCCTATTTAAATAATTGGACACTTTTAACATTTTATTTATCCTCTATGAATGCAGTTGGTTGGCTCTAGAACTGCTCCTCTTTTGCTTAACCCTTTGAGCAAAGGGTTAATGAATAAGACCCATTGGCCTATATTTAGAAAAGCAGACTTATTCTGGAGTAAACCAATTGCGCCATAGGGGATTTATTAAAATTCCTGTACATTTCAACTGGTCTTTTAACCCCTTGAATGCTAGAGTGTGGTGCAATGCATTGGAGACTGCTCTGGCATTCACAGGGTTAAAAAGCTTTATTCAGGTGCATGGGAATTTAGGATTTTTTAATTTGTTCTCTGTGGTGCAGTTGGTATATTCCCTAATAAGTCTGATTTTATAAATATGGGTCTTAGAGATTTATGCACAAAAGACATGAGTCCGTTTAGGGGAAAATCAGCATTTTTAGGAAAAAAATATTCCAGTTGAATTAAATAGGTTATTTAACCCCTTAAATGTAAAGGAGGTCTCTTGTTGCAATACAAAGCAAAGCATTGTTTCTAGCATTCAATAGGTTAAATGTTCTATTTGAACTGTTGGCAGTGTGAGAAATGTTATTTGTCTCCTTTGGTGCCTATGGTTTGCTCCAAAATATTTCCTTTAATCTCGAAATTGCTCATGTCAATGTTCACTCTGTGCTGAGGATTCCAAATGCTTTACCAGTAGTGGGCAGCATACAGCCCTTAGTCACCGCTAGTCTACAATTCCCATTATCCTCAAGTGGATGCTGTAGAGTTTGGTACCTGTGATTTTTCTATTGCATCCCAATTTATTGTTTTGTATGTTATATGTTTTACTCCTACTAGCTCAGCCAATCTGTGCACAGCATGGAGAGGGCAGCTGTGCTGCCTGTACATTTAGTAAAGTCTTCTTAGTCTGGCCATTTCAGCTATGCTGGTATGACATACTTTCCAAAAAGTAAATAATTTGCCGCACATTCAAATAAACTACACATGGTGGTCTTAGAAGACCTGATAATGCTTACCCCCATCATTTTAATTGCTATCTATCTATCTATCTATCTATCTATCTATCTATCTATCTATCTAATGTTATGGAGGAGTCTGACTGAGTAAACAAGATGGTTCATTCAAAAGTTACAGAGCTGGGGTAGTCAACCCTTGTCTTCAAGCCCTACCAATAGTGCATGTTTGATCAGTCAGTGGCTTAGTCCTGAAAACATGTACTGCTGATAACTCCTGGACTCCACGCTTTGGCTTCCCTTCAAAACATTTTTTGGGCACCTCACTTTCATGAGCTGCCCATTTTTCTGGTTCTGTTGTTACTATTGCAGATTTTTGTCATTCACAAAAGCCATTCACAGACAGCGTTGGCGACGGCAGTCTCAAAAAAATGTGCAGGTCATGGAAATACTGCACCACCAAAATGTAGGTTTCCTCTGTGATGAATTTTGAATGAAGACATTTCCAGCAGTGAGTACTCGTTTTACTTAGTGGGAAATGTTCGGCAAAATGCATGTTTTTATATTAAGTGATATCTTCCCTTTCTATCTAAAAGACTTTCATGAACTGTGCTCTTTAGAGAGTATTACATAGAAACATTTTCAATAAAAGTAATTTTACACAGTAGGCCCTTGGTGCTTCACATCATCATCATCATCATCATCATCATCATCATCATGGTGGCATATTTTGCATTATTTGTATTATGGGCAGTTCTTACCAAAAGGTTACCACAGTGTTTTCACTTAAAATGTCTCCTGTTAATTTTAAAGTAGAGCCATGGCACAGGATACGTGTTTACTTAATTTTAAAGAGAATTGAACACAGGCTTACCAGCCATTTGTTTGTAATATAAATCAGTTTGAGGAAATGAACCTTTATTTTTTGGTAACACAGTTGTAGGACCTTATGCTGTTTCTGTGTTGGGCCAGCATTAGGCAGGTACTGCACACAGTGGGGACACCTACAATGAGCAGAACAACATAACCATTTATCAGTCTGGGCCTAGAATTGGAATAACTTCCGCACTGAGCAACTAAAAAGTAAACTTTACTTTCTCAAAAACTGTTTGTTTTACAGAAAAAATACTAGTAAACATATAGGCAGTTTTTAATGCTCTGTAAAACAAACTAAAACAGTCTTAGGGTGAATAGCCCACTTTAACCCTATGAGTGCCAATGAGGTATCCATTGTTTTTTGGAAACTTCTGTGGTGCTAAAATTATTAAGGAGGCTCAAAGCAGACAACACCTTGATCACTTTACAATAAAATGACCAAAACGTTATACACTTATTAACCCCTTGGAAGCAAGAGTGGTTCTCAATGACCTCCAGTTTCTAAGGGGTTAAAACCCATGGACTATGCTATATATTCCTTCCCGTTGTCCTTCGCGTTATCATAGGCTGTTCTTTTCGGTCCAGGCGCGTTAATGAGTTATGCATTGTCCTATAAGTGTTAGATGTGCAGAGGTTGTAAAATGCTCTGGTAACTATCTGTGTTTTTAGAAGTAGTGGCTTGGCGCAACTTTCCAAGCCTAAAACATGAAGGAGCCTTGAGTTCAATCATGAGGCAGAAATAATGGAATGTGGCAACCTTATTTATGACAGCGAACCCCTTCAGGAAAATCCCAGTTAAGAAAAGACCATTTGGGCTCATAAATCATCTGTGTGAAATCGAGTCCTGTTTTCATTTTAATGATTAACTGTGAATCTGACTAATATGCAGCCCCTCGGAGTCTAGTACAAGTCCACAGATTATGTCTCTGAGGAGTGAAAAAAACACTTCCTGATACGCTACAGCGTCAATCACCATTAAGAGAGTGAGGGTGGGAACGGCTTGAGAAATGGCTATCTATACATTAGTTTAGAATGATTAAAAAATGGAAACTCAGCCTTAGGTGACAATAGCTGGACATGCATACTTCATGTAATATGCAGGAGTTTAACCTCTTAGATGATAAAGAGCTCTGCTTTCCAATGTATTGCTTCACAACACATTGGTGACCTCTCTAGCATTTAAGGGGTTAAAGGAGCAAGAATGGTTAAAATGCCCTGTTTTTTTTTTGTTTGTTTTTTTTCTAAAGTAGAGCAAACATTATTGCACCTTTTGTGTGCTAAAACATGATAAATTTCATGCCAAATATTATCCTTATGTTCTATTGCGTAAAAGTTATTGGGCTTAATTAACCTCAATTGGAAATCTAGAAACTTTGCTGGCAGCATCCCCTAGGGTGAGAAATGTGTGTGGAGGAGGAAGTGTCAGATTGATGTGTGGGTTGGTCTTAACAGAAATAGGTGGGATTGGAAGAGGGAAGGTGGAGCATTGACCCAAATATGGACAGAACAAGACAGGGAGCGGGTGGAGTGGCTGTAAAAGTGGGCGGGATTACCACAGATCTCCCTTACCCAGTGAATCAATCTCTGCTCCAGGAGACCCAGTAATTAAATCAGAAAACCAAATTCTCCATGGTGCATTTTTAGGAATGATTGCACATTGTTATAGTGAAAACATCTTCAGTCAGTCATAGATTTCATGTCCATCTAGGCAGACATGACAGTTGCTGACAGTTTTACAAACATTAAGCTCACAGAGTACATGAGCCGACTTAACCGCTTAAGGACTGGCTGCGCGTGTACGTGTCCAGCACTTAAAGGACCACGGAACTTTTTTTTTTTTTTTTTTTTGCCGATCCGGTTCAGGGCCCCCGAACAGCCTGCAACTGCGTGAGGAGCCCTGAAATCCATTACGGTCCTGGCACATCATGGGTCCTTATCGCATGTTGGACCCATGACGTGCCAGGAGCGTCATGGGTCCTTAAGGGGTTGAGCTTCTAAGGAATGATCCTTGAACAGTTAAGATTTCCATATGCGTAAGCAGAGTTTGAAGTCCTGTGTGCCTGCTGGCAACTGTCTTGTCTGCCTCCATGGTCATGACATCCAGCACTGATGTGAATATGTTATCAAAGCACAGGGACAAAATTCCTAGTGGCCATTAGGGTTTTCTCACCATAATAAAGTAAATATGAGGTTATTGTTATGATGTGTTAGTTCTCTTTTAATTAGTCTTTCACTGCATGTGTTACAGGAGGTCTGCAATGTAATCTTTTGCAGCACGTCACTGACCACCTTCAGCACTGAATGGGTTATTGAATTCTTGCTCTAAAGCCTTAAGGGAGCCTTGCAATATGAGTAAGCTCCAAAGGATAAATCTGTGTCTCATTGCTCAGCATTAAGCAGTGTTTATACCACAAATAAAGCACAGGTGGCATTGGCAAGCGTGTTCATGGATACACATTTTTCTGGTTTCAATATTTAATTTCTAAATACACGGTGCATTAAAAGGTTTCTCCAAGATGTGTGCTGTGTGAAATGTACTCATTCCAGGCTTGTTAAATAGCTTGTGCCAGAATATTGTAGACTGTGCTAAATAGGCTGTGTCATTACTGTTTGAGTAAACGTGTTGACAGGGTAGGGCAAACTAAACCACTTCAGCTGTTGTTGGACTACAACACCCATCACTCTCTGCCAGTCAACAGCTGGCTGAGGATAATGGGACTTGTAGTCTCACAACAGCTGAAAGGCCTCCGTTTATTCATCCTTAGAAACATAGAATTTGACGGCAGATAAGAATCATTCAGCCCGTCTAGTCTGCCCAATTTTCCTACTGTAAAAACCTCTAACCTTACTTGGCCTTGTCTTATGTTCATGATAGTTTTATGCCTGTCACAAACATGCTTAAATTCCCTCACTGTACTGCACTCTACCACTTCTGCTGGTAGGCCATTCCACTTATCTACCACCCTTTTGGTAATCTGGATATTTTTGCAGGTGATTAGTTTAGCAGTGGCCTTGTCTACAAATTTCCCTGTATACTACAGTAGGGATTTGGCAGATGAAATCCAGTGATAAATATAACAATGTAACACCTTTAATAGAATTCAGGCCTTTGTGAAAAATACTGGGTGGCTAAACAAAATAAGGCAAAAATAAATGTATACTGTAAACTGTTTGCCTTTTTTTTTAGCAATTCCTTGTGACTTGCATGGTGCAAAAAGAGTAATAGTAGTAATGTATTCCTGTTATGGAGCATGATGTGGGCCTAATTGGGCACCAATTGCACTCTCTGCTCATAATTGCATACATGCTGTGAAACCAAGAGGTGAACAATACAAGCCTGAATAGTTCCACACTGTATGGTTAATCAGGTTTCCATTGTACACTGTGCCATAGAATAGTCACATATTGTGTGGTTAATCTCCATTTGTACTCTGCTCCTGAATAATCACTCAATGTGCAATTAATCAGGTGTCCATTGTACTCCGTGCTTCTAAATAGTCACACACTACAGCTATTCAGTCATATAATAGGCACCTACTTATGTGCATAGATTGCTCTTGATTGCTTTATAATTGCAAAATATAACCTATAGAGCACAATAATGTAACCCAATATATTATTTCATGACAGATGTTTACTGCTCCTTAAAGGGGATCTATCACCCCAGTCAGGGCTTACAATTTGAAGTCCTTTACTACTAGCCAGACCTGAAAAGTTACTTGCCACTGCAAGCCATAGCATACCCACCAGGGCCGAACTTCTACTCGCCAGGGCTAAATTTTCACTCGTCATTGGCTAGTGGAAATTTTGAGCCCTGACCCCAATACAAATGTTTGTTAAACTTTAGATTACCTAGCCATTAGGTAGAATTCTTTAATATATATATATATATATATATATATATATATATATATATATTTATATATATATATATATTTAAATGTCTGTTGTTGAAAATTAACATTTAAAGACTGCACTTCCGTATAGACTGCGGGATCGATATCTAGCCAATGAGATTGCTCTAGCCTACAGACAGAATCCTCCGTCATTGGAGGAGGCTGGCTAGAGGGAGGGGAGCGGAGGTGGATTTACAAACTGGGGGTATGGAGCTGTATCCGCAGTCTATCCGGAAGTGCAGTCTTTAAACATTAATTTTCGGCAACAGACAATTAAAAAAAATATATATTAAAGAATTCCACCTAATGGCTAGGTAATCTAACATTTAACAAAAATTTGAACTGGGGTGATAGATCCCCTTTAAATCTGGTGCTTTTCTTCGAATGGAAGCTGAACAGTGAAAAGAAATCAATTACAATAATAAAACACATGTTCAAGTAAATCAAATAGCTCGGATAAATTTTGTCAGATATCTTTGATTTTTTTAGAGAAATGCTGTTGGCAACAAGTAACACTGGTTAAAGTTGACTGTCACAATAGTTCTTCGTAGATGCAGCAGAGAGCTTCTTAAACCACAAAGGGTTCTCCTTCAATTCTAAGAAATGATCTAAAGTACTTACAGATGTCAGATTGTGGTAACTAGGCATCATTGTGCCTGATGTAACCATTCCACATGGAACAGAACATTGCAGGGAACATAAGCATGTCTGCTAACTCCCTTGGATATAAGAGAGTTCTCTGACATATTGCACTGGAAAACACTCTAGAATCCAGAGGCATAAATTTCAGATATTTGGGCGTTAAACTTTTGAACACTATGAAATAAAAATTATATATGATAAAGCTATTTTTTTCAAAGAAACCTAAATGTGCAGGTGCACCCTAAGCTGTTTCTCTCATCTTCTTCAAGACCTGAAGCTGCCATTGGCAGCCTCATTCCTATTGGCTGTGCAGGTGGGCGTGGTAGAGCAGTTGTTTGGAATAATCAGCTGCATCTCTAGAGCTCAGAGGTTAACCCTTTAACAACCGCTGTCGTGTCGCGGTCACTTAAGAACCACGGAGCATATATTTTTTTTAAATTTCCGGTTCAGGACTCCCCGAACGGCGTGCAGCCGTGGGGGGACCCTGGAATTCCATGACGGTCATAGTACGTCGTAGATCGTTAACTCAGATCGTCCCATGATGTACTATGACCGTCAAGGGTCGTTAAGGGGTTAAGTCTGAGAGGAGAAGCTTGTGGAAGGACCGGTACAATGTTGTACATTTATAATGCTGATATGTCCAGAGGAGAGATGCACAGAGATGCACAGTCTATCTAGAGATGCACAGTCTAGATGCAACATGTCTATTTTTTATTTATTTTATTTAGGTTAGTTGATCTTTACAAGAATACTATAAATGTGAAAGTTTTTTTATTTATTTATTAAACATGTAACTAATATTTGTACTGTCATTAAAAATCCTTCTAGTTTGTGCCCTTATCGAGATTTTTCCTGTCCTGCAGTGCAACTTCCTTTTAACTGTTTGAATGCCAAAGGGTATGCAACACATTGCTAAGCAATGCACTGTGCACTCCATCTGGCACTCAGAGTTAAAGATGTGCTTATGTTAACAGCACTTACAGTTCTTGCATTTATGGACATGTACAAAATTTTTTGAAACTATTAAATTATATATATAACTCATCTGATTGTATTTAGCAAAATTAAAGGAAGAATAAGCTTTTTATGAAAAATATGTTAGAGGACTTTCCCTGCTTAATAAAAACAAGAGTTTTCATTGGGAACAACATCATTAAAGAGATAGTAATGTCTAAAATAAAGTGGATCTCCGAGTCTCCTCTATGGAAAACATAACAGTTTGCGCTATGTTTAGAACTACAGAAAGTTAAGTTATTAAAGATATTCAATGTAAAAAGATCCCCCTCCCGACATCTGTCCACATCACGCTCATCTAAGTGTGGTCCAGATGGAGAGCGGCGAGGGACAAACTTCAGTAAGCAAAGGAAAATCTTGTCCTCCTTTGTCAAGGCGGGGGGGGAAGTAGGCTTTTCCTTATACTTACTGAGTAAAGATTTTTCCCTTGCTGCATATGTGCGGTCCCACGACCAGATTGCAGCTCTAAGGGGAGGCAGCCAGAAGGGCGGGAAGGGGATCACTTACATTGAATATCTTTAAAACTACAGAAAAGTAAGTTATTAAACATAGTGCAAAGTGTTATGCTTACAGTAGTGAAGACTCAGAGACCTACTTTATTTTACACATTATTATCTCTTTAAAAATATATACTGGCTCAAGTATATTTTGCCAATCAAACTGTTACCAACAGTGTCAACTGTTGTCCATGGAAGAGATTTAGTGTTAGACTTCCATCTATCCATTGTAAGTGACAGGAATAGCACCTCCTAGTGACCAGAATAGAAAACTGCAGTTTATGCAAAAAATAAATAAATACAATGAAATGTGAGCTGTAATCACATTTGGATGACAATCCAGCAGTGGGAATACTCTTGTTTTACTCTACAGGTAAGGCCCTCATGTATCTCTTTTTTCATATAAAGTTTACTGCTTCTTTAACCCCTTTCGGACCAAAGATGTATGCAATGTATTGCATTGCCCACCCTTCTGGTCGTCAAGGGATTAAACACTGTGGTTTACCTTTTGGTTTTCTGATTCAGTTCAGCCCACTTGAATGGAGGTCTCAACACATTTCTCACATTGCTCCACAGTGCATTTGGGACCTCACTAGCATCCAAGTGGTTTGTTAGCTAATGTATTTTGGCCAATGAGAAACCTAAGAAGCATTTCATTTCATGGGCAGCCAATGGATGCCCAGGAAGAGTTACTTTTTTAATTGCTTTCATATTTAAAGGAGAAGTAACATCTCCTAATAACTCCCCACTTACTTTTCTATTGTCAGGAAATCCTAATGGCCCTTATTATTTCTGCACTTGTGCCACTTTTTTTCAAGTGATAACTTATTCAATCAGTCCTGGGTGTCCGGTCCAAGGTGTAGAATGTGACAGTTGCTGGAAATTTTTTTTTTAACCCTTTGAGTGCCAGTGAGGTATGCGTTGGATACCTCTCCGGCACTCAAAAGGTTAATTGAAGCAGGCAGAGTGCATGAGCCTAGTTAACTATTTTTAAGGACAAAAGGAGTGTGCAAAACATTGCACTCCCCACTGGTCCTTAAAGGGTTAATATTGTGCTGTGTGAGTAGAGTTTGAGGTCCTATGGTCCTTCAAGCAACTGTCATGTCTGCCTCCATGGACATGAGTCAGAACCGATTGAAGATCTCTTGAACAGAGGCACAAGGACATAAATCATAGGGTCCATTAAGATTGTCTGGCCATAGTTAAGTTGAAGTTATTATTATGAGGTGTTGTTTGACCTTTAAACTAGTCTAGGGTAGGAAGCCTTGATAAGGAATATAATATTCAGTAGAGGATGGATGATCATGCCCATACTGTGTACACACCTGTCAACTGCCAAAAAGCATTTTGTTGTTTGTTAAAACTTAAATTAGATATTTTCCCTTCATCACGAGGCTGAAAGTATTAATTTGTAATGTTCTTAGCTCATTGTCTCTTTAGAAATGTGCAGAGGGCTAAACAACAGAACAAGAACTATGTGTGAATTTAGGACAGCCTGCCAGTCATACTCCCACTCATACCTTAATGTATTTTCCTTGTTTAGTGTTGCCAAAAAAAGGTGTTTGCACCTAATAAGAGACGCTGGTTTTTCTGTGACTTCATGGAACTTGCCTGAATCTATTATGGAAAAGTGAGATAGGCTGTATTTTTGGAAGTCAGGATCTTATTTTTGCAAAACAGGTGGTGTATTGATGGAACCTGAAGCAAAATATGTGGCCTGAAAGCAGGTGTTTACAGCTTCTGAAAACAAAAATGGCTGATCAGTTCAGGTAGAGAACACTGGACATTATGTCTGAAAACAAAGTGAAGCAATTCTAGAAAAATCCAACTGCTGCATAGTGGACAAATACAATTCCAATTATACAATGATTTAAATGGAGCTTTTTAACCCCTTGAAAGGGCTGAAAAGCCCCATTTACCATACGTGAAAATATTTATTTGTCCCCATGGTGCAATTTGGTTTATGCTACAATGACTCCATCTTGTATTTATACACAAGTTCCCAGATGTATAGAAAGTTGTCTTAGTGTATATTTAAGAACTGTCTCTAAAATTCAAGATGGATCATATTTATAAAGAAGTAAAGTCAAGTTTATAAATATGTGTAGTTGAGAAAATTTGCAACTGAGAATATTTTTTTGCATGCATAGCTGTCACTATATACTTCCATTAAGAAAGGTTATACGTGGCATTAAGATTTAATCACTAAAACTGCTCTTATTTTTGGCACAATTAGCAAATTCCTTTATAAATACACTGAGACACAGTTCTTATTTTGACAAGACCATTTTTACTCCACTTCTCAAAAAGGTTGACTAACTGGAGTTAGCACTTTCCAAAACGTCACTAAGGGCCATATGTTCAAAGAAATAGCCAAATAGCTTTTGTCGTTTGTAACGACTTTTCAAAGTACAGTGTAGTTGGGATCATTAATATTTTCAGATGGTGTTGGCTGTGGTTGGAAATATGTCTTTTGTCCTGACTGAAATTGTCATATGTAAAGACAAAAATGTAGTATGTAACGATAAAAATGTCTTAACACAAAAATTCTCACATTCAGAACTTCACATTCCCTCCACTTTTTTCTTAACATACAAATTGTCTTTTGCAAGACATTTTTTTTGTTGTTGTCTTGTATAAGACAACTTTTCTTTTCCTCTATATGACACTGGAGAATAGTTTAGCCACGCCCCTGCCCCTCCCCTTTGCCCAGCAATTCTGGAGTTGGTACACAACAGACATTGCTAGTTTTTTGTTGTATACGTTATAGAAAATATGTTGTTTATGCATACAATTACTTATTTTTGTCATTCATACAGCATTTTGTTGTTGTTATCCCTTTGAACATACGGCCTTAAAAGTTTATAAATTTCCTTGTATCGCTTTGCAGCAGTTTTACAGATACTTTCTTTATGACTCCAGTTTTTTACATCTCCCCATTGGGCCTTATGTATATACCTTGCATATGGTATATGTGTGTAACATATATAATATAATATAATATAATATATAGGAACTGTTTCCTGACAGACAATGGCTCTTGTGTATGAAGGCAAAGTAAAGCAATTATGGTGCAAACAAAGTGCACTACAGGGGAGTAGGAGACCTCTTTAGCATTCAAGGGATGGGAGGCCCCATTTAAAATAGTGGGGAGTTTAGGAATTTTTACTTGTACTCTACAGTTCAATGGCTTGTCCTAGGATTTCTCCACTTTTTTTTTTTTTTTTAAACTATTACAATCGTCCTTGCAAGCAATGTCAGATTGCAGACTGAAAATTGTAGGAGAAGCTGTAACTAGAAGCTGGTGATTCTCACACTGAGCCCTCAGGATACACCAAAAAGTCACATTTAATATATCCTTACTTGTTCACAGTCAGATAATCAGTGTACACAACCTCCAGCCTCTTTCAAGGTAGACTACACTACTCACTACATACACAGTTCAACCAATTTAACTCCTTAACGACCCTTGACGATCATAGCACGTCATGGGTTGTTTTACGTTAACGACCCATGACGTGCTATGACCATCATGGAATTCTGGGCTCCCCCCGTGGCTGCACGGAACCGGAAGGGGTTTAAAAAAAAAAAAAAAAGAAAGGTCTGTGGTCCTTAAGGGGTTAAAGGGGAACTTTCACCCTCAAGGCTCCTTATGTCATTGGATGCAATAGGTTGCTGTTTTTTTCCAAATCTCGATGCTTTCTTTTTTTTATATATTTGCTCTTAAAAGTGACCCAGTGACATTACCAGTTCCTCTTTCAGTGGTACAAGCTGTACCACACAGCTCTGCAGGATGTCACCTGTTCTTCAAATCCCTCCCATCTCTTCAAAAAAGCCATCTTGCAGCAGGGAAGCTTGGACACTACTAGGGATGTGCAGAGATTGGTAGGTGTCCTGCCCGAAGGGGACGAGGAGGAGGACTGGGGCAGTTTGTGTTCGGGCTGCTAGAGGCTCTCCAAGGTACTCCCCTCTCATCTCACACTCTTTGTCAAACCCTGACTGCTCCTTTTCTTCTCTGTTTGTACCCCTCTGGAACTCAAAGGGCTAATTGTCACCACGCTCAGATGCCGCACTCTGGAATCCGCTTCCACTTAGGTTCACATCTTGCCAGCAACTGGTACCTGGTATTCTAAATGTAATCAAGATTGAAACACTCTAACTATTGCTACCAAAGTGGGTAAGGTAGATTTTTTGTTCAAAGGCGAGACAATTACTTACTTCCTTTATATGGGGTTTTTAAGATTTTTGGGGGTTATCACCCAATTTGGGGGGGGGGTGGAATGTGACTGTTCCATTTTAAAAGAAAACCTGTTCCTACATTATTTACTTAAACACTATCTACTTTTTTGCTAACTGCATTATTGTTGATGGATTGAAAACTCAGAAGATCCCATGAGTAGTAGTAGTAGTAGTAGTAATAGTAGTAGTAGTAGTAGTAGTTTTTTATGTACTTTTGTTAGGGTGTGTGTGCATGGGGGATTTTTATACATTGTAAGTGATGGGAACAGCACAATCTGGTGACCACAATAGAAAATTGCAGTTTAATGTTAAAGAATAAAAATTATGTAATCTTTTACATTTTTTATGGACTTTTTAAATAAAAAAATGTACTGCTTGTTTAATCTAGAGAATCATGGCATACACAGTCTTTTACTTCCTTATTTTGGTCACTTAAATGTGAATGTGTGCTTTTGTTTTCTTTACATACATGCTTGTGTGTGGGCACATGATTCACTACAAAGTGACAGACCAAGCTCTGAATAGCTACGCACTGAGAAAATTCCATCGGGCTGACACTGCATGGGAGTAATGTACAGAGGCCATAATGTTGGATAGATGATCTATGCAAGATGCTCCAGTCCTAGCCAAACATTATCTGCTTCATTTATCACATTTTAAAGCATTATACTCCTACATTAGGTTAATAAATTGTTCATTTCTAAAATCCAGAGACCCTAGACGTGCCTCCCCAAAGAGGGACATTTATTTATCTAGCAGCTAACATAATGAATGTGTTACTACTCTGAACCAAAGAACAGGGACGTCAGCATCTGAGATACAAGATAGGAAGGCTGGTGTACTAAGAACTGGAGTGATGTTGAAAAACCAACTCCACCATAGAGAAAAATCTCCAAATCTCCACTGATTTCAGTGAGGCTTTAACCCTTTGAATGGTTGACAGGTCTAGCAACCAAGGGGTTAAACCCCCGTTTAAATCAATTATCATTTTTATTTGCCCCCTGTGGTGCAATTGGTTTACACCAGAATTGCTCCAACTCTTCTTAGTACCCCAGCCTTGATATTCTATAGAAAAAGAAAATGCTGTACCATCTTATGTATTTTGCTTTCTCTTTTGGGTGCTAATGGGCAGTGACACCACTACCCCCCTTGTTTTGTCTGTCCTTATACTTATTACTATTATTAGTGAATATTACCCATTGTACAACACTACAGAATATGCTGGTGCTCAGTAAATACACTATGTGGTCTGCTCATCAAGACAAATGGCTGAATGCACAATGAATTACTCAGATTAGTTTGCTTATAAAGCTCTACTCCAAGTCATCTGTGTTTGATGGTACCTGACACTCACTCATTACCAACCTTCTGCTTCACTCTGGAGGATGCCATAGGGGGTTATGGGGTAGACACATATATACACATGTCTGTATGTACATGCAGTGTCACTGTGATGACTACATATTTGTATAATTTATTACTGTATCTCATACGCAAGGCAGGAAAATTCGAGCAATCATTGATAAATAATGGAGGGTGAAGAGCCGCATATTAGATATGCTGCTCGTACCTCTGCCTGATGAATAAACACAATAATAATAATAGCATATTTCTTGAATTCAGTATTATTTTATATACGATAGGAAAGTAGTTTATGCAGAGACTGAATGAAGAAGTCTTGGGGGAGATGTGCAGAGGGCCTTCTGTTTCAGGGGGCCTCACCTTGGATTCCCAACAGTCCCGGTTTCACAGGAAGGAACCATTTTAATCTTGTGGGCTGATGGTCATGGAGGAATGTGGCTGTTTTGCGCTCATAATACATAAATGTGGCTGCTTTTCCCACAGATATGAAAGGAAGAAAAATAAGGCTACAACTAAATTTAAGAGGATGCAAAATGTTAACCTATATTTGGGGCCTTCATTCACAATTCCACCAGGGGTTATAGGGATTCTTAAGACTACCCTGGAGGAATTCTCTCTAATGTGAACTGATTATTTTGCCAGATCAGTGGTCTTGTATGCAGTTTAACCCCTTGAGGACTATAAAGTATGCAACATATTGAAAATCAATGCATTGCAGACAACATTGGTCCTCAAGAGGGTAAATGAGGAGACCTTTTGTAAAAACTCCTAGAATGCTATAGAGGTCTCTAAAGCATTACAGTTAGCCGTGTGCACATATGCCTTACATGCTGCTATGTACCAAGGTGATGGTGACATAGCTACTGCAGTAAGATGCACATTGCCAGATGCACATAGGTAATGTAGCTCCATCTTACTTAGGCTGATGTATTAAGAAATGGTGCAATTTTGGAGCAAACCAAGGGAATAAAAATTGCTAAAAATCCAATTGGATTTAAATGGGGTTTCAACCCCTTGAATGCTAGTAAGGTGTCCAGCGCATTGTAAAGTCTCTAGTCCTTAGTATGACTGATGAATATGTATACCCTATGAGATGCCCCTGGTCCTTTGTGTTGCCATGTAAAACCATGAGAATGTTTGTGTTCTCTATGGCGTACATGGCTTGCACCAGAATTGCGACATTATTCCCTAGTACCTCAGCATCACTGTGTTCTCAGTAGGGATTATTCCTGGGTCACATGCTTAAAGTAAAGAAGAACAATTTTAGGGTGATCTAGCAGCACCATTGAGAAGAAATAAAAAAAAAAAATCCTTTTCGTTTGAAAGTGGTGTTTAAAAGGATAGTAATATCAAAAATTAAATGTCCATCTGATTGTTCAATGTAATTTTCTATACTGAATACTGTGTTCTGAAAAAGCTTTACCCTTTTATTTGGCTTGAAAATCCAGTTAAGTTTTCCCCTCCCTCCCCTTTTCAACATGTCACGCTGACTTCCCTCAGATCAGAAAGTCGGTACAAACGGATCACAACATAAGGAAAAACCTGCCCTCCTTCATCAAGGGGTTAGGGTTATCCTTACACTGACAGATAATATTGTCCCTCATTGCTATCCATCCAGTCAAGCAACTGGCTTTTGGATCTGAGGGAAGTCAGTGTGATGTGATGTAAAGGGTCTGGAGGGGGAAACTTTTAATTGGATTTTGAAGCCAAATATAAACATAAAGTATTTTCAGAACATGGTATTTGCTATAGAAAATGTAATTGAACAGTGGATGGACATGTATTTTGTGACATTGCTATCTTTTTAAAGGAGCATGAGCTCTTATTTATTTTTTATATAGTGCTTTTCTTGCTGGGAGATTTTTCATTCAAAAGTTATCAACAGCGCCCACTAGTGTCCACAAGGCAATTCTTTTTATAATGCACTCTGTGAAACACTTTGTGGGCTATACACTATGGTGGGATGAAGAGGTGATAAAGCACAGATGATTTCTCCAGTGATATCACGTCTCCAGTTCCTATGTTATTCTATGGGGCCTATGCACTAAGATCTCCGACGTTGGAGATCTTAGTGCATTGGCTTCATAGACTAATATAGGAGTTGGTTATCTTATTGCATTGGCTCCATAGACTAATATAGGAGTTGGTTATCTTATTGCATTGGCTCCATAGACTAACACAGGAGTTGGAGATCTTAGTGCATTGGCTCCATAGATTAACATAGGAGTTGGTTATCTTATTGCATTGGCTCCATAGACTAACACAGGAGTTGGAGATCTTAGTGCATTGGCTCTATAGACTAACATAGGAGTTGGAGATCTTAGTGCATTGGCTTCATAGACTAATATAGGAGTTGGTTATCTTATTGCATTGGCTCTATAGACTAACATATGAGTTGGAGATCTTAGTGCATTGGCTTCATAGACTAATATAGGAGTTGGTTATCTTATTGCATTGGCTCCATAGATTAACATAGGAGTTGGAGATCTTAGTGCATTGGCTCCATAAACTAACACAGGAATTGGAGAAGTGATATCACTGGAGAAATCATCTCCACTTTATCACCTCTTTATCACTGCTTAATGAATCTCCACCCCCCCTTGAGACTTAGTAGTAGATGACAAGAACAGTACTGCCTGTTGACCAAAATTCAATGGGTTAACCCCTTGAGGGCCAAAAGTGCACCCCACTGGTCCCCAAGGAGTTAACCCATTGAATGCTGTAGATGTCTCCATCACCTTCAAAGCCATGCATTCGAGACTTCTCCAGAATTCAGGGTATAAAAGCACCATTTAACCCTTTGACTGCCAGAGGGGTATCCAACACGTTGCTTTGCAATGCGTTGAATACCCCTCTGGCACTCAAGGGGTTAAATAAGAGGACGTTTTAGCTATGCTCTAGGGTGCAGTTGATTGGCTCCAGAAGTGCTCCTTTATTCACTGTGTGCACCTCACCTTTTTTAGTAGTTGTATTCTTCCAATATACAGAGACAACTTCATCATGTATCAGGAGAGTGACTGTAACTTCTTTTTAAAACCCTCATACTTTGGACATAAATATATATATATATATATATAAAAAAAGCAATAATAAAAAGCTTTAGAGTGCTTAGACAGGTCAGTGACGGTTTGAAGGCCCCCTGTGTGCTGGGGGCTACCAGTTGGACAGCTTTGCCTATAAAATGCTTGCTTGGCACAGGCTCTTCTCTCCCAGTGTTTAATGCTCAGTGTGTAGATTGCCAAGGACATGACTTTCACTCCTTCCACACTGTGGACTCAGAAGGCTAGAGACTTAATTTCACATCCTTCTGTTCTTTGCACAATCATTATCCCCTGTTTTTACAACATACCTCCATAGTTTTATATTCTCTTACTATGGTATGTCACAAAGACTGTTATTGAGCTACATGTGCTTAATAATGATATCCTGAAAACCTAACCTGTTGCTGTGCCCCGAGGACTGGAGCTGATAAACACTGCCCTAAACCGTGACATTGGAAGAACAGGAAAGCACTGTGGTGGGGACTCTTTCCCCATTCAGCTCTCCCACTGATTTGCCGTGGATCACAATGCAGCACCAGCTTCCTCTCTAGGTCTGTTTCCAGAGCAGTTGCTGATCGGGCCCTATAGGCTGTATGTGTAAAAGTGAAGAAGGGCAATCCTGAGGTAAGCCTTATGTATCATAGGAGACGCACAAAAACCACCCTGATTTAAATTGGGCTTTTTAAGCAATACCTCGCAAGGGGTTAAAAGTTCCATTTAAATATATTAGATTTGTTTTTTTATTTGTCCACTATGTTAAGTTGGTTTGCCCCTGAATTGCACTGCTCCACATTTATACATACGGCCTTATGAGTCCTATTCATGGTTTCCATGGCTAATGTTAAAGGGCTGTATTCATTAAGCTGAATTAAGCTGCAGTTCTGGAGCAAACCCCCTGCACCAGAGGGGACAAATGTAAAGCCCATTAATTTTTTTTAAGCCTTTGAGTGCTATGCGTTTCGTACCCCCTGGCACTCAAAGGGTTAAACCATGTGAATGCTACAGAAGTCTCCAATGTATTGTGAAGCATTGTGTTAGAGACTTCTCTGGCATTCAATGGCTTAACCCCTTAACGACCCTTAACGGTCATAGTACGTCAAGGGTCGATCTGACTGAACGACCAATTACGTACTATGACCATCATGGAGTTCCGGGCTCCCCCCGCGGCTGCACGCCGTTCGGGGAGTCTGGAACCAGAAAAAAAACCCCAAATGCTCTGCTGTCGTTCAGTCGACTCACCGCGACGATTGGCTGGTCGTTAAGGGGTTAAAAGCCCCATTTGGATCACTGGTAATTTTCATTTCTTCCCTATGGTGGTTTGTTTGCTCCAGAAGTGCACCTCTTTAGCTTATGAAATACAACAATACATACCAGACTATTGCCCTTTAACATTAGTCATGCAAACCATAATTACATGACTCTAATGAAGGTCAGCAATATGGTCGATTTCCTTTGGAAAATCCTATCCGTAAGCATAAAGGGAATAAACAGCAATATGCCTCGTGTCCTCAGTATGGTATGGAGAATTATCTTTTTAATGGAGATGGTCATTATTCACTTTCACTGCCATAAAATTAAGCCCCTTACAAATTTCTATTGTCCATAAACTTGTTTTACAATGAAACCCTTAAGAAGTGATCTTGGTAACAACTCTTATTCTCTGACTTCTTATTATTCGCTGCATTCAAGTACACAGGTCTTGCATTTTTTGGCAGCGTTAAGCGTATTTTCAGGTCTGGCTCAATTCCCAATTTTGCTTAGCAAAAGCAAAGAATCTGCCAGAACTTGACCTAATGTTTTACGGCATTAGATCCAAATAGTGAAACTAAGTAATATATATGTGTTCTTATGTTTGTATCTGGCTATGCATTGTCAGTTAACTCCCGCTTCTTAACCTTTTGATTGCCAGAGAGATATTCAGTACATTGAATTGCAATACATTGATACCTCAACTGGCACTCAAAGGTTTTGAACCATTTGAATGTCAGAGGATTGTTTAGTTCGCCTCTCTGGCATCAGTGGGTTATGGGTTAAAGCGGAACTACCACCCCTTGCAATAATGGCCCCAAATAATGACCCATCTGGCAACTAGCTGCTCAGTAACGCTTGTCGCCATAATTATTACTGCGCTAATGAGAATTATACACTTCTCCCGGACTGACAGGCAGGAAACAGCGCAGACATCTTTGCGTAGTTAGCAAGCACACGTAGAAGAGCTTTTAAGTGAATGATTTATTTTTGATTAACGCAATCTCTGCTCTGCTGCAGAGCTGCCGGATCGTTGTACGACAGGCTTCCCTTACAGTCAGCTACGACGCTGACTTCAGGGAAAGGGGAGTGAGGGGGGAACTTTGTGAGTGAATATCTCTCAAACCATAAATGTTTGAGAGATGTCACTGGGGCCATTAATTTCTTTTTTTTAGTACTAAATATGGGGATTAGTAATTTTTAAGTATTACTATCCCTTTAAATCCAATTGTATGTTGCAGTGAGCATCGCAATGTAAAGATTGCTAATGTGTGTGGCTTTCTCTTGCAACATGCAATACAATTTGATCCAATGTAAACAGTCATATTTGGGCAAATGCCTTAACTACATTTGTGATTAGTGCAGCATTGCAAAACACTGCACTAGAATCTCCAGAGTGAACAAGACCTTATTGTATTTGTTATTGTCCTGTTAGTCAAACTGAACCAGCAGAGTGTGAATCACTTGTGAAGGCGGTAAGGAGGGAAGGTGTAGTGCAGTAATAAACATGATAGAATACAGTAATTAATGCTAAATTACCAAATACAAACACTAAATAAATACTTGTCATTTGAGCATGAAGAGGATGATTAACATCTTAAGGACGCATGACGTGCCATGACCTTCGCGCGTATCCGGACATTAAGGACCACTAATGGTAATGGCACGGCATGGAATTCCGGTATTTCTGCACAGCTCCACACCGTACAGCAATCCCAGAATGCAAAGAGCTAAAAAAAAACGCACCATGCTCCTTAACGACCACCCCCTGCCAGATTAGGAGGTTGTTAAGGGGTTAAATCAGGTGATCAGATGTAAAGAGAAGTACTACAAGTGTTCAAATCTTAGTGTGCGTTGGCTCCATAGAATAACATAGGAACTGGAGAAGTGATTTCACTGGAGAAGTCATCTCCACTTTATCACCTCTTTATCCCACCTTAGTGCATCTCTTCCCTGGTGTCATAGATGATGTAAAAGTAACCCACACACACATTGAGGATAAGGGATGGGCAACATGAAGCCCTCCAGCTGCTGCCATACTATAGCTCCCAGCAATAAAAGGGAAAATTAACATGTTTAAAAGTAAAGAATTGAAATATAAAAACTGTTAAAGAAACGAGTTGGAGACCATTCTAGCATTCGAAGGGTTAAAGGCTCTGGGGATTTTGAGTTTTATTTGTCCATTATGGTGAAGTCGGTTTACTCCAGAATTACTCAAATTCTCCTCAGTACCTCAGCTTCACTGTGTCTTGTTTTCACCACAGGAAAATACAAGCATTTATAATTACATTGTTTTCCTTTGGTGTCCTTGCTGCAATGTCTTCCACCATTTTGCTGCCAAAAAAAAGCTTAGATAAATTGTCTCTGAGGAGTTTCTTGCAAGGCAGATGGGGTCACTTCATAGCAAATATGTCTGCTGTCATGAATGAAATGGCTTGGCCCCATGCTCAGGATGTGAGAAACACGTTTAATACAACAATTGTGTTTAATCCTTTTCTTGCATTTTATGAGTTATTAGTTCATTTGAAGATATTCCTTGTTCAAGGTAAAGTTATGTGATAATTGTGATTTGTCTCTTGTATGAAAAAAAGTACAAGCTAAAGGCTGTATGAACATTTTCTTTCCAGAACCTCTGTGAGAAGTTGACAGCTCTGTAGGGTTTGCTTGTCAAAGGTAATTTTACCCCCAGAGCAATATCATATTATTACTTCCACTTCATTCCTTCTCACTCATTGTGACAATCTTTTACTTTATCCGCATTCCTTTATACCTTATTGAATGCAACACATTTACATACATACTCCTAAGTGTCCCTCTTTAGGAGGGACAATACCTTTTTGAGACCCAAAACCTCTGTCCCTCTTTCCCACCCAGGTGTCCCCCTTTTTAGGGGACCAGACTGTGTGGTATCAATATAAGTGTATCAAATTGCTCCACAGCAAGAAAACTCATATTGATATATCAGTAAACTCTACTTTATAAATTAGTCTGCATAAATACAATTCTGAAGTCTTGCTCTGTCATTTATTTAGTTACACAAAGAGGTGTGCATAGGTCATGAAACAACCTAAACATTCTCGGCAATGCCCAGGCCACCAGCCACGCCCCCAGTTTATTTTAACTTAAGGTGGAAAAAAATTGTTTTACCGATTATCTCCAAGTACCATAATAACAGAGAACCAGAGCAATTAACTGAATTACGGTAACCAGAATTAGCTATACCACTAGTCATGTTTGTCTGTGAATTACAAATGTTCTGTTCAAAGAAGGAAAAACGATGTCTGAGACTGACCACACACTGTTACAATCTGGCACTGCCGAACTGAGGTTTATGAGTGTTTGTGGTGACCTTTCTGAGCGCATGATTTCCATGTAAAATCATTCAGTGCCAGAAGGTGCATGACCCTGGGATCAAGATTCACATGGGTGTGATGTGTCAATGACAGAAGTGGATGAGGAGGGTCACCCTCCATTTGGATTGCATTCACCATTTCCTGGGGCCTCTTGTGGAAAACCTATCAAATTGGTATGATGTTCCCAGAGTATATGACTTATAATAACCACATGTATTAAGGCTGCCAAAAACTGTTGGCTTATAGAGGACTAGTGATCAGTTTTGGGCCTTTCGTTGTTTTTTAACAAGTTTAGATTTGGATATTTTTCCTCCTCTCTATTATTAACCCTTTAAAGACCAGAGGGGTGCGTGGTACACTGTGGAGCAATGCATTTTGCACCCCTCTGGTCCTTAAAGGGTTAACTTAATTCCGTTCAGCTGTCGACATAGCAATCATTGTATGTTTTGTACAATTGGCTGAGCTCATTCATTTTTTCCTGTGAGGAAAATATTCATCAATTGCAATCACCACACATGAACATTTGTGTAATAACAGGGTGGTAGACCACTGAGGAAAGTTTTATTATTATTAATTTTTTTATTGACTAAAAGACAAACAAACCCTATATTGGAGCTAAAGAAAAGCTTTTTGGAAGTTAACTTTTTAAACACTAAAAGGCATCTGCAAAGCATTGTGAAGCTGTTGCATATCCCTCTCATCCTTAAAGGGTTAATGTATGGTGTAAACTTCTTTCCCATGAGGGAAAGAGGGTTGTGTATAGCCGCGCTGCCATCCCAGAATTCCATGATATGTCAGGACCATCACTGGTCCTTAACGCCCGGTCCGACGTGCCATGCTGCTAATGTGTTCATATCTCGAAAATGTTTCATTTTACAGAAAAAATGGCTAGTGCAACATATAGATAGATGTGAATTGTCTTTTAAAACAAATCCTATTTGTCTTAGAGTGACAGAACCACTTCATAGTATTGGCTACAGAGACGTTTAACACTTTGAGTGCCAGAGGGTTGTGCAACACATTTGAAAACAATAGGTTGTGCACCCCTCTGGGACTCTAAGGGTTAAAGGAGAAGTAACACTCACATTTACCTTACTGCTTCATGTAGTCAAACAGTCCTGGATGTCATGTTACAGGCAGTTTTTTCAAAGTGCAATATGAAGAGTACATGTGCAATTTAACCTTTTAAGGAACAGAGGGTGTACAATGCATTGTACATCCAGCTGGTCCTTAATCCTTTGAGTGACAGTGGGTGTCCAGTGCATTGCTTTGCAATGTATTATGAACCCTTCTGGCATTCAAAGGATTTAAAGCCTAAGATTACTATAGGCATTGGGTAGAGTTTGTGTCCTTTGGTCCTGCTAGTAACTTCTGTGTCCCCACATCCAGGACTGACTGGAGATGTAGGTGTTATGCACTAAGGTGTGATAAAGAGGTGATAAAGTGGAGATAGCTTCTCCAGTGATATCTCTTCTCCAATACCTATGTTATTCTATGGAGTCTATGCACTAAGCTCTCCAGAGCTGGAGAAATTTTAGTGCATAGGCTTCATAGAATAACATATGAACTGGAGAAGTGATATCACTGGAGAAATCGTCTCCGCTTTATCACCTCTTTATCACACCTTAGTGCATCACACCTGTTCTCTCTCAAACAAAGGCACAAGGGAAAAATGTATAGGGGCCATTGGGTTTTTCTGGCCATAATAACGTAAGTGAAGGGTTATTCTTAGGATGTGTTACTTCTTGGATACTGGAGACATCTTCATTGAGTTTGATAAGATAACAAGTCAGTATAGGCTGCAAAGTCAAACTTCAATACAATCGCATATCAGAGATCCAAAGATAAGGTGTAGGAACGCTACTTCCAGCACTGCCACGAGTCCTCTAACGCTTTCCAACAGCAGTCTTACTCGGATGACGTCACTTCCGGTACGATCGCTTCCTAGCATTTCAAGCCTCGCTCCTGTGCTCCAGTCCAATGCGTCCTTCAACTCGTATGGATCTCCACACCTTCCATACGAGTTGAAGGACGCATTGGACTGGAGCACAGGAGCGAGGCTTGAAACGCTAGGAAGCGATCGTACCGGAAGTGACGTCATCCGAGTAAGACTGCTGTTGGAAAGCGTTAGAGGACTCGTGGCAGTGCTGGAAGTAGCGTTCCTACACCTTTGGATCTCTGATATGCAATTGTATTGAAGTTTGACTTTGTGAGTAGACCTCCTGAGGGGTGTTTGGATTTTATTTGTTTCTGCTTGAATAAAAAATACTATTCTTAGATCGATCTCTATGCTCTCCTGTTCCCTTATTTTACATGTTTAGGTTTCCTTGAAGCCATTTGCAAGATTGGCACTACTTGCTATAACAGGATAGGAGCGTTGAGAGTATATTTTACAAATAACTTTTTTATGGACTGATAAGGACTGGATAAGGATTGAAGCACTATATTAGAGTTTTTGTGTTTACAGTATAGGCTACAAACAAAATAATTATACGCAGAATGTGTGTATATACATTTATATATGTATGGAAATGTATCTTCATGAAGAGATTGGGTGCGGAAATGCAGAAGGGAAAAAAAATCCTTTTCCTCCCACATTTATCCTTGGTCCCAGATTCCCATGGCACATATAAAGAAAAATGAATTGGCTATCTCCTACATCTCTCTTACTCATGTCCTCCCACCCCCTCTCTCTGCTCTCAGTTGAAAGCATCGTGCACAGCTGGATTTCCCTGTACAAGTAAACTTCCACAGGATAACTTTGCTGGCATACTGAAAACCAGCTCAAAATTTTTTATAGCAATGCGTTAGCTGTTGATTACCAAGTCTTATGACAAGTGACACAATTGTTTTCAGTCTGTATTGGAGTTATTGTCGAGTAAACCAACTACACCATAGGGGACAAATAAAAATGTCTGTTAAATTGGGCTTTGCAATGCATTTGAGACCTCTCTAGCATTCAAGGGGTTAAAAAGCTCTATACAGATGCATGGGCATTTTGATATTTTTAATTTTCCCTTATGATGTAGTTGGTTTACTCCGGAATAACTCCAGTTTGCTTTTAAAAATATGAGCCTTATTCTTTTAATTTGCCTTAAAGGGACAGTAATGTTTCAAAATAAAAGCAAGGCTCCACCCCTTGCATACAATTCTAGAATTGTTCCTGCCTACTTAAAGGGGCAGATCTCCTACCCAGAGTTACCAGTAACCTGTACTAGACAACAGAGAAAGTAATTTTTCAAAATAAAAGCATTTTACCTCTCTGTGATCCATCCGGACATTCTTTCTGCTCTGAGGTGAGCAGTGTTAAATCAGTAAAAGGGGTGGGAGGAGGATACTTTATCATTCAATTACTCTTGAGCTACAACTCTTGACAGTATTCAAATAGCACTCTACATGGCACAAATGCTATGAAGATTAATTGGAGCTACTTTTCAAAAATTACTTTCTCTGTCGTCCAATACAGGTTACTGGTAACTCTGGATAGGAGATCCGTCCCTTTAAGTAGGCAGGAACAATTCTAGAATTGTATGCAGGGGGTGGAGCCTACCTTCCCTCCTTGGCTGCAACTAGCCAACCAGCTCCAGAAAGATTTGTTCCTTGGTGACAATAACACAGGCAAGAGAACAGTTCTGCTATAGCTTTAGAAGTTTTTTTTTTTTTTCTGTTAGAAATGGAATACCACCGTTAGTCGGATTACAATAACTGACAATACCCTTAGATGTGGCTAGCTCAGTGACCTGGTGCTTTTTGTGTACCTTAAGCCCTGGGGGGAAAATCTTGGCTACAAGTTTTTTCCTCAGGAGTAGCCCACCGAGGATTCTTCTTTAAACATGGTAATCTGAAGACAGAAGATCTGCAGGAAAGGTGAGCAACCCTTTGAGTGCTGCAGGTCCACATGTCCCACAGTGCCCCTCCACACAGGGTTTTTTCATTTGGAGTTCCTCAAGATCTGGTCTGCTGATACTGCTTCTAAGAAAGCTTTGCTCTCCTTGCCTTTTCAAGGCAGTTCTTTGTTTGGGCCAGATCTCAAGGCTCTGATCAGTGAGGCTACAGGGGGTAAGAGTACACTTCTACCCTTAGTTCCTAGGAAGAAAACACCACTTAAGTGTAACCAGTATTTTTGTTCCTTTCAGAATGAGGCATGTCTGGTGAACCACACGGTTCACTCAGCTCCGCGAACCTCCTCCAAGCCCAGACAGCAATGGAAGCCTACTGTCTCCTCCAAGCCCAAGGCTTCCAAGCCTTCTTCAGCATGAATCACCAAACCCAGGTCCACACTCTGCTGTGGGTGGTTGTCTGCATCACTATCACAGCATTTGGGAGGATTCAGTGTCGAACCCATGGGTTTTGCAGGTAGTGACGGAAGGGTACAGGATCCCTTTCGTCTCTCTTCCTCCCTTTCACTTTCTTCCTTCTCATACGCCTCAGGAAGCAGAGAAATGCAGTCTGTTTGACGGCGCTGCTAAGGCTCTTCTAGACAAGGACGTTCTGGAGCCAGTTCCAGTTCAGGACAGAGGTATGGGTTTTTACTTAAACCTCTTTGTGGTCTCCATGAAGGACAATGGTTGTCGTCCCATTTTGGACTTGACAGATCTCAATCCCTTTGTGACCAGAACTCATTATCACCAGGAGTCTGTAGGGACGGTGATTGCTGCCATGCCCCGGGGGAATTCCTTGCATCTCTGGATCTTCAGAACACGTACTTACACATTGCCATTCATCCAGCAATACGGCAGTCCCTCTGGTTTGCCTGTGACCGGGGACATTTTCAGTTCTCAGCTCTTCGATATGGTGTGACGACAGCTCCTCAGGTCTTCAACCGTGTCCTGAGAGCCTTAGTGTCCGTCCTCCACCGAGATGGCATCAGAGTTACTCCATACATGGACGACCTGCTTCTGAAAGCCTCTTCTGAGGAACTTCTTCATCAGCAGGTTCAGCAATTTATTCATGCTCTCATCCATCATGGGTGGATCATCAACCTGGACAAATCAGATCTTGTCCCATCCCAGCGTCTGGTTTTCCTGGGCCTCCTCTTCGATACCCAGAAGAACATGGTGTTTCTTACGGACGAGGTGGCTCGCCAGATCGCCCACAGGATTTCTCTGATACTGGCTCAAGATCCAGTTCCAGCCAAGTTTGTCCTGGTGGCTCGACCCATCCAATCTGCTGAAGGGCAAGTCCTTCCTAGTTTCCTTCTGGACCACTGTGACGAGGGATGCCAGCCTCTCCAGATGGGGAGCGGTCCTGCGTCGCCTGAATGCACAGGGTTGGTGGTCTCTGGAAGAATCTCTCTTTCCCATCAACGTGTTGGAGCTCCGGGCGATATTTCATGTCCTTCATCATTGGACATCTCAGCTGGAAGACTGTCCAGTCTGGGTAGAGTCTGACAACGCCACAGCAGTGGCTTTCATCAACAAGCAGGGCAGAACAAGAAGTCTCGCCACTTGGTTAGAGGTCAATGCTATTTTGTCCTGGGCAGAAGAACACGTTCCTGCCAAATCCGCAGTGCACATTCCTGGCGTAGCCAACATCATGGCAGACTTCCTCAGTTAACACACAGTGGACAGCGGAGAGTGGGAGCTGCACCCAGAGGTGTTCACCCTCATTGTTCAGAAATGGAGTCTTCCTTACATCGCCCTGATGGCGACAAGACACAACAGGAAGGTTCCGAGGTTCTGCTCTTGATGGAGGGACCCTCTAGCTCTGGTGGTGGATGCAATGTCCATTCCTTATTTATTCCCTCTGGCTACATCTTTCCTTCCCTCCCCATGTTGCACAGGGTGTTATGGAAATTACGACTGGAGCATTGTCCAGTCATTCTGATTGCTCTGTACTGGCATCGCCAGGCTTGGTTTCTGGAGCTTCTGGATCTGTCAGTGGCAGAGCCGTTCCAGCTCCCTTGCCATCCGGATCTTCTTCTACAGGGTTACCTGTGGAAGGAGGATGTTCATTGTCTAGCCTTGACGGCTTGGAAATTGAATCCTCAATATTGAGGAAGAAAGGTTTTTCTTCTGGTCTGGTGGCTACTATGCTCAGTGCCCGCAAACCTGTTTCTTCCAAGATCTACCATTGTGTCTGGTCGACCTTCCTATCTTGGTGTGCTGACAAGGACCCGTCTCAGGAATGTGATCTGCCTACAGTCCTGGCTTTTTTGCAGGATGGTGTGGATAAGGGCCTCAGTTTGAGTTCCCTTAAAGTTCAGACGTCTGCTCTTTCTGTTTTCTTTCAGAGAAGCATTGCCATCCTTCCTGATGTCAAGGTTTTCTTTCAGGGCGCTGCTCATACTCGTCCTGCCTTCAAGATTCCTGCCCCTCCGTGGGATCTTAACTTGGTTTTGGGCATTCTTCAGTGCCCTCCATTTGAGTCTTTGGCTACTATTCCTTTACGCCTGTTGACGTGGAAAATGGCTTTTCTCCTGGTGATTGTGTCTGTCCGTCGTGTTGCGGAGTTACATGCTCTGTCCTGTAAACCGTCCTATTTGGTGTTTCAAAAGGACAAGGCGGTGCTTTGCACCTCTCAGGAGTTTCTCCCGAAGGTGGTTTCTGAGTTCCACATCAATCAGGAGATTGTGGTGTCCTCTTTCTGCCCTGATCCCACCTCTGACAAAGAGAGGGATCTCCACTTGTTAGACGTGGTACGTTGTCTCAAGTTTTATGTACGTTGCACTGAGTCTGTCAGGCAATCTGACTCGTCGTACGTCATTCCTGAGGGTCCTAGGGCAGGAAGACCTGCATCCAAGGTGACTATTACTTCTTGGATCAAGTCCACTATTGGTAAGGCTTATGAGCTGAGGAAGAAGCCTGTCCCCTTTCGGGTCATGGCTCTTTCTATAAGATCTATTGGGGCTTCTTGGGCTTACAAGAATCAGGCCTCTGCTGATCAGTTGTGCAAGGCTGCCACTTGGTCGTTTGTGCACACCTTTTCGAAGCACTACCGTGTTGATGTGCTGGCATTGGCTGACTCTAGCTTTGGGAGGAAGATCCTGGAGGCGGTCTTGCCTGTCTAGGTTTACATTTGGTTCTTGGTGCTTCCTTCACTTTGTGCTGTGTAACAGTTTGGGGTGGTGTTACCCCTGTTCAGTGTCCATTGACACTTCATTGTTTTGTTGGGCTATCTCTGATCTGATGGTTCATATCTGCTTTTATGACTTTGAGGGCCTTGCTCCTGGTCCTTGCCTTGCCTTCCCGCCTCTGGGAAACTCAATGGTTGGAAATCCCAGAGTTACCAGTAACCTGTATTGGACGACAGAGAAAAGAGGATTTTAGTCTTACCTGTTAAATCCTTTTCTCTTAGTTCATACAGGTTACTGGTCTCCCACCCTGTCAAGGGACCATGCTTGGCTCTCCTGTGGCAGAACGTGGGGGTCCTTCGGGGTCATGCTCACCGGAGTCGTCTTTCCCTTCTACTATCTAGTCAATAGTTAGTGTCTCAAGAAGGGAAGGTAGGCTCCACCCCCTGCATACAATTCTCGAATTGCCTACTTAAAAGGGGCGGATCACCTACCCAGAGTTACCAGTAACCTGTATGGACTAAGAGAAAAGGATTTAACAGGTAAGACTAAAATCGTCTTATCACTTTAAGCAGAAGCTGATTGCTGCGTACAATGGACCTTATAAAGAAAGCAGTTCTAAAGTATACCAACTGCAGCAATGTGTGTGGGGGTTCCTATTGATTTAAATGGGTCTTTTAACCCTTTGAATCCTACACATGTCACCAAGGCATTGCACATGTTTTGGAATTTTAGTCTGTCCCCTATGGTACAGTTGGTTTGCTGTGGTAACAAGCACAGGATACCACTCGTCTTCTCCGAAGACTTTGAAACAAATGTGAATACTGAGTTTCCAATGTACATTTCTTGAAATTGTATAATGTTTATTTTCCACATTAAAAATGTCAGACCTAATCCTAACTATATATATTCATGTACTTGTCACCTTCATTACATCCTTACAAATGACCTATGAAATACTAGTGTAGCCCGGAACATTCCAGACTGATTATTAGGGGTGCCTTGAGCAAAGTAAAGATTGAGAACCTCTGCTGTGGTGTCTTTGAAATGATTAATGCATGAGATAGGATTGGCCTGAGTAATGATTTTCTGTATCCTGTTTCAAGATTGAGTCTGTGCATCTAAGTATAACTTTGGGTCTCTCAAGTCTAGTCATGAAGAACAACCAAGGTCAGTGAGTGGAATGCTAAAATACATTTTGCTCTTCTACTGAAGAGCATGTTGTAACATTCAGAAATATATAAGTTCATTTACCATTCCTTGAAAGAACTCAACTCTTTAAGGACCAGAGGAGTATTCAGCGCATTGCTTTACAATACATTGAGTACCCTCCCCTGTTTCTTAAAGGCTTAAGAGATATTATACTGTGTTTGGGCTGCAGGAAACAATATTATCTTTGTACTACTCCTTCTTGGTCAAGGGCCTCTATGATATATATGTATGTGTGTGGATATATCGATAGATATAGATATGCATATATATAATATAATGATTATTATTTTGTACATACACTAGAGAATTCTGCACAGTGTTGCCCGTGGGACTTGGCACTCCGTCTTCATTTGTGGTTCACATCGGGAAGCCTCTGCAACTCAATGGCAGTGAATCTTGGTGCAGTGATTTTGACTGGCCGCTTGGCCGTTCCTGTCAGAATCAAGGCCCCTGTGAATCTCACTGAATCTCCCCTGTGAATCTCACTGCTGCTTCAGCTCTCTGGCCACTCCCATCAAAACTACTGCCCTGTCAACATTAGCTGGAGTGTGGGTGTACTCTGCCACCTCTGCCAACCCGGGGAGGAGCGGACAATGAACCAGAAACATTTAGGTTTTTATCTAACAGGAAGTAGGGAGTACAAGGAAAATTGCTTCCCTCAGCCTGTTAATTAACCATATTGAATATCATATATTCTAGTTCTTATCACTGTTTAGAAAACGATACATATATCAGGGCTTATAATTTTAAGTCCTTTGTTACTAGCCAGATATGAAAAGTTACTCGCCACTGCAAGCCATAACATACCCACCATAGCTGAATTTCTACTCGCCAGGGCTAAATTTACACTTGCCATTGGCTAGTGGCGAGTGGAAATTTTGAGCCCTGCATGTATATTTGAATCTTAAAACATTATTTTTCATATTATATCTTGTTGATAGTTTAGCATTACTGTTCCTTTAACAGATTACCTAGGGTGAAATGTATTGAAGAGAAATTGCACACTAGGGATTAGTGACTCTAAATCTTCTAAGCAGGCAGTCTCTACTGCACATGGTGGCTTCTGACAAACATCCTAGAGAATTATTATATGTTATAAGCTTTCAACACACCACAGAATGTAATTAGCATATTGTCCTGCACTGTAAATTACTTTTATCGTTATCTCTTAAAACTATCCATCTGCTGGTCTTTTGGCTAATGTAACACATGCAGTTTTGTACAAAGTGTCTGAATATGCATTACAAAGTACTTATTCCTAGGGCTTAGTATCTCTCTTAACTCTTTCAGTGCCAGAGGTGTCCAGCGCAGTGCAATGTGTTCAATACCTATCTGGTGCTGAAAGGGTTAACGAGAACAGCATATAGTTAGAAGTCAGTGTAACTGGAACTTTCCACACAAAAAGACCTATTTTACTCCAGAGCATATGCTGTATACACTTGCATATATCCAAGGCATACCCTTGTACTTCCTTACTGCTGAGGGAAATACTACTGTATTAATTGCTGTGTTTAGCCATTTAACTTACCCCAAATGGTAATTCAAGCCAGGATCATGTTTTTTTAACCCCTTAAATACCAGAGGAAGGGGTTAATGACAGAGCCAATGAAAACCTTGCCTACTGCGCCTGAGAAGTGATCTTGGGGAGTCCAGGTTTAATGGAGTGTTTTGCAAGTCGGTTTATAAATGATTGGGTCTGTGGAGAATATCTGTGCATATTTATTCGGATTAATACAGCCACATTGAATTGTATCATGCTTGGCATCTAGATATCAGCTTGTCTTTGTCTAGCAGCTCACATGCTGTATAAACTGTAAAAGAGTTGTTTTGTTCAACAGCACCAAGCAGACTCCGAGGAGCCTGTTAACCAGAAATGGCATTTCACAGTGAATCTCATTTCCCAGTAGCTATTAAACAATTCTTATGTGCTAAAATAAAATACTGTATTTTATGTACATGTGATATTGGGCCTGCTTGATATGCAGCTATTTTGTGCAAGCAATGAAATCTCACAAAGTTGTAGATTGCTGTTTTCTGCCTTAAGCTCTTCAATACTAGAGAGTTGTTCATCATAAGCCATGCCCTGGAAACCTTGCTAGCATTTGTTGGTTAAAGAGCAACTATTCTGTCTTACTAAGTCTTCTCCTATGTGATCAGGTGGTACATTTTGGGGCCTTCAAAAACTGGAAGGGGTAGTGGACTAAGGAATTGAAGCCCTTAGATTAAGCCATATGATTCACATGATGCATTGCTACCCTATAGGCAACATATGTTGGGTTTGGAAACTTGGCACTAGGGGAATTATCCATCAAGCTAAAGAGGTGCAATTCTGGGGTTAGCCAATTGCACCATAGGGCTGGAATAATAAAATAAATAAATAAATAAATAAATAAATAAATAAGCAAATTCCCAATTATTTAGATAGGACTTTGAGTGCCGGAGAAGTATCCAACGCATTGCTTAGCAATGCGTTGCATACCTCTCTGGCACTCAAAGGGTTAAAGTACTTGAATGCTAGAAAGGTCTCTAACACATTGTGTTGGAAAGAGTTCTGGCATTCGAAGATTTAAAACCCCAGTTTAAGTCAGTAGGAATTTTGTCCTATTATGGTGCAGTTGATTTGCACCAGACTTGTACCACTTTATCTTGATCGATAAAGTTGTTACAGTCTGTGGGAACTACACTCTCAGTCCCTGGGGCTTGAAATGTATGACTTCCAAGTCTCTCAGTTCAGGGTAAATGCAATCCGAACGCAGTAGTTCATGTACTGGGAATCTCCGTGCAGGCCCAGCTAACTCGGTAGGTCTGCTCACATAGGAAGAGACCTGACAAGGGGTAACTATCGGGGAGAATTAGGTGTCAGTGGGGGAGATTCACTAAGGCATGATAAAGAGGTGATAAAGCAGAGATTACTTCTCCAGTGATATCACTTTTCTAATTTCTATGTTATTCTAAGGAGGCAATTCACTAAGATTTCAAAACCTTTGGAGATCTTAGCGCATAGACTCTATAGAATAACATAGGAACTGGAGCTGTGATATTACTAGAGAAGTCATCTCCACTTTATCACCTATTTTATCAGGCTTTAGTGCATAACTCCCATTTGTACGAGGCTATTCACATGGCAATTCAGAGTCAAGCATACACATTTATATAATGGTTTTCAGTGGCGATACAATGAAATCATACATATTGCAGTGTGATTTTGTTGCTACTGTTTATGCTGAGAGACATGCATGCTGGGAGAAAAAATGTTACGCTGTCATGTAAAATCACATATTTATTTCCATTTCATCATATATTGCTACATTGCCTTTTTTGAACATAGATAAAAATAACTGAGCAGCAGAATCTTAGTTTTCACCAAAAGCCAATACATTTTAAATGTACCCTTTGATATGCCACTTTACCTTTGTCCTAAAAAGTGATCTGTGTACCAAACTGCCGTGAATCACCACTAACTTCCCATGAGAGCCGTAACACTGACCCTAACATGCCACTCTTCTTGCACAATATGCATTCTGTGGTTTAGAAGTATTATTGTATATTTATAAAGTGTCAACACATAACAACATGTTGAACAGTTTGGAGAGTAATAATTACAAACAGAACTTGTGTAGTTTCTATTTAATATAAAAAGTGCTGAGAACTTGAAATTTATATACCCAAAAAACGAAGTAAAATATGATGCATGTCATTTTGAGGTTCTTATAATATGCTGACCAGATACTGATCTTCCAAGAAGAAAACTAATTTAGTAGAAGATATACTTAGCTCTTTATCATTCATGCAATTAACCACTGGAAAGTATGTCCATTATTATAGCTGCAAATAAGTCTACTTGTGATTTAGAGAGTCAGCGTTGTACATATATCACAAATAAATAACAACCTTTCTAGACTTCAGACTATCAAGTAGCTGAGAGAACTGCTCCTGTTCAGTAAAGATCTTTAACATCATCACATTATCATGTAACTTGAAGGGATCCGTTATGATAGTCACCTTCTTGATCATTTTTTTTTCTGTGTTTTTGCCGTATATAATTGTTCATTCATTTAGGAATTTTTTTTTAAGTCTTAGAATTCACATGTTTTATATTTATTTTTATGCTATAAAGGAATAGTAACCATTAGGAGTAGATTCACATCCCAGGCATCTCTAGGTCATTCACTCTAGGCTGTCTTGTCTCCACCCATGGCCACACCCTCACTCCTCATATGACTCTGTCCCAGTCCCATTTACTGTCTCTTGGCAAAGAAAAAACTCATGGCCTATAACAAACAAAAAAAAAAAAAGCTTTAACCCCTTGGTTTCTAAAGAGATCTGCAATGCCTTGGAGATCTCTCTAGGATCCAAGGGGTTATATAAATGACCTGTACAATAGCATTGAGATTGTTTTGGCCACACCCTCAATTCAGAATGTGGGTGTGGCCAGCACAGCTGAGATGTCCTTCAAAATTTGGAGCTTTAGGCAGTTGCCTACTCTGCCTTTTGGGAAAATACGGCCCTGGAAACCATTTATTTTATTTTGACATACCATACTCTGCAAGTACATGATATGTACAGTTAAATTGCCTTTACTGTTTATCATTTTTTACTTCTCTTCAGCTAATTTCTATTTGCACTATGTCCCTGACAGTGAGCTACCTGTATCAGACCATCAAAGCAAGATGTAAGTCATTGTTGCATTCTCCCTGCAGCACTGAATGCTCTGTGTGCTTTTTACATTTTGTTACATTGTTTCACTAGACTTGCTTTCATTTCCCTTGTCAGAAAGCTCTCTGTAAACAGAAAAAAAATAATAAAACATATAAGGAATCTGACTGTAAATAGCATGTACTTGCAGAAAACATAAAGTCACAATAAAGGGCTACTATTCCTTTAACCCCGGCAGATAAAGACCGCAGAGCATTATTATTTATTTTTTTTCCTTATCGGATTCAGGGATCCCAGAACGGCGTGTAGCCAAGCGGGGACCCCTGAATTTCATGACATGCCAGGGCCGTCACTGGTCCATGAGTGCAGAACCTCTGGGATGGTCCTGGTACAGTGTGGATCCTTAAAGGGTTAATAGCTGATAAGGCTACTTCTTAGAGTGAGAGAAAAGCCTAAAATGTTTCTCAGCGACAGCAGTGTATTAAGGTAATTCTCACTTGGGTGATTTGAATGCTGTGGCACCTCTACTCCATTTGAGTCACCTCTGTCTATAGTTTTACAACATGAAGCAGTGATCATTATTAAGGCAATTATCACAAGGTAATAGAAGGGTATAAACTGCGCACAACCCCTTATATAACCACGTACCTATGTGGGGATATATATGTTATACAGAGATATGGCCTGAAACGGGAACAAACTGTAGTAAAGGGAGGAAATGTGATGGATGTAGAGTATACAAGAAGCACCCTGTTTGAAGCAAGAGAAATATAGTTAACTTAATTTGCTGCTCCTATTCCCCGGTGCTCAGATCCATCGATGAGCAAATACAAAAAAAGGCAAAAGAATAAAAGAAGAATAACGTACTAAGTGTAGTATGTATCAAGGTGGAGCAGTGTAATATAAAAAACACACAAAACAGTACAGTGTAATATACAAATATTGCAAAGTATATATATATAGGTATGCAAATAACCAACAGGTAATGGTAATAGTAGCATATATAAATATAAAACACACAGAATATATATGGATAGTGGAAGGGTATGGGAATATAACACAAAATAAGTAGCAAAGGCAAGGAAATAATTAAGGTATGCCCTTACAGAGAAGTCCTTAATTCAGGATACACAAAAAAGTGAGCACACAGTGTGGAATGACACAAAGTAGCGAGTGGTACGGATGTACCCTTACTTGACAGTGACTGAGTAGTAGGCATGTAGCAAATCAGAGGTTTTGGATACCTTCAAGCTTGGAGTTACCCGGAGTCCTTCATCCAAGGGATGTTGCGTTCGATTCTCCGTCCGATGTGCCAGTATCACAGTGCCTGTGATCCTCCTCTGTCACTCTCCCATGTGGTGTGCTCTGATTTGCTAAGTCGGTTTGGCCCTCCCCTGGTGACCTTTTTTTGCCTGGCCGTGACACCTGTCAGGTGCCCTTTCGTGGTGTTTCAGAGCCAGTGTTGCTGTTGCTGTGTTCCTGATTCCTGTGTACCGATCTGGCCTGTTTTGACTACGCTCCTGTGTTCCTGCTCGTGATTGACCCGGCTTGTCTGAGAACCACCTCCGCCATCTGACCCGGCTTGGCTGATGTTCCTGCTCGTGATTGACCCGGCTTGTCTGTGAACCATCTCCGTGACCCGAGCCAGTCCTCTAAGTCCTTCGTACCGTATAGGTCTATGCCGTATGTGTCAGAGTAATCCAACTGGTCTCTATCTGTATCCGATGTTCAGAGAGTATGTAGAGGAAAGTCACGGCTCTGGTTTGTTCCCAGCTGCGATGTGTCTAGTGAAGCGGTGCTCTGCAATGTGCTGGAGCACCGGGAATATGTAAAAGCCGACAGAGTCGGTGCATGCTATAGGCATAACGACTCTGTCGGCTTTTACATATTAGGGTATGTTACAAATTTACATTACATATTACATATTAGGCTATGTCTTGTCCTTAAAGCATGTTTCTTGCCTAAACTATTTAATTGTATTTAGATATCATTATTAAAAAGCTCTATCTATTACACGTGTGGCCAAGTCCATTCCTCAAGAGCTATCAACAGTCCAAGATGCAAGGATATCCCTGTCTGAGCACAGGTGGGCCAATCAAAATGTTTGATTGCTTAATCAGGGAAATCCTTAAATCCTGGTCCAATGGTGGCCCTTGAATAAACTTGGACACCCCTGATCTACAGTCATCTTCACAAAAGACATATCTATCACTAGCATTCTTGCTTACAATGAGATCCTGCCACTTATGTTAGCTGCATGTTCCATGCATTTTACTGCCCTTTACAGATGTTTAGATTCTTCCACTCTTTTTGATGTACAAAGTTGCAAGTATCAGATTTTTATACGAAAACTAGGGTCAAGTGCATGAATTCTAAGAAGCTATTTGTCAGATTAATTTGTTTATTACTGTTTATAAATAAAGTTTACATAAATTATTCAGTAAACACAGCTTGAAAGAGATAAACTATTTCCTTGATTATGCAACATTTTACCAGCAATTTTATTACAAAGAAGAGCACTTCAATATCCACTTCAGATATATATTCTTGTGGACGGGATTAAATAAGCTTTGAAGATAGCTATGGGGCTGTTTTTGTAAATATCCATGCCTAAGCAGTGGAGCATACAATAAATAAGTGAAAAAAGATGTTATGATGCAGAACAGTGGAGCTGCTAAGATCCCAAAAGCCATGGACTTGGGCCAACCTAATTCATTATTAGTAATGTTTGCTTGTAGACTAGTTTTAAACCCTTATGGGTCAGCGGTCCTGTATGGGAAGTCCTGTTAAGAACCAGATAGAGAAGTTAGGCTCACCGTCACTCGTGACTGATCACTTATGTCAGCATGCTGAGAGGGGGTTTGAGAGAGGCCGATCCAGTCTTGGAGTGGTCAATTTCAGACCCTGCAGGAGCACTGTAAGTAAAAAGTATGTGACGTGCCAGGACCGTCACTGGTCATTAAGGAAAAAAAACGGTGATGGTCCTGGCACATCACAGGGTATTAAGGGGTTAAGTGTCTACAAATTGTGTGTTTTGTTACCACTGCAAAGTGCTATATTCTTGTATAGTACAAAACCACTAAATAAACGTTTTCATATTTTATAAAAAAAAAAGTTAATTCTTCTAAATGAATAATTGCACATTTGACTAAACTCTAACATCAATGGTTTTTGTTTTCTAGATCTCCTTTGACCTGGCTGAGTACACTGCAGATGTTGATGGTGTTGGCACATTACGTCTTCTCGATGCCGTAAAAACCTGTGGCCTTATTGACTCACTGAAATTTTACCAGGCCTCAACAAGTGAACTGTATGGAAAAGTTCAGGAAATTCCACAAAAGGAAACAACTCCATTTTACCCTAGGTCACCATATGGTGAGTAAATCTTATAGCATTCAGTGAGCTGGACAGTATTACAAGACGTTGATAAAAAAATATATCCTATAGTCAGCTGTAAAGGTGCCGACACAAAGGGTGATTTGGTAGTTGAAAACCATTCAGTCTGGCAGAAATGGCCAGATTGGCCAATTTGTGCCCTGCATATGGCCAGATCAATCAGATTGGGCTGACCAGATTGGCCAGTTTAACCCCATCACCACCATTGATGTGCCAGAACCGTCACGGTGCTCCGTAACTTAAGGGGTTAAAGAAAAAGTTCAGTCCTTAAGGGGTTAAAGAAAAAGAAGAAACCCAAAGGAGATTATTTGTGCAATATTGTTAATATTGTTGATACAATCGATAGTCACCACACCTTCACCAAGTGAACAGCTACTCACAAAAAAAGTTTAACAAGCCCAGGATATTGTCAAGCTGTATCCCACCAGCTTTACACACTCAAATGATCTGGCTGCTTTCCCTTGGAAACTCCACTAACAGAAAAACATATGGCACATAAAAAACAAGAAGAAAAAAAGGAGCATCAATGGTGCCTTATCACACCAGATAGAGATTAATAAACACAATCAAAGCTACTCACATATTAAAATAGCTGCCTATGTGTATATGTACATAAACAGCACAAAAAACTGGCAGATAATTTTTAACTGTCTCTGCTCGGTTCTTGCTGTCAGATGCCGACACCATCGCCACAGACAGAATCAGCTCCGCTACAAAACAATGTGTACGCTCAATTCTTCTTATAAAAATATGTTTATTATAAAAATCCAATATATCTGGTATTAAAAAAATAAATAAATATAATATAAAAGCAAGCCTAGCAGCTGTGAAATGCATTTATATTGTAGGCTTGCTATTCTGGAGTAAAATATTAATTTAAATGGGGGCTTTAGCCCCATACATGCTAGAGAGGTTTCTAGCATATAAAGAGTTAAAAAAAATGTAACTAAACAGGTAGTTTGATTTATTCCCTGTGGTGCAGTTGGTTTTCCCCAGAATATCCCTCTTTTCTCTTTATACATAAGGCCCACTGAGTTTGATGTATTAGAAGGAATCGGAGGGACCATACCAATTGTACCTTAGGGGGAAAAAAATTACATTTCCCAAATTCTCAATAGTTTGAATTAGAATTTTAATCATTTGTATTCTGCACAAGTTTCTGAATGCATATTAACCCTTTGCGTGCCAGAGAGGTATGCAACACACTGCGAAGTGAAGCAATGCAATGTATACCCTCTGGCACTCAAGTTGCTAAACCTTTCTAGTATGAAAGGACTTAAAAACCCTGTTTAAATCGTTTGGTGTGCATTTTTCCCCCCGTTGGCACATAATTGCACCAGTTATCTTAGTACAGCAAACTCAGTTACTTCACTCATGTTTTTTCTATATTTTGTACATTTGTCCCCAAAGGATACAATCTGTTTGAGGCCTTGTTGCATGAGGAGAAAACACTAATTTTGTTTAGTAGTAAGAAAATTTAAATAGTTAGTAGTGTCCTTCTTAAACAAAACAAAATATTGTAGCTATTACAAAAATAAACTAAATGATCGAAGTCCCATTTCTTAAACCTTTATGGTTTGAGATAAATAACTTTTTAAAGTTCCCCCCTCCCTCCCCTTGTTCTGACGTCAGCTGTAAGCTGACAGCATGAGATCCTGGTCCTGGGACCGTCCGACAGCTCTTCAGCAGAACCGAAATACACTTATCTAAAAAGAAATACTTCACTGGAACGGTCTACAAAGTGTGCTTGCAAACCATACACACTTTGTAGCCTGTTCCAATGAAGTGTTTTTTTTTAGATTGCAGTATTTCGGCTCTGCTGAAGAGCCTCCTCAGATCAGCTGACTCGAATATCCTTCTGTCAGCTTTACGGCTGACATCAGTGTAGGGGAGGGACTTTAAGACATATCTCTCAAACCATAAAGGTTAGAGAGATGGGAGTTGGATCATTTATTTTATTTTTGTAATAGCTACAATATTTTGTTTTGTTTGATAAGGACATTACTAACCCTTCAGTATCTGAAATGCGGCAGTAATACTTTTTAACTGTAATTCCAAGTTGATTTTTTAGATTCTCAAAAGAATCATTTAAGTTTTACTATACAAAAAAAGTGTTATTCTACTTGTCCTGCTGAGTACAACATTTGTATTCCTGCAGGGAAAATGTCTTATTCAAAACTTATAACAACTAAAACCATTTTTATTTTAACCTTTTGAGTGCCAGAGGGTTTTTCCAATGCATTCAATACCCTTCTGGCACTCAACTGTTGTTGTCCAGAGGACTTTTTTGTGTGTGTAATTCACTATATTGGGAGAGCTTTTGTCTTGGACTACTCTGCATACTAAGAAACAGGAATAACACCACTTGATAGCCTCAACATAAAAATGTAGTTTAACTAACAAATATAAAACGTGAGATTGAGCAGTGATAACTTTTAATGAAGGATCTCCCAGTGTAAACAATTATAATACACATTTTTACATAATAAAACTGCTTCTTTAAAAGAACATTAATGGAACAAATACTAGTTTACCTTCTATAAAACTGCATGTTTTCTATACAGTGTTAGTAAATAATTTTCATTATCTTTTCTGTGTTGAGTCAACCATTTTTATATAACAAAATATGTTTAGTGTTTGGCACAACGTTAACCTCCCTTTACACATTCACACTATAAAGATCTGAAGGCCAGAACTACGTGATGGAAAAATAAGTGGTTTCAGTTTTCTTAATTATATTGATTTATTTTAAAGGGATAGTAATACTAGATTTTCATAAAGAAGAATTTTGTTCATATTATAAAAAACGAAATGATGTAAGTCCCATTGCTAATAGTTGTCTTGTTTTATAGTTAAATGCTTTAAAAGTCTTCCCTTCCCTAGACATCAGCGCTCTAGCTGACAGATCGAGATTCTAGTCATTTGACCAGACGGCTCTTCAGCAGAGTCGAAATAGTGTTAGGTACAAAGTAAATACTTCATTAGAACGGTTTACAAAGTGTGCCTGCAGGCTAGAGAGCGGACGTCTGGAAAAGGGGTGGGAGGGGGGAACTTTAAAAGCATATAATTATAAAACTGGAGAACTGTAAGCAACAGGACTTATATCGTTCAGTTTACTTTTTTAATATGAACAAAATTCAACTTTATGAAAATCAAGTGTTACTATCCCTTTAAACTAAAAGGCCCAAATCCTGAGCAGCTGGCTGACAGGTGATTATTGGAGTTGTAGTCCACAGAATCTGAAGGTCCTCAGGTTGCGCAGCCCTGCCCTAGATGATACACAGCCAAATGGGCCATACCAGCACATGTATGTTGTGTTCCAAGCTGGGCCCACTTGCCACCAGCTTTTGACTTGAAATTTATATCTGGGTGTCCCTGTTCTAAGCTGCTAACTGTGACTAGCTGGGGTCTAAACTCATTCAAGCTGCCCATCCTTCCTTGTGTCATGTTTACACATTCAACAACCCATGGGTACCTTCTCCCTTTCACCAGTGTGTTGTGATGGCAAAAGCCTATATCCCCAGGATGCTTGACCTGGCTACATTAGTCAGTGCCTACACATTTGTCCTGTCAGTTCTTTTCAGAGTATGTTGCACCACTGTGCATGGCTAGGGACAGCCACTCTAACATAAAGCGGGCCCTCATCCTCTCTCCATTAACCACACAGTGACTTCAACAACTTAATTCGCTCAGAGCAGCATCCTGTACACTCTCTGTTCACTATTTGTTAGTCTTAAAATGGATAAGAGTGAGTGAGTGGAGTTTGCAGTTCCCCACTCTCGCTTTAACCCTATTCAGTAAGATGTGATAATTACAAACTGACCAATGATAAAATAACATAAAGCCTAATAGTCCCTCTTTTTTTTTTTTTAAATTTCAGGTGCAGCTAAGCTCTACGCTTTCTGGATTGTGGTGAACTTCCGTGAAGCCTACAATCTGTTTGCTGTTAATGGCATCCTTTTCAACCATGAGAGTCCACGAAGAGGTATATAAAATTAAAATGCGAGCATGTGTGTAGTTATGTATGCATCCTTTGTTAATATCTGTATGACCTTTTCTGTAAAAGGAAGCAAATGGAGTAAAATGTTTGCATAATATATGCAAACATTTTTAAGTTCCAGTTCTAAAACATTCCTATCTTCGGGACAAATTTTTGGTGTTTTTAAGCAAATGTGTTTTTAAGAACTTGACCAAAAATACTGAATGCTTGATATTGGCATCTTCAACAAAATCCTTCTAGAGATGTCAGGGAAAGTTTTACACAATTTTACATATATTTACTTTGCTAACAATAACTAGTGTCTGTGTTATGATGTTCAGGTTTACATTTAAATCATTGAATAACTAGTTTTCCAATTTTCAGATATGACCTTTGTAAAAGGTTTATTAGAGCTGACCCAGAAACAAAGAAAAATATGACAACCAAGGCACCTTCATAAGCAATGACATTTTGTCTTTAACATTCTTATTAATTGTCAATCCTTTTGATAAAGTAGCACAATACCTATAATAGTATTCCTAATATATTCAAGGTTTTAGCGTCACACTTTCTAGATAGTGTACAACGGTTGTCCAGTCAAGGTAACATGGTACAGCCTAGCTTTTAATTCTACTACTAAAACATGTCCTATATGGGCAGAACCTTACACCTCTTCAGTAGATTGTGAGACAACACATTCTGTAGTAGCTTATGGCCCTGTATTCAAAAGAAAAACTGGAGTAATTCTGGATCAAAACTGCACCATAAGGGAGAAATAAAAAACATCCCATTTAACATTGGTTTAAATCTGGATTTTAATCACTTGCATGCTAGAGAGGTTTATATGTTACATGTCATGAAGGTGATTTGACCCAGAATTATTTCATTTTTCTTTTGAGCTTGGGGCTGCATGTATAACCTGGAAGGAATTTTGCTCTGGAGAGTCAGCATAATGATGTATTCAGTAGTGTAGTAGTGATGTTTTAACAAATGCCCTGGCAAAATTGTGAATGGAGGTTCCCAAGTATAGGGATATCTCCTATACTATAACTTTAAAAGACCCATTCATCTTCTTAGGAAAGCAACCACATTGGCATGTTTGGTACCTGGGACAGCCTCCCTACTACTGGTTCCTAGCTCAGATTTTCAAAGTGAGGTCCCATGAAACAAGTGGACCACAGCAAATATCAGATACGCCCATGCATTAAAGTGCCCCTGAAGTGTACTTATAGGAGCAGGATAAGAGGTGATATGCATTTACTTGTGTATGGAACTAGAAATTCTGGACTCATGTTTGAGTAAAGAAAACTGGAATGTTAAAGAGATACTTGAATTTCGTAGGCATAAAAAAAAATATGCACAAAGATGTAAAGTTGTAGAGTCAGTTGTAGAGTCAGTGCTGTAGCTGACAGCTGCAGAATCTGGTCATTTGACCGGATGGAGGCTCTTCAGCAGAGCCGAAAACGTGCAATCTAAACATAAATACCTAATTGGAACAGTCTACAAAGTATGCCTGGTTATTAATATTGATTTATGCAGTTAAGAGCTACTTATATCTATGGTACAGTTTTCCTTTTAAAGGAAGATTAAATGGAATATTGTTGAAGCAGATGTACAAGAATATTACATTGCATCTAGTGTGGGAGACTCATTTAAACAGAAAAACAAACAAATACAACAAAAAATCTAAAGGCCTTCTGCACAAGAGACAGAGGAGCAATTCTGGATCCAACCATCTGTTCCATAAGGGTAAAAGACAACATTTGTAATTACTTAAATTGGGATTTTTGGCCCCATGTATGTCTGGTAGGTCTGGAGAATTCTCTAATACCCAAGGTGGTTAAAAGCCCCATTTAAAGTGGATCTATCACTTTAATTCAAGTCTGCATATTTTAAAACTGCATTATAAACTGCCTATATGTCATGTTAACTAAAACTCCAGCAGGTATATAGTTTAGGAGACATTCACACTTTTGTTTCTGGGCACAGTGAAAGTGAGTATTTCCTGGTACTGCACAAAGCTTCAGTAACATGAGATATCATCCAAACCTTCATTAGCATATAACACATCACTGAAAATGCCTCATTGTCATATGAAACATCACTGAGAAGCTTAATTGGCATATTAAATGTCACTGAAACTGCAATTAGCATACATTAGCATATGTAACAAGTGTGACTATCTACTGAACTGTACATTTGCTGATCTTTTGGCTAACATGACCTATAGGCAGTTCTTAATACAGGTTTCAAATATGCAAACTTGAATTTAGGTGAAAGCTCGACTTTAAATACATGGGAATTTTGACAGTTTTTATTTGCTACCTATGTTGCAGATGGCTTAATCCAGAATGACTCATCTTTCCTTTTATGCATAAGGCTCAAAGTGACATCCTACATAATGTCACAGGAGAAGAGGGGAGATAACCATGAGGGACTGAATGTGGTAAATTAGACTTGCCAATAGACTGTGCACTTATTCAAGTAAAACTGGTATAATACCTTGTTCAGAAGTATTCCATAATGGTTCCTATTCATGTCTCAGATCTGTTCTGACGTATGGTGTTGAAACGCCCATCTTAACCTAGTACTGAGGCCCATTACTTGTTCCATAAAATATGTCAAAATGCTTTTGCATCAGGAAGTTTCAGGTGCCAGCACCAAGGGGTTATTAGGAAACAATTGCTCCAGTGTTCAAGGTAACCAGTATTTCCCCCTGTACTGGTTTTCCAAACAATGAATACTTGTCCTCTATCTGTGATAAACACCAAGGTTGCTTAAATCTCTTATATAATGCCGAATGGCCTCTGTTTCACAACAAGCCTGTGTGGTAGTGACACACCCTCATAGCTTTGACCTATAAGATAAGAAGCTGGCTGAGGCAAGTATGTATTGGCCAGGGAAAGACGAAATTATATATACATTCCAAAAGCGGGAGGAGGCAAAATGTGGGAAGCAAAGAACATAGACTTTTACACTGGAATTCTTTCACCCTTCAGAACATTGAAAAGCAATACACCAATTTATCTGTTTATGCAACATTAAAGGAACATTAAAAATGTCTAATAATAAACCTCTAATTGCATTACTATGACCAGAAAATCCTAATGGTCCCTATCAAATTTACCTTTCCTCCTTAGTTTAAGAGATAACATATTCAGTCAGTCCTGGATGCGAGGTCCATGGATGCAGACATGACTGTAGCTGGCATTTTGTTTGAAACTGAAGCAGGCAGAGTGCAGGAGCCTACTTAATACTTTAAGGGCAAGAGAGGTGTGTAATAAATTATGAATGATTGTGTTAGACACCCCTCTAGTCCTTAAAGGGTTAAGATTACATTGAGCAGAGGTTAAGGTCCTGTGGTCCTGCAAGCAACTATCATGTCCGCCTCCATGGACATTACTTCCATAACGGATTGAGGAAGGTATCTGTTGAACAGAGGAGTAATGGCAATAACATTCATTGGGGCTATTATGATTTGTTGGCCATAGTAAGGCAAATGAGGGTTAATATTAGGAGGTTTTATTGTTCCATTAACCATGTGTGTTCTTGAGATATCTCCAATGCATTGTTGGAGACCTCTATGGCATGCAAGAGGTTAATTTGAGCTAAATAATTAACTAATTGAATGCTTGGATCATCTCGAGTGCATCCACCATCCAAAATGAAAAGAAGAATAAACTATATATATATATATATATATATATATATATATATATATATATTATATAAAATAGCCAATTAGTGTGTAGGTTGATCAGAAAAGCATCATTAAGCAGAAGGGAAAATGTCATCATTGCATCTCGAAACTCCGTAAATCTACTTGGGAAAGAAAATTGCTGCTGGTAATATGTAATAATAATTCTTCTACACTGTTCTGAAACTGTTGAAAACTGTTGTTTTTTTTTTTTTTACAGTAAACTTGCTACATTATATTATATTTGTGCTACCATTGCACAGTAATCTATAAAGTGAATACTTTAATTCCTCTGTCATGTCCTACTAAATAAATATTGAGAATTTGGCAAAAATGTGTTAGAGGGACTATGCCCTAGGACAGAGTAGGGGCTCGATTTAATTGGTCCTGTTAAAAAAATAAAAACTACCGTTGGCAGTATTAAATCACAGTCAGGAGTGCAATTCTCTGGTCTGTGACAAACTGCTGAAGGGAAAAAAACACGTCTGGAGCTAAAATTGAGTCCATTGGAAGCAATGAAAAAGATTTTGAATTTGTGATTCAATTCCATGCGTTGAGTAGTAACATGCGCTAAGGGACCCCAAATCTGCACCTAGAAAAAGCACTGGACATGAAGTGTTAAATAACTTAGTGACCACTCAATGTATTGATATGGGGTCCTAAACCTCATAGCAATACATCCAAAGTACACTTCATGTCCAGTGTCGGTGGCTTTTAACATGCATTAAGGGACCTCACTTTGTAGCCAAAAATCTGCGTCTACAAAAAGTAGGCGCTGAGTCCCCTAATGCATGTTAAAACCACCAACACTGGACAAGAAGTGTAAAAAGCTAAATGACCAGAGGATGTATTGATATGGAGCCCTAAGCCCCATATCAATACATCCAAAGTACTGGAGAAATGTGTGTAATGTAAAAAAAAAAATATAACCCTTTGAATGCCAGTGGGTCATGCAACTCATTGAAGAGCGTTTCATACCCCACTGGCACTCACAGGATTAAACCTCCTCAAGTTAACACCATCCCATGGAAAAAAACACTTACCTATAAGTCTGATGTCCACCTGTGTCTCCAGCACACTGGTCATCCACTGTACATCTTCATCTATAATCTTCCGTCCTCTTCATCTGTGATCTTCTTTCTTCTTATGTTCCTTCTTCTTATGTTTTTTTTCTTCTTCCTCTTCCAAAGATATTGTGCCTCACTGTAAAATGAAATACAATTTAAAATCATATGTATGCCCCATAAATTACTTTGCTCAATAAATGTATGTTGTGGCCACTACTGCAGCTGGCTGGTGGAGGCAGCAGAAAGCAGATTAAATCCTCCCCATATACCTCTTGGGCCGTTGCCAGAGCCACACTGACTTAAATTTGAATAGACTGGCTTTTATATGGCCAGTCTCTGTTTAAAATGCTCCCCACGCTTCCATTGGCTGGTATGTGAGGTTACGCTCCTCCAAGCCAATCAGCTTCTAGCAGGTTCGGCCATCCCTCCCGCTAGAATCTAATTGGCTGGGAGGTGTGTAACCCCACATTCCAGCCAATGGATGCGTGAGGCTTAGGCAACGGACCAAGAGGTATAAGTGAAGGATTTAATCTGCTTTCTGCCGCCTCCACCATGGAAGCCTTGGCACCATTTTGAACAGAGACTGGCCATATAAAAGCCAGTCTCTGTTCAAGTTTCCCTCAGTGTGGCTGGGGCAACGGCCCGAGAGGTATATTGGGGGTGGGGGCATTTTTAATCTGCTTTTCTGATGCTGCCTGGCAGCAGCGGTGGCAGCGTACATTTATTGAGCAATGTAATTTATGGGGCATATATGATTAGGTTAATCTGTTAAGCAAATTAAGAGCCACTTATTCTTAAAGAATAATTCCCCTCCAAACTACAAATGACAGGCAAACCATGTAATGTGTTGGTATTCCTTGTGTTTTGCCATTTACAGACTTATCAACAGATTAAAACAGTAATTCATATTTACATTGTTATTGATGTTGAAAAAGGGTGTACTTCCATGAAGTTCAGCCCTTTAAACCTTATACATCTGTACCAGGGTTGTTTAACATAAGGACAAGATGTGTTGCTGCCCAGGGGTCAATGAGAGGAACGGGTCACCATTTATCAAAAGCTCTGATTCTCATATATCAAAGTTTGGAGCCCTTTCCTTCCTTTCTGATCTGGAGTACACAATACAGTGTGCTCATTTTCTGAGTTTGAAAACTCATTATTTTTTAAAGCTACAGTAGGTGTAAGATCTATTGAAATTATTGTAGGTTTGAATTCTTCCTTTTAGTAGAAGGGGAAAACCGTCGTAGTCACTACTTAACCCTAGGGGGACTAGAGACATCTCAAAATGTGTTGTGTAGCATCCAGGGGGTTAAGGGGTCCCACTATGTTATGTTTTGTCTAGGACCCATTAGTGGCTTAAATCCTGCTTTTCTAAAACAAATAGTCCAATCCCTTCTCAGATGTGCCTTCTGCATCTGCCAACATTATCTCTTTTGGTGGAGTATCCCATATTAAATTAAAACCCTTTTGTTTACAGAAAGTGAAATTTCCTTCCTTCTAATCTCAGAGAATGACCACTTGTCAGTGAAAAGGCCCCTCTGTACTATTTCCAGTTCCATAACGTCTGTTTATGTAACTGGTGCTTAAACCTGTACTGCATACTGGACATGATGCAATATTTCTTCCCATGAGTGAGTGCCAAGACAGGCCACTGAAATGCGCTGATTTTTATATTCAGTTATGGCTGGTGTATCCCACTGAATACAATGGGGATTCGACTGTACAAATATAATGCATGATTCTATACAGGAATATGTGTATATAGGACTGCGTAGACTGATTTCGTGGCACACTTCCTTGCCTTGCATACAGGAGAGGCATATATTAAATCACCCATACTCAGAGTAGTTAGGAACAGTGGCAAAGTAAAGCATACTTAGTTAGACTATATAGGGATGGATTCCATTACAAGTGGTAAATGTCATCAGTGGTTTTATCACAGATTCCTTTTGAAGTCAGTAAGGAACTTTGTAGATAAAAAACAGTGGACCTCTCTGTCCTCACTACACTGCTTGGATACTTCTTATTCTTAATGGGTCACATCACTTAACCCCTAAAGGACCAGCAGCCCAGAGCAGATTCTTTCCCTTAAAGGGATAGTAATGTTTCATAATAAAAGCAGCTCCAATTACTCTTCATAGTATTTGGGCCATGGAGAGTGTTATTTAAAGAGGAACTACCACCCAATAAAAACATTGCCCCATATAATTGCCCATCTGGCGACTAGCTGCTCAGTAGCACTAGTCGCCAGACTTATTACCAGATTAAAGAGAATTCTCTATTCTTCCAGGACTGACAGCAGGACAGAGCGCGGACATCTTGCCATAGTGACGTCCATGCGCCTGCGCTGTCAGTCCCAGCCTGATCTAGGAGGCGTTGCTAGGAGCCATTTGGGTCTGGAAGGGACTGACAGCGCAGGTGCGCGGACGTCCCTATGGCAAGATATCTGCTCTCCGTCCTGCTGTCAGTCAGGGAAGAATAGCAAATTCTCTTTAATCTGGTAATAATTCTGGCGACTAGCGCTACTGAGCAGCTAGTCACCAGATGGGCCATTATATGGGGCAATGTTTTTATTGGGTGATAATTCCCTTTAAATACTGACAGAGTTGTTGTTCAATAGTAATTGAATAATAAAATATTCCCCTCCCGCCTCTTTTACAGATGTAACACTGCTCATTTCAGAACAGAAAGGTGGTGTCCAGGTGGATTGCAAAGAGGGATAATCTTCAATTAACATAAGGGAAAAACCTGTCAAGGGGGGCAGGGTTTTCATTGTTCTCACAGTAAGAAGATTGTCTCTTGCTGTGAGCTGTCTGGTCACAAGACCAGATTCCACATCTGAGGGGAGGTGGGTTACACCGGACAGTCTTGCTGTTCTGAGGTGAGCAGTGTTACATCAGTAAAAGGGGCGGGAGGTGGATACTTTATCATTCAGTTACTCTTGAACTACAACTCTGACAGTATTGAAATAACACTCTCCATGACTCAAATACTATGAAGATTAATTGAAGCTGCTGATTTTGTGAAACATTACTATCCCTTTAAGGACCACTTTGATCCCTGCTGATGTGCCGTTACACATGACCTGTTGCATGTACCGGCATGCCGCATTGGGGTCTGAGAGAGACTGCTTCGGTTTTGGAGCGGTCAGTTTCAGACCATATCACCCGGTCCTTAAGGGGTTAAGCACAAAGGTCTCGCTCTTTCAAAACATAACTCACGACAACCCTATGTTATGCATCATAGGGGAGAAATAAAAATTCCCTTTTGATTTCAGTGATTTTTTCTAACCTTTGCTAGAGAGGTCTCTAACACACATACTGGAGACCTTTCTAGCATTCAGTGGGTTACAAGCCGCATTTAAATCAACAAGAATTTTGTTTCTCCCCTGTGGTGTAGATCGTTTGCTCCACAATTACTCCAGTTCCTCTTACTACATCAGCCTCAGCATGTTTTTTGGCAGCAGGGGTAGTGGTGCATTGTACCTCTATCCATGCTTTTATGATCGGGAATCTGGTATTTACCCTAGAGCAGGAACAGGAAACTGAGGCCTCCAGTTGTCGAGGACTACATCTCCCATCATCCTCAGCCAGCTGGACAGCGTCAGGTTACCCAACCCAGCTCTAGAGTGATGACCTAGTAATGCACCAATAAGTGGAAAAAAATGGGTTAAATGTAAAAGTAAATTATATATATAATATTTATTTATAGGGCTTATAATTTTAAGTCCTTTGCTACTGAAAAGTTACTTGCCACTGCAAGCCATAACATACCCACCAGGGCTGAATTTCTACTCGCCAGGGCTAAATTTTCACTCGACATTGGCTAGTGGCGAGTGGAAATTTTGAGCCCTGTTATATAGATATAGATCGATAGATATATGTACACTAGTATTGAAGTGCCAGCCAGTAGCCTCGGCTGCTCCCCCGCAGACGAGACAGGCGGTGGGCCATTAGGAGCGCCCTGCTCCGGATTGTGCAGCCACTCTGACTGGAGGGTGGCATGTTTGGCCAGTCTCTACTATGCATGACTGCATCGTTCTGCCAGTCTGTACTGCGCATGTACGTGTTACGCACTGAGGGAGCAACACATTCTAGCAAATTATATATAATATATAGCATAGGCAATTTGTCTTTATTCTGCAATAGCAGAACAGATAAAGTCAAAATGATAGATTGATAGATATTTGTTTAAACACTGCTCTGTGATTAACTCTTTGAGTGCCAATGAGTTGGATACCTCTCCAGTACTCAAAGGGTTACTAAAATGCAACATTTTCTTCACAAGTTCAACCAGTCATAATTTGGTTTTTCAATCACCAATGCTTTCTGGGATTTTGAAGGCAGCTTGTATGTATTTATAAAACAGCCCTGCACTGCACTCTGACAACAGTTTAGGTTTTTTTATTTACACTATGTTTATATTTTTATATTGTATGGTTTTAATACATTGAAGGCATTTTTTTACATTATGGCCAAAAGGGACAGAGTCCGAGTCCCTATCACATTTCTAGATTCCCAGGCTCCATGTTCATTACATGTGCAAGAAATATTCCCAGGGTAAGGTGCTGATGACATCAGTGTAAAGATTTCTTTTGGCTGGCTGACCTCTCCCATGCCATGCTCACAAGCCTTGATGGAGGTTTTATAAAAAGTTTGAACAGTTCTTCTGCATTTTTCCTCAGACAGGCCGATTACTTGCTTGATAACTAGTAGGTGCAGAGTCTATTCTTGGTACATAAATAACTGCACACTTGAAAACCCTTTTCTTAAGGGAACAGCCTAGTCTTGCAGCTGCACAGCATGTGTGAAGATATTTATCATGTTTTCTCAGACACAATTATTGATATTGTCTAACTCAGAAAAACTGCTCTGCTTACTGTCTGCTCTGGTTACTGTCTGTATTGCTTGTTATACAGATAAGTAAAGGTATAAGTAGTTAACTGTGTGCCTGAGGGGACGTGCGACTCACTGTTAAAGGAACACTAACACATAAAATGAACTGGACTTGCATAAACTCTACCCCTTGAGTGACAGAGGGGTACACAGAGCAATGCGTTGCGTATACCTCTGGCACTCAAAAGGTTAAATACACTGTTTTCCATATTAGTGTCTGTAAAAATTCAGTTTGTTTTCTGAGGCCTAAAATTTAGTCTTCCATATGCTCTGAGGGAGCAGACATTTTTTTTTACCAAGGCTCCAACTACCATGGCTATCTTAGGTAATTGTCCAGGATTATGTAGAAATGGTCTGAGATAAGATAACAGCCTGTCTGAATTCAAGAGAAATGGGCACTAATCACAATCAATAAATTGAGCTTATCACTGTAAAAACAACATTAAATAACTGCTTTCTGAACAGGAAAATGTATTCATGCATTATATCTGAGGGATGTAACATGAATAATTTGTACATATGCTCTCTGTAAGTACATGATGTTTAAAGTTATACCAACCTATTTTTTTTATGTTTCTTTAAACATAAAAGGCTTAGGCCAGGGGTAGTCAATAGTTGGACCTCCAGCTACTGGGAACTATATCTACCATCACCTCCAACTCCTCTGTCAAACACAAAGTGATAAACAATATGAGCCTTGCTAGATTATTTTTGGACCTCCAGCTACTGTGGACTACAACTCCCATCATCCAAGACATGGCTGGTTGGGGAGTATGGGAATTGTAGTCCCCAGCAGCCAAAGATCAAATGAGAAAAGTGTAGTAACAATGACTCAAACCAACTGCAGCACAGGGAACAAATAAAAAGTCCCCAAATTGGGTTATGCACTAAGGTGTCATAAAGAGGTGATAAAGTGGAGATGACTTCTCCAGTGATATCAAGATTTATCCAACGTAATGCATATCCTCTATAGAATAACATAGGAACTGGAGAAGTGATATCACTGGAGAAGTTATCTCTACTTTATCACCATACCTGGAAACTTTATGTTCTGGAGACCCCAGAGGGTACACCTGTGGTGCTGCTGTGGGATCAAAAATGGTGCAATTTGATATAAAAGGGGTGGGGCCTAGCAGGAGTGTCACAAAGTGGGCAGGAAATAGGAGGAACTGGGTGAGTAAGAAGGAGAAGCTGGAGGAATAGGCTGGGAAGGAGCAGAAGCAGGCAGAGTTTCATAACAACTCCCCAGCCTGGAAAATCAGCCACTGTCCCTGAGAGACCCAAATATTAATGGCTCTCCTCATTCTGTTTTAATTAGTCAGTTGTTTGAGCTTCTGTAACATTCTTTAACCCTTTGAGTTCCAGAGAGTTATCCAACGCATTTCAGTTCTTAAAGGGTTAAGTTGTCATACTGAGTACTCATGTCATTTTCTTAAAGTAGACCAATCAAGAGGTAGTGCCAAATGATTCCTACAAGACCTTGCTCATTTGCTTTGAAAAGTCAGTTACTTAAAATGTACGGGCAGGCGCCATTATACAGGATTTTACACAAAATTAAATGTTTTTCACAGTTCGTGCCTAAACTACTTGTTCAATAAAATACAATTCCAGAGTTATTACAGTTTAAACTGTTTATATTAGCAATGACCTTTGGTGTCCAGAAAACTCACTTAACAGTTCACTGCATGTGTATTCTGTTGTGGCCATTAAAACATTCATTAGGGCCAAAAAGAGTTCTGGCTGGTACACACATTGTTGTACCATCAGAATTATATTCCTTTGCCAGCATCCTCCACAATAAGCATTGGTCACATGAATATATACACTAGGCACATGTTTTAGACCATTCCAATAAAGGGATTCTGTGTAAGTAACGAGATCCCGGCACTTCTCAAGCGCCACAGTGTCGACCGACACGAATCTCCTGCTGACAGCTTTACAGCTGTCAGTAGGAGAAATCAAACTTCAAACGCCCGTATCTCTTAAACCATAGCGGTTTGAGAGATACGGTTTTTTGCATTTAGATCAGCTTTTTGAGCTCTTCTGAATGCAAAAAAGTTTTTTTTAGACATTACTAACACTTTAAGGGAGCTCACTGCCAGGAACATAACAGTTTAAAAAATTGGGTTAACATATCCATATCAAATATATTTGAATCCTACTAGGTACTAGCAACTCAAGACACAATTATTTGGCCATAACTTTATAAGGTAAGAGCTGGTAGTTGCAGTTGATAATTATTTTCTTTCCTTGAAAACGGTGATTATTACAAGAGAAATCTAACTGAAAATAATATATTGAAAAATATTTGAAATGTTTGTCTTCCACAATTCCAAGAACCACCTAGCCTTGATTCCCAGACCACCATTACTTGAAATTGTCCTGAGAAACCCCATATTCATCTTAAGAGAGCTGTGTGGTTCCATAGAACCAAAGGGTTAAGACCCAGTGTAATAACATGTAATACATGTTTTCTACAGGGTAAAATAAGTACCCCTTGAAAAGACTGAGGCTGATTTTCTAAGAAGTTTTATAGCAATTCTAGGGCAAACCAACTGCTCCATAGGAGACAAATATTACATTCCCATTTAAATAAAGCTTTTAACAATTTGAATGCTAGAGAGAGAGAGTCACCAACATATTAAGAAGCAATGAGTTGAGACCTCTCCTGTACTGAAGGTGTTAAAAGTCCCATTTAAATTATTGCACATTTTCACAAAGTTTTTTATTCGTTCCCTGTGGTTCAGTTGACGTCACCCTGAATTGCTCCTCTTTACTTCTGTGTACGAGATCCTGTATGCTCTATGCTACCCTGTGCGAAGCATTGAAGACCTCTTTAGGATGTTGAAAGTTACATTTAATGGGGGAACTACCACCCCGCAATAAGTCCAAAAGGGACTGACAGTGCAGGCGCACTGACGTCACTGTGACGAGATGTCCGTGCTTCCTGCTCCTGTGAGCCTTGGAAAAACTGCAAAATCTTTGGAACCAGGTAATATTTCTGGCGACTAGCGCTACTAAGCAGCTAGTCGCCAGATGAAGACTGATTTCATGTAAAGTTATTGAGGGGTGGTAGTTCCCCTTTATGTCAGTGGAAATTTGGGAGATATGTATTTGTCCTCTGTGGTGCAGTTGGTTTGCTCCAATTCTCCTTGGTACACCAGCCTCATTTACTTTTTTAGAGAGTCCCATGGATGGTGACATCATCATTATGTACGAGACTGACTGGTCACATGGTTAGGCGATGCAAGGAAAGCCTTGACACTTGAGTCCTGCTATCCCTCTTATACTCAGAATTGAAGTCAAATTTACATTCCTTGTAAAATCATAAGCAAACTTTTAGTGAAGAATATTCTAGATGGTTGGTCCTGTCACAAATGTTGTGTGAACAGATTATAAATATAGAAGATAAAAGTAATGGGACTTGTACTTGCTATCTCTCAATGTATTAAGGCATGCCAGAAAAGAGACAGTACACATACACACACACACATATATGTTAACATTGCACAGAAATCAACGGAGAATTTAAGTGAGAACAAATGAAAAAGGCTGACTGCGAGGAGACTGTTTGTACATGCACATTCCATTATTTTGACACAGCGATAAGCGACTGGAACAAGAAGAGGCTGATATACAGTACATATGGCGTCAAGCTTTGGCACTGGTAATGATTCTGTGAGAATTCATCTGTAGCCAATTCCTGATGCTCACTGAGAGATTTGTGTGACACTTTTCCAAAGCAACAATTGCAAAAGTATTTATCTTTCATACGCAAGTCTTTTGAATCGCCTCTAAATCCAATATTATACAACAAATATATTTGTAAATTCAGGCAATGTAATGTTAAGGCCCAACACAGTTGTGGTGTTTAACCCCTTAACGACCAGTTATGTGCCAGGACTGTCATCGGTGGTTATGCTTTAAGGACAGATGACGGTCCTGGCATGTCATTGAATTGTGGGATGGTAGAGCAGCCATAGGCTGCAGTGCAATCCCAGAATTCATTGCGCAAAAAAAAGTGTTGTGGTTCTCCAGGGCCGTCCACTCCCGATCCGGCTGGCCTTTTAAATGAGAGCTAATGGCTCCTACTAATAACCCAGCACTTATTCAATATGGCCAGAATACCTTAATGGCTCCTATGAACTTTGCTCTTGTGCCTTGTGTACACCTTCAGTCAGTCCTGGTTGCCATATCAATGGAGGCAGACATAACAGTTGCTGTCAGCTTTTTTTTAAACTTTATCAGAAAATTTGCATGAACCTACTGTATATAATGTATTGCAAAGCAATGGGTTGCACACTTCGCTGGATTGAGATTACCAGGTGCAGTCAGCAGAGTTTAATGTCCTGTGGTTCTGCCATCAACCGACATGTCCACCTCCAGGGACAAAAACATCCACGGCTGATTGGAGACATATCTCTGGAACCAAGGACAAGGGAAAAACAAATGAGGGCCATTATGATTTCCTGGCCATAGCAAGGGGAGTGGGGGTTATTATTATAAGTGTTGGTTCTTCTTTAACTCTTTGAGTGCCAGAAGGGTATCCAGTGCATTAAAAAGCACTCAAACAGTTAATTGTTCCTTGTCCCCTTGGATGTTTGAGAGGCCTTCAAAGCATTGCTTTGGCATTCAGGGGCTTAATATTGTATATGAAATATGCTGGAGATCTAAAAATGACATTGTATTATATAATATTAAATGAGTTTAGCATTGCTAATCCCCCTCCCCATCCTCTTTTTCTTTTTCTTAGTATAAGACAAGGTCATAATAAACAAATAGTATTTTTATGAAGCAAATACATATATATTGTAAAGTTTTCTGTTGAGTAAAACAAGGTTACTTCAAGCATACACAGCACAGAAGGTGTTCACTATTTACAGCACCTTACAAAATCATTTTATGGTCCTATTAAGTACATTGCTTTTTGACACCCTCGGAATTCATTTTATAGTATGTGTATATTATTTAATGATTGGATCTTTCAAATGCAGTGTTACCCTAAAGGAAGTGTGGCCACAATCCCAATCATTATTATCATTCATTTATAAAGTAATGGCATATTTCATAGTGCTGTATAATCATGTTCATTAAAAGAATAATAATGTTATTTATTTGGGTGAAAAATAAATATATATGTATTAGGTGGCTTGGTGCTATGGATATCCACATAGGATGTCACCTTTTTCTCTATAAAGACTGTCAGTGTTGAGTTTCAAATGTATATATACAGTATATATAGAAATTGTTTTGCACGATATGTTTGTTTCTGTTCTTCTGATTGGTAGATCTGAAGATATCTGAATATTTATGAATCTGTACCTTCCTTACTCCCTTGACAAATGATCTATAAGATCTTGTGTGTTCTGAAAATTCCAGACTTTGTGTTAGGGGTACCTTGAGCAAAAATAGATTGAGAACCATTGTGTTAGAGTATAGCTGCCACTGGGCTTTTTTTTTTTTTTTTCTTGTCATTGGATTCTGCAGGGACCCCTGAATTCCGTTTTGTACCAGGACCGTCACTGGTCCTTAAATCCAGGACAGCCGTGAAGCTCCTGGCACGTCATTGGTCCTTAAAGGGTTAATGACATGGTTGGCAACATGGCCACTTTCCTGTTCGTTTAACAGTTACTTTGAAAGATCCAATCATTAAATAATATACCCATAAAATAAAATGAATTTCGAGGGTGTCATAAAACAGTGTACTTAATAGGACCATAAAATTATTGTGAGGTGCTGTAAATAGTGAACACCTTTTGCTCTGTGTTTATATTTTTAAAGCAGTCCTGAACATACAAAAGTAATTGTACTTTCCAGTAGAAAAGAGCCCCCTGACATTTTAATGCAGAGGGTAAAAAGTGCAAGGTATTACAATACAGATCTCAGGTTTAACATATATAAAGACTCGTTATGGTCTGAATAATGCACAATACGCTGGACAGATCTTTGGCTTGGGATGGATTTCCCTTTAGGCATAATATGAACTACTAACTGAATCACATTGTGGGAGGTGTTATGGGTGTGGCCCGAACAATTCCAGCACCCTTGCAACCGTTTTATGGAGACACAGAATGGCTAGTGTATACACCTTTTTAAAGAGCTATTACTGTCAAAAAAATAAATCTATCTACTATTGTTCAATTTAATTTTTTAGAATGCAGAGTAATTTTTTATAATCCTTTTAACTTCATATTCTTCTTGAAAATCCAGTTAAAAGTTTCCCTCTCCCACCCCTTTCCATCATGTCATGCAGACTTCCCTCGGACCTGAAAGCCGGTCACAACGAGGGACAATATTGCCTGTGTCTGTCAGTATAAGTAAAAAACTGGCCCCCTTGACGAAGCGAGGCAGGGTTTTTCTTATTCTGACACAATGTTGTCCCTCGTTCCCATCCGTCCTGACCAGCTTTCAGATCTGAGGGAAGTCTACATAACATAATGGAAACGGGTGAGAGGGGGAACTTTTAACTGGATTTTCAAGAACACTATGAAGGTAAAGGGATTTTAAAAAGATACTATGCATTATAAAAAATTAAACTGAACAATCGTATATAGATTTTTTTTTTTACATTACTAGCTCTTTAAATACCTCTCCAATGTAAATTATTTAAAGGGATATTATTGCATAAATTTGTGTGTGTGTATATATGTGTGTGTGTGTGTGTGTGTGTGTGTGTAATTATGCATTACAAGCTTTATCCTGTAAATTGTAGTCGCTCAATCTCCCTTATAAATACAATGGTATGAATATATAAGTATATAAATATAAAGAATAACAAACTGATATGAAATTAGAAATAAGATGTGAATAATAATAAAGATTATACACATACACACACACTAATTGTTGGTAGTGTCACACTACAAGGTAATTCAGATAGTACATAAATGAAACACAAATAGGTGCACGTCCCATATTATGTGTATAGAATGTACTCGGCCTGGACTGCAGAGAAGAGACGTCACACTGGAATCTTGATAGGTGATGTTTAATAAACCAGTGCTTCATACACCAAACGTTTTCAGTCCCCACTGGGACTTTCATCAGGGTAACCAGGACAAACCCAAAAGTCCAACTATTTATACTTACTAAAACTCAACCACTTACCTCTGTCGTACATGCTGCACGCCAGTCCATCTATATGTAAAAAGCTGAAAATCTGGATAGATAGAAAGAGAGCAGCTGGCTACTATCCCCAAGGTCAAAGTGTGATTTTAGGACCCAGCATTCACTAAAGAAAATAGGAGAGCACTCCTGTCTAATAAAAAATATATATCATATTTAATCCAATTTTGCACACATAAAAAAAACAAATACAACAACAGACAAAAGGCAAAGCCAACAATATAAATAGAGTTAAACTAATGAAAAGTCTGACACTGTAATGTCCGGATATTCAAACCAAAATCAAATGGATGCATTAATTAATCGGTAAAAACTGAAATAGTCTTACTGATTAGATGAAGTCTGCTGTACTGTCCTCTCCTGTCCACAACAAGGAAGATAAAAGTGTGATGAAGCCATCACTGAATTCGAGAAAAATGAAAGCGGATATGGGATCTGTATTCTTGTTATATATTGAATCCTCCCTAGAGACGGGCTGGCAACGTATGGCCTGGGGGGCAAATACAATCAAGTGACCCATTTCTACACTTTTTCCAGTCTACTGTCCTAGCCTACCCCCTTTTGTTAATTTTAAAATTGGCAGTAAATGTTGTGAACTGATACCACATGGTTTAAAACTGAAATGGGGCTACACTTGTGTTACTACAGAGCTTACAATTTACATAAAGCTACACTAGTGATACCACAGAGACTACAATGGAAATTCCTTATACTACTAGTGTAGCTCCATTTATATTGTAGCTCTATACTGTCATTTGTGTAGCTCCATTTTAACTGTAAACTCTGTGATATCACATTTACAGCAACTAGCAAGATATTGCGTAAGCAGTGTCCCATCATCCCAGACATATGACTGGCCCAGGAAGCAATTGCCCCCCAGGCCAGCCGTTTCCCCCTTCCTAAATGTGGGATGTCTTTCTCGAGTATCTGGATCATAGTGCTGGCCGTTGGCAGAGATACGTCCCTATAAATAGACAAATTGGAAGTCACACAATGATAGTGATGAGTGTTTGTATTTATTGGGTCGGTCTCTCCCGACTCCATGATGTATTGATATATAACATGTGCAGGCATAGTTCTTCAAATAATTCATTTGCATCCAACCAGTAGAATGAAACTCATTATCTGTCATATTTACGTCTTCAGGGAATACTTCCACTCCATTGCCTGATATGTTACAGTGGAGCTTTTACTACAGCAGTCTATGGAGAGTTATTGTTACTGACAACAGCTGTCCATAGACTAACTTAACAACAGCACCATCATAACATTTTATGTCATGGGGGTAATGTGCCCAATAAAATGCAAGTTTGAGCTGCAATAACTTTTGAATAAGACCTTTCTCATCAGTGGGAGTAACCTTGTTTTAATCAGCAGGATAAACCTTACAAAAATAAATACATAAAAAAGCTATTTACTATAGATGAGATAAAACCCCTTTAACTTGCTAAAGAGGTTTCCAGGTCATGGCTACACTTTAGCTCTTCCTTAGACCCTCAGTGGGATTACTTGCCAGCCAATGGTGTGCATGGTTTCTTCTCCAGTCTACTCACACCTGGTATAAAAGGAGAACTTCCATGGCCAGAAAATGCCAACATACCAGATGAATTTTGTCATTGTGCTTGAGATAAAGCCTTCAATCAATCCTGGATGGCATGTCCATGGAGACGGACATGACAGCTGCTTTTTTATCCAAACAAAGAAACCACAGTGTATGAACATATTTCACCTTTAATGCTTTTAGTGCCAGAGAGGTATTCAGCCCATTGCCTTGCCTCTCAGGCATAAGCATTATAGGGCTGAACAAAGTATTTCAAAAAAATGTGTTGCACATCCCACTGGTTCTTCAAGGGTTAGGATTACTGTGTTCAGTGAGCAGAGTTTAAGGTCATATGGTCCTACCAGCAACTGTCATGTCAGCCTCCATGGATGTGACATCCAGGACTCATTGATGGTATTTGTTTAGAAAAAAAGAGCAAGGGAAAATTCATAGGGGCCATTAGGATATCCTGACCATTGTAAGATAAAGGGGGGGTTATTATTGGAAGTGTTATTGCTCCTTTAAGGATATCACCCCTTTTTTTTTCTTTTAAAGAAGCGGTCACATCAGATGAGCAGGGTTTCCTTACTGAAGACTCACCATTGTTTAAAATTAAATACAGCTTGTTTTAACCCCTTTAGGACCAGCGTGTACTTTGTATACCTTGCTGGTCCTTAAGGGGTTAAGTGATCTTCGTAAGTGTGGTCCCTGGTGTTATGTACAATTGAAAATATAGCTGAGTTGGAGACTGCAGGTAGATCACTTAACCCTTTGAGTGCCAGCTGGGTGCTTTACAATGTGTTGTGCACCTCACTGGCACTCAAACGGTTAAAGTGGAAAAAAGAATGCTGATTTTAATATAAGTTAAAAAAAAAAGTAAAGAAAACAATTCAGTAGGTAAAACAGATTAAGTAGTGTGTGTGTGTGTGTGTGTGTGTGTGTGGCGGGGGTTGTTAAGGACCATGGCACCTTTTTTTCACAATGAATTCTGGGATGGCAGTGCAACGTGCAGCCGTACTGCCATAGTAGAATTCCATGACGTGCCAGTAACATCATCGGTCCTTCACACAAATCCACCAGTGGTGGTCCTGACATATCACCTGCCCTTAAAGGGATAGTAATACTTCGTTTTAATTTTATTTTGTAGGCATTAAAAAAACATGAATAATGATATAAGTCTTATCTCTCAAACCTTTATGGTTTAAGAGATATTCACAAGCAAAGATTCCCCTCCCGCCCCTTTTACCTAGTGTAAGCCATCTCTTCTCAGATGTGGAATGCAGTCCATAGACTGGACAGATAACAGAAGGGGACACTCTTATTCCTGTGAAAACAATGAAATCCCTGCCCCCCTTGACAAGCTTTTCAGGTTTTTCCCTTATCTTAATTGAAGATTGTCCCTCTCTGCAGTCTACCTGGGCAGCTCCCTTCTTCCCTGGCTGAAAAGTGTTACATCAGTAAAAGGGGCGGGAGGGGGACACTTTGCTTGTGAATATCTCATAAACCATAAAGGTTTGAGAGATAAGACATATCATTCTTCATGTTTTTTTAATGCCTACAAAATAAAATAAAGTTAAAACGAAGTATTACTATCCCTTTAAGATATTGTACTAAAATATACATTAGTAGCACATTTCTGTTTATTTAATTGTGGATACCCATAATGCCTGGCTGGTTCATTTCCCCATTGCCGAGTGGAGGACCGAGGTAGAGATCCACATGTATACTAATTTGCTGAGTTGAGTTTATCTGACATCTGAAACACAGAAGAAGCTGAAAGACTGAAAAAGCACATACATTAAATATGTTTTTCCAATATAAACGTCTATTTCTCTGTCCGGTGTTGGAGTAGTAGAAGTGCCAGACAAGCAAAAGCCATTAAGAAGGAAAGGAATCCCCACACAACAACAGTTTTCATTTGTAATCCAGAGAAAACAATTTTAGGATCAATATAGCTGTGTGATTAGAAAGCCAGATGTTCTATGTGCAGCAAAGCTTCAGAAGTGGCCTGCCTGGGTGGCTGCAACATAAACATTTCTCTTTCTGGTTTCACGTTTAAAGGTATAGGCTAAATGGTCAAGCTGTATGTGAATGATGAACTGTTAAAGACACACACGCCTGAAAATGATATTGGTTGATATAACTTTAAATATCATGTACTTGTAGTTTTTTTTTTAAAGATTTCTGAGAGCCCTGGATAAGACAGGGATGGCTGCTTCCTCAGAGAACATAGAAGACTATATTCTGGGCCTCAGAAAACACAGGGAGAGGGTTTACAAATATTAGCCAGCATTGTCTAAATTGCATAAACTGACAAATAAATCAAGATACATTTCTTGTAAACTACTGAATTAAAAAATACTAACATAAATATGGGTGATTTTCAAACCTCTTTCTTCTTCCTGGTAAAACATTTTCTAAATAAAATGAACGTAAGTTGTTATAAAGTTTTAGTTACACTTTTCAAGGTATAGTAATACTTCATATGTAAAAAAATATGTAGTAGGGTTTATCCCTGAGTAAAACAAATATATTACCTCTGCTGTGAGGTGCTTTATTCAAAAGTTATTACAGCTCAAACTTGATTTTTGTATGTGCAATATCTCAATGGCCTGAAATTGTACAACAGTGCTGTTGCTACTCTATCCTATGGACAGTTCTGGTCTGTTGACCAAAAATCTCCATAGGATGGTGTAGCAACAGCACCGCTGTACAATTTCAGGCCATTGAGATATTGCACATACAAAAATAAAGTTTGAGCTGCAATAACTTTTGAATAAAGTACCTTTGAGCAATGGGGGTGCCCTTGTTTTACTCAGGGGATAAACGCTACAATTTTTTTTCCTTCATATTAAGTAATACTGTTCCTTTAAATAAACCAGCAAGTGAAGGGGTACATAAACTAGACAAATTAGTCTAAAACAAGAAATTACAGAAGCTTATAAAATTGTAAATAACCCATTAGACATAAATCAGGAATGGGTGCGTGGGGAGTTGGGATTGCGCTAGAGCTCCAAAATTTTGAGGGGTGTCTCAGCTGTGTGGTCCACACCCACATTCTGAACTGTGAGTATAGCAAAATCAATCTCAATATTCCTGTTACGATGTATATTCCTTTAGAGGCTATTATTTAACCCTACGGGTATTTTATGTTTCAAGCAATGATGGATGAGACTGGAGGTGGGATCATGTGAGGAATGTGGGTGTGGCTATGGGCAGAGCTAAGGATGCCTAAAAGTGCCTTGCCTTTGGGTACCTGGGATGTAAATTCGGCCCACAACTTGACAAAGTGGACTTGTCTTGTATGAATGAGATACCATTGTAGTTGGGCCCTGACTGATAGTCAGTCACACTTGCAGATGAAGCTGTAATGAGATGCAGTTCTGGAGCAAATTGATTGCACGTTAGGAAACAAACGAGAATTTCCATTGATTTAGTGCCTTGCATGCTATATAGAAGTCTCCAGCACATTTTGAAGCAAAGTGTTTGAGACCTCTCTAGGAGGGAAGGAGATGAAAACTCAAACCAGTGGAAAGACTAGATAGTGTTCATGCCCTGTATGGTGCAGTTGGTTTGCTCCAGAAGTGCACCTATCTCGCTTCCTGTATAAGGCTGTCAGGAGCTTATTTGTTAAGCTAAAGAGGTGCAGTTCTGAAGAAAATCATTCAAGCCGTAGGAATAAAATGGGAACTCTGCAAATTCCCATTGATCTAAATGGGGGGTTTTAACCCCAGGAATGCTATAGAGGTCCCCAATGCATTACTTCATAATACTCTACAAGAGGTTAAAAGTCATTCATTATTTTCATGCCCTCACCCGTGGTGCAGTTGATGTACTTCAGTATTGCACCTTTTTATCTTGATGGATAAAGCCCATAGGATGGGATCAGAACAAAGAAGTAGGGAGGATCAGATGCAGGTCATATTAACCTGTTGGATGAGAGAGCAGTTATGGGCCACCTGGGCCCCTCCAGCTTTTGGGGGACTACAATTTCATTATTCTTAGCCAGCTAATGGCTTATTGGGATGATGGAAGTTATAGTTCTCAATACCTGGAGGGCCCCAGTTTGCATAACCCTATGCAAGAAAGTCTTCAGTACTGTGCTATGAGATGGGCACATCCAGGTGAAACGAGAGGAGATCTTGCAGGTTATTCTTGCATCAGTGGGAATCCTAGGTTACGTGAGGTGTTGTGCGAGAGCCGTGAGTTAGATGAAAGGGATATCATGTATATTGCAGAGTTAAAAATAAGTGTTTCTTTTTTTGGCTCAAGGCTCAGTATGCTGTTTGGAGCTTTCAGGCACCCCTAAGATTTTATTGGGGTTTGTCAAGAACTTAAAGTGGACAAATAGATAAATCTACAATTATTCATTAAATTACATTTAAAACTTCAAAATTTAAATTTTTGGCAAAATGTTCATAGGAAAAGGGGCACCATAAGCTTGTGCACATGGTACTCCATAGTGCCACAGGACCCTGGTTGAGAACCACAGAATTTTATAGAGAAGAAATTTTAGTGCATCTTTCTCTGTTGTCCAGTACAGGTTACTGGCAACTTTGGGTAGCCGATCCACCCCTTTAAGTAGGCAAGAACAATTCTAGAAGTGTATGCAGGGGGTGGAGCTTACCTTCCCTCCTTGGCTGCAGCTGGCCAATTTGCTCCAGTAAGATTTGTTCCTTGAATGAAGATACAGGCAAGAGAAGAGTTCTGCTATAGTTTTAGCTAATTTTTTATTTTTCTGTTAGAAACCGAATACCACCATTAGGTGGATTACCATAACTGACAATGCCCTTAGATGTGGCTAGCTCAGTATCCAGGTGCTTTTCGTGGACCTTAAGCCCTGGGGGGAAAATCTTGGGTTCAAGTACTTTCCCCAGGCTTCTTCTTAATACATAGTAATCTAAAGACAGAAGATCTGCAGGAAAGGTGAGCAACCCTTTGAGTGCTGCAGGTCCACGTGTCCCACAGTGCCCCTCCGCAAAGGGGTTTACCTTTGGAGTTCCTATTGCACATGCCTGCACTCACTGGGTTTATCTGTATGTCTGTTGGGTGTTTTGGCACAAGTTTCTGTGGTAACTTAACCCTTTAGCTGCTGGTTTTGCATCTTTTGGGGGGTTGTTGGCACTTTCCCTACTGGGTTCAGTGTTTATTGGGTTTAGTGACATGTTTTAGTAATGTTTGGTGCAAATTTACCTCTCAGTTGTAACTTTGCAAAATGTGTGTTCCGCGCGCTTTTACCGCATAGACGCCATTGCTCCATTCATTTCTATGGGACTGTACAGTTTGGGACATATCTCTGCAACTGCTTATCATAGCGACTTCAGAGATGGCTCATTTTGTTTGTTTGCTCTTGCTCTATCATCTGGTTAACATTTTATTTGTGTTGGGGGGCTCAGGGGGCTTGGGGCACTGTTGGGGTACTTTGTCTGAGAAAACTACATTTCACATGAGTGCATGCTTTGCACACTCGTTCCTGATTGGCTTCTGCCACGGCAGCCATTTTGTGCCTTTTCCTGAACAGTTATCCTATACAGGGCTTGGACTCTCCTCCTCTCCTCTGTAGATTAACCCTTCACCTGCCAGATAAGTGCATTTGAGCAATTTCTGGGGTGAACCTTTAATTTTAAACACTGTATTTGGGTGATTCCTTATACTCTAAACATTTTGACACTGTGAGAATGTCTAATCCGTTGGAGCTTGGGGCCAGACCTAAGACTAAGGAAGTGGGGTCTCTGAGTCCCCTATTGCACATTGCTCCTCATGTCCTTCAGGGTTACAGAGAATTCTCAGGTCATTTAAGACCAGCATGTTCTACTGTCCCTGAGTCTCCCCCAGCTACCTCCAGCCATGCATTAGAGCCAGTTTGGGTGCAAGAGTTCAAGACTGCCACTAGAGACCTCCGGTCTACATTGCAACTGTTTCCATCCCAGTTACAGGGGGTCTTCCACTCCTGGCAGACCCCTTCTTCTGTCAGATCTTCCCTGCCGAAACCGCAGGGAGTACCTGACGTTTCAGATTCCTCTGAGGAGGAACTGTTGGTGGATTCAGATGTTGAGGAATGTTCTGCTGTGGGCTCCTCTCAGTTTTTTGGGGACCCCTTAGAGGCTGATCCTGATCCCTCGGTTGAGGGCCTGATCAGGGCTGTCTTAACCACCCTAAACATTCCCTTAGTTCAGGAGCTTTCTTCAGATCCCTCTGATATATTTCAGGAGCCTAAGAGCCCCCATACTTGTTTTCCACCTAATCCCACTCTTGACAGCCTTGTATCTGATGAGTGGAAGTCTCCATACAGGAAAGCTTCTGTTTCCAAGAAGTCTGCCAAGCTTTACCCCTTCTCTGATGTTGCGCTTGCTCAGAGGGTTCACCCACCGAAAGTGGATGCACCTGCCTCCAGGCTATCTAAGTCCACTTCCTTGCCAGTTGCTGATGCATCTGCTCTGAAAGACTGGACTGACAAGAAACTTGAGGTCTCCCTCAAGTCCATTTTTACCACCGCTGGTACTGCCATGCATCCAGCATTTGCTGCGCCATGGATGAACTGGGCCATTGCGGTCTGGACTGAACAGCTCACCCTGGCTGTCCATCAGGGAGCTTCTACTTCGGATATGTTGCAGCTACTTGCCAACATTTCTGTGGCCCAGCACTATGTTTTTGCTGCCTTATTTGATGCCAACCGTTTGGTGGCAAGGGTCTCCACCATGTCTGTGGTTGCCAGACGAGCTCTTTGGCTCTAGATCTGGTCTGCTGACACTGCTTCTAAGAAAGCTTTGCTCTCGTTGCCTTTTAAAGGTACCTCTTTGTTTGGGCCAGATCCTAAGGATCTAATTAATGAGGCCACAGGGGGCAAGAGTACCCTTCTGCCTATGGTCCTCAGGAAGAAGACGCCCATCAAGCGTAATCAGGTTTTTCGTCCCTTCCAGACTAAGACACTTCCGGTGAACCAGACGGTCCCCTCAGCTCCGCTTTCCTCCTCCAAGCCCAAACAACAATGGAAACCCAAGGTTTCCTCCAAGACTAAGGCTTCCAAGCCTTCTTCGGCATGACTCGCCGAACCCAGGTCCCTACTCGGCTGCCGTCTGCGGCACTTTCACAGTGTATTGGAGGATACAGTGCCAGACCCAGCAGAAGGGTACAGGATCCCTTTCACCTCTCTTTCTCCCTTTCGGTTTTTTCCTTCTCATATGCCCCAGGGTGTAGAGAAACGATGTTCTGTTCAATGGCGCTATCCAGGCGCTTCTGGACAAAGAGGTTCTGGAACCTGTTCCAGTTCAGGACAGAGGTATTGGTTTTTACCCAAACCTCTTTGTAGTCTCCAAGAAGGACGGAGGCTGTCGTCCCATTTTGGATTTGAAGGATCTCAATTCCTTTGTGATCAAGACTCATTATCACCTGGAGTCGCTAAGGACTGTGATTGCTGCTATGTCCCCGGGGGAATTCCTTGCCTCTCTGAATCTTCAGGATGCGTATCTACACATTGCCATTCATCCAGAGAGCCGTCAGTATCTCAGATTTGCCTGCGACCAAGGGCACTTTCAGCTCTCAGCTCTTCCCTTTGGTCTGACTACAGCTCCTCAAGTCTTCAACCGTGTCCTGGGAGCCTTAGTATCCGTCCTCCATCAGGACGGCGTCAGAGTTACTCCATACATGGACAACCTGCTTCTGAAAGCCTCTTCTTCGGAACTTTTGCATCAGCAGGTTCAGTACTGCATTCACGCTCTCATCCATCATAGGTGGATCATCAACATGGACTCTGGCTGGGGAACGGTCCTGGGTCGCCTGAGTGCTCAAGGTCGGTGGTCTCTGGAGGAGTCTATCCTTCCCATCAATGTGTTGGAGCTTCGGGCGATATTTCATGCCCTTTGCCATTGGACACCCTAGCTGGAAGAATGCCCAGTCCGGGTCCAGTCCGATAATGCCACGGCCGTGGCTTACATGAACAAGCAGGGCGGAACAATAAGTCTTGCCTCTTGGTTAGAGGTCAAGGCTATTTTGTCCTGGGCAGAATAACATGTTCCTGCCATATCCGCAGTGCACATTCCCGGCGTAGACAACCTCATGACAGACATCATCGCTGGAGGAATCCTCTATTTCTAGCAGTGGATGCCATGTCCATTCCTTGGTTATTTCCTCTGGCTTACATCTTTCCTCCCCTCTCCATGTTGCACAGGGTGTTACGGAAATTGAGACTGGAGCGCTGTCCAGTCATTCTGATTGCTCTGTACTGGCCTTGACAGACTTGGTTTCCGGAGGTTCTGGATCTCTCAGTGGTGGAGCTATTCCGGCTCCAGTGCCGTCCGGATCTTCTTCTACAGGGTTACCTGTGGAAGGCGGATGTTCATCGTCTAACTTTGACGGCTTGGAAATTGAATTCTCAATACTGAAGAAGGAAAGTTTTTCTTCTGGTGTGGTGGCTACTATGCTTAGTGCCCGCAAACCTGTTTCTTCTAAGGCCTACCATCATATCTGGTCGACCTTTCTCTCTTGGTGTGCTGATAGGGACCTTTCTCACGATTTTGATCTGACTTTCTTGCAGGACGATGTGGATAAGGGCCACAGTTTGATTTCCCTTATGGTTAAGACTTCTGTCTCTCTGTTTTCCTTCAGAGGTGCACTGCTATTCTTCCTTATGTCAAGGTTTTTTTTTCCAGGGTGTTACTCATACTCGTCCTGTTTTTAAGACTCCAGCTCCTCAGTGGGATCTTAACTTGGTTTTGGGCATTCCTTGGCTACTATTCCTCTACGCCTGCTGATGTGGAAAATGGCCTTTCTCCTGGAGATCGTGTCTGTTTGCTGTGTCACGGAGTTGCATGCTCTGTCTTGTAGACCACCCTTTTTGGGGTTTCACAAAGACAAGGCTGTGCCTCGCTCTTCTCAGGAGTTTCTCCTGAAGGTGTTGTCTGAGTTCCACATTAATCAGGAGATTGTGGTACCTTCTTTCTGCTCTGACCCTACCTCTGACAAGGAGAGGGATCTCCACTTGTTAGATGTGGTGCGTTGTGTCAAGTTTTATGTACATTGCACTGAGTCCATTAGACAATCTGACATGCTGTTTATCATTCCTGAGGGCCCCAGGGCAGGGAGACCTGCATCCAAAGTGACTATTGCATCTTGGATCAAGTCCAGTATTCGTAAGGCTTACGAGCTAAGGAAGAAGCCTGTTCCCTTTCAGGTCACGGCTCATTCTACTAGATCTATTGGGGCTTCTTGGGCTTACAAGAATCAGGCATCAGCTGATCAGTTGTGCAAGGCTGCCACTTGGTCGTCTGTGCACACCTTTTCGAAGCACTACGTTGTTGATGTGCTGGCATCGGCTGATACCGGCTTTGGGAGGAAGATCCTGGAGGCAGTCTTGCCTGTTCAGGATCTTCTTTGGTTCTTTGGTGCTTCCTTCACTTTTGAGCCCTGTTGGCTCTAGTTCAGTGTGCTGTGTGACAGTTCCTGGGGTGTTGTTACCCCTGTTCAGTGTGCGTTGACACTTCATTTGTTTTGTTGGGCTATCTTTGATTTGATAGTTTATATATGCTCTGGTGACTTTGGGGGCCTGGTGCCTGGTCCTTGCCTTACTTCCCGCCTCTAGAAAACTCAGTGGTTGGACATCCCAAAGTTACCAGTAACCTGTACTGGACGACAGAGAAAAGAGGATTTTAGTCTTACCTGTTAAATCCTTTTCCCTTAGTCCATACAGGTTACTGGTCTCCCACCCTGCTTGGCTCTCCTGTGGTAGACCGTGGGGGTCCTTTGGGGTCATGCTCACAGGAGTCTTCTTTCCCTTCTACTATCTAGTCAATAGTTAGTGTCTCAAATCTTACTGGAGCTGATTGGCTAGCTGCAGCTAAGGAGGGAAGATTGGCTCCACGCCCTGGATACAATTCTAGAATTGTTCCTGCCTACTTAAAGGGGCGGATCGCCTACCCAAAGTTACCAGTAACCTGTATGGACTAAGAGAAAAGGATTTAACAGGTAAGACTAAAATCCTCTTTTCTGTACAGTCCGAGAAGGATCATGGCTGCTTTTAAGATTTTTAGACTGAGGCTGATTTACCAAGAAGTAGTGTAATTCTGGGGCAAACCAACAGCACGATAAGGGGGGACATGTTAAAGTTGATTACTATGGGCCTTTTAATCCCTTGAATACTTCATAGTAAACAAATAAAAATGTCCATTGATTTAAATGATGATTTTTAAACCTTGTAATTATCTAGAGGTCTCCAATACATTGCTTTGCAATGAGTTGGAGACCTCTCTAGCATTCAAGGGTTTAAAAGACACATTTAAATTAGTGGTAGCTTGTATTTGCCCCCTGTGGTACATTTGGTTTGCTCCAGATTGACTCCACTTTTCTTTTGAACCTAGGACCCTAAATCTACTGTAATGACAAATATAGCATGCATGCTACTTGGATTTTCACTTTGGTTTAAAATGAAGTAAAATGTAATTGTTTTTTAAATCAATATTACTGAAATTAAAGTGGAACTATCACTGTGTAACAAATAGGTGATTTTGAAAGCTTTCTAAAGCACCTTTCTTTATGTTAACCATTTTACTATATCAATTCATAGTTTGAGATATTTAGATGTATTTATTTGTCAGATAATGAAAATGAGCTAGTACATGGCAGTATGAAATAGCAGTTGGGATGGGGAGTAGTGTTGCAGTATCTGCCAGATTTGCACTAATTGATATATGATGTTAAATATATCATGAATAAAAAATGACCAACATATATATTTAGTTGCTTTTGAAAGTACTTTCAAAATCACCTGTTTGTTAAAAAGTGACAGTTGTACTTCAATGTTGGAATGCACCAAATTAATGAATTTGTTTTTTTTACTTTTTGAGGAGTCTATAGTGATTTGTTTTCACTTCCTGGATCAAATATGTATGATTGTCTACCTATTTTAAGATATTTAGGCTTGGATGACACAGGGAACTTTGTTGCAGCAATAGTAACAAGCAAAAAGCAAAACTAAAAAAAAATCACCTAATGAGTTAGTTACTGTGGCTTATAGGGCTTACCTGCTGTCTTTGCAGTCCAGTGTCCAACTAGATGCAACTTCCTCCTGAATTTACATTGACCTGTTTACAGTATTGTTATATCTGCTGCAATTAAAATTCACACATTTCTGTGCAATCTTTTGCTGCTGCTTATATGGAGAGAAATGGGTTCTGGAAAAAAAAGTGTGATTATCGCAGGAAAAATATTTGTGCAAAATTCACTCTTGTGAGCATATTGTTGAAAATGATTTCCTGACCAAATGTTTCTAGAATCTGTATACAAGATAATGTTTTTTTTTTTTCAGAATGAAGAGTTGTTCTGTTCATGACCTTAGATTTCAGACTCTGCTTTAGCAAACATGGTAAATAGAGTTATAAAGGCATGCAGAACATGCCGTTGCAAACTTCTATATATAACTGAGATATATTTAGAACCCCTTTGAAGTTGCAGCACTGCTCATAGATTGAGAATTAAATGTGACACGATTCTTTCAGATCAAATGATAACTGTGGTCATATAGGGTGATGTGTCATATGCAGGTTATTTTAGTTAGCATGAAAGAATTCCTGACAAGATACAGGATGGGAGACCCTGAATGTTTAACTAGTTGATAGACATACATACATGTATTTTCACGTGTTTATTGCTTAATGAACAATCTAATCACTTTGTGCTGTTTCTCAGTATGTTAGACGGAAATGATCATTCAGTTTACTTTTTTAACCTATTTATTTTAATCACATTTTAACCCATTAGTTGCATGAGATCTTCAACATTGCATCAGCCTTCTCTTCTGCTAATTGTCTGAGGTGTTTCAATGCATCATGGGTACTGACAGTGCTTGGGATACATTCAAACACTTTTTATAAAGAGACAATTGTCTCTATTTTAGTTACCTCCATGTCAAATCCTGTACTGACCAGGTAAGCCCCTACACAGGAGATGGAGCTGGCATCAGGGGAAGGGGTTGGAGGGGGGAACTTTAATCAATTATTTCTTTAAGCTACTGTTTATTTAGTGTGTGTCTCCTAATAATTTAAATTTCATTTAAAAAATACATTTGGTGCATTAGTATTTCTTGAAAGTGGAAAATACACTGATTCACTTGTGCTCAAGCAGTGATATTCTGAAAACATGCACTGTTACAGACACTTCAGTAGTCTAGCTATAAAGCTCCACCAGACTGTTGTGATTTAACCCCTTGATGACAAGAAGGGTGAGCAACCCATTGCACAGCTATGTGTTGCTCACCCCTCTGGTCCTTCAGAGGTTAAGCAGTAGGAAGCCAACTAGACAAACACTTTTATACATCAATTTATTTTGTTAAATGAGATTTTAATTCACACACAAGAAACATATTTTATGATCACTTCCCTTTAACTGTGAGCTATCATAGTCTATCAAAGCAGTGGATAAAAAAACAGATGATGTCACTGCACTTGGTCGAGAAGAGGCCATTGAACTGCAGAGGTTACCAATCCAAAAGACAGACAGTGAAACATTCACTTGAAAGTAGATGTTATGACGAAATCTGACTGCAGTTTCAAATGCAAACCAGCTGCAGCGCCCACATTTTCCATGCTGTGATCGTTACCTGAACAAGTGTTCTTTGTGAGCGTAGGCTGAAGGCATGGTTTTTGCACTCCCTTCATATTCTGGCACACAAACTGGACATCTAATGACTAGATCAGTAAACCACTATCAGGACTTAGGATACAATAGGCCTTATATGTAAAAGTAAACTGGAGTAGTTCTAGTTCAAACCAAATGTACCATAGGGGAATATATAATGACCAGCATTTCAGGTGCCTATTATGGAGTATTTAACCCATGGAATGACTGGGAAGTTACCATTGTATTGCTGTACAGTGACTTGGAAAGGTCTGATCATTTAAGGGGTTAAAAACCCCATCTGAATCAATCTGAATTTTTATTTGTCCCCTATGATGGTGTTAGTTTGCCCCAGAATTCGCCACTGTGTTTTATACATTCAACGCTGTATGCATTTATGCACACCTGGCAACGTGCTCATCTTGAACCCCTGGAAAGGGTTCAATTGCTGCCAACCAGAGGATGTCTATGATTTGCTTCATAAAGGGGTGATGCTTAATAGGGTGGGGCTTAATCATATTGGAGTCGTAAAGTGGGTGAGAGGTCGGAAGAAAAGGGTGGGTAGAAAGAGAAATGAGTGAGAAGTGGGAGGAACAGTGTGGGAAGGAGAAGAAACTCACTACTGCTGGAGAATCACCCTCTGTCCACAGATACCTGGCAATTCAGTCTGAAAACCAGAGTCTCGGGGCAAATCCAGAGAGTTCCCAGGTATGAATGTACGGTGCTATTGTGAATTGGCGACCTCTTGAGCATTCAAGGACTTTGATGAAAATCAATGGGAATTGGTAGGAATGTTTATTGTTCCCTACAGTGCTTGTTTTGCCACTGAATTGCTCCATGTTTTCTTTTATACATCTGCCTCGGTGTGTTTTTATCAAGAGGCAAGTTATTTTAACACTTTAATCCTTTAAGGACCAATATGTGGCACACCCATTTGGTTCTTAAAGGGTTAAAAGGCTGGACAAAACCAACTGCTCAATAGGGAACAAATACAAATTCCCAAAATTCCCAAGGATTTAAAAATGTGGGGTTTTTAACCGCTTCTATGCTGTAGAGGTCTCCAGTGCTTTGAAAGGAAGCCCACTCTAACATATTGTGGGGTAAAATCCCCCTTTAATTAATGGTAATGTCTGTGCCCATCTGGATGCATGTGGTTTGCCCCACAATTGATCAGTTTCATCTTAGGCCGGATTCTGAAGGTGACTATCTTTGTGATATAAACTCACCCCGCTCCTGGCGTCCCCTGAAACAGAGCAGGGACACATCAGGATACATCCTTTGAAATCAAGCGGGAGTTATGTACAATCTGTATAACAATTTATAAGCCTGCTCCTTATGTATCGTGCAGATGTAGCTATGAGCATCAGCCATCCAGATCTTGGACCAGGAATCAAGGGAAAGCCACCCCAACATCTCCTTCCCAGTCCAGCATTTGTTTTGTTTTCTGGGTCTGGGTACATAAGCCCCAAATAAATCCGGGACAACAGGCCAGGAGCAGATGCGCAACTGTCACACAGTCTCTCAAACCACTCCAGCTCAGGGATAGTGTGATCAGGCAGGTTACAGCGAAGGAAATGCACAATCTTATGGTATCTGAAAATGTCGGTATCGGGAAGGGAGGATTTGTCAGCCATAGGAAAAAAAAGAGGTTTGTTCCTCCCCATCAAGACAATCACCTATCCTAAGGGGATAGAGGGGAGCGCTCCATCGAAAATCTCTGGTAGCATACACTGGAGGAAAAGCCTGGCTATCAAGAATAGGGGTGAACCTGGAAAGCAGGTGGGTCAGAGATTTTGCAATGGCAACTGAATCCCACAACAGTAGGACGCAACGTCGGTTTAATATCACAACTGAGTTATATGAAATTTTTCTTTAAATATACTCCATTGCAACTGCAGAATCACAGTGCGAACGCGTAGCCTTTATACATCAGCTTCTAAAAGTGAGCACCATTCAAAAATGCTTAATTTTATCATTCTGATTACTTTACCACAATACCTAAAACACAATAAAGTTCTCAAATGCCATCAGAAATATGTCACCTCTTCTACCTATGATCAGATTTCAACAATAAACACCAAGCCTAAATCCAGGTAAGCTCTCAGCCAATGACATGTCTGTTAGTGATTACCACTGGTGCAGCTTGCCGCTATTGGTAAATCCCACCCTTTGATCTGACACTTTTTTTCAGAGCAAAACTGTGTTTCCTACCCAAATACTCCATGAGGAGTATTTGCTAAAATGCAAATTGCATCTTAGATAAAGTGAGCAGGGAGAATCTTGTTCACATATTCTCATGCTTTTATTGAGGTGGAGACACACTAACACAATAGCGCTCACGCGTCTGCCTTTTGGTGAACCCCTTTCTAGTCCATTATAGCAGGCTACTAGTGACTGTATTTTCATAAGGGTTTTAATTGTGGAAAGATCCTCTCAGCTCTTAGCACTCTCCAAATACCATCTCCCCATGTGTATTTTATATTTCTATTGTCATGGAAATTGCTTACAGTAGTTATTAAACAGGACAATTTTCCACACTTAACAGGCATAGATAACCGCAAATAGCAGCAAAAGTAGCCCACAAACTCTTTTCCCAGTTATTAAATCATAGCCAATATGAATGCACTGAAAAACATGTGTTTAATAGTTTCAGTTCATCCCTGTGTGTGTGTTTCAACTGAAATTAAAAACCAAGTTTGGACCTCACCAGTCCATGTCAATACTAGAATGATTAAGTGCACCTGTTGTCAATCATATTTCTTCCCTAATTAATGCACCTGTCATGTAGCCAAATATCCAAAGCCTGGAAAACAGCTAGAGCCATCCCTATTCACAAAACCGGTTATAAACATATTAATTCCAACTGCAGACCAACCCTGTTACTTCAGGGGGAAAAAAAATATTGACAGCCAGCACTCAGTTCAACATTCCCACAATCCCTTTTCACATTCCTTTCCCACTGCTATTTAGAATCTCCAACTTCTAATCTTTTTTTTTAGTGCCAGAGGGGTATCCAAAACATTGCTTTGCAATACGTTTGATACCCCTCTGGCACTCAAAAGAGTTAATATTTTGAGTGCCAGGGGTGTGAAATATATTGTAGTCTTTGGATTAAATGGATAGTAATGTTTCACAAAAAAAGCTGCTTCAATTATTCTTCGTAGTATTTGGGCCATGGAGAGTGTTATTTCAGTACTGTCCGAGTTGTAGTTCAAGAGTAATTGAATGATAAAGTATCCACCTCCCACCCTTTTACTGATGTAACACTGCTCACCTCAGAGCCGTAAGACTGTCCAGATGGATCGCAGAGAGGGACAATCTTGAGTGAAAATAAGGAAAAACCTGTCAAGGGGGGCAGGGTTTCCCTTATGCTCACAGTAAGAAGATTGGGGGTGATTTATAAAACTGGAGTAATAAAAAAAGTATCTTTAAAATTGTCCAAAAGTGCCATAAGAATATGTATAAATGTTTAGTGACATGTTTTCTAAGTGCTAATTTCCGTCAGTTCACTATTTTGAAAAGTGGATAGAAATGGTCTTGTCCAAATAAGAATTGTGGTGCAATGTATTTATAAAGAAAATACGCCCATTCCACCAAAAATAAAGGCAGTCTTAGTTAAAAAATCTTAACGCCATTTTCTAAGAATATTCTCAGACAGTCATATTTATAAACTTTACTTTACTTCTTAATAAAAATGACCCGACATTATGAACTTTAGCGACAGTTCTTAAATGTACACTAAGAAGGCTTTTTATACATCTCCCCCATGACCGCATGACTCAGCAGTTTCTATCACATTCCATGGAGAGCTGTTTGTCAGTGACTCATTTCTCCCACTGTATGCAACAGAATAACTGTTTGAATCTGACCACTAGAGTGCACTGTTAATGTAGAAAATAGTTTAAACTGTAATAACTATGGAAATATGCATCCCTCAGCAGTGGTTCCCATGTTTACTCACCCGTAAAAGCTGTACAATAATTATTTTTCATAAAGCCTTGTTTCATTGTCTGCCATTATTTACATATTCTTTGGGGAACCCATTATACTTCTTCAGGGATCCCTGGGGTTTCACGATCACAGTGTGAGAGTCTCTGCACTGACATTAATACCTTATGATGAGTAACAGTTGTTGCACTGTTCTGAAATAGACAGTGGACATGCTTCTGTGTACAGATGCATATACTTTAAAAGCAGATACAAAAAGTACAACATTATGTATGTTAGGTAATAATTAGTTAGAAGGTTAAATAGTCCTACTGAAAACTTGATTTTTAGTAGCTCTCATACTGCCAAGAACATGGAACTACAGTACTGCAACCATCCGTATGCATCCTCACATTGCAGGTATCATTTTATGATTCACAAAGGAAAGCGTTTCATATCCGTTATATTATATGAATTTCTGTGTGGATGGAAAGTGGCAATGACTAATTAGGAATGTGTTTAAAAATCAGAAGCCCACACCTGTATTTGTATTACCTGGTTGCCACAGCAATGACAACATTCAAGAAGAAAATTACTTATGTAATGACATCTACTGAAAGTGTTGACTGATAAACAGCAGGTAATGGAACTCCAGAGAGTAGCTAGCAACTATATTTCCAATGTCTGGTAAATATTTACGTCTTTTAATACACTTTAAGAAATCTGGAAAAAAAAAAAAAAAAAAAGACAGGCTGGGTCCGTGCTTGCAATTTTATTCTATAATTGATTCACAATTCCCAAACAAGGGCTGAGGAGTTCTGGATTACACTTAGACTGTTGTAGCACTGATGTCATTCATAACCTAAGTGACAGACAGAACCATATTGTACACAAGGATTATATTATTCAATATATTCACAAAACTGAGATTTATTTTTCTTGGCACTTTAAATGAGTTGGATCTTCAGGGAACCAAGAGCAGAAGTGTGATGACAATGATTGTTGCATGCAACTTTAAGTGTAATCCAAAAGTATTTTAAGCTATGTAAGTTACAAAACTGTGCAAATGTTGTGCAAACTACATACTGCTTTTAGTAATGTAACTGCAGTCAGGTATCTCGGAATGTAATTATTTTTTACAGGTTAATGAACTCAGTTCTTCCATCTGGAATACACGGCGAGCCAGAAGGAAGAGATGAATGGTTCTGGAGGGTACCAGCTGCACTCTAGGAGATGCTGCTAGATTCAAGGGATTAACCCTTTGAGTGACAGAGGTATCTTACACATTGTGTTGTGCAATGCATTGCATACCTCTCTTTCACTCAAAGGGTTAAAAGCCCATTTACATTCCCAAATCTCTGATTCCCTTGCACTGGAAATCTATCACAACCCCATCCATTGCTGAGTGGATCTCTAAAGTAAATTCCTTCTACTAATATGAAAAACGCCACACCATCTTGATTGGCTCCACAAGCTCTTTCTCTCTCTCTCTCTCTCTCTCTCTCTCTGCCATATGGTCCCCCTGGACTTCCAAGACCACTGTTAATTGCTAATTCTCTCTAAATCCCACCCCTCTTCATGGACTCTCTTTAACCTGCCCCACCACTTCATAAGACTCTTAGCAAGGTGAAACTCCTCAAATAAAAACGTATCTTGAAACACTCTTCAAGCAAGCTCTGGGCTCCACCCCTCCACATTCCTGCCCTACATTTATTTGTCTTTTTTTTTTTCACCAACTTCTCCCCCTCTTCCCTTGTCCCCTTTTCTCCGACCATCTTACCTATTCTATGCATTTCTAATATATACGTTGTTCCTGATCTTCCTTGCCTCAGTCTTCACTAACCCCCTTTCACTGTACATGGACCACTTTGACATCAACCCTGGCTCCATATGTACTTCTGAACCATAGTGGACAACTTCCCCAAATTCCCATTGATTAACCCCTCGAATGCTTTGGAGACTTCTCTAATATTCAGTGAGTTAAAGCCCAGTTTAAATTCAAAAATATTGCACTTATCAAAGTGGCACTTTAACTTTTAAGGCCCAAAGGCATGTGCAAGGCATTGTGCACTGGTCCTCATTATAGAAAAAGTGGGCTTTGTGGAACGAAAGGAAACGCACATAGCAAAGCCTTCTAATGGATGTATCCCACTTTATAACAACTGCTGCAGTGTTTACTCACAGATAAAAAATGCTTAGATGCTGTGCTCAATCTTCAATTATTTTGGCCCCTTGAGCCCGACCTAGCTTGAAGTGTTTCATAAACAGTTTAAAGAATAAATGAAGTATTAGAAATGGTTATTACAGCAAAAGCAACATTATTTGCTTTGCTTGGTCAAGACGATATCATACTGAAAGGGTTGATTGCCTTCATCTGTTTTGTGGGTAACATATACATTTACTTTACCATGGCAAGGCTGAATAACAGAGACGCTGTGTCATGGGAGCCAAATAAGATATTGTTGCAGTAGGAAGTCCAATTGCCTCGTTTTACAGCCATTTGTCTTGTCCACGTAGACTGTCAAAGGGCTGAGTCTAGATCAGAGGTTTTCCTGTTAAGTAATAAAGAGAACAAGGAACACATTTATTCTGCTCGTTGGTGTTATTCCCCAGTAAAGAAGGAACAGCCAGTGTCCTTTCTAATGTTCACAGCAGTTTCATATAATGTGTGATAGAGTGTCTCTCATTTTAACTGCAGACACAAATCAAGCAACAGTAGTTACAAGAAATACCTCAAAGGGAACTTATTTTCTAAATAAAACAAGATGATACTGTAAGTGTTTGATTACTGTTCTGACACCTTCAAGGCCATTCGCAGTTTCTTTCATGCCCCCAATTTTTGGCATGGCTTTTGATTTATTTTCTGTGCTCTGCCTTACATGAACCCGGTATAGTTGATTGATTTAAACTTCTAAACATGCCCTGGAATTCCATGGCAAAGATCCTTGGTATAACATGTGGCACCTATATATAGGGTTGATGCAAGTACTAGGCAAACTATGCAGAGGGGCCAGCAGTGCAAAATCTATAGACAGGCAGACCTGTATTTTGTTCACTTTCCTCTTATATCAGACATGTATCCAGTGGGTTAAAGGGATAGTAATGTTTCACAAAAACGGAAGCTCCAATTAATCTTCATAGTATTTGGGCCATGGAGAGTGTTATTTCAACACTCTCAGACAGTTATAGTTCAAGAGTAATTGAATGATAAAATATCTCCTCCAGCCCATTTTACCTAGTATAAGCCACCTCCCCTCAAAAGTGGAATCTGGTCCACAGACCAGACAGATCACAGCAAGGGACAATCTTCTTACTGTGAGCATAAGTAAAACCCTGCCCCCCTTGACAGGTTTTTCCTTATGCTCACTGAAGATTGTCCCTCTCTGCGATCACTCCGGACAGTCTTGCTGCTCTGAGGTGAGCAGTGTTACATAAGTAAAAGGGGCGGGAGGGGGATACTTTATCATTCAATTACTCTTGTACTACAACTCTGACAGTACTGAAATAACACTCCCCATGGCCCAAATACTATAAGGATTAATCGGAGCTGCTTTTATTGTTACTATGCCATTACTATCAAACATGATTCCTTGTGTGTTCCTTTAGACAAAATAAATTGGCTGTATTTATTGACTAATCTGAAAGAACCATAACAATTAAAATTAACTGTGGTTAATATAACCTTAACCCTTGGTATAACAGAAAGGTGCACAGCAGTTCATTTTGCAATGTGTTGCAAACCCCCCTGCCATTCAAAGGGTTAACCCTTTCAGTGCCAGAGGGGTACACAACACATTGCTTTGCAATGTACTGCATACCCCTCTGGCACTGAAAGGGTTAAACACACTGTACTTCATACTAGCACCTGTAAAAATTCTGTATTTGTTTACTGAGGCCTAAAACCTAGTCTTACGTAAGTTCCGAGGGAGCATTCAATCCTGCCTTTTCCAGGGCCCCATAGCAATCAGGATAGGCATCTCTGAATTAATTGTCCAGGTTTGTCTGTAAATTAGGTAATCTCCTTTCTCAACACAAGAGTGCTGGGTACTAATCTCAACAATTCATTTTAGATGTTTGTGCTTTAAACATGTTTGGAGAGCATTTGATTTGAAAGCTAAGGATACCTAAGAAAGTATTTCTGGATTATGATTAATTACCTATATAATAATTCGCTAGGATGTCTGTCAGAAGCCGTCATGTGCAGTAGAGACTGCCCGAATGCACAGAATGCTGGGAGCACAGAATGTTGGGAGCACAGAATGCTAGGAGTTCTGTGCTGGGAGCACATAATGCTGGGAGTTCTGTGCTGGGAGCATTCTGTGCTTTTGGACAGTCTCTATAGTGCATGACTGCGTTGGCGGCAGGACCAGTCTCTTAACCGTTTAAGTGCCAGAGGGGTACACAATGCGTTGCATATCCCTCTGGCACTCAAAGGGTTAACATCACCCAGACCTTGGCCCGTGTACACGGGCTTTTACACTTTGTGTATATAATACAATTATGAAATGAAAATACATAGAAATAAAGTGACTACATAGGAGATATTCAGATTTTGGATATTAGTTATGTATTGGACAGGCCTTTCCCTGCTAGCATTTACAACAGGGTTAGTTAACCTTAGTAGCCTCCAGCTGTTGAAGACTACAATTTACAATATCCCCAACCAGCCACTGCCCACACATGGAAGGAACATAGTAAAAGAGACTTGTTGTATTTTTGTATAGATGGGCAAGTGATTTGTTTTAGTGTTTCAGTGGTATTATCCCTTTCTTTCAAATCCGATCACTTTTTAAAATAATGCAAATTGTATTCTAGGCAGGAAAAGCTTTGGATTTTTTCGCCTTAAGGCTTGCACGTGAAGAGCTGCCAAAAGGTGGTAGATATCCCAAACACATCTACAGTATGAATGGCTCTTTTTTTAAGGCTAAACATTCCTTTAAACATGCCTGTTGGGTTTTGAGTACCTGCAGTTAAACAGTGTTGCTCTTGGCAAGAGGTGGTGAGCAAATGAAGCGTAATCTCTCTGATCTCAGTAGTCTGGTCGGTCAACCATGACATTCTCAGTGTCTTTTTTTCTTGCTACGCCCAGCCTGAACAGAGCCAGGACCCAGTCAACTCTCTATGGGGAAGCCAAAGATTACCATGTGAGCAGAAGCAGATTGCAACAGCAGTGGAAAAAGTGACTGGAGTCCTGTGCTTGGGTTCATATGGGGTTCAGGGTAACTCACAAGGGATTTGCCCCTTTTTTGACACCTTCACTTTGTTTACATGTTTTTGTTTGTTTTGGAACGATCATTTTATTATGTATGTAAATAGTCATTTACCTATTGGTTCATGCTACACATAAAGCAGACTGGACTTTTGCGCAGCAGTTAATGATACCCTTTCTTTTGACTCTTTGAGTACTGGCAGTTTGTTACTCACCCTGACGCTCAAAGGGTTAGGTTTATCAAGTCCTAGGCCCGTACTTCCTTATTACATATATATATTGATATGCACTGAATTCTCTCTCTATATAATATTATTCTACAGCACTGGATGTTTTATAAACCCTTTGCTGGCCAGGAGGCTGTGCATTGTTGCACATTCCATAGCACTCAAAGAGTTAAAGCGGAACTACCACCGCTAAAAAGCTGAGCTCCAATAATTCACCATCTGGCGACTCAGCAGAGCTAGTCATCAGAATTGTTACCTTGTTAAATAGAATTATCCATTGTTCCCGGGCTGACAGGCAGGACGGAGCGCAGACATCTTTCCATAGTGACGTCTGCACGTCTGCGCTATCAGTTCCTTTTGGAGCCAAACGGCTCCTAGCAACGCCTCCTAGAGCAGGCTGGTACTGACAGCACAGGAGTGCAGACGTCACTATGGAAAGATGTCTGCGCTCCGTCCTGCCTGTCAGCCTGGGAACAATGGATAATTCTGTTTAACAAGGTAATAATTCTGGTGACTAGCGCTACTGAGCAGCTAGTCGCCAGATAGGGAATTATTGGAGCTCAAGTTTTTTAGCGGTGGTAATTCCGCTTAAAGAATATTTAACCCTTTAAGTTCCAGAGGGCTATGCCTCTGACAGTCTTTAATATGCAATTCTGGAACAAACAAACTGAACCATATTACCATAAACTAATGAAAATTCCAACTGATATAAATAGGGCTTTTAGACTCTTGAATGCTAGTGAAGTTTTCACAATACTCTGGAGAAATCTCCATTTAAGGGGTTAAAGAGCCCCATTTAAATCAGAATTTTCAGTGTTTTTGACCTTGCATTGCTGTTGGTTTGCTTCAGAAATGCACCCTCAGATTCTTTCCAACGGACTGAAAAGAAAACCTAAAATATGGTGCAAACAGAGCTATATGGGTTGGCTAGGTTTACTAGCAATACAATAGCAGTATAACAGAGTTCACAATGAGATGCAACAGGCAAACTCCACATTATGTTTGGTATATATCGGGTCTGCTTTGGGGTTTTTTGTCATATATTATTAAAACAAAATTATTGTGATGCACGATAGAGCTGGGCATTTTTGTACTATATGTTAATTTGTTTTTAATAGCAGATTCAGTCTGATTAGATATAAGTGGGATTTTTATAAATACTTAAGATCAGGGTTAAAAAATACTACGTTATGGTACCATGGCTCCTAAACGGGTTTAAGTTTTAATTATTTTTTGCTACATACCTTTGGATCTATTCTATATACTTCTGTGTGACATCATCTTCTATTCTTCAAGTCCAGAAATAGCAAAAAAAAAACACAAGGAGGAGAATACTGGGTCTTTCAAAAATGAGGTGGCTAAGTTCACTAGTGAGGATATGAAAAAAAGATGATGTTCTGAACACATTTTTTTCTCCGTTAAATACCAAGGAACAAAAATTAGTAGAAAAACCTCAACTAGTAAAAAGAACAAAAATGCTAATATCTGATTAACACAAGATGAGGTCAAGGGGAGACTGGACAAAATTAAAGCGGAACTACCACCCAAAAATGTATATTGGCCCACATAATTGCACATCTGGCGACTAGCCTCTCAGTAGCGTCAGCCACCAGAATTCTCACCAAATTAAAGAGAAATCGCTTTTCTTCATGGACTGACAGCAGGATGGTAGTGGGTGGTAGTTCAGCTTTAAGATTGACAAAGTACCTGATCCAGTTGGTAGTCATCCGAAAGTTCTTCAAAACCACTCTTTTTAGTTTTCAAAGACTCAGTCTCCAGGTTCACAAAATTCGCACAAAGACAATGTCTTGCCTTTTAGTTAAGAAAGTAACTAGAATGGATCCTGGGAATTATAGACCTCAATACTGGGAAATCTGCTTCATATAATAACATTTTATTTATAAAATATTTTTAAATAATTAGATAGAAAATTGATTGAAGTTGTGTTTGTGTTTTGCTTTACGACTGATAACAGTATTTCATGGTGGAAAGCAGAGTATAGTATTCTTGAATACTTAATTATTATTTTTTTTTTTGTTGTTGCTGAAAAGTGACTAGTATGTACATTTCTATAATGTTGTTGTATATAGTAGATTAGAGATTAATTTGTTATTTTGTTCCATCTAACTACAGATGTTCTTTAGCTATTCTTGTAAATTTTAGATTATTACAACTGCATTGGGTAATAGTTATGTTCCACATTTTTACAATATTATCTACATCCTTGCAACTTTTTCCAGCAGCGTTTGCCATTGAGTAGACTCTAATTTGTGTACGGGAACTTGAAATACAAATAAAGTTGTTTCCATTTTTTTGGACAGTCTGCAAACACTGTTTACGTATGCTTATCGTACATTGAAATATTCATATTACCTGGGGTGTGCCAATGGCTTTCTTCAAGTGTGGTATCATCAGGTGCTATGATTTTGTGTTTCTTAGGATTATTTGGATGTTCCTCCTGAAGGTTAAAGAACAGAATCAGGCCCAAAAAGTAGTCTTCCAAGTTTAAGAACTTGTTTTGTATCTCACATGACAAGCAGCTGTGCTAATTTGTAAAATGAAATCATGCAGCTATAATCTTAGACTACTTTTGAAGAAGCTCCATCATGTTTTTTTTTAGGATTCAAGTCTATTTTCCAATTGGCGATCAACATACCTCTAACACACTTGTCACTAGAGAAACTAGATGGGAAAAGGTTCTTCCTTAGAATGTGTTTAAGGAGAGGGTCTTAATAACACAAATTTCTTCCATAGATAAAGGTGCTGCTTAATGCTAGTTATAAGTAATAGCAATATCCTTAACAGGAAGGGAACAAAAAGTGAAAAGCCGTAACCTTGCATATTATCCTAGTTATACAATTACCTGGAAGAGGCAGTATTTACCCAGTTGGGGATGCAAGCAGTAAAGATCATATAATACTTACACTAATGTCTGATGTGTTATATCTCTATGGTATTTTTCCAGAAATGGCCAGGAGAATTTGGGGTTACCCAGAGTATCTCTTGTAGAATCATCAGGTACATACATAATCTCCCTAATTAAACATACATGAGGAAAATATAGTTGATACCGCTATTGGCTAGCTAAGCAGATTTAAGATGCAAGCTTTCAAGACAGAGACCTAAGAGGTCTTGACAGCTTGCATCCTAAATCTACTTAGTTCGCTAATAAAGGTATCGACTGTATTTACTTCCTGTATTTCTACAACTAACACAATACCAACTGTCACCTGTGGTTAAACATATTAAGCATACACTGATTATTTCTGATATTTTCATTGCATTAACCCTTGCTGCTAAAGGGGATGTGGATTGTTCCATTTCATAGTTTTGTTTTTTTGTATGGGGGAAAGCATGGTACCGTTTTAGCCATGGGAAAATTCAAGAGACTAGCAGAGCAAAAATTATACCTTTATTGGCTGAGTGTCTCTAGGATGCAAGCTTTCAAGACAACTAGGTCTCTTCTCCTGCAGTTTTTTTATGGCTTCCTGTCTTAAGTGAGAAGAAGGGACAAAATCCTCCATTGTGTGCTGTCAGGGAATCATTGAAATAAAAGAAAAAAAAAAACAACAGATCAACAAATTCTCTGCAAATATGTCGTATCTTGCAAGTATAGCTGAAGAGGGAGCTGAAGGAGAGATGGAGGGTAAAAGATGGCAGACTTAAAAGTGGACGTATCATTTTAAAAACACTTTTTCCTGTTAACCCTTTGAGTACCAGAGGGGTGCCCAACACATTACTTCACAATGCATTATGTACCCCTCTGACATTCAAAGGGTTAATTAAAAATGAAACCTTTACTTTTATTCTTTTTCTAGAATGCACATTTTTTGTAAAATATTTTTCATATCTCCAAGTCCTCCCCTCAGTGGGAGTTTGTATCTTAAAGTCATTTGTATGATTATTCCCCCTTATCAATGTATTCCAACCCTCTGGTGGAAACTGATTTTAGTTTTATTTTATTTTAAAGTGGACCTATCAGTCATACAGACGTACCACCCAATTAATTTTTACTATAGAGAAATGCATATAAATCCTTTTATTATCATTATTAACTCCGGCATTATTTAGAAAATGAACTTCTTAGGAGTCTCACTGGCAGACGACAGCGCAGACATCTTGACGAAGAGGCATCTGTGGCCTGCGCTGTCCGTCCCTGTCTCCTCACTGATTGGCTTGGAGGAGTTGCATTCTAACTTAAAGCAGAACTATCACCCTATATAAAGTCTCCCCCACAATTATTAGGCACATGGAGATTAGCTTCTTAAAATTGCTATTATCGGGCACAAGTACCACATTTTGAAGTAATCCTTCTTCTCCTGAGACCGGCGGCCAGGCATGCACGCAGACATCTTGGTTTAGAGACGTGTGTACACCTGTGCTGTCCTTCCTGGTCTCCTCTAGGGGGCATTGCATGCTGCCTTAAGGTAACAGGAAGAGACTGACGGAACAAGAAGTCTGGCACACAGTGGGTTAAAAAGGCAGGGAATGCTGGGCTTTGCAGCCTGGCAGCATCTGGAAGGCCTCATATTGCCCATCACTGAACTAAAAAAAGTTCCATCCATCATTTTTAACATTTTGAGTACTAGAGGGGTGTGCAGTGCATTGCTTTGCAATCTGGGTCAACTCATACAGCATTGAAAATATACCCAACACAGTGCTATTAAAAGTTTTGGAGAAAGCTCCAGTGTCAAAGGGATTAACCTTTCAAGTGCCCGTGGGGTGTCTGGCAATGTGTTGAACACTTCCCAGACACTCAAAGAGTTAAGAGATATTCAACTAACACTACTCTTTCTTGAAAATAATTCAGAAATGGTAACAAAAGGTTTATATGTCAAATTGTTTTTTTTTTTTTTTTTTTTTTTAAAGTGTCCAGAAAAAGAGTGATTTGTTAAGAATTTTATTGCTGAGCAGCTGTAACCGTAAGCTTGCCATTGGGCTGTTCAGTTCCATTCCTCAAGACCACAAATATGCATGACCCTATATAAATAGATGGTCCTATTCATTACTTTAACTTGAACACAATTACACTTTTTTATTTCTTTAAGCCTAATATATCTATGATATTGAAACATCATGCATCTTTGGGTAGGTTAACATAAACATGAATAATGGGTACTGTAAATAATATGTATACCCAGTTAAAAAACATATATATTACAAGAAATAAGCCAACCATGATGTGGTCAAGGAATTTCCTCTGCCATCTTTTTTGCATTGCTGCCATATTGGCCTTGAAAAAAAAAGTGAGTAGTGATTTAACCCTTTGAGTGCTGGAGAGGTGCAATACGTTGGATACCTCTCTGGCACTCAGAGGGTTAACCCATTGGATGCTAAAGGGGGGTTGGTGCCAATGCGCTTTTGTAATGCGTTGGAGACCTCTCTAACACTCAAAAGGATTAATCTTTTAATGACCAGAGTGAAATTCATTTTTAAAGGGTTAACATGAGCAGAGACATAGTTGTCATGCTGAAAAGAACAACTATAATGATGCCGTCCCCCCGTCAGATTTCTCACTAGGTACAATAGGCAGCTGCCTAGGCCGGGGGGGGAGGCAATCTGAGCCCTTCCTTTCCACATTCGTTAACTGGAAATTAAAAAATTCATTAAAATTATTGTTGTACACCCTTCTGGTCCTCGGGGGCGTAATATGTGAGGCTCTGGTACATACTCTCACCCCTGCCTGTTAAATGCACAGGAACAATGCTGAGGAATACTTGTTTCCTTTTTTGCCAAGGGGTTGTGCAATCTATTGCAAGAACTGTACTCCACACAGTTTAATATGTGAGATTCTGGTACACCCCCCAACCCTTATGTTAAATGCACATGAATAATGGCAAGGGCTACTTGGTGTTAACCCTCTTGCTGAACAGAGGGGTTAGTAATACATTGCAAAGCAGCCTGTATACTGACGGCAACCCTGCCCATGTGCTTCTCCAAAGAGCTTTCTCAGTTTTGCGGACAAGCATGTGGGCAGGTCGCTGCTGGTGTACAGATATGAGCGCCAGAGCAGTCAGGTATTAATGTCCTAGCCCCCCTTTCTATTATTCCCATTCATTTGACTGGAGGGTGGGGGTTTGCCAGAGCCTCACATATTATATACCTATGAGGAGCTGAATGGCGTGCAGTTCATTGCTTTGCAGACACTTGTCTTTTCCTCAAGTGGTTAAGACCAAACATCCTTCAGCAAGTCATTTGCTTTAACATGGAGCATGTCACAGACTCACATATATTCCCCTTGAGGAGCAAAGTGGTGTGCAAAGCATTCCTTTTCAATGTGCTGTATACCTCCTAGTCCTCAAAGGGTTAACACGAAGCACCCCTTAGCACAGATTACCAATTGGCAGTGGATTTATTGTCAGACAATTTATGTGTGGTTATTTGGTCACCACAGGGCACTGGAACAAGGCAAGGGTGTGAGACTGTATATGTGTGGTGCCATGACTACCAGTGTATAATGGAACATGGCTCTGATATCAGACTATATGTCTTTCTGTGGTAAAAGTCAACAGTGAAACAAGGTTGAGTCTTGGTGTATGTGGCTACAGTGAGACAAGATTGGGGTGTCAGATCGTGCATGTATTGTTTTGTGGCTACCAATGACACAGCTGAACAAAGCTGGGGTGTCATACAGTACATGTGTGAATGTGTGTGTAAGTGCATGTGATTATGTGATGGTCTGTGAGGCTGTGTATAATAATGAATGTCTGTGTCTCTGTGACAGTATGGTGAAAATTGTGGGGCAGTTCTGGGGCAAATCACCTGCACCTTAGAGAGAATTAACACACAGCCTTGTTCCACCGTCAGCCGGTAGCCACAGAACAACTTTTTTGAAATGCGTTTTTCAGGATTTCTTTGTTGTTATTCTGTCTCTCACTGTTCAAATAATCTTACCATTAAAATTATAGACTGATCATTTCTTTATCTGTGGTTAAATGTACAAAATCAGCAGGGGATCAAACAATTTTTCCCTCACTGGATACCATTCATTTAACCCTTTGTGTGCCAGAGAGGTACACAATGCATTGCAAAGCAAAGGGTTAAAAGAGGGTTTACCCACCTTCAATGCTAGAGAGGTGCTGAACACATTGCAGTGTGTATTGGACACCTCTAACATTCAAGGTGTTAAAATCCCCAATAAAACCACTGACAATTTGTGGTAGTTTTTATCTCTTCCATATGGTTGGTTTGCTACAGAATTGGACCACTATTTGTCTAACATGCTTGCCAGTTCCATTTAATATAATAAACTGAGAAAAAAAAATTATAAAAATAAATAGTATGTAAACTATTATTTTAAATTAAAAAAGGCTACCATAAATTTGTGTTTTTGAATGTTCTTACAAAATCACCCGTTTGTTATAAACTGACAGTTCCACCTTAAAGAAAATGACCTTGTTCGTCCTTGCACACCATGCCTCAGAATGAGGCCGCTTGCCGGCAATATATGGACCATATGCAGGGAAAGAAAATACACAGGTAGATTATGGAGGCACTTGGGTATTGTAAGTACTTTTATGAGCAAAATTTTAATTTCCTTTAAATCCCACTTACCAATAAAACAGTACTTTTTTGTTTGAATAAAGAAAGTGGGAACAACCCTTTGATATTTAATACCATTAGCACAGTTTAAATGTGTATTTAAAGCTGTCCTTGTCTGTGCAGTGCTAGAATATCTTTGGCACTTCCAGACTGCATCCTTATTCAGTAGCACATCTGTTTGCCCGGATTTCTTGGCATATCTTTTCCTGGCTGGCAAAAGCTCTGTGTCCTAGGAATTTTTCAATATGGAAATATTTAAAGGAGCAGTAATTTATACTGCTGTGCACAATAACCTTTATGTAATGTACCTATTTAGTGCAGTCTTGTGCTCGGCAGTTATTTATACTGCTGAGCACAAGACTGCACTAAGTAGGTACATTAAATAAAGATTATTGTAGAAATAGTAAATTCATTTGTATTTCATCATACCTAACCAACAGTTTGCTTATTAGTGATGGTAGAAGTTTCAGCCTGTAACAGCCAGAAGTCCAAATACTGACCTATGTCTTGTGTGATACAACTGCCTTTCTGTGTAAGAGCAGTCTGGTCCTCTTAGACCAGGGAAGGGGCAAAATGGGGCTCTCCAGCTGCTGCAGGACCACAATGAAAATAATCTGTCTGGAAGGAGGAGGATGAGACTTGAAGTGCTGCAACAGCTGGAGGCTAGACATTACCCATCCCCGCCTTAGATAACAAAAATTAATCTTAAGGTGTCCGCGACAATAAAAAAAAAAAAAAAAAAAGTAATCCAGCTAAGCTGTCATTGAAACTTTGACTCTATTTGTTCCTAAGTCTCCTTTTAAGAATGATGACAGACCTATATTTTGGCTACCTTTCCTGGAAAGCTAGTCTGTGAATCTACCACCTTTCTATTAAAACATTAGTACATCTTCATAAATTGCCTTCAAGAAACATGAATACTGCCTAAGAGTAAAACCACACTTACAGTAATCTGGACAGAAAATCCTCTTGTCCAGTATGAATCATTGGGGCCAGATGGGATTATTTTTGCAAGACTCCATGACCTCAAACCCCCTCCCACAGAATTCTTCTTAGGAATCCTCCAGCGGAAGTAGATAGGAGTCCAGAAGGGAGATCCAGTAAGATGTGATAAAGAAGATATATATTCTTCAATGTGATGAACTCCCCAGGTCCTATAATATCCTATGGAGTCTATGCATGATGATCTCTCAAACTGGGGAGATGTTGGTATATCAAATCCATAGAATAGCACAGGAATTTGAGAATGTATCACACAATCTCTTCTTTATCACCTCATTAAAACACATTATTGCAGTACTCCTGCAATAACGGATCATGTCTGCCTCCAAGGACATTATATCAAGTATCAATTACATTTTCATTCTGGAGAACCAGTGTACACATAATGGATTCATAGTTGCCATTAGGATTTTTTTCTTCCACTTCTCTAAAATGCTGTTCCATATAACATAGTTTTCTGGTTGTATGAATCTGAAGAACTCCATCACAAGTTAAGTACTCAATATGCCAAGGTAATGTTAACCCTTTGAGTGCCAGTGGTATTAAACGCATTGCAAAGCAATGCATTGTGTACCACTCTGGCACTCAAAGGGTTAATAATCAAGAAAAGGTATATTATCATCACAAGACGGCTTCTGGGCGCGGAGCTAATCTGGAACCATATTTTTACATGTCATCTTTACTGTTTGCCAGAAGTTTCTGTTTGTTAATAAAACACACTAAGGACCAGACGCTTGTGTGCTTTGCAATGTGTTGCACCCCCCACAGTGTGTTGCATACCCCTCTTGTACTAAAGAGGGTTAAAGTTATAAAAACATTGATATTTCTTGACAACATATCGTTTTAAATAGATAAATTAAACACGTTGGATTTTTCATCCTAAATGGCAAATGTAGATAACTTGTTTTTGCGGACCTCATGTACAATGCAATCTGAGTCAAAATTTGACATGTTTAAATACAATATTATATGGTAGTAAGACCATACGCAGAAAGAAAAAGAGGAGCAATTCTGGGGAAAACCAATTACATCATGAGGGCAAATAGACATTCCCATTTATTTAAATGTGCCTTGAATTCTACAGAGGGCTTCTCACTGAATTGATCTCTCAAGCATCAATAGACCTTATGCACAAAGACAAACTGGTGTAATTCTGGGGCAGACCAACTGCGCTATAGGGAAGGAATAAAATTACAAAAAATCCCATTGATTTAAACGGAATGTTTTAATCCCTTCAATGCTAGAGGTCTCAGGTTCAATGAAGGGGTTAAAAGTCCCGTTTGAATCAGTGGGAAGTTTGTTTGTCCCCAAGTACCGTTTAAATCAGTGGAAATTTGTTTGTCCCCTATTGTACAGATGGTCTGCCCCAGGATTGCACCCTTTGCGTTGGTACATAAGGCCTATTGTACCTCACCCTATTCTATACATAGCAGACCACACACGAGTGCTGATTTGCTCTTTCACATGAAGAACACTAAAAAAAAGTGTATTTTCTTTTCCTATTTATAATCTCTTGATAGTCCCCAACAATTCCATCATTTGTGATATACAAAGTGGTTTCTATTTTAATGTTATTAGAGAAAAAATATACTTTGTACAAAATGTAAAAATGGTCATTGTTTTGGAGTATGATAAAGTATGAGAAAACATAAGTGAATAGATTATATTTGTTTTGGCATTATGTATGAAGAAAAAGCAAAGGCATTATTGTATTTCAAACAAAGAGGAATTCTGCAGCAAACCAACTGCACCATAGGGGACAAATTAAAAATCCGACTGAGTTACATGGGGCTTTTAACCCATTGAATGCTAGGGAGGGCTCCAATGCATTCAAGGGGTTAAAAAGCTCTAGTCACGTGCATGGGAATTTAGGAATTTTTTTATTTGTCCCCTTCGGCGCTGTTGGTTTACTCAAGAATAACTGCTTTTATAAACATGGGCCTTTGTTCCTTAAAGGGATAGTAATATTTAGGTAGTACAGTAAGATTGAGTCTTCTATATACATTTGTATAAGGATATGTAACTTTAAACATACATCGTGAATCTTCAGTAAACTGGACGGATCGCGACGAGGGCTAATCTTCTTTCAGCATAAGGGAAAACCTGCCCTCCTTCATCAAGGGGGCACGGTTTTATACTGAAAGAAAGAAGATTGTCGCTTGCTGGGATTTGTCCGGTCTGATGACCAGGTTCCAGATCTGCGGGGAGGCTGCTTGACGTATGTAAAAGGGACAGGAGGGGAAAACTTTGTTGTAAAATATAACGATAACAGCAAAGTTATGGATGGTTGTAAGGTTATACATCATTTTACAAATGTATATAGACGACTCGATCTTCCTGTACTACCTAAACATTTCTATCCCTTTAACACCGTGTACTAATAAGGAGCCATAGAAATACAGGTAAATGTGTCCATTTTCCTGGTCTTGTTAAAAAAAAGGTGACATTTGTGGATTGCTTCCACTAAAGTATTTACGATGGTAGAGTTCATATGCAACAAGGACTTCATGTGCTCTAGTAAATATCCTCTAGTGGAGTTGCATGTTGGGATGGGTGAAAAGTCTGTTTTTCCCTGCAGAATTTTTTCATGGAAAAGCTGCAATCTGCAGAGTTTTCCACAGAAATTCCTGCACGTAGAAACCCAATAATATTTTCATCAATTCACTAGTCCTAACGTATTTCTGAGACCTCCTGCTTGGGTTTAGACTCCATAAGATCTATAGTTCTTTCGCAACCAGTGCGGCTGGACAAGGCTGGGACTGAAACATCATTATGGGCTGTCTGTGGCTACTGTGGGGCAAGTTTGGGGGCCAGTATGTGTGGTTCTATGGCTACCAGTGCAGTGAGACAAGGCTAGGGGCCCAGTATGTGTGGTTCTATGGCTACCAGTGCAGTGAGACAAGGATAGGGGCCCAGTATGTGTGCAGCAGTAAAACATCTTTTGAAGGAATCCTATAGAAGACAAAAAGGAGTAATTTTTCACACTTTTCTCTTATTAGATGAAAGTTTTTGCCCATCCCTACTTGCATGATTTGTATGCCATTGCCAAGTGTGGAAAATGAAGAAAAAAAATGTGTGTCAAACACTCACTGAGAATGAATAACACTTAGAAATGTATCCTTGGGTGTTGGTGCCCCCTCAGGTGCTGCTTAGTAGCATTTTTCATCCCCTTTTTCATATTCATATCAGTCTCATCCGGCCAACAGACGGTCCAGCACTGATATGTCAGAAAAATCTTCCCTGCACAAGACAAATAGTGTTGCCACCCAGCTGGTATTTTACCGGCAGGCAGGTAAAAAATTGGCTTCTGTTCAATGTTAAGTTTATGGAGGGAATTCCATGGCTGGTATTTTTTGAAGAAAAGGTGGCAACCCTAAAGACAAACAGAAAATCCCCAGACATGATTCAGCATTTTGTGGGCCTCATCATTGAGATACAGTTGATTCCCACTAGGCCCAAGGAGATCATGGGCCCATGCAATGAGATAGCCTTCCACTCAGGGAGAAAAAAATAGAAAAATGTAAAAGGAGTGACAAGCTCACACTAGTAGTTTATTCTTGGGAATGCCCCTTCAGGTCTGCTCTGTCCCATTTTGATCCTTTGTGCCATTAAAGAGAATCAATTTCCATACTCATATCAGTCTTGCCCCGCCCACAGATGGTCCAGCTCTGAAATGTCAGGCAAATCTCTGCACGAGAATACGCTACGTGTATGTTTCTAGCCTTCATCAGGCCTCGTCATTGTGCTGCAGCTGATTCTTTCTAGGCACAAGGAGAGTAAGGCCGATGCGGCACTGGCAGATGTGTCCATATACCCTTATTATGTTTAACATTTGAAGAAATATAGTTGGGGTAATATGTTGGAAACAAATTAACTTCTGATATTTAGGAAAAAGTGCTGAATACAGTAGGTAGAGTATATGATTTTTGTAATATGTATTTTACCAATTCAGTATAATAGAAGAGCACAAATCCTGAAGTATTTCATTATTCAACCAAGCTGCTGAAAAAAATCAATATTTTACAAGGGTTTGCCAGCTGCTTTATTAACATGCAAAAAAATGAGTAATTTTACTTCTTATTTCTAAAGCTAGGGTGGTCTTAGATGTCTGTCTTCCATGCTAGTGTTTCCCTTTGTATAACCTTTTGCATTTTATGTTTATAAACTGACATTCCAATTGATTTTCCTTGGCCTTCTGCCTAGATTGAATATTGAAGCAGCGAATTAGGAATGCTTAAGAAGTTTCAGAAAGGAAAGATGTGAAAGTGGAGCTTGCAGCCTTAGCATTTGGAGCTTCTTAGCTTACTCAAATGATGAACGATGCCATGGTGGTTGAGGGGGAAGGGATCAGAGATGAGAAGAATAAAATAAATCGCTATGAGGTGGAGAATGATGGTATTCTGCCAGATATTTAGTCCTTGGCACAGCAATTTTGACAGTATCTTTTATCTCCATTCCAGGGGCAAATTTTGTAACCCGAAAAATTAGCCGTTCAGTAGCTAAGATTCACCTCGGACAGATGGAGTATGTCAGCCTTGGAAATCTGGATGCCAAGAGAGATTGGGGTCATGCCAAGGACTACGTTGAGGTAGGCTATTGGCCAGAATCCCTTTTCCTAATAACAGTGATTTTGTGTGGCTGAAGTTCCTAATGCACCGTCTCTAAATGGAACTGTCTGACCTACAGGGGGTATCTTGTGATTTGATGCCAGTGGATGAAAGCTAAACTGGTTATGTTCTCAGTTACAGGCTGGGGAGTTGAGTAGAATAGTGGTCTACCCCAGGCATGACCTAAAACTGAAAATAAATCTTTTAATACTGAGGAAAATGACAGTTTACATTCTTCTGCTGGCTTCTTATGAGAAGATTAACTGTACATCAGCAGTATTTTTTCACAACTTTTGCTCCCGATATTTGAACAGAGCCTTTATCAAAGAATCCGTTTACAATCATGTGTGCTGAAGTATTAACCACACTGAGGACCATATATACAATGTATAGAGGAGTAATTCTGGGCCAAACCAGCTGCACCATAGGTGACAAAACAAATTCCTGTTGTTTAAATTGGGCTTTCAACCCTGGAATGCTAGATAGGTCAGTGCATTACAGATCACTGTGTCATTCAAGACCCATTTAAATGAATTTCGAATTGTCTTTTATGTGCAGTTGATTTTCATCAGAACTGCTCTTTTCACTTAAAGGGATAGTAATACTTAAAATGTAAAAAGAAATATGTTTTAGGGTTTAGCCTCCTGAGTAAAACCAAAGTACCCCCACTGCTGAAAGCTGTTTTATTAAAAAATTATTACAGCTCAAATGTGATTTTTTTTTTTTAAGGTGCAGTATCACAGCAGCCTGAAATTGTACAATGGAGCTGTTGCTACACCATCCTGTGGAGGATTATGGTCAACTGCCCAGAGCTATTGATAGGATGGTGTAGCAACAGCGCCACTGTACAATTTGAGGCCACTGTAATACTGCACCTAAAAAGCTAATTTTGAGCTGTAATAACGTTTGAATAAACTACCTCTCAGCAGTGGGAGTACCCTTGTTTTACTCAGGGGAATAAATACTACGATATATATATTTGCATATTAAGTATTACCATCCCTTTAACCCTTTGAGTGTTAGAGGGGTGTCCAGTGTATTGCTTTGCAGCACTTTGGATGCCCCTCTAGCGCTCAAAGGGTTAATACTCAGAAAACGTTTTGTGGTACAGAATGTGCATCTGGGAATCATGACTTAACCCTGCGACTGTCAGAAGGGTCAGCACGGCATTACTGGGTTATTAGTTGCTTACCCAATGGTATTTAGAAAGTTAAATGGATAGCAATACTTAGCATTTAAAATAATATATATTGTATGATTATCCTCCTGAGTAAAACAAGTGTACTCCCACTGCTGTGAGGTATTTTATTCAAAAGTTTATGTAGCTCAAACTTGATTTTTTTAGGTGCAGTATCACAGTGGCCTGAAATTGTACAGTGTTGCTGTTGCTACACCATCCTATGGACAGCTCTGGTCAGTTGACCATAAATCCCCACAGGATGGTGTAGATATAACGCCCTGTAAAATTTCAGTCCATTGAGACACTGAACTTAAAAGATTTGAGCTGTAATAACTTTTGAAAAAAAACAACACCTCAGCAGTGCGAGTTTTACCCTTGTTTTATCAGAGGATAAATCCTACAATATATATTTTATACATATAAAGTATTACTATCCCTTTAAATTGCCTCAATTGCTGGTTAATTTCTCAAGGCCCGCAATGCTACACAACACATTGCAAAGCAATGTGATTCCTAACATGTTCGCACTGTCTGTGTGAAGAGACTGTGGCCTATGTACAACTATTTGCTAGTTTAATTACATTTTCCTCATAGAAATAACCTTTTCTTATCGGATTTACCTTTTTTGTAAAACAACAAACATATAATATTCCTAGCTATCAAATAATACATGTCAGGTCTCCAAACTAAAACCCAGGGCCATTTGAGGCCCTCAGACATGACCAATCCAGAACTTCAAGCAAATTCAAGCAAATAAAACAAATGTAACGTGAGCAAAACTTAATCATTCTGAGCTGATCTTGAACAGTCAGATATGTAATGATTCTTATGTACATTTTGTAGCAAAATTTAAGCCTTTGAGTGACAGAGGGGTACATAACACCTCTAACACTCATAGGCTTAAAGTAGCTTACTGGCCTACCTATATAATGCACACTTTATTTAGTATAAGCTCTAATTTTGCACATGCTTGGCCCTTTGTTCACTGTTCACATCTTAATATGGCCCTTGAGATATGATGTAAGTATTCACTGGAAGGCCCCGCTGCAAGCAATTTTTGGCCCCCAACACAAGAATATTTGTATAAATGCATAACCAGAACCTGTTGGACACTGGGGCAGATGGAGCCCCTTTGGATGCTGGGCCCCGGCACAACTACACCCTCTGCACCTCGTGTAGTTATGTCCCTGCCATTGAGGAAAAAGGTTGGACACCCCTGATAATATTGCATTTATTTATTTGTCTGTACCAGTGGTTCACTGTAAGAGTGCTAAAATGCTCTAAAACTGGCTTGGACAACAGGAGGCTCTCTAGCTGTTCAGGGCTACAATTCCCATCATCCACTGTGAGCCAGTAGCTTGTTGGGGGTGATAGGAATTGTAGTCCTCAACACCAGAAGGGCCTCAGTTTGCCCAACCCTGCTATAAACTATATAGATTTACCTCACTACTGTGTGAAGGACATTTAGTTTGATATATCATTCTGACAAACAAAATAAGAACGTGTAATTATTAGGGTAAAGTTTCCCTTTAAAGGGAAGGTCCGGTCACCTTATGTCTGAATATATTTGCTGCAGAGACAAGTGGATTTATTGTAAAGCAGAGATGGTCAGTGTGAGGCACTCCAGCTGTTGCCAGACTACCATGCTCTTCATTCCCTAAATGATGGAAGTTGTAGTCTGATAGCAGCTGGAAGACCTCATGTTTGCCACCACAGCATTAAAGCATCATGTTGCTGAGACTGACATATTCTTGTTACATTAAATTAGTCTTAATGTTTTCATCTTGAAATGTCTGTCTTATACTAAATATTCACTTTCACCACTTAGGGGGTTTTATTTTATAGTGAAAACCAGAGGAAGGTAACAGCTAGCTGAGGATGATGGGAGATGTAGTCCCCAACAGAGGAGGTCCATAAATTGAGTAACCGCAGTGTAGTCTATTTAAAGTGATATTTGTATCCCTGTAAATTGTGTGTACAATTGAGAAGTATAGTAAAAAGGGGATTTTTTTTCTATTTTATTTTACTCTTACTGTATGGGATACCTTATTTTAGGTAACAGAGTAAATTGTATCCTCTTCCTTCCTGATTGAACCCTTTGAGTGCCAGAGGGGTACGCTTTGCAATGTTTGACATACCCCTCTGGCACTCAATGGGTTAAAAAAACCCAACAGCAAATAAAATTAATAATAATTTCTAAAAGTTCACCGACTAGGCAGACATGCCATCCCTGCCTGAAAACAAGTAAGTGAACTTGTTAGAGATCAAAGGGGTAAGTGTGTTTCTGAATGCATTCCACCTCCCTCTGGCCCTTGAAAGGTTAATGACAGGAGGCTTAGACCGTTTTTATTCACTCACCTTTGTTCAGAAAGGAAATCCTTAACCCTTTGAACGAAAGGCTTACAATGCATTACAGGGCAAGTCATTGCACATCTCTTGACCCTCAAAAGGTAAGGTATTGTCATTGCTGATGGTCCATTATGCCAGGTTTCACAACCACCGTCAAGAACTTAACCCTTTGTATGCCATCCTTGGCACCCAGAGTTTTAATGATTCTCCAGCTTGACCAAGCCTAACTGAATCATACTGACTGAGCTTCAAATGAATTAATCTGCTCTCAAGCAGAGAACATATTGTTTGGGTCTTTCCTATAGAGCAGTGCTGTCCAAGTTAAGTCCTCAAGGGCCACCAACAGGCCAGGATGTAAAGATTTCCCTGATTAAGCACATGTGTTTTTATTAGTGGCTCATTCATTTTGACTGACTCACCTATGCTTAAGCAGGAAAATCCTTACATTCTGCTCTGTTGGTGGCCATGAAGGTCTGAACTTGGACAGCCCTGTCATAGATATCTGTTGAAAATACTCAGTGAGAGATTTGATTTTTTTTTTTTAAAGGGCAGTAAAGGGTCAATATAAAGCCAGTTTAAACTATTGACAGTGTGCTCGCATCTATTGAAGCACCCACACATTAAAACTCTCCTTTTCCCTCTCCATTACCCCTTCAGATCATGGAACAGAAATCTAAAGGGCTGGGTAATTTCAGCTCCTCACTTTTAGATGAGAGTAGAGAGATTTATGTCCTCCCATAGAAGTCCATCAATGGTGGATTCACCGACTCAGGGCATCTATCAAGAGGATAACTATATTGCTTCCTCTCACATATGTTTTGAGTAAGGAATTGATGTCCTTCAAAATAAGAGAGAGGGAATGGGTGAGTTTTTATACACAGACATACCTGGTCAGGGACCTTCTGTTTCTGCGGTCCTCATCTTCTGTTTCCAACTATCCCAGATTTCCATAATAAAATCAATTTAATATTAGTCCGATTTTCAGGAAGGAGTGAGCCGGTTCTGGGTGCACAACAGAGAAATGTGGCTGCTTTTCACACAAATAGGAAGGGGACAATAGAAATGTAATCTTAAGAGCATCCTAAGTGTTTCCCAATATTTGAGGACCTCCATTCACAATGTTCTTAACACTGCCCTGGTTTTAAGTTGCAGAAACTTTGTCCCAATAGCTGTGAACCCACTGCCAACAGTTAAAAAGTATCTTCAATTGACTCTTTACTAGCAAAGAATGACATATATAGGGACCCATAAAAACCATTAACTGGTATAAAAAATCAAAGTAATAAAATTGGTCAATAATGCCTCAGCGCTTATGAAACCATAGTATGTTTCCTTTAAAACCTATTTTATTAATGTGTAAGAAACAATATAATCACAAAGTTTGTTATATGTGTGTCCTCATATCACACAACAGGCCATTCACAATCAGCCAGCGATATAGCAAAAAAAAACACTAGGCACAACACTCTCCATTAATGATCTGTGTTTATCCAGATATGTGACCAAGGCTTGATTTATATAGTTCAGGACCCACATATACAACTACCACTATATCACATCCAAGATGCAGTGAACAAATCTATCTCAATAATACAAAAAGCTTTGGTCACGTAGCCTCTTATGTGAATGGTTGATGCGCAAAACTGTTGAGCCATGTGTTTTTACACATGATTCTGGATTAACACCGATCATTAACGGAGAGTGTTGTGCCTAGTGTTTTTTGTTGTACCTGTGGCTGATTGTGAATGACCTGTTATATGATATGAGGACACATACAACAAACTTGATGATTATATTGTTTCTCATACATTAATAACTTTTTTTTAAACGAAATATATTGTTTATATTTTTTTTCTTTTGGATTGTACGGTTTCATAAACGCAAAGATATTACTGACCACTTTTTTTTTACTTTTTTTTGTTCCTGTGGAGTTGATCTTTTCATCTGGGCTGCTGTGCAACCATTTTGTGTGTTATATATTTTTACATATTTTACGCTATTACAGTTTTCTTTTTTAGAAGTAACAAAATACTTCAGCTTGACTTGATACATGATGATAGCAAACAATATTTATATATATATATATATATATAAATAACACATTAGAGTTTCTCAGTAATGATCTTCAAGTACCTCATAACAGTACAGGTTTTTAGACTCTCCCTTTATGAGAACAAGGGAACTAATCAGATAGACCCAAGAGTTACTCCACTTTGCTTAGGCCAGGAAATCCAGAAAGCATGCCGTGTTAGAAGCACTTAAGGACTGCAGTTGGGAAATTCTGCCACAGACAATGCCCAAAACAGGTAAAGAATAACCATAAAGGTACATGGACCGTATATAATGTTGAGTTAGCTCTTAAAACTATACATGTCAGATAATCAAAAGTAAGAAAAAAAAATCTATAAATACAATTTTAATGACTGTAGATGGTGTTTATAAACTAATCCATTGTTGGTCTAATGCAGGGGGTAGACAACCTTTTGGCTTTCCAGCTGTTGGGGAATACAACTCCCTTTGGCAAGAGTAACAGCAGGACAGCCAAAGATTTCCTACTTCTGGTCCATGAGTTAGTGCGACCTTGTGCAAAATGCGCATGACCTGTGTTCCTTCAGCTTAATCCCATCCCCACTCCCATCTGTGTGGGTCAGTTATTTCTCTGTTACCTGTTATACATTTTCTTACCTTAATTGGAATGACATGTGTTCTTAATCTCTGTAGCTTAACTTTATATAGGGTCAGAGACAAGCTGTAAACAGGGTCACCATCCCTGTACATGTTTTTATTGACAGTGATGCTGATATTTTAAGAGAATTGGAGTAATTCTGGAGCAAACCAACTATGCCATAGAGGACAAATAAACATTGTTCAAACCCCCACTAATTTAATTGGGGATTTTAACCCTTGAATGCTAGTGGTCTCTAACGAAATGTGTTGGAGTCCTCTCTGCCATTCAAGGGAGTAAAAGCTCCATTTAAGTCAACAATATTTATATTTTTCCCCATGCTGCACTTGGTTTACTCCAAATTGCTTTTCTTTTCTTTTGTGCATAAGGTCCATTGCTGGAAAAAAATTATGGATAAGCAAATTATTTTATTGACTTATTTATGTGTACTGCTGCCTTGCTCCACCCTCAGTGCCACCAGTTCAGATACAGCTAAGAGCTAGACTGAGTGTTTCATTGCTAGTGTAATGCAGATATTTCCTGGGTAAGTAACAAGGATGTAAATGTCAGAAGAATCTGTAAATTTAAATTCTCAAAAAGCGTTTCATCCCCCAATTCAAAGTGAAGAGCACAATAAAAAGTGAAACGCTAAGCCAAAACACATTCATTCTCTACATGTATATTCCTCTGTATTTTTACTGAACTCAAAATTTGTTTAAGGGCACCTCCCAATTTCAGCATAGTTTTACTGACAGTCCATATATTTCCTGGCAACCCTAGTTGTAAAGTTTTTTCCTCTAGATAGTATTGCCGAGACCAGTGAAAATAACCACATGACCACTCTGTCATCCTGCCTTTGTCAATCTACAGAATCGCGGTCGGAGGACATTTCTAAATTTTTCAGATCTGTGTTAATTACTTTCTCTCTTTGGTGTTAAAGAACGTAATTATTATAAAGGGAAACAATCAAATTATGTGTTTTCAATTGCTATATTCCAGTTTGTATTCTTTTTTTTCTTACCCAATAAATGAACATCTCCAGACTTTATATCATTATGTCACTGAAAACAATAATAAAGCTAGACAGGCTTTTCAGCCCTTTCACAGCAGAAGCCCTTTAAAGGGATAGTAATGTTTCACCCAAAAAGCAGCTCCGATTAATCTTCATTGTATTTGGGCCATTGAGAGTGTTATTTCAATACTATTCGTATTGCAGATCAACAGTAACTGAATGCTAAAGTATCCCCTTCCCGCCCCTTTTAACCCCTTAAGGACCAGATGACGTGCTGTGACCGTCACGGTCCTTATACCCTTAAGGACTGGTGACGGTCATAACACATCATGTACTTTTTACTTACAGCTCTCTACACAGAGGTGGGTTATAATACTTCCATGAAATTGTAAAGTGGTGCTGTTACTGCAGTAGTCTTTGGACTGCTATTGCCAGTGACAATAGCCCTAATTAGCCCTCAAGCAGCATAAACTGCAATACGTATCCTATATAATAAAACACTAGTGATGTTTGTCAGAAGCCATCATACACAGCAGAGACTGTGTGTTTAAGGCCAGTCTCTACTGCACAAGACTGCATCACATGGAGCAGTGAGGTAGCGGCCGCTTAACCCTTTGAGTGCCAGAGGGGTACGCAACACATTGCAAAGCAATGCATTGTGTACCCCTCTGGCACTCAAAGGGTTAACATTACCTGGACCTTGGCCCATGTACACAGGCTTTTACACTAGTTACACAATAATGTACCTTTACCCCTGACGATAACAGAGGTTAATAAAGATGGGATTAAGGCATACTGTGATAAATATTATATGGACTAGGCTGAGTTTGACCTGTTAATGCAATTTGTTTTTAAACCGGGCCAACTATATAACAGTGTAAAGAGCCACGGGGAGCATACACATTGAGGCTCATGTACTAAGAAATGTGAAGTAATTCTGGACCAAACCAACAATGCTCTCTAGCATTCAAGGGTAAAAAGCCCCATTTAAATCAGTGGACAATTTTATTTGTTCCCTATGGTGCAGCTGCAGAATGGTACCACGTTCTTAGTACATATGCCTCAATGAATAGAAACTAAACTACTTATAGGGGCCAGTAGTTCTCTAACAGGATAACTGAGCTGTTGTATCAGACTGTTTAGCATATCATTTATATTCACTACCACTGGATAATGTATGGTGAAATGGTGGATTCTTTATGAGACCCTTGTGGAATACACACTCTAATCGGGTTACTGTGGATTCCTATTGGTTATTTACATAAGGAATGGGACTCTTGGATGTGAAGTATATTTTTTCCTTTAACATTTGAAGCTCTGTCTAGAAGAATTTGTTTAGTTAAAGGTAACTTAAACACCAAAAAAAGTAACCAGGTTGTATTTTAAAGTAGACCTCTGTCCTACCATCTATTTAAACTGCCTGTAGATTTTATTTTCTGTTTTTTTATTAGTTTAATTATTTTAGAGATTTTTGCTTTTATAGTTTATAATTTTGATCTCAGCAGAGCTTTGCTTGTTTTTTTACATAAATAAATAAATACATACATACATACATACAATAGTGTCATGTCCAGAAAATCACGTCCCTCCTCCTTTTTAGGCTGCTAGTACCTAACTGTTTTCACTAGAGTGGTAGCATAAATTAATGGGGAGGAAAAATCATGCAACTCCATTTAAGGTGGACGCTCCCACTGGGCAGGGAGGATTTGGAAAGATCAAACACCTCCAAAGAAACACCTGACTAGGGCTTATATAAAAACACTCAGCCCCAAAATAAAAGAAAAATGTGTATAAAGATTAATATCAAAATCAATATAAATTTATTAAAATTACTACAGAAAATAATTCAAAATAAACCTAAACATAATGAAGCGGGATAAACAAGTATCCCCCCTGTCTTAGCCAACACAACCCTCCTAATATATTACCATAATTTATAGTAACCCATATGAAATACCATATATAGTTTTTTATTTAATTTTTTAGATTTTTTTCTTTGCTGGCGCCAGTATCAGTTTATCTCCATACTGTTCTCTATATATGGTATTTCATATCTGTCACTTTAAATTATGGTAATATATTTGGGGGATTGTTTGTGTTGGCTAAAGGGGGGGATACTTGTTTCTCCAGCTTTATAATGTTTAGGTTTATTTTGAATTATTTTTTATAGTAACTTTAATAAATGTATATTGATTCTGATATTAATCTTTGTACACGTTTTTCTTTATAGGAACAGTAATGTCCTATAAAAATGCTTATAGTTTTGTAGAGGTTAAAAAATAAACAAAATGCCACAAATCCTATGTCTCAAAGAGATATTTGCATTCAAAGTCCTCCCCCCCCCCTTCTCCTGACATCAGCAATTTACTGACAGCAGGCGATCCCGTTCCAAGGACCATCCAGCGGCTCTTCAGCAGAGCCAAAATCATGTTACTGGAAAAGAATTACTTCACTGGAAAGGTCTACAAAGTGTGCCTGGTTTGCAAGCACACTTTGCAGACTGTTCCAATGAAGTAATTCTTTTTAAATAACGCAATTTCAGCTCTGCTGAAGAGCCTCCTCATGTTGGCCGACTTGAATCTAAACCATAGCGGTTTGAGAGATAGAATTTGTGGCATATAGATTATTTTTTAACCTCTACAAAACGATAAGCATTTTTTATGGGAAATTATTGTCCCTTTAATTTTGGGGGGAGTGCTTTTATAGAAGTCCTAGTCTGGTGTTTATTTGGAGATATTTGAGATTTATTCCTCATGACATTAGCACCCCTTGCAAAATTTGCTAGATTTAGCCTACAGTGAGTATAAATAAGAGTGCCCCTGAAATCTTCATATAGTTAGGATTTGGAAAGGTGACAGGACCTCTTTACGGACATTATCACAAAAAAAATTAAAAGGGCTGAAAACAATTAAATTATTGTAAAATAATGTTATGTTATCCTAGACAGCATTTTGTAACGTGTTTGCTTTGTTGTTGGTGAGAAAAAAAATCTTTCAAAATAAAAGATAAAAGTGACCACTTTTTATCAGGCCTGCTAAAAATACTGATAAAACCATAAACATTGATAATTGTCTTGAGATTAGAAGTCACCCAGTTCAGTTCACTGAAACTCTTATCTCTTATTTATTTGTTTACCAAAATCATACCTTACATTGCCTTTATCACTTGTATAAACAAAGAGAGGTTAGTGGTCATGCACAGCTGCCTCCAGATGAATAAGAATAGAACATTTATAATAAACATACCTGGGAACTTTTTTTCTTCTAGTGGTGCTGGTGGGAGGGTATAAATGATGCAATAAGCATCACAAAGAGGGGTGGGGCTTAATCATGGCTGGGGCAGGGCTTAACGGGCTGACTAATAAAGTGGGCAGAAGTGGGACGAACAGGTTGGGGGAGGAGGGAAAGTGGGAGCCTGGGAAGGAGCAATAGTGGGCAGAATTTCAGAAGAAACTCTCCACCACTGGAGAATCAGCCTCTTTACCGGAGACTCAGTAATTTGCTACAAAAACTTGGAGTCTCTGGGGCGAATCTGGAGAGTTCCCAGCTATGATAATAACCATTGGGTTCATGCACTGAAATGGTTAAGCCACATCACCCTTGTTCCTTTTACTAAGCTATAATGCAGAATGTCCTGCTGCACCCTTGTGTATACTTCAGCGATGACATGGGTACAAAATTATCATAGGACATTATTTCTCAAACACTGGTCCATGTGGCTACGTTTGCCTGTGCATTAGTGGTAACTAGTGAGTTTAGGAGCCTTATAACCCCATAGACATACGTGACCTGCACCTTGAAAGAGGTTCATGGATGTTTAGGATGGTAGCCATGATAGTATGGAAGAAGTACTCATCTGGCAGAATGAAATTGGTATTGTGCAATAGCCCAAATCAAACATTATAATAAGGTTGTGTTTAGGTATTGGCTGAGGTGGCCAGGGTCTAATTCATTGTCCATACATCCACAGGTGACTGAAAAACAGTGTTTCTAACAATAAAATATAGCACTTTCTTGTTGATGTGCCTGCTCACGCAGGCCACTAACAGAACACTTAACCAGAGCATATTGTATGCTACTGCAGCATACTGCAAATTTGGTGTGTTCCTTTCAAATGCATCCAAGTTGTAGCATGCTAATTTGTACCACAGACTATATGACCGCCATGCAGTTCTTCCGTGAGATGACTTAGGAAGGTGCAATAACCTTTGTAACCTCCTGACCTATGTGGGTGTTAGCCCACAATTAATAGTTGACACTGATGTGGGCTGTTCGCCATCACACTGCTTACATCCAGCCATGTAAGAGGATCTCTGAGGGAAGTAGAACAGAGGTGAGTAGCACTTACCGAACATGCATCTGGAACAGTGCAAAATTACAGCATTGTGAGAGTTGCCTATGTGGAGAGGACCTTATGGCCCAAGATTTTGTTGCCTGTCTAATTTACTTACTAATAGTTTGCAGCTGGGCTGTACAGTGCAATAACAGCAATACCTTTGGTCGGCCCAAGCTGCATGTCTCTCTGGAACCTAGCAACTCCCCTGATTATACAACTTATGCAAAGGACACAAGATGAGAAATTCTGGAGCATCAAATTCACATCAAATTCATTTAAATAGAGAGTTTTAACTATTTAATACCAGAGAGGACCCAGTGGATTGCTTGCCAATCCGTTGGTGGCCTCACTGACAGTCAAGTGGTTCTAATGCTCATTTATTTAAAGGAGCAGTAAACTTTTGTTTATGAAAGCACATAGTTTACAGAGCATTTCCTGCTGAATAAAACAAGGTCACTCCAATCTCTGTCAGATGTTTTATTCAAAAATTATAGCAGTTTAAATAATCAGGAAGTGAATTTACTGTGTTTACTTCCTGATAGTTCTAACTGACAGGAAGTGACAGGCAGTTTCTGTCACATTCTATGGAGAACTGTATGTCTCTGACTTTTCTGACTTTCCTCTCCATTAGAATCTAACAGGAAATCTAATTAGAATTTGACCACTAGAGGGCACTGCTAATGTAAACAAAATGGGTTTAAACTGTAATAACTGTGGAAATATAAATCTCTCTGCAGTGGGAGTACCCTTATTTTACTCAATAGGAAAATCCCTACAATATATATTTTTTCATAAAAAAAGTTTACTGCTCCTTTAAAGCAAAGAGCATTTTTATTTCTCTTCTGTGATGCAGTTTGTCCATGAATTTCTAGCTTCTGAATACAACCCTTTATTTCATAAATATATGCCAATGCTGTTCAGTTTTAGTTCTTATAACACTATGTGGATCCTTTAAAGTGATGTCCAAGTCTTTTTTGTAACACATAGCACTATATTTCATTGCTTACAGATTTGTAGTTCAAGCGTTCCTGAAGCCAAAAAGAACCCCCCTCCCACCCCTTTCCCTGTGTCACTGAGTCACTGGTCCGGATGGAGCGCAGCGAGGGACAATCTTCAGTAAGCAAAAGGAAAATCCTGCCCTCCTTCGTCAAGGGGGAGCAGGGTTTTCCTTATACTTTCATTTTTATTTAGAAAATGATTTACCAGGAAGAATACATTGAGATTTCTCTCATTTTCAAGTATGTCCTGGAGTGTTTACAGCAAGAGCTGCATATTTGCACAAATACAGAGACATAACACTTGAATGAAGATTGTCCCTCTCTGCAGGGCCGGTGCTAGCATAAAGCAACTCAGGCAGCCGCCTTAGGGCGCCGCAGCAGAGGGCCGCTGAAACAGAGGGAGCTGCAAACATTTTTTTTGCGCTGATGCTGCAAGGGTGAGGCAGCTAGAGACCAGAGCTGGAACTCCTCTTCTACCTTCTATCTACGGAAACGAATGAGAGGGAAGCGCTGAGAGAAGAATAAACAGCCCGCTGGCCGAAGTGCAGCAGGCAAAAATATAAACGAGTGGCACTTTAGGTCTGGTTAGAGGCACGCTTCACAGGTGTATCTTGCAGCCGGATCGGCTGAGTAAGTGAAGACCCAGATAGTGCAGGCGTTGGCAACAGTGGCATAACTATAGGGGTCGCACCTGCGACTCCCTTTCCATGCGCCCGCAGCAACTCGGCCCATATCCCTCTCGGATGCTCTAGTAATGCAGACGCTGGGAGATGACATTATCTCCCAGCGCTCTATATTACTGAGAACTGAGTGGGAGCTCCAGCTCTAGAGGTCTGTGCCGGAGGAGCCACAGACCTATCCTGCTACTAGACCACCAGGGAGGTAGGAAATTGGCAATGTTGAGATTGAGGGGCATTGTGGAAGGGTCAGTGTGGAGATTGAGGGGCATTGTGTAGATTGGGGGGGTTGGAAGGGGTAATGTGTAGATTGAGGGGCAATGTGGAGACTGAGGGGGCAATGTGGAAGGGGCAATGTGGAGATTGAGGGGCATTGTGGAAGGGGCAATGTGGAAGGGGTAATGTGGAGATGGGGGCAATGTGGAGATTGAGGGGCATTGTGGAGATGGGGGCAATGTGTAGATTGAGGAGCATTGTGGAAGGGACAATGTGTAGATTGAGGGGGCAATGTGTAGATTGAGGGGCAACGTGGAAGGGGTAATGTGCAGATGGAGCATTGTGGAGATGGGGGCATTGTGTAGATTGAGGGGCAACGTGGAAGGGGTAATGTGCAGATGGAGCATTGTGGAGATGGGGGCATTGTGTAGATTGAGGGGCAATGTGGAGATTGAGGGGATTTAAATAAACTTGTTAATGTAATGGAACAGATTAATCTGTGAGTGGATTGTGCAATGGGGGGATTGGTGGTGGTGGTGGGGGGGGGGCATGAAAATGCACCTTCGCCTGTGTAGACAAAAATCCTTGCACCGGCCGTGCCTCTCTGTATCAGTCCTGTCCCGTGACCGGATTCAAGATCTAAGGGGAGGTGACCAGAAGGGGCGGGAAGGGGATCCTTTCAGCTTGAATAGCACTTGGACTACAAATCTGTAAGCAATGAAATATAGTGCTATGTGTTACAAAAAAGTAAAGAAGACTCAGACATCAACTTTAATAGCGGTATTACTATCACTTTAAGGACCAGATTGATACGCAGTGTATTGGTTGTATATCCTTTGAGCGCCGGAAAGGTATCCAGCACATTTGCAACGAAATGCATTCGATACCTCTCTGGCACTCAAAGGGTTAAATGGTTAACCCTTTGAGTGCCAGGGGGTATGCAGCACATTGCTTTGTAATGCATTGCACACCCCCTCTGGCACTCAAAGGGTTAAAACAAACTCTGTGATATGCTCACATTATTTTCTCCTTGCCTGCAGTAGGCTTTTTTTCTGACATGTTCATCTGGGACAGTAGTTTAGTGTTCGAAGTTCACTGTCAACAGTTCATTTTGTTATGTTGTCGTTATTTAATAGAGTAAAGAATCTAATCTGCATCCATCCCCTGGAGTTTCTGGTAACCCATCCACAGCTCTCCCATTCTGCTAAGACATTTTCAGATTGACAGAGACTTATTTGATGATTGATCTGGCTGATCTGTCGAACTGATTACCTTATCATGGCCATCGGGGGAGGACAATGAGAAACTTCCAGTGATACTGGAAAGGGAAAGGCAGCTTGATTAATTGGATGCTGGAAATTAGAAGTCTGCACATTCACCAAATTCTTCACATTGCATTGCTATAGGTAGGGGCAGTCTTACCTTGTAAACACTAAATTAGTAAATAGGTGAAACGGAGTTCATTTACACCTGTAAAAATATTATTGCATTATTTCATTTAAAAAAGGTGGTTGTGCAGATCTGTAAACTAGCTGACAGTATTTTCTATAATAAAATTAAAACTTGTTTTCCTCTCCCTTAAAGGAATGGTAACCCTTTATTTTGACTTGACATATTCTGCAAGTGTAAAATATAAATATATAATTTGGATTTCTATACTTTTTTTTTCTTCTTCACTTTTTTTATACCGTTATTGGATCTATTTGCAGAGAGCTTTCCGTCAGGGAACATGAAAGCAGGACTAGCAATGCAATGTAAAAAAAAGCATTCAGAGTGTAATATGGTCTATTGACATGTAAACTTTCTGGTAACTGAGATCCTGGTAGCTCACTGTGAGGGACATAAAGTATAAAGAATGTATGTGAAGATGAAAAAAAAGTATTATTTAATACAAACAGAATAAAACATACATTAAGGCTTTTCCTACTAAGTAAAAAAATGGTTATTCTACTGATGGAAGATGTTTCCATCCAAAGTTATTCTATTTTTCACATTACCAGTACCATGTCCTGCTCAGCCAGTCTACCTACAGTAGGATATACCTTGTCCAGTATGATGATATCTCCGCTTCCTATGTTCTTCTCCCTCCATTAGACTTTCTGCAAGTCTTATGCACTTCACCCTAAACAACTCACTTATTCAGGATCTTATTTGCACAAATGTTCCCTTGTTTGAGTTCCACTCTGCAGCTGGCCCTAGCACCTTTCACCAGTGGAACCTGCTTGTCCACGATTGACTACTCTGCTGCCCCGGAGTGAACCAACTGCTGATTTAAATCAGTCCTTAACCCCTTCAGTGCGGCTTTGTACCTTGGAAATTGCTGTAAACTTCAGAGGTTAGAAGTCATCTGATGAAGACCATACAGTTCAGTAGGGAAGCTGATTGGGGGTCTGAAATTATACACCTTGTGCTCTCTTTTTGGTCTCACAAGAGAGACTGAACTGTGAGACTCTGAAGTCTGGCAATCTCAGCTGCCATAGGCTCTTGTGAAGGGCTTTCAAGCTTCACATTGCAGGGTCTAGAATGTTGACAAGACAGAAGCCAATTTTTGGCTTCAGAGCTCCCATATGAAAAGACTTATTAAACCATAATTGCTGTATAAGCAAATGATCAACTAAACAACATAATAATAATAATAATAATAAATTTACTTAACCCTCTGAGTACCAGAAGGTTACTCAACATATTGCTTTGCATACCCCCGGCAGAAAATATTTTGAAAGAAATTGTCATTTCTTTGACATGAGAGTAGTGGGAATGTTCAAATAAAATGTGTTGCTGAAATAAATTTGTGTGCCATGCCTGCCTAACAATTATGTATCAAACTAGCTAAACTCAAAATGTCCTCCCATTGCACTATGGGAAGGACAGGATAGGTGTTTGGGGTCTTCCACCCCTCTGTGCCTTGTTTAATTTTATGTAAAATTACACTGTAAAGTGTTTGCATTGTCCCGCACATGGTGTAGTGAAGGCATACTGGGCTTGCTCACAATAAAGTGTTAATAATGGAAGTGTGTGTGGCGGTATGAGAGATAATATGCTGTAGTACACACACACACACACATTGTTGCAGGCACATGACTTTTGTTCCATGGTGCAAACTCAGAAAATGATCTGCACTGGCAGATTCATACATTCCCCAAAGTATTGTTGTAAAGGGTTTATTATTCTCCCAACAGTCGTTTGCATCCCTACTCTTAGGAATGGGATCTGCACAGCTTGAATGAGCTTGGAGCTTGAGCACTGGGGTCTTTGTTCTGTGACGGACACATAAAAATGCCATTCAATTTACAGAAAGATGGACCCTCAGGAATTGGTGCTGGTTAAAACCGCTCACACGTTGACTAATTTTGATTATGTCTTTCATTGCTTCTCATGTTTTCATTGCATCTTTAAGCTGTGCAAATAAACAGTCAGCAGCTGTTTGAGAGCTCACTTCTGCTCTTGGTTGCAAGAGGCATATCCTAGTTAATCACTCCGTGAAATCCAAGACACATATAATCATTGAGGCAATAAACCCAGTAGTAAATAGATCTTCTCCCCCACTAATGATTTGTGTCAAGGGGGGAAGGAAGAATCAAAACTGGGGTTTTCTCTTTTTACACTCAAATTTGGCTTGCAGGGGTTGATGGGAATTGTAGTTTGTCAGAAGCTGGAAGGCCTCACTTTGCCCAAGCCTGATGTAAGCCATGGGTTCAGTAAGCCAAGCATGTCGTGTATTTAGGACAGATGTGCCCAAGTCTTATAGTAGCCTTGATGGAACTAAGACAAAAAAAATCTAACAATTATGGAGCAATACAACAACACAATAGGGGACAAATAAGAATTCCCAGAATTCCTATTAATTTAAATTGGACTTGTAACTCCTTGAATGTAATAGAGACCTCTCTAGAATTCAAGGGGTTAAAGGCCCAATTTCTGTTCATTGACATTTCCATTTGTCTCCTGTGGTTCAGTTCATTTCTAGCATTGCTTCTCTTTTTGTCTTTGGGCATATGACCCTTAATTTGTTTAACAGATATGTATACTTCCTACATCATTGTTGTGTGGGTGTGTCTGTGTAGATACACAGACATTGAGGGAGATTCGCTAGGCGGTGATAATGAGGAGATGACTTCTCCAATGATATCACTTCTCCAGTTCTATGTTATTCTATAGATCCTATGCACTAAGATCTCAAAAGGTGAAGAAATCTTAGTGAATAGGCTCTATAGAATAACATAAGAACTTCAGAAATGATAAACTGGAGAAATCATCTTCACTTTATCACCGCTTAGTGAATCTCCCCTTGGCAGTTGGCATATTTACAAAGCTCCATGGAAGGCTGTCTTTAATTCATGGATGTCAACAATCTGAATAGGAATTCCTGCATTGCAGATGCATAGCTAGATATTGCTTTGTTAAAAAAAAAATAAGAGCCACATATTCCTATAGCAGTGATTCTCGGCCAGGGTGCTGTTACACTTTGGTGTTCCACAGACATCCATTTAGTGTGCCCCTTATTTTCTATAAAGACTTTGACAAAAATTACACTACTGTGTTTCAAATGTGTATTTATGCAAGAATGTATGCACCATATATTTGTTTTTGTTATTCTGGTTGTGAGATGTAATAATAACTACAAATTACTTAGTTGTACAATTCATGACACACTTGACAAATGGCACATAAATGTTTGGGGTGCCCCGAAAAGTCTAGATTTCATATTAGAAAAGCATTGAGAACCACTGTCCTAAAGGTATAGTTGCCCTTTAATGACAGCTGCATTTGGGTGTGTTATTTCATTTACCTGCAGGGTCTGGATTTCCCATGAGGAAGAGTAAGCAACTTCCTGCGACACATTTTGAAGGGCTGACCCTCTTTTGTGTGCTACTGCTGATCACAACCACAAGAGTGGATGAGTATGTGTGTGGGGTCATGGAAAGAGTGGGGTGTGTCCATGGACATCACTAAAGGACTCCGGGCTGCCTTTACCTAGAGACTCTTAAAATGTGAATCTGGCCCTGTTTAACGGTTCATAAGTAAGTCATTTCAGCTCTGGTGTATATCTGTTTAACTGGACAGACATTAAAAAAACCTCAATGCCATCTGTGTAGTTTTCCTGTGCTTCAGTATGTAGATGTGAATGCTCATTGAGGCCACCCTTATAGTTTCTAAGTGATTTTCCTAAGTTAGGTGGTTTTACAAATGAACAGGATTGATGGGAGAATTATATCACACAGTCATTTCTTTCAAGTTTAACGTTTCCAGATTCCACAACATGATTCCATAAAGGAGTCTGACCCTGTTAGGTAATTATCTTTACTGTGTTTTAAAATACTGATTAACCCTTTGCGAGAAGGGCGTGCTGTGGACTCCTTGACCGTCAGTGTTTATTCTTTGTGTAGCGGGCACTTGGAGATCACAATTTTTAGATCTGTAAGGAGCACATTAACAGGCCTACATAGTAGCATATGCTTGAATATAAAATCAGTGCAATACTGTGTCTCACCAGCTGTGCAACAGGGAACAGATTAACCCGCTGAGTTCTAGAGGGATGCACAACGCATTGCTTCGCAATATGTTGAGCATCCCTCTGGCATTCAAAGGGTTAAATGATTAGTCAACTGTTTTTTAATTAAACATAAATTATCATGCTTTTCCTTCTAAGTAAAACTAATTTCACTGATAGGAAAGTTTTAATTTAAATGTTATTACTGTTCATGTGGTTTTTTTTTGTTTTTTTTTATAAAATTTTTCCAGCTCTAACTAGTGTCCAAAAAGTGTTTTATTTTGTTTTTTTGTTTTTTTTGAAATATATAATGCACTCAGTGGGAGAGCTTGAGTCATAGACTGCAGCGCTCTGTAGTAAGTGATATCAATATCGCCATCTGGTGATCACAATAGAAAAGTGCAGTTTAATATAAACCCCCATCACCACAAGAACAAGACTTAGTTCTAATAGCTTGTGAATTAAAAGTGTCCCAGCTGGGAAAGTACCATCATTTTATTCAACAGAAAAAGAATTACAAAATATTTGTTTCTAAAAGAAAGTTTACTGCCTGTACTGATCTGTTAAAGGGACACTAATGTCCCATAAAATGTTTTTCTTGTTTCGTAGCGTTTAAAAAAAAATTGTATGGTACAAATCCTGTCTCTCAAACGTTTATGGTTTGAGAGATATTTGCATGTAAAGTTCCCCCCTCCCTCCCCTTCTCCCGACGTCGGCATCTAGCAACATCGGAAAAGAATTACTTAAAGGGATAGTAATACTTCGTTTTAACTTTATTTTGTTTTGTAGGCATTAAAAAAACATGAAGAACGATATAAGTCTTATTCTCAAACCTTTATGATTTATGAGATATTCACAAGCAAAGTTTCCCCCTCCCGCCCCTTTTACCTACTGTAAACAATCTCTTCTCAGATGTGGAATGCAGTCCATAGACTGGACAGATAACAGAAGGGGACACTCTTATTCCTATGAAAACAATGAAATCCCTGCCCCCCTCGACAAGATTTTCAGGTTTTTCCCTTATCTTAATTGAAGATTGTCCCTCTCTGCAGTCTACCTGGGCAGCTCCCTTCTGCCATGGCTGAAAAGTGTTACATCAGTAAAAGGGGCGGGAGGGGGACACTTTGCTTGTGAATATCTCTTAAACCATAAAGGTTTGAGAGATAAGACTTTTATCATTCTTCATGTTTTTTTAATGCCTACAAAATAAAATAAAGTTAAAACGAAGTATTACTATCCCTTTAATTGGAAAGGTCTACAAGGTGTGCCTGGTTTTCAAGCATACTTTGTAGACCGTTACATTGAAGTAATTCTTTTTAAATCACGGTATTGCTGCTCTGCTGAAGAGCCTCCTTGAGTTGGCCAACTCAAATCTTCATCTGTCAGCTTTAAAGCTGACATCAGGAGAGAGGGAACTTTACATGGGAATATCTCTCAAACCATAAACGTTTGATAGGATTTGTGCCATATCATTTATTTTTTTTAAAGCACTACAAAACAAGAATTCTTTTTTAAAGTGTCCCTTTAAGATTACCATTACTTTAACCCTTTGTGTGCCAGAGGGGTACGAAACACATTGCTTTGCAATACGTTCCGTACCCTTCTGGCACTCAAAGGGTTAAATTGTGATTTTAACCCCTTGAATGTTATAAAAGTCTGCAATGCACTGCTTCTCACGGGGCTGGTGACCTCTCTGGCTTGAAAGGTGTTAAAAGTCTCATTTAAAAAGCAAAGGGATATTATATTTATTCAGTGTGATGCATACATATGTTTCATGTTTGTGAATATCTATGTATGTATTTATAATCATATACATCTGCACTTAATGTGAATTTCCTCACCGGAATTCTAATCTGATAATGTTTGTGGGAAAACATTTTCTGACCTGATTTTCCAGCCAGTATATTTATTTGAGAGTTGATCTAAACACCAGCAGCTACAATGCTAGATTGGGGGAACAAAATCATTTTTCCTGGAAAATATTGGAAATGTTTGTGATGTATATCAATGCATATTTAATGTACTTTGTCGGCACATCAGAAATTCACAATACTGTACAACTTAAATCTGAAGCCAAAATTCACTGATGGATGAAAAGTCTGTTATACACAAATTAAAAAATAATATTTAATATATTTCAGTTGTAGACACCATGGGGGCATGCTAGAGCTAAACCATTAAAAACTGAACCACTGGTTTACTTATATCACAGAGCAATACAGTATTTTACAGTATCTGTGTGGCTGAATGATCTGTCTGCCATCAGAAGTCTGGCTTCAGGCATATGTATCACCAAGTTGTGATTTGTGGAGAAACCTTCTGCCAGTTCATTGGTGTTACTAATGCTCTTGTATAGCACTCTGAATAACTGTAACTACTTAGAAGATCTGGGAACCCTCAGAATCTTTGATTTTTATCTATGAATGTCTGCAAGGACTGAATACTTTTCTTTGGGCCTGGAGAGTTTGTCTGTTATGCCAGTGATTTTTTCCTTGTACTGCATAGTTTCCATCTAGCCCAATTCCCACCAACCTCATTAACTCTCCTCCCCTGCTCCGCCCCCAGCAATACTCGAAATGCATCATTTGAAACGTCCAAACCCAACTGGTTTCAAGCAATTCACGGGACTGGGGCATCCGTGTTCCTATCTACAGTGCAGCCATAGTTTCTTTGGCAACTATTCACCCATAGAAATGCTGTTTTAAAATGTATGTGCCTTCGAAACAGCATTTAAAAAAAATAAATACTCCCCCATGAAATAATCCATTTTTATTTGTTCATTTCAATAAAAATTAACAAAGTATATAGGCATACATACATTTATTATTTTTTGTGTCTTTTTTTTATTTAGGACTTTGTCATAACCTAAAACAACAAAAAAAGGAAAATCCACCTCTGCATACAACTGCCATCTCAAGTTAATACAAAATAGTGCAATAGAAATAGAAACGATTCTGTCATTAGTTGTATTCTTATGTCATTTTGACATTTTCTACAGAGCAAATGCCACATTTCCCAATCACACTCCATCTGAACTGATTCTTCGTACGTCTTTAAAGGGATAGTAATTTTTCACAAAAACAGCAGCTCCAATTAAGCTTCATAGTTTTTGAGCCATAGATAGTATTATTTCAATCCTGTCAGAATTGTAGTTCAAGAGTAATCGAATGATAAAGTATCCTCCTCCCCCATTTTATCTAGTGTAAGCCACCTCCTCTCAGACGTGGAATCTCACAGCAAGGGACAGTCATCTTACTGAGAACATAAGGAAAACCCTGCCCCCCTTGACAGGTTTTTCCCTTGTGCTAATTGAAGATTGTCCCTCTCCGGGATCCATCTGGACAGTCTTGCTGCTCTGAGGTGAGCAGTGTTACATCAGTAAAAGAGGCAGGAGGGGGATACTTTATCATTTAATTACTCTTAAACTACAACTCTGACAGTAATAATTATAATAATTCTTTATTTTTATATAGCGCACACAGATTACGCATCGCTTTACACTCATATTGGTTTCTGTCCCAATTGGGGCTCACAATCTAAATTCACCTATCAGTATGTTTTTTGGAGTATGGGAGGAAACCGGAGTACCCGGAGGAAACCCATGCAAACACGGTGAGAACATACAAACTCATTGAAATAATACTCCTCATAGCCCAAATACTATGAAAATTAATTGGAGCTGCTTTTATTGTGAAACATTACTATCCCTTTAACAAATTAAATTATTTTCTAATAATACTGAGCTGTTCAGTATATACATCCCCCCCTTGATAGGTTTTTCCTTATGCTTACTGAAGATTGTCCATCTCTGCTATCCATCCAGACAGTCTTGCTGCCCTGAGGTGAGCAGTGTTATATCAGTAAAAGAGGAGGGATACTTTATTTCAAGTACTCTTGAACTAAAACTCTGATAATACTGAAATAACACTCCCCATGGCCCAAATACTATGACGATTAACTGGAGCTGCTTTTATTATGAAACATTACTATCCCTTTAAGTCAGGAGTAGCGGTGAATTCCAGTGGAAAAGTTCCTTCTCCACACCAGCTGTTTTTGGAGTGGACAATAGAAGCATTTAAAGGTTATTAAATCAGAAGATCATGTCGACTTTCTGTCAGGTGTCATACAGAAGAAATCCATAGCCTAAAAGTTTCATGGTAAAATGAGACAATAAGGATATTCCCAGATGGGTATACATTCTGATTCGCACAGCTAGGCTAGTGCTAAACTCAAACATGTCCTCTGACCTTCAGGCCTCTGTACTTGCAAATTGACGCGGCTGGTGTTTGACCTTCTCTGCATGAGTTGGTTATTGCAATATACACACATTGCTTGGGTGGTTCACACTAAGACGTTATGCCTTTTTTTTAACTGTAGAGTGAGTTATAGGCTTTTTCTCACAAATAGGCTTTCAACATTTAGTTATGGTGTATAACTGTCATGCTCCCAAAATACAGAATTAAAGCAAGGCGGTCATGCCTTTTGTCTTATTGTTTTTTTGTTACCTGTCTTTCCATTTATGTAAGTAGCACTCAAAGGCCCTTATGCACAGAATGACATGAGGGCTAATTCTAGAGCAACCCAACTGCATTATGAGGGACAGGTGCCAGTTCCATTTATTTTAGTGGAACATTTCACATTTTGAATGTTACAGAGATCCCCAGAGCATTGGTTTAGCTTTTAACCCAATAGCCCAACTGCAATAAATGTAACATTGTTTTATGTTCCCCTAAGGTGTGGTTGTTTTGCTCCAGAATGTCTCCTCTTTACTTTTGAGACTAAAGTCCAATGTATGAATGATCTGTGAAGTCTTTTGGGTTACATGATGAACTACAATGCTTATTGGGGAGCCAGAGTTTTGACTATTCAATCTTTTTAACTGTTACCCCATATATCAGATGATTTTGAGCCTTAACTCCTTGGATAAAATGTATTAAACCTAGGGTGGGCAACATGAGGACCCAGCTGCCAGACTACAAGTCCCAGCACCCCCCACCAGCCAATGGCAATAGCTGGAGGGCCTCATGTTGCCAACCTGTCCTAAGCGCGTTACTTTTCAGTATATTGAATGCATATTTTGCAGCTGAAAGGTTAAAATGAACCTGTCACCTTGAATTAAGTGTGCGTTATTCAGAACTACCTGTGCATCGTTAGTCAGCAAACCATTAGGTGTATAGTTTAGGAACATATGGTGATAGGCATATTTTAATAGCAAGGAGAAAATAAAGTGGGCAATAAGGGAAGATTATAAGAAGAAATTGTGGGAAAAAAACTAACTGCGCTATAGGGAACAAATAACATTTCTACAAACTACCATTGATTTCAATTGGGGTTGTATTTTTATACTCCTGGTTTACTCGTCCCTTGGTCCACTGGGGCTCAGAGTTCAGCCGTAGCTTCATTGTAAAGTCTGGTCCCAGTGTGCACACCTGCTAGAAGCTCAGTGTAACTGTGTGAGTGATAGTTGCCCTTTATGTTATGTCACCGTATGGAAGCATTTACACTATTTTCCTGTCTATAAGACTCAGGTTTTTTTCTTGGGAATTGCCTACTAATATTCTCCTGTCTCTTATATTTCAATCCTTGCAATTTTTTTTATTCCTAATAATCACCTATAACATTTTGGTCCATTTATAGTAGGCTGACCAGACCTCACCTTTAACCGGGGACACATAGGAGAAATGAATACTGCAGGACTGCATTGATTTCAGTGAAGTACTGCAAAATGGCATTTCCTATGTGTCCCCGGTTATAGGTGAAATCTGGTCAGCCTAATTTATAGTCCAGCAAATATGGGATTCAGATGAAATGTACTAGATATCAGAGGCTCCCAAATGCTAAACTCTCGTACTTCTAATCATACTGATTAAAATAAATAAAAATAACAACTCTTGACTTGTTGCTAAAATTTGCAAAATCTCAGCGTTAAGAGATTTAAATGAATGGGATTGGTTATAAAATAATTTTTACTTTCAAGGAATTATTTTTTGATGTACCTTTTGGCTGTGGTGTATTTTTGTAACAAAATGCCAGATCTTTCTCTGTTGCTCCACAGGAACATCATTCAGAGGTGAAGATAGTATTCCTTGTTCAGAAATAATATCCTGCAGTTCACAAAGTAATGACCAGCCTTTACCCCCTCAGCTGTCAAAAGAAACATCAATCAAGGGTTAATAGTCCCATGTTAGGCTAGCTGACAAGTCTCCTTTAGCAGACATCAAACTCTCCTCTGGGAATCTCTCTGGCTGCATACTTCAGTCCTGCTGAATTTGTCTGTTCCCAAAAATGTCTAATTTTCCACAGTTTAGTACAAAAAAAATTCCAGCAAAGAGTCCTCTGGCTGAGCAGCAATTGGAAATACAACATTATTATGAGCTGCTTTCTTTTAATTCAGGGGTAGGAAACCTGTGGTTCACCAGTTGTAGTTAGACTGCAACTTCTGCTAACCACAGCAGGCTAAGGGTGATGGGAGTTACAGTCCCGCTACAGCTGGTTAGCTATAGCTTGCATCTCCCTGTTCTGGCTTAATGCTAATACGGGGGGGTGTCAACTCCACACATTCCCAGAATCCTCTAGTACTATAAGATTATTTCAGCCCAGCAGCACAAGGGCAGCTTCTCAGATGAACTGCCAATTGGCCACATAGTATTATTAAAGTCTGTAATAAATGTGCTGATAATCCTCTTATCAGGAGAGCTTGACACCCCACTCATTTGAATTGGGCTTCAGGTTTCACTGCATATTGACATTGTATTAGTATCCCTCACTAGAGAACCATGGATTTAAGCCTTCAGTTGCTTGTTTTGTTTTATCTGCGGATAAATATTCTGTGGTCTTCTTTGTGATTAAAAAAACACTGGCACTCTAAGGATCATATGCACAAAGAAAAGGGACACATTCTGGGTCAAACCAACTGCACCAGGGGACAGATAAAATACCAAAATTCCCATTAAGATAAATGAAGCTTTTAACCCCTTGGATATCTCTGGGTTAAATAAACTGGAGTTTTTAGATGTCCTCTATGGTGCAGTTGGTTTTCCACAGAATTACTCAACCTTTCTTCCTTACATTACAATCTAATGCTGTGACTAATATGTCTGAACTTCAGAAGTTGCCAGTGTTATGTATTTTATGCTAAAAAAAAGTCTTTAAACGGCTTATGGACAGTATTACTGGGGTTCTGGAACAAAACAAGCTGACCGTTTTACATTTTTCTGCAATATCAGCTGTGAAGAATTTTATTAGTGTCAGGCTCGGTTTGCACACAAAAGTGCTTTGTTACATTCTGCAAGTGGAGTGTATACGTTCCACACATGCAGTTTGCTTGGGCTTCCTTAGAGATTCTTGTCTCCTGTTCCGCTGTCTCTGACATTGAAATGACCCAGTAGGTAAGCAGGGAACCACGGTGCCTTACATTGGGTATGTGTGTTGCTCCATAGAGAGCATTAAGTCTTTCTGGGTATGGAAAAATGCAGATATCTGGCTGATCAGTCTGTGGCATGTTTTGATGGAATATGGTCAAAGTCATTTGTAAAGGCTAACGTAAAGCACCTGCCATCTTTAAAATACTCTGCGAGTTGTCATGTCATGGCTGCTCCTTGTCACCCCAGTGTGACATGCTAAAAGAACTAAATTGGCTAACACTCAAATCTAGACGTGACCTTCATCTTTCTTGCTTAGTACACAATCACTTCTCTGGAAAACTACCACAATACCTAAGCAGTATGCTCACCCCAGCTCTCCATACTAACTATAACCTCCGCTCCACTACTAACAACTCACTGCGTATACCACAATACAAGAAAGAAGCAGGAAGATCTGCCTTCTCCTTCAGAGCTCCAAAAATCTGGAACAATCTGCCGGAAAAAATCACATCTGCACCCAGTCTAAAATCCTTAAAAGCAAATGTTTCTTTATATCTACAAACAGTGTGTAACTGCAAATAATCCCATTATTTAATAAGTATGTATATTTCTGTATGTTTGTATATAATGTCTCACAATTAGTGTAAATATGTAACCTTTTACTGAAAACTATCCAGGACATACTTGAAAACGAGAGAAATCTCAATGTATTCTTCCTGGTAAAACATTTTCTAAATAAATAAATAAATAAATAAATATTGCAGCATAGTAGAAATGTTCTGCTTTGTCTCACCACTTCTGTGACTACTATAATTCCAAAACTACATTTACCCCTTCTTTGTGTGGGCTACCAGACTGATTTCATACATTTTTCAGAAATTATTTTAACAGACTTTATAACCTTTCTCCCCCCTACACACAAACACTCACACAACTGATTTAAGTTGTTTTAACCCTCTGAGTGGAATTAATTGTTCATATACACAAGAGGTGCAGCAGTACAGAAGGACAAGTTCAAAAGTTAGTTGCAGTTTGCTGTCTGAATGGAGTTCACATTTCAGATGTGCAGTGTAAAGGTAGGTTGATTAGGAAAGAAAGTGATTCTGAGGCACACCATCTGCGCTGTAGGGGACAGCTGAACATCCCCACTGATTTTAATTGGGGGTGTTAAAGATGCAGTAAATGTTTAAGCTAATATGTCCCAGTTAGCGTCTGTGCATTATAAACCAAATGTATAATAACAGAAAAAGTGTATAAGGGTCATTGGTACATATGATGACTAACCAGTTTTCTTTATCTGTCTATTTTACCTTTCGTCTTGTTTGAGAAGCTGTGGTGGAAGGGCTCCCCTTTTACCAGAGACTATTCTCGTGCACTGGGACAGTTCAAAATAATGCATACTACCACCAACACCTACATGCATATCACTAAATGGTGCATTCACAGGCCAGTTGGTTTGTTCCCCTTTTTTGTGCATATTGACTACAAGTTTATTTGTTTTTGCCTCTCTACCTTTATAATTTCTGTGATGTGCTCTGTGTTTGGTGAATAAATTGTGCCTTACCTTTTTAACCATTTCCTCTCTTGATCCTGCACTTACTGCAGCAAACTATTTTATTTACACAGACTAATTTATAAATAAATGTACTCAAGTTTAAACAAATGTTAATGTAAGATTTATAGCTGTGGAGCTATATCCAGACACTGCACAGCCTGATCTCCTAAAAAGTGACACCAGGGTAGGAAAAGAGGGACAAAGGAATTTGGGTCTCAACGAGGGAGGGACACTTGGGAGGTATACATTTTTAATGTCAAGTTACAGATCTAAAACATTCTGTCACTGTAAATAAGTATATAGTATCAGAGCATTAGGATAAGTGCCATACATGTTCAGTGACATGCTGTAATGTTACTATAAGACAATATTTTTTTTCTACTTGCAATACAGATCTTCCAAACTCTGAGCATGCAGATGAAACTGTATGACCTTGAAGTAGTCATCTCACCTATTAAATCTTCTCCAAAAAAAGAGCATTGTGTCTGCTCCCACCTTAAAAGACTATTTTACGGTCAGGCTAATCACTCCTTCTGCTTTTCTATCCAGCAAGCTGTCCAGTGTGCCCTTGTGGCTATACACATGTACTATATAACCCACTTTATTATAGCCTACTGATGTTACAAGGTGTGTGCCTGCCGCAAGTATCGCCAGCGACTGTGAACAGTCTTAGATGCTAAGATGATTAGCGATTCTTGTTAAAATTGGAAGTCTGCTTTCTTGTGAAGCATAATTTGTTTGTTAATCCGTTACTGTAGAAATCTCTAGAATCCAAGAGTGTATATACATTTAAACACAATCTTAAATTTCATAAGGTAGTTTTCCATTTAATCCTTTGAGTGCCAGAGAGGTATGCAATGCAATGCATTGCATTGCGTACCCCATTGCATTGCGCACCCTCTGGCACTCAAAGGGTTAATAACTCTGCCCATTAGTATGTGGTTCTGTGTTTTTAACCATTGTATTCTTACTTGATTAGCTTCTGTTTAGTAATCACAGTTCTCTTAAACTTCAAAATAAGCCTCTAAGGCTTTAGATTACTACACTGATGTAAAGAACAGAAGATATTACTCTTCCTTTTACAGTTCTGTTGACAGTGATGGACAATTGAATATGAAGTATCATCAGACTGGTGGTTTGAAAACACACGTCACATTATCATGCCTCCCAACATTTCAAATTAACATAGAGGGACACTATTTGTTTAGGTGGTGCTGCTGGGGGCGTGGCTCATGGGTGGAGCATTACTGAGAATTTTTAAAGTGATAGTAAAGTTTCATAATAAAAGCAGCTCTAATTAATCTTCATAGTATTTGGGCCATGGAGAGTGTTATTTCAATTCTGTCAGAGTTGTAGTTTAGGAGTAATTCAATGATAAAGTCTCCCCCTCCTGCCCCTTTTACTAATGTAACACTGCTCAGCCAGAGCAGAAGGGAGGTGCCCAGTTAGACTGCAGAGAGGAACAATCTTCAGGTAAGATCAGGGAAAAACCTGAAAAGCTTGTCAAGGGGGGGCAGGGCTTTCATTGTTCTCATAGGAAGAAGATTGTCCCCTGCTGTTATCTGTCTGGTCTATGGACTGCATTCCACATCTGAGAAGAGATGGCTTACACTAGGTAAAAGGGGCGGAAGGGGGAAACTTTGCTTGTGAATATCTCTTAAACCGTAAAGATTTGAGAGATAAGACTAATATCGTTCTTCATGTTTTTTTTAATGCCTACAAAATAAAATAAAGATAAAACAAAGTATTACTATCCCTTTAAGTTACATCATGACCTTTTAACAGCTTTTTATGTAACTGAATAAATGATTTAGAACAAGACCAAATCATTTTAGTTACACATAATAATTTATAAACATATATACTAAAGTTTAACCCGTTGAGTGGCAGAGAGGTAGCCAAAGCATTGCAGGCAGCACAGTACATTGGATACCTCTCTGGCACTCAAAGGGTTAAACAAACATTAATGTGGGTTTTATTGCTGTGGAGCAATGTGATACACTTATATACAAATAAACAGTATGATCTCCTAAACAGAAGGACACCAAGGTGGGAAAGAGGGTTATTTGGGTCTCAAAGAGAGACTGTCCCTCGTAAAGAGGAGCAGTTGGGAAGTATGCAATATGATATAATATAAAGTCTATGAAGTATTCACAAACATGGTTATAAGCTTACAAAAAAAAAAGATTTTTGTCATGATACTTTCCATTTTATTCATAACATAACCACATGGGATAAAACCTAAAGCAGTGGTACTCAATCTTTTTTTGTTCGGGGCACCCCAAACACGTAATCTAGAACGTTTGGGGCACCCCTGATATATTTAATGTACTTTATCAAGGGTATAAAAAAGGTACAATACATAAATATACAGTTATTATCAGATCTTATAATCATAACAAAACTAAACATATTGTGCATAATACTTTCTATAAATCTTTATTTAAAAGTCCATTATTGTTAGCCTTCATAGAAAACATGGAGCAACCTAAGTTGATGTCCGTGGCACACCAACGTGCCATGGCACCCTGGTTGCGAAACACTGACCTTGAGAAAATATTTGAGAAATTAATTGAGAGGCTTTTATATACTTATCCCTTGTTATGATTATTTTACCATAAATAACATCACAAAGGAAATATGATGTGAAATAATAATTATATCCAAGAATCTGGAATACAGTGAGGGGAAAAATTATTTGATCCCCTGCTGATTTTGTACATTTGCCCACTGACAAAGAAATGATCAGTCTATAATTTTAATGGTAGGTTTATTTGAACAGTGAGAGACAGAATAACAACAAAAAAAATCCTGAAAAATGCATTTCATAAAAGTTATAAATTGATTTGCATTTTACTGAGTGAAATAAGTATTTGACCCCCCTATCAATCCGCAAGATTTAAGGCATCTTTTATATAGGTAACAAGCTAAGATTAGGATCACTCTCTTAAAGGGAGTGCTTCTAATCTCCGCTTGTTACCTGTATAAAAGACACCTGTCCACATAAGCAATCAATCAGATTCCAAACTCTCTGCCATGGCCAAGACCAAAGAGCTGTCCAAGGATGTCAGGGACAAGATTGTAGACCTACACAAGGCTGGAATGGGCTACAAGACCTTCACCAAGCAGCTTGGTGAGAAGGTGACAACAGTTGGTGCGATTATTCGCAAATGGAAGAAACACAAAATAACTGTCAATCTCCCTCGGTCTGGGGCTCCATGCAAGATCTCACCTCGTGGAGTTTCAATAAACATGAGAACGGTGAGGAATCAGCCCAGGACTACACAAGAGGATCTTGTCAAGGCAGCTGGGACCATTGTCACCAAGAAAACAATTGGTAACACACTACGCCGTGAAGGACTGAAATCCTGCAGCGCCCACAAGGTCCCCCTGCTCAAGAAAGCACATGTACAGGCCCGTCTGTCGTTTGCCAATGAACATCTGAATGATTCAGAGGAGAACTGGGTGAAAGTGTTGTGGTCAGATGAGACCAAAATCGAGCTCTTTGGCATCAACTCAACTCGCCATGTTTGGAGGAGAAGGAATGCTGCCTATGAACCCAAGAACACCATCCCACCCGTCAAACATGGAGATGGAAACATTATGCTTTGGGGGTGTTTTTCTGCTAAGGGGACAGGACAACTTCACCGCATTTGTTGTTCTGTCTCTCAATGTTCAAATAAACCTACCATTAAAATTATAGACTAATCGTTTCTTTGTCAGTGGGAAAAAGTACAAAATAAGCAGGGTATCAAATAATTTTTTCCCTAACTGTATATGACCTGTCATAGAAAGACAAGAAGTTACCAGATAGCATGCTCTATTCTTATTGGAGGTGATAACGTGTTTTTATCTCCATATTTGTAGATTTCATTTGGAATCTCTGTGATAAGACTTAACCACCTGCAATGAAATCTAGCCCAACATGTTCTGTGTTGTACTTTCATCCATTGATAAAAGTCTTCCTGCAAAAGAAAATGTACACACAAGTGTAAAAAGAATCATATTTAAGTTCTGTATCCTACGCTGCTATAGAAAACATTGAATTTGTAGATAATGAAAAACATGGGACATACATAAAGCTGTCGGTAAAGTGGAACTTTCACCTTATATTAACTTGATTTAATAAGTTTAAATGATGTAACATAATTATAACTCTTTGTGAAATACTTCTCAAAGCTATTCCAAACACCAGATATTTGTCTGTAAAGAACTCACGTGACCTCCCTTCTTCATGTCCTGAGGCAATATTCTTGCCGCATACTAAACTGTATGTTCCCTCCTCCACGTTGGATTTCTTCCCCCAAGACTGGCACATCGATCCTCATAACAGGCGCATGATACAGGAGCCGTCACAAAAGGGGAGGGCACGTATACCTTGACTGACACACTGATCGCTGCCTCTCACGTCGTACAGCTACAAGATGGCCGCAATCTACTCCTTACAAACACGGACTTCAATCCTATTATATGAGAAGGGCCACATCATCATTTTTATCTGAATATTTAAGGTTTTTGGAAGTAAATATATTGGATAGAATAAATTTGTACATACATGAAAGTTCCACTTTAACATAAGAAAAGACCAAGGACCAAAAAAGGTTTGAGGTTTTTACAGTAGGAAAATGGGCAGACTAGATGGGCCGAATGTTTCTTATCTGCTGTAAGATTCTGTGTTTCTAAATTGGTCTATCTAGCCTGTCTGTGGAGACTTCTAAATGCAACAGCAGAACTTCACTGGTTAGAGATGTCCTGGATTACTCTGTCACAGACAAACATGGAGCAATGCTGACTCAAAATATTTGCACCATGTTTATTAAAGGCCCAATTGAAAGCAGTATTTTGCTGTTTTTTTTTTTTTTTTGAGGAATTGATCCACTTTTATGTTGATAAATATGCAGTTAACCTCCTCCATGATGTGAGAACATCTTCCCTGGTTGAATATTTATGGGAACTTTTTCCCTTTAGGCACTGCCCATCTTCAAGAACATGTTTTACACTTCAATACTCATTATACTCTGCCATGAACTTTCTTAAATGGTGAGAGTTGGTACTGTGTTAGCCATAGAAATACAGGGGGCATAATAGTCAAGTTGATACCTTTATTGGCTAACTAAGCAGATTTGGGATATATGCTTTCAAGACCTCTTAGGTCTCCTCCTCAGGTATGTTATAACATGCCTGAGGAAGAGACCTAAGAGGTCTTGAAAGCTTCCATCCTAAATCTGCTTGGTTAGCCAATAAAGGTATCAACTTGGCTATAATTACCTAATGGACTTTCTTGCGCTTCACTCTAATGGACATCTGAGTCCACAACCTAATCTTTCAGAGAATCATTGTTCCCAGAAGATGTGTGAAAACTAAGTAGTTTGTCAAGCTACTTCATATGTGCTTTGTGTGAACCTAGGTGTCAGCACACAACATTTTTAGAATGTTTAGTTAGAAATGGAAGCTCAAAATTGGTTGAAGTTGGGGTGATTATTATTTAATCCCTTTCAATGTGTTGGAAACCTCTTAGCCATCCAAGGGATCACACCTTGTACTATGCCCAGGCCTCTAATGAGGGGAATACGACAGTTGAAGACCTACTTTAATCATACGATAAAGAAGACCGAGAACTTCCCATCTAATTCCATCTTTCGATCTTACAAAATAATGCTGTATGAGAAAGAATAGATATTGGAGAGACAAAATATTTTTGGTTTGAGAGATATAGGGATTCAAAGTTCTCCCCTCGTTCCCCTTCTCCTGATGTCAGCGTATAGCTTGACAGCAGGAGATGCCAGTCCGGGGACTAGCAGGCAACTCTGCAGTATAGCCGAAATAGCGGTACTTAAAAAGAATTCATTCATTGGAAAGATCTAGAAAGTGTGCACACTTTTTAGACCTTTACAATGAATGAATTATTTTTAAGTAACATGATTCCGGCTCTGCTGCAGAGCCTCCTCGAGTCATATGACACGATTCTCCTGCTGTCAGCTGTAAAGGGGAGGGAGGGGGGAACTTTGAATCCCTATATCTCTCAAACCATAACGGTTTTAGAGATAGGGTTTGTAGTGATTTGATTCATATTTTAAACTCTACATAACTGTAAAAAAAAATGTTGGGACATTACTTTAAAAGGGTTAAAAGCCCCATTTAAATCAGTGGTTTTTTTTCTCCTCTATAGTGCAGTTGGTTTTCATCGGAATTAAAATAAGGCCCATGCGCCGCCATCCATTTAAAGCATTTGTGAATGATGAAATCAGTTCGGATTTGGTCCATCACTGAATCAGGAACCTTGGTGAATGAAGGGTTTTGTTGCTGTTTATCAGAAGGTCACATCTAAAGACAGCAGTGCACATACACACTCAAACAGTGATTCGCAGCAGGACAATGCTTATGCAAAAGACTTCTAGATGCAGGAAACACGAGTCTGACACTTTGAAAATTACATTTAAACCACCATTCACTTCAACAATGCTCCGACACACTTTTCCATAACACATTGCTTTGCCACACATGTTAGTCACTCAAGATATCAACCCGTTCTGTGTCAGATGGGTGCCCAATGAATTGTGAAGCAGTCTGTTAGATACCCCTCTGGAGCTCAAAGGATTAAAAGCAGAGGCAAACCCTGAGAAGGGTTAAAAAAAAAATAAGATTGCAACACAAACGCACAGTTTTGTTTACTGCTGCATGCAGCTATCTAAGCATAGACCAAAAACGTTCATTTCACATCTCTCGACCAATTAATATTGGACTACAGTTCCTATAATGCTGAGATTATAGGAGGTGTAGTACACTGATTGGTGGAAGAGGGCCGCTGATTACTCATCCCTTGCATTTACATTCACAGAAAGAGGAAAGAATTTCTCATTATTGGGGTGCTAAAGTCTCATTCAGATCTGATGGGAGTAACAGAGTGTATGGGGGTTTTGTTCTGGGCAGCAACAAACCCATCTCAGTTTATCTTTGAAAATGATAGTTTAAGAATTCTGTGGTCTTGTCTGTAAAGTATTGTCAAAGTTGGATAAGTGCAGTCCTTGAGATTCTCAAGCAACTTGTGTTTGTGAATTGTCCTAAATGGAGTCATCCTTAATGAATTAGGTCAGGTTTAATTACCACTTGGACAACTTGTGTTTCTCCTAATATCTGATTTGTTTGTGGCTGCAGTTGGCCAACCTTGGTGTAATGTTTTCATTGCACTTAAGAAGTAATTTACGAGCTTTTGAAAGTTCAGCATTTGAACTATGAAGAGGTCTTCTGTTGGGTCACTAAAGGTATCACAAACTATAAACAACTTGAGTTTTTTCTTTTTGAAACAATAAAATAGGTGATAGGATCCCTGTATGGGAAGAACAGGGTTAGGTGTTCATAGAGTTGTAGATGTTTACATATTCCAGTAATCACAAATAATTTGGATTTCCCAAGATAGTCAACATACATAACAATGTTCAAGATCTAATTAATCCATAAATTGTTTCTAATTATTATTTCGGTGGCAGCAGATGAAAAGCCTCTCATGCTACTAAGGTGAAACAATCAGAGGAACCGGGGGTGTAGCAACATTCAGAGAAGACATGGGTCTTAGGTCCAACTACTGCACTGTGTCTTGCAATTGCTATATTACCATTAGAAAGATGCTGGAGAGGTGGCTCAGTTGGTTAAGGCACCAGCTGTAGAATCTGCTCAGACCGTGAGGTTGCAGGTTCTAGTCCCGGCAAGGTCAGCTCAGCCTTTCAGGACATACTTGAAAACCGAGAGATAATCTCAATGTATTCTTCCTGGTAAAATACTTTCACAAGTATGTATTTAACATAGATTGACAAACCAGTCAGTGCTTTAGCCATTTGAGTGCCACAGAGGTGTCCAGTGCATTGCAAAGCATAACATCTCTTCAAGCACTTAACATAGTACAAATATAAATCACTTAAAATTGCACACATAAGGGGTTGTGTATCTAGTTAATAGTGCAGTGTACTTAAAAGGGTTCTTACAGAAGTAACCAGCAAATGTACTTAGCAAAGTCTATCTGAGATTTCCCAAAAGACTGAGACCAATGTGCTAATATTTGGAGGACATTGGTTCAAACATATTTTTGAAAAGCAAATCAGATTAGACTCCCACGGAAGCTGTGTACATGGTGAAACATGCACTGGATCATGTTCCATGTTCTCCATAACCCATTGATGTAATTTTAGCATCTACCACTATAACATAAATTACTCTTATTTGGTATCAACTAGTTCCAAGGACACTTGTTTTTATTTATGTGTTTGCATGTATGAATGTTTAAGTGGTGCCATACAGTGCTTGAAATGGATGCTGTATTTGCATTTTCAGCTGGCTAAGACACCCAGCCAAATGACTGTGGCTTTGTTAATTTCTTTTCTTTTGATTAATTTGTATAAACTCTGCAGCATTTGTGGGGCACTGTATATGTTATCAGGGTTTGCAAGAGTATAACCCACTTTTAGTGTTTTAAAAAGGAAAACGTTTTGTTTGAACTAATAGTCTCCAAATATTAGACACTGGATAGAGTGTATTGGAATCTCGCAGACAGACCTTGCTAAGTACATTTGTTAGTTACTGTCTATGAGAACCATCAGAAGTACACTCCGCTATTAACTGATACCTCCCAAGTGTCCCTCTTTGAGACCTAAATCCCTCTGTCCCTCTTTCCCACCCTGGTGTCCCTGTGTTTAGGGGATCAGACTGTGTGGTAAGTATATAAGTGTATAGCATTGCTCCACAGCAATAAAACGCACATTAATGTTTATTTAAACTTAAGTATATGTGTTTATGAAACGGTTTGTGTAAATTAAATACTTTGGTCTTGTTCTAAATAATGTATTCAGTTACACAAAGAGATGTCAATAGGCCATGAAATAACCTAAAATTCTCTGCAACATCCCCTAAAACAAGTGGCCCTCTTTGGCCCTTTGAAATGTTGGGAAATAACACACATTTGCTTTTGTGTATTATTTTGTGTGTCCTTTTTGCCACCAATATAAATGGTTAATAAAAGTGATGTTTTGCTAAGATACACTGATCCTTTAGTGGATCCATTGTGGGATTGATTTTATATATATAATTACCATCATTCAGATGTATAACCACTAAGGCCCCTTTCACTTGCGTGACACCTCTGCAGCATCACTACGGCACCTTTCACATGGGTGACAAACACCTCGCCTGACTGCACCAAAGTCTAGCATGCTGCATCTATACTATCATGGACGTCCGGAGGGGGGGGGAAAGGGGGCAGTAAGAGGTTGCAGTAAGGAACTTCTTTGCAACAGTCCATGGGTCCTCCAGCAGACCTTTCACACTAGTGTTGTTGGAGGTTGTGAAGCTCTTTGCAACCTCCAGTGAATGGCTGTCCCACATGGGTGACATCAGACACATCCTTCCTGCATCAAGATCAGTGGGGAATCACAGGAGAAAGTGAAAGAACACAGTCACACGTATAGGGTGCTGCAACAGTTCTGTTGCCCACATGAAAAAGCTATTAGTCATCAGAGAGCTGTCTAGACAGCTTAATACATATTAGAAGCATTTCTAACAGTTCTATTAATATCACTAGTTGTGAAAAATCAGTTACAGTGCGTAATATAGTGCATGCTTGTTTTTTTTTTGTTTTGTTTTGTTTTTTCTAAAGTTTGTGCATTGTTTATTTGTATTCAGTATATTATTACTCACTCTGTGCTCACACCGTGCAAATGATTTTAGTACTGGTCAAGATTAATGACCTACCAAGGATTTCCACCCCTGGCAAGCTTGTATGTACTGGGAGCAAATATCCTTTTCCTCCTAAGGGCTGTAGTTCATCAGAAGACAAGCATCAAGCCTCCCTCATTGTGAACATCTGATTGCAAATGATTAATCCTAATGAGTGACCAGGAATATCTAGTTTTCTCTTAAATAAGGCTTGCATCTCTTAGATGGCCACTTGAAGATAATGCATCCAGTCTTTACTTAATGAACTTTGTGTATTGCAAGAGAGCGGAGCATTTTTTTTCCCCTGTAATGTGTCTGAATTTTGTCATTTTGGTTTTAGTAATGGGAGGTCCTTCCTTGCGTCACACACCTTAAAAGCAACAGTGCTTTTTCTGTTCTCTACTCAGCCTCCTCCCCAAAGCTGAAATAAATCAAAGTTGGTTGAGACACAGTCGTAATAAATCAAGACCTGTCCAAAACTGGAGCCTGCTCAGTCAAAATGTCATTGCTTGGCTTTCACTGAGGATTAATTAAAGGCCTGATATAAAGCCCAGATGTGCTTCGGGAGAGTAGCAGGCTGCTTAGTTCAGGCAATACTGCTTACAGTCTCTCTCTCTCTCTCCCCCCATGCATCTGCCCACCCAAGAACATGGAGGAGGACAAGGTAGTTACGATGATGAAGAAGGGGGGTAGCGGCAGTATGCTTATTCCCAATGTACTTTATGGTGTCTAGCTCTCAGGAAACAAGGCATATTTTGTACCATGCAACATTAAAAACAGACAAAAAATAAGAAATAATTAAAGTAATTGAGTTTTCTAATTCAAGCTTGATTATAATTGTTTAAATGGCCATTTGTCAGGCAGACATAGAAATGTACCACCGAGGTTGGTATTTCTCTGTCAGACCCCAGATGTATGTTATTGGAATAGTGTCTGAGTTTTCTTTTTTGTTAAACCCCATGCAACAGTGTATCAAGTAGTCATATGAGAAAGGTCTGAGTGAACTCTTACTAGCCTTAAATGTGTTTATAGAAGGGAATAGTTATGTGACCAGACTGTAATTTTGCCTCTTTGCTTAGTACTGCCTATCAGAAGGAAAAGTAAAGTAGGAAAATATTTGAAACTGCTCAGTTTTTCTACATGTCAGTGGTCCTCAAACTTTTAGAATTGGGGGAACCCCTTTCTTTTAAATATAATCAATCCCATCAGAACCCTAACATTCAAACAGGAGACCTCACTAGCACCCAACAGGTTAACGTGGCAGTACAGGATATAGGGTCAGTTCAAGACCATTTTGGTAATCTGTTTGCTAAAACCAGTGATAACACTTATCAAAAGCAATGTAATCTAAGCCTATACCTGATATTTTTTGTAGAAGAGACTAAGGTAATCCCATAGGCAGTGGAAGAGGGTGAGCTACCAGGACCACATTTTATGACCCAGCCATGGCCAATGTTCCCTCTAATCCAACAGTATGAGAGTTGTAGTCTAATACACCTTGTATATTTAATTTGTCTGTCTCATCTCAAACTGATGCATGATGGGTCATTGTTTTTTTGATGCACCAATCAAGATCATTTCTTGGCTTCTGAATAATCATACAGCAGAGGTGAGAGGACATACAGATTCTGTTATCCCAGAGAGAGTCTCCTCTTGCAAATATTGACAATAAGTGAAACTGTTTTGGAACAAATGTGATTTTTCTACATCATGTATGTATGTATGTGTATTTTTATTTATAGATATATATGGCGCAATGCAGGAAACGTGCACAATCGCTATTTCCTGTGTGAAAACCACTAGGGAATAGGTTTGCGCATGATTTTGTTGAATTGCGCATGAAAATTCAAGATTAGCAAACGGCTGCGTATATTTATTTTTCTTGTGAGTGTGGCTAAGATTAACGAATCTGTGTGGAATAGTGAATGCGCCTAATGCAGGAACTGCTATTGCGAATGAATTTATACGTCTGTGTACTGTTGTTGTAAAATGGAATTTTTTTTATGTACAATTCAAGAAGCGTTCGGTATTTTGCTTCCTGGATTAGAACATGCACAAAATCTATTTGCGCGCAAAAATGCCTTTATCCAATGCAAAAGTTTCTTGCATCACGCCATGTACTGGATTTACAGGAATATTGTGCTGTTTGATGCAGAGCTGACCCAGTGGTGTGTAAGTTTGTTCAACCAATCTTGATGACTGCTAATAGGGCAATCCCTGATTTTCTTATGCACAACCTAATATTTCTAGACTGATTCCTTAACCCTTTGAGTGCGAAAGGGGTACACAATGCATTGATGGCTGCACTTCAACATCACTGATCTTCAGAAAATAAGCCATCACTGCCAGGCCACAACATGCCACTGAGCTCTTCATACACTTGCTTCTGGAGATACTAATTCAGACACTTGCGCTTACCCACTTAGGGACTAATTCAAGCAAGTGAAAGGGGTGCATTTCTGGGGCGAACCAACTGTATCATGCAAGACAAATACAAATTCCCTTTTTCTTAAAATGGGACTTTTAAGCCCTTGAATGCTTGAGATTTCCTGCACATTGGAGGGTTAAAAACCCAATTGAAATCAATGGGAATTTAAGGGATTTTCATTTGTTCCCAATGGTGCATTTGGTTTGGTCCAGAACTGCTCCACTTTAGCTTTCTGAATTAGGCCCTATGTGCTGCATGTATAAAACCAAATTGGAGCAATTCTGGAGGAAACCAACTGGACCATGGGGAGAATTAAATATTCCTTTTGATCAAAATGGGTCTTTTTAACCTTTGAATGCTAGAGGACTCCAGTGTGCTGCTTCGCAATGTTTAGGAGACATCTCTAGAATTCAGTAGGTTGAAAGTCCCATTTCAGTTAAAGGGAATTTTTGTTTGTTCCCTACAGTGCATTTGGTTTGCCCAACTTTACCTTTATGCATGAGGTCTTATGGCCCATATTTATAAAAGAAAACTGGAGTTATTCTGGAGTAAACCAACTGCACCATAGGGGGCAAATAAAAATTCCTATGCACTTAAAATGAGCTTTTTAACCCCTTCAATGTTAGAGAGGTCTGCAATGCTTTGTGATGCAATGCATTGGAGACGTTTCTAGCATACAAGGGGTTAAAAGCCCAATTTAATTTCACAGAATTTTTTATTTGTCTGCTATGGTGTTGTTGGTTTAGTCCAGAATAGCTTTAGTTTGATTTTTATAAATATGGGCCTATGTTCTTTTAACACAAACCAATATGACTGAATCACAAGGAGGGTGTGTTGCTGCTTTTGTGCAATAAAGTTTTTTGTCCTCAGTGTTGCTGCCATCTGATCACGCAGGAGCAGAGAGAGGTTGGGATATAATACACGTTTAGTTCTCATTAGAACAAAGGCTGGCATTGATATCCAGGTGTCGGAACTGCAGACGCGTCCCACCTATATGTAGGTGTAGTAAACACGCACACATCTTAACCTGACTCCTGGGAACACATACTTTATATTTCAAATTCATTTGATATAAGAATATATTGCATCATTGCAGCATATTAATAAAGACCAAGTGGAGAAATTCTGGGGCAAGCCGGCTGCATCATAGGGCAACATTTAAGAATTCCCATTCATTTAAATGGGACTAATAGACTCTTAAATGCCAGAGCAGTCACCAACATGTTGCTTTGCTGGCATTTATGGGGTTATTTATACATATATATATATATATATAGGGCTTACAATTGTAAGTCCTTAGCCTGACCTGAAAAGTTACTCGCCAATGCAAGCCATAACATACCTACCAGGGCTGAACTTCTACTCGCCAGGGCTAAATTTTCACACATATATATATATATATATAATATTATTACATTTCCTTCACTAAATTGAATATTATCAGAATTTATGCAACTCTAACAAGTTCCTCAGCACTGTACAATACAGTTGAATTTCACATGATTTGTTGTTTTAGATAAAGATCAGAGGGGTGTTCCATCATTGGAAAACACGAAAAACGGGTACAGGTGGCGCTAATGAACCCTAAATAAATTATTTTAAATTATCAAGAACTGGGAGAAAGGATCAAGAGCAAATATAAATGGTATACAACATATAGTGTACAAATAGCGCTACAATTCCTAAACAGGAGTGTGTTCCCAGTGTTAGAATCTACAAAGAAAAAAAGAGAAAAATTCACTTAAGTGAAAAGAAGGAAGAGCTCAGCAATACGTGGCAGATTCCTCTGGTCCACAAAGTGTTAAACATTTTTTTAACCCCTTATATTGCAAACAGTTTACATACACGCACCAACTTTTTTTTTTTTTTCCCGATATTGACCATTTATTCAGTTTACTAGAGCAAATTCCTCTTCTTTATAATTTCATATCAATTTTTTTACATATTTATTTTAACTTTGTGGAATTACTTGTGACGGACGCTTTCCCTTCTTCATAGGAAAAGCGTATAATCTGCATATTTATAAGGTTGATTTTTTTTTTTTCCCCTCACATTTAAGGAATATTCATAGGACCACCCTGAACAAAAATGCAGCTTAAATGAGATGTATTTTCAGTCCCCTAAAAGTACTTGTCCTTAGAGAAACAGAACCATATTGTGTACTTCCTGTGCAAAGTTCCTGTCTCGTTGCCTCTCACCAACAGTAAATAGCATTCACCCTGCATACTCCCATGTGAGCCCTAATCAAGCAATTTGCATACCGATTCTAAGACTATACCCATAGGAATAAGTGGCTATTAACCCTTTGAGTGCCAGAGGGGTACGCAACACATTGCTGAACAATGTGTTGCATACCCCTCTGGCACTCAAAGGGTTAACTTACTTAACAGATGCACTTACCTAGTTTGCAATGAATTGCATACCCCTCTGGCAACCAAAGGGTTAAAACTACCACATTAGGTAAAGTCGCCCTGCAATACTTAGGCAGGTGGCAACCAGCTTAATAATAGTTATATTACCTCTCAAAAGTAGCTGCTTGCAAAGTAATCCTTAATCTTCCGAGACCGGAAGCCAGACATCAGCGCAGACATTTTGCCTGAGCTGTCAGTCACGGTCTGCATGAACGGCACAGGAAGGTACTGATGGCACAGGCGCGCAGACTGCACTAACCTGGACGTCAGGCTCGGAAGAATAATAATTACTTTACAAGAGGCTACTTTTGAAAGGTAATAGAACTATTATTAAGCAAGTCGCCACCTGCCTAATTATTGTGGGACGACTTTACCGAACATGGTAGTTCTGCTTTAGCTTGTATTTGCAGATGGCTGTTTTTCTAGGTCTACACTGCAAGTCTGAATTTACCCCTTGCAATAGGCAACATGTTTCAGTTCTCTGAATGAGTTAGCAAATAAGAACCCCACCCACATTCTGAGGAATAATGGAGGTGTTTTCTGATGATGAAATGACTTTGCCCATCTATAAGTTTCTAGTATCTGATTTTGGTATGATGGATACTTACCTAGCGTAGTACTTGTGGTAAACAAATGAAGAGACACTTATTAATATGGATATATTTTCAATTTAACCCCTTGATGACCAGAAATGTGAAGAATTCATTGCAGAGAAGTGCGTTGCATGCCTCTCTGGTTCTCAACAGGTTAAATATCCTATATAATAATTCACTAGAATGTTTGTCACAATGCAGTCATGCGCAGTAGAGACTGCCTGCGTTTGGGCAGTCTCTACTGCTCATGATTGCATTGCATGAGTGAGGCGACGCAAGACTGCATGCATCTTGTGGAGCAGTGAGGTAGCGACCTCTTAACCCTTTGAATGCCTGAGGGGTACGCAACACATTGCAAAGCAATGTGTTGCGTACACCACTGGCTCTCAAAGGGTTAACCAGACCTTGGCCCATGTACACAGGCTTTTACACTAGTGTTTCAATACAATACTGATCTTCCAATCAAAGGAATTAAGACTCACTCAGATCTGACCAACAACATTATAGGCAGTTTTCAGGCCAACACACCCTGGAAAGGACCCATACTTTTGAAGAGCTATCTTACTGACATATTGAAATTCTCAAACCACCACGCATTGTAATTATCCCTGTCATAAGGTTAACCTAGCAATACTTATAGCGACCACTCATTGAGAGATGAATTCCTCTGTTCACATATTTCAATTGCTGTGATATATTTTAGATTGCAAATTTCTACACTTCTGTTACATATAACGCAAGTGACATGCAGTTTGTGTAATCATTAACTCTAATCGGTAATATTATTATTATTATTATTATTATTCTTTATTTATATAGCGCCAACTAATTCCGCAGCGCTGTACAATTGGGAATAGACATACAGAGGTATTAAATAGTACAATCAGATGTGGAGAACAGGAGGATCAGAGGGCCCTGCTCGTGAGAGCTTACAGTCTAGAGGGTTTTATTAGAATACATATAGGTGTTAATCTGTTTATCAACCAATTAAGTGATTGTATCATATGAGCTGTGGTTTGTCTCTCATGTTGAGAAAAAAACTATAGAAAATATATCAACAAAGGCAAACCCAGAGGGTGGTTACCAGTTGCCCAGAAATCCTTTTGAGCCCTGTTGCCCCATTGGTTCAGAGTGATGCCAAACTTTGCCCACCTAATAATGGTAAATGTTTCATCCTGTTTGCATATGACTTATACTGCGGGGTTCATCCTGTTTATCTCCAGCTGTTGTTCATCTGCAGTTCTCAGCTAATCTTTGGCCACCTGAGGATGATAGGAGTTATACTTCAACAAAGCCGGAGAGAATGAAGTAGCTCATTCCTGGACCATGCAAAGGCAGCTGCAAAGGGTTCTGGGTACAGGACAGTTTTTTTTTTTTACTCCTCTGAAAATCCTGAGCTTGCAAATAAGTGTCAGAACATTATTGTATTTTGGGGTGTATTTGAAATTCAAACCCCTTAGCCTTGTGATGAGAGCTTCAGGGATTTTAAATTGTCGATATTTTTCATACAAGCAATCAAAGAATTTTCATTGATTTTATAGTCCTGCCTTAATTAAAAAATGGTAACTGTTTCACCAAATTTTTCGTTACGTAGTGAAAAAAATGAGTTGTAGTAAATGGATGGTATTTTCTGAAGTTAATCTGTGACTTTTTAGAATGTGTTCTAAAGAATTAAAACAGCAAAATTTCAAAGAGAGAAATATGTTTTTTTTGCCAGTTAGAGCCATATTACTGCTCCATTCCTATCTACTGCTAATATTTCTTTAAAATGTTTAGACCATTTTTATTTTGTTGGAAAAAATGATGGAAATGAGATAAAAAAAAAATGCCAGGCAGTTCTGGGTGCACAGCATGTAAATGTGGATAGATTTCTCACAAATAAGAAAGGAATATGAAGCCTACAACTAAACTTATGGATCCTAAATATAAACCTATACTTTGAGGGGCCTCAGTTCTTCTGCTTACAGTGTTATAGACAATGTACTGTTATGGGATGGCATGGAAATATGAGGTAGTAGATAAAGTGTTTAGAAAAATTACTAAAGTCAAGCAGTTTTAGCATAAACCACTTAAAATGATAGTAGGGAAAAGATGGTAAAAGGACATGATGGATATAGCTAACATTCTACCTACCAAGTACAGAATTCATAAAATAGGTCTAATGATATCATGTTAAATAGTGCATGGCACTATATCAATTGTGGGAGAGAGGCTGAAGTGGCGACTACGTTTGGGATAGAGTGATACAAAGCAATGACAACAAGGTGTGAAGGAACAAGATAAAGTGGACAAGTAGTAAGTCTGGAAGACAAGGTGGGTGCAGAGACCTCATCTTTTGTCATGTGGGGACCTTGAGCAAAAGACAGATGTAAATGGACTGGCACCCTGCAAGTAGCGACTGGAACAAACGGATGTCATCCCTAATGGAGTCTAGCTAATTTTTGCAGAGAGCAGCACCATCTAGGCAAAGGGGAAAGCTCAACCTAGTATATAAGCATTTATGGTTGAGACACAGAGCGACAAGGAGGAATGCAAATTAGTTTCTTTCGGCAAAAGAAGGAGTTTGGTTATTGGAATAGAAAATATATGTGTACGGGTTGTCTAGCTGCATTTTCATATATAGCATACACAGCTGTTTTGGTGGCATATGTGAAAGTTGTGTGCCCTGGATGAGACTTAAATCTTCAGAAGAGGAGTAGAGCAGAGAGAGCCTTGTCAGGAGAAGATGAAGTGGTGTTATTTTATAGGGAGTTACCCAGGTCATGGCAGGAAAGATGAGGATGAGTTCTAGAGATTGTGAGAACATGGTGTGACTGAAGGTTATGACTCCTAGCAGTGTCTGTTTTCAGAATTTTTGGAGCCTCTATAAACATTGCCTGTTGTTTTTTTTTCTCCACAGAGCCCCCAATTTTCACAGAGCTTGCATGGACACTCTCTCGGGCACACACACCTTCATTCACACACTCTCACAGAAGCATTCAAACACGCATGCGTGCACAGTCATTTAAAAAAAAAAAAAAAAAAAAGCCATGCATCACAGAGTAAATCCAAGTGGCCATCTCTTCAAATGATCCTTTCTGAAAAAGTATGATTAATCTTATTGTGCAAAAAGTAATTAAGAACATTCACTGTGCTTTACTGTGTACACTGCCAGTGCCATATACTGTAATACAGACATATAAAGTTTAATTATTTATTTAAGAAAATAATTTTCAGAAAAGTTAGTTGTCCAAATTTATATTATTTTTCTCAGAGAAAAATGAAAATCAAATAAAACAAAGACTAAAAAATAGCCCTAGATACAATTACAAGGCTTAAAAGAGTGAAATAGTTTTTGTTCTATAGAGCTGTTAATGTGATACTAGCTTAACTTTGGCTTTTGGCATTGTTTTAAGTTAAACTAATGCTTTACAAATCCCTTTCAAATTTGCAGTGGAGTTTGGAACATTTTCTTTAGGGCCAAGGAAGGAGTATCTTTGTGAAACAACCAAAACAATGTCTTAAAGTTTGTTCTCCTGCCTCCTGGGAGCTGAGTGGGTGGCTGGGAATCCCTGCCTTTTGTAGTAATGCTTTCACAAGAAGATACAGGTCTTGACTAAGGAAAGAGAGAGAGAGAGACTGCAGATATAGAAGGGTGACAATCTGTTCCATCTTATACCACTATGGTGATTTCACAAACAATACAATCTAAACTACTTTTTGAAGGTCATTTTATATTGATGACTCCATTTACAATGAAGGATTTACACTCCTTTTTCTTTCATGGAAGAGGAGGAAAAAAGGTAATATAAATATTTCTTAAGTACACTATTTGAAAAGCCATGCATCCTCTCCAATTTTTTCTTAAAAAATACAGTATTGCAGTTGTTTAAAAAATCTGTAGTTTTATTTAAATAGAACCATTTTGTTAAAAGCTCAATGTGTTTATAGATAAGGTGAATATACAAAATGTCAAGAAAGGCAATTCTTTTCATTAGCAGCCGCGTAAAGTGTGCCATGGACGGAACACCCAAAGGTTTTATTTGCTACAATTGATATATTTAAACAACAGCTGTAAGTGTGTTCAATATAGACCATTTGCTGTGGGTTAATTCACTTGAAAAGTACTGGTAATTCAGATGTGTCACTGGTATAGAAGATTTTTTTTTCTTTTTTTTTCAAGATTGAACTCCCACCATTGTCAGCGTCCTGTCTCTCTTCATGAAAACTAAGCTCAGATGATAATATGATATCTGGAGTGCTAGTGATTTTTTATATAACATATAAATAAATATGTATAAATAACCTACTGAGCCTGGGTCCTATGTCCAACAAGGATAGTAAATTTAGTATAAGAGAAATGCAGTCACTCTCGTTTGAATCATTAATGATGAATGAATTTATTGAGGTGTCAACATCTCAATGTGAATGAACACATTTTCATGATGAAAATGTGTTCATTCACATTGAAACTTTGACACCTCAATAAATGTATTCTTCATTTTCAGTAGCTGAGAGTTCTTGTCATTTCCCTTATATTCTCTCTCTCTCTCTCTCTCTCTCTCTCTCTCTCTCTCTCTATATATATATATATATATATATATATATATATATATATATATATATATATATATATATTTATTGTGTGTGTGTGTGTGTGTGTGTGTGTGTGTGTGTGTGTGTGTGTGTGTGTGTGTGTGTGTGTGTGTGCATGTGTATATAATATGTGATGCCTTGTACTATTTTTCAGTTGGGATGAAGGGGGAAGCAGTTATCCTTTACACCCTTCACTTCCTGACAAGGTATTGAGAATTGTGAACAGAAATCACTTCTCTCAACCTCCTGGAGAACAGCAAATGCGGTTTTAAATGTAAATATTACAATATGCTCTTTCATATAAAAACAATACAAGTTACTGGTAACTTTGGGTAGGTGATCAGCCCCTTTAAGTAGGCAGGAACAATTCTGAGAAGTGCCTGCTGGGTGGAGCCTACCTCCTCTCCTTAGCTTGCAGCTAGCCAATCCCCATCCAGTAAGATTTGTTCCTTGGTCAAGACACAAGGCATGAGAACAGTTCTGCTATAGTTTTACCTTTTTTTATTATTTTTCTGTTAGATATGGGATACCACCATTAGGCGGATTACCATCACTGACAATTCCCATCATCCAAATGTGGATAGCTCAGTTAACCAGGTACTTTTGTGGACCTAATTTCTGGGGGGAAAATCTTGGTTGCAAGTTCTTTCCCCAGGACTTGCCCATTGGGTTTATCTGTATGTCTGTGTGGTGTTTGGAGCAAGTTTCTGTGGTAATGTAACTCTTTTGCTGCTGGTTAGCATCTTTTGGGGCGTTGTGGGCACTTTCCCTACTGGGACCAGTGTTTATTGGGTCTGCTGACTTGTTCCAGTGGGCTTTTGAGTGGTTTTACATTTTGGTATTCACCTTCTTAACTTTGTGTTCCAGGCGCGCATTTACTGCATAGATGCCATTGCTCCATTCACTTCTATGGGACTTTACAGTTTGGGACATATCTCTGCAACCCCTCCACATAGCGAGGTCAGATATGGCTTATTTGGTTGGTCTGCCCTTGCTCTGTTATCTGGACAACATTCTAGGTATGTTGGGGGGGCCCAGGGGGCTTCGGGCACTGTTGGGGTACTTTTTCAGTGAAACTACAATTCGCATGAGCTCTTGCTTCACGTGCTCTTTTCTGATTGGCTCCCGCTGCTGCAGCCATTTTGTGCCTTCGCTGATCGAGTATCCTACGCAGGGCTTGAACCCTCAGCAGCTTAACCCTTCACCTACCAGATAAGTCTAATTTAGCATTTCTGGGTTGATTTTATTTATCATACACACTATTTTGTGGGTGTTTCTGATACTTTGACCATTTGACTCTGTGAGAATGTCTACTCCATTAGACCTTGGGGCTAGGCCTAATACTAAGGATATTGGGGTGTCTGTGCCCCTCAATGCTCCTTATGTCATTCAGGGTTACCTAGAGAATTCACAGGTCATGTTTGCCCAGCATGCGCTGCTGCCCCTGAATCCTCTGCAGGGCCCTCCAGCCATGCATCCAGTTTGGATGCAAGAGTTTAAGGCTACTACCAGGGACCTCCGGTCCACCTTACAACTCCTTCCATCTACCTTGCAGGGGGTCTTCCACTCATGGCAGTCCCCCACCCCTATCAGATCTTCCCTGCCTAAAATACCTGGTGTACCTGATGTGTCTGATTCCTCTGAAGAGGAATTATTGGTGGATTCTGATGATGAAGACTGTTCTGCTGTCCCTTCCTCTCAGTTTTTTGGAGATCCCTTTAAGGCTGATCCTGTTCCATCAGCTGAGGGCCTGATCAGGGCTGTGTTGAGCACCCCGAACATTCCCTTGGTGCAGGAGGTTTCTTCTGATCCCTCCGATGTGTTCCAGGAGCCTCTTAGGCCCCATACTTGTTTTCCACCTAACCCCACCCTTGACTGCCTGGTGTCTGAGGAGTGGAAGTTTCCAGACAGGAAACAGTCTGTCCCTAGGAAATGTGCTAAGCTTTATCTGTTTTCCGGAGCAGCCCTAGCTTAGTGGGTTTATCCTCCCAAAGTGGATGCCCCTGTCTCCAGGCTTTCTAAGTCCACTGCCTTGTCTGTGGCTGATGCATCTGCTCTAAAAGACTGGACTGCCAAGAAACTTGAGACTGCTAACAAGGCTATTTTTGCGATGGCTGGTTCTGCCCTGTGCCCCGCTTTTGCTGTGGCTTGGGTGAATAGAGCTGTGGCTGTCTGGACTGAACAGCTCACTTCAGCTGTCCGTCAGGGGGATACTACTGCTGACATGTTGTAGCTTCTTGCTACAGCAGCATTATGTTTCTGCTGTCCTGTTTGACGCTGTGCGCATGGTAGCCAGGGCGTCAAATATGTCTGTAGTAGCAAGACGTGCTGTTTCGTTCAAGATCTGGCCTGCTGACACACTCCAAGAGGGCTCTCCTGTCCTTGCCTTTTCAGGGCACCTCACTGTTTGGGCCTGATCAGTGAAGCCACTGGAGGGAAGAGTACTCACCTGCCAGTGGTCCAGAGGAAGAAGGCACCTGTCAAAAGGAATCACCTTTTTTGTCCCTTTCAGGCTGACTCAATCCAGGTGACCCAGGTGGTGCCTCAGGCTCCACGCTCCTCATCCAGACCTAAGCAGCAATGGAGGTCCAAGTCCTCCGCTAAGCCCAAGTCTTCCAAACCTCCTTCTGCATGACCCGCCGAATCCAGGTCACCACCCACAGGTAGGTGGCCACTTATGCCACTACCTCTCAGCTTGGGAGGCCTCTGTGGTGGACCCGTGGGTCTTGCAGGTGGTGGCTTTGGGGTACAGGGTCCCCTTCACCTCCCTTCCTCCTTCTCAGACCTTCTCTTCTCGCTCTTCTCTGGGAGCAGAAATCACAGCCTTTTTGAGGGAGTCATTCAGGCCCTTCTGGACAAGGCGGTCTTGGAACCCCATACACGGACGACCTCCTTCTGAAGGCATCTTCTCCGGGAACTCCTTCATCAGCAGATGCAGGATTGCATTCATTCTCTTTCCCGTCACTGGTGGATCATCAATCTGGAGAAGTCAGACCTTGTTCCTTCGCAGAGGATGATGTTTCTGGGCCTCCTTATTGACACCCAGGGAGGGATGGTGTCTCATGAGATAGCACTGAAGGTCCAAGCTGTCCTGTCTCAGGATCCAGTTCCAGCCAAGAAGTTGTCATCCCTAGTGGGGAAGTTTATTTCCACCATAGAAGCAGTTCCGTTTGCCATGGCTCATACCAGGGAACTTCAGAGGTTTCTAATCCTGGCATGCAGGGGTCGACCAGATCTCCTGGAGAGGTCCCTATCCTTCTCCCTTCACGTGGAGCTGAGCCTTTCGTGGTGGCTAAACCTGAACAATCTCCTGAAAAGCAGGCCCTTCCTGGTGCCATTCTGGACAACAGTGATGACAGATGCCAGCCTCTCTGAATGGGGAGCGTTCCTGGGGCACTTGAATGCTCAGGGCTGGTGGTCCCAGGAGGAATCTCTCCTTCCCATCAATGTCCTGGAGCTTCGGGCGATATATCATGCCCTGCAACACTGGACACGACAGCTGGAGGTTTGCCCTGTCAGGGTACAGACGGACAATGCCACAGCGGTAGCCTACATCAACAAGCAAGGCGGCACAAGAAGTCTCGCAGCTTGGCTAGAGGTCAAAGCTATTTTGTCCTGGGCAGAGGAGCATGTCCCTGCCATTTCCGCAGTTCATATTCCTAGCGTAGACAACGTTCTGGCAGACTTCCTCAATCAACACACAGTGGACAGCGGAGAGTGGGAACTGCATCAAGAAGTGTTTGACCTCATTGTCCAGATGTGGGGTCTTCCATGCATCGACCTGATGGCAACAAGAAACAACAGGAAGGTGTTTTGCTCTCGTTGGACGGATCCAGTGGCTCCAGCAGTGGATGCCTTGTCGATACCGTGAAATTTCCCTCTGGCATAACTCTTTTCTTCCATTACCCTGTTGCACAGGGTGCTGCGGAAACTGTGACTGGAGCACTGCCCAGTCATTCTGATTGCTCCGTACTGGCCTCGGCAGGCTTGGTTTCCGGAGCTTCTGGATCTCTCAGTGGAGGAACCTCTTCGGCTTCCCTCCTGTCCGGATCTTCTTCTACAGGGTTACCTGTGGAAAGAGGATGTTCATCGTCTGGCTTTGACAGCATGGAGATTGAATCCTCAATTTTGAAAGAGAAGTGATTTTCTTCTGGTGTGGTGGCTACTATGCTTAGTGCCTGTAAGCCGGTTTCCGAACACGGGCAGGCTCTACTGCGCATGACTGCATCATGACAAACATCCTCGCAAATTATTATATAGGATAATAACTAGTATTTATATAGCGCCATTCTCCCAGTGGGACTCAAAGCACACGGGCTCAGAATTTTATGGCTCTCTCTAATATTTAAGGGGTTGAACGCCCAATCAAAATCGATAGGATTTTTATTATCTCCCCCCCCCCCTTCGTGCAGTTTGTTTTCTCTAGAATTGCTTCTTAATGTTTAAACTGAAAGTCATGCTTAATATGGGAAAAACTATATATTGCTGAGTGAAACGGGGCCCCCACTCCTTGGAGATGTTTTATTCAGAAGTAATTTTAAGTCGAACATACATTTATAGGAGAAGTACCTCCATAGACTGAAATGTTGTGGGAGCGCCATTGTTACAGCAGTCAGTGGACAGCTCTGGTCAGTTAGCTGTCCATAATATGGTAACGTTTCAGGCTATGGAGGTACTGCACCCACAAAAAAAGCAAGTGGGGGGGACCCTAGTTTTGCTCTGCAGGAGAAACCATGCAATAATATTAACCATTAAAATCACTTTAGCAGAATTATATTATAACTACTTCAAGGGCATTTGACATGGCATTTATGAAGCACTTGAAAGCAATTAAAACTGGCATCATAGCAAATGATTTAGAATTTTCTACTCTGTATTATTGCAGTAAATCTGCCATTCAGAAATGACTGCCGAACTTTTTGCTTTTCTCCATGGTAATAGTAGGTATGCAATACAACTGCTTTATTACCACAACTAGTTTTAAAGCCCGTGTACATCGGCCAACATTGGTGGTGCTGCAGTCATGCACAGTACTGACTGCCTGAACACACAGCGGCTGATTTGGAGCAGAGCGCTCCGAATTCAGACCACGGTCCTCTCTGCGCACCTTCCTGGGACCAAGCAGTCCTAGGAAGGTGCTCAGAGAAGACTCAGATCTGAATTTGGAGCACCCCGCTCCGTATCAGCTGTGGAGCGGGCAGTCTCTACTGCCCATGACTGCAGCGCGCACAGACGTCTCTACTGCTCATGATGGCCTCTGACAAACATCCTAGCGAATTATAATATAAGATAACTTGAAAGTAACACCTTAAAGGGATAGTACAGTAAGATCGAATCTTCTATATAAATATGTATAACAATGTATAGCTATATAACCATCAATGACTTTGCCATTTTCCATTTATTCTCTAATGAAGTTTCCCCTTCTCCCTTCTTTCACAAACTACAGTCAGACTCAGCAAGCCAGTCTGGACAGTTCGCGAGGAGGGGACGATCTTCTTTCAGCATAAGGAAAACCTGCCCTCCTTCCTCAAGGGGGCAGAGTTTACCTCGTACCGAAAGAAAGAAGATTGTCCCTCACTGCGATTTGTCCAATCCGATGAACAGATCCCAGATCTGAGGGGAGACTGCTTCACATATGTAAAAGGGGCGGGAGGGGGAAACTTTATTACAGAATAAAGGGAAAACGGCAACGTTTTTTGATAGTTATACAGCTAAGGCTACAGGAGTGCATGGAAAGTTCAGTTTATCTTTGCGACATAGATGTTTTCTGTCCAATGAAATGCAAAACATATACTGTATGTATGTATGGGTTTAGGGCTCGCAAAGAGGGATGAATTATTTGTAATGCAAAAACTAACTTTTGTGGGAAATTATTAAAAAAAAAAAAAAAAACATTTGACATACATAAAAATGTCTAATATCTAGCTTCCCCTCACCCATCATTCTTCATCCTGTGGCAAGATCCCACTGATTGCAGGGGTGGAACAGCAGAGAAACTAGTCACAATGCTCTGAGGGTCATGGGGAAGCATGGAGGATGGGAATATTAATATGGCATAAGAGCTAGCCTCTTTTGGAGGGTTTCTTTAATTCTTTATTAAGTTTCCAATAGTTGTGCAGGTAGGTAAAGGTAGTTGAGGCATATAACATTATGGATTAAGTAGTCATAGTGGGAGATTCACTAAGGTGTGATAAAGTAGAGATAACTTCTCCAGTGATATGACTTCTCCAGTTCCCAATTTTATTCTATGAAATCTATTCGCTAATATCCCTAAAGCATGAGAAATCTTAGTGCTTAGGCTCTCACTGGAGAAATCATCTCCACTTCATCACCTCTTTATCACATCTTAGTGCATCTTCCCCCTTTAATTTTCTAGAAGCTGTACACAAAAGTGGAGGAAGCCTCTGAGTGTCAGAGGAGTATTCAATGTATTGCGGTGTATTGGATATCTCTCTGGAACTCATCAGGTTTAAATAACAAAGTTCCATTCATTTAAATGAGCTATTTAACCCTTTGGACTCTGTGTTGGAGACGTCTTTGTTGAAAATCCCATATAGCTCATTAATTTCTTTTTTTTTTCCCAAGAATTATACCACTTTCTTTGTGCATAAGGTCCAACGACAAGGCAATATACACAATAAAAAGTATACAATTTAAGATTAAAGGCGATCACCCCGTTACAACTTTGTGTAAATAGTTTTCTTTTATAGCGAATATACTTTAAAGTTTATTCAATTAGTGTTTTAAACCGCTTATTTGCAGAAATTAGAAGAATAAATACAGCCCCGTGCCTACTTCCGGGCAGGCTGCGGTTACCTGATGCTTACCGCAGCCTGCCACTCTGCCTCTCTCTATCCAGCTTCCTCCGATGACAGAGGCCATCTGTCTGCAAGCTGGAGCATTCTGATTGGCAGAGATCGATTTCTGGCCAATGAGAGCACTCCAGCTTACAGACAGATGGCCTCTGTCATCAGAGGAAGCTGGATAGAGAGAGGCAGAACGGCAGGCTGCGGCAAGGATCAGGTAACTGCAGCCTGCCCTGAAGTAGGTGCGGGGCTGTATTTATCTTCTAATTTCTGCAAACAAGCGGTTTAAAACACAAATTGAATAAACTTTAAAGCATATTCGCTATAAAAGAAAACTATTTACACAAAGTTGTAAAGGGGTGATACATCCCCTTTAAGCCTTGTATCAGTTCTATGATGTCTTGCAGTCCAAAGCATCATCCCTGCAATATGTCTAGTCTTTTACTCCTGAAAAAGTTGCATATAGCATTTGATGCTTTACCTGAAAACCTTACAGAATGCTAAAGCCTAAAGGGACAGTAATTTTTCACAAAAACAACAGCTCAGATTAATCTTCATATTATTTGGACCATAGAGAGTGTTATTTCAATACTGTCAGTGTTGTAGTTCAAGAGTAATTGAATAATAAAGTATCCCTCTGGCGCCCCTTTTACCTACTGTAAGCCGCATCCCCTCAGATGTGGAATCTGGTCCACAGACCAGACAGCTCACAGCAAGGGACAATCTTTTTACTGTGAGAACAATGAAAACCCTGCGCCCCTTGACAGGTTTTTCCTTTATGCTCAATGAAGATTGTCCCTCTCTGTAATCCATCTGGACACCAACTTTCAGTCCTGAGGTGAGCAGTATTACATCAGTAAAAGGGGTGGGAGGGGGATACTTTATCATTCAATTACTCTTGAACTACAACTTTGACAGTATTGAAATAAGACTCTCCATGGCCCAAATACTATGTAGATTAATTGTAGCTGCTTTTATTGTGTAGCATTACTATCCCTGCAAACCCCAGGTCTTGTTACCAGCTTGGGGCATGTAATGGTGCCAATCTCCCCGCTAGTAATCATACCCGTGAACTCTCTGGATCTGACCTGTAGACCAGTTTTTATACTTATCAGGTCTCTGGGAACAGAGGCGGATTCTCACGGCTCAGTGAGTTATCTTGTAACTCCACCCACTTCACTACAGATCCTGCCTCTCTCCTCCCTGTTCTTCTCACACTCCATCCATTTTGAGGGCAAACCCTGCCTCCACTCCTTCCATTCTAGCTCCATCCCAATCATGACCCCCACCCCCCACTTCGCTGACACCCACCCTTAGACTTTAGTGGACCTCCAGAGGCTTATGACAAGAATTTTCCCAGGTATACTAGTAATAATACAATTGGGTTGCACAGTGCATTAGGTTTGATCAAACCTTGGGTCTTTTGAAAGCCTAAAAATAATAATAATGCATTAGGTTTGATCAGGCCTTGGGTCTTTTGTGAACCTAGAAACTCCCCTGTCTCACTTCTATCTCCTAATGAGAGACATGTTGATAAGCATAATGAAGCACTTAGCACCAATCTGACTTTCTATTCTGTGTATTTGGTAGAACAGAGCACAAAAGTATCCCCCCAAGGGAGGTACCTGTCTGTGAAGGGGCAGAGTGATAGATGTAACAATTTTGCTAATCAGATTTACTGAACTACAGCTACCTTAGGCAAAAAAAAAATCCTGCTCTTTAGCAACTCAAGCTGGTGATTAATTAAACACCCCACACTCCCATGGATAATGGAGTTGTCTCCAGTGCATTACTTAGCAATGTGTTGCAAACTTCCTTAGCACAAGGGGGTATAATATCACAAGGAAACTGACCACACTGGCTACTTTGCGAGTTGATCTGAGTGTGATGAAGGCTATGATGTGATTAAAATAAGTTGATTCTTATATACAATTTTGCTGATGATCTTTCCAAAGGTTATTTGACCAGCGAAAGTCAGAATTTCCTGCTTTTTTAAAATTTACCGCATGTTTTCAATGTGTTTTTTCAAGACGTGGTTTGACCTAATTTAATTTCATCTGTTCATTAATTCTCCCGTTTCTGACCTTCAAAATAAATGTCCTTTCACACGAATCCAATTTAGCTTCAATATACCTTATTCACGCTGCCTTTTATTGCAGCCTTAGGTTTAGCCAGCTGTAAGATTGCCCAGCTGCCTCAAGTTTCCCAATTTAGCCCTGGAAATGATTTCAGTATGGCAGAAACTCTTCCCTGGCCAATTTGGAAATAAGCTGGGGTTTGTGGAAATGTCCTGAAATGGCCACTGAATGTAGTGAGTTTAGTGAGGGTGGATTGGTGTTTGCAAACACATACAAGTCATGATGGAAAGTCATGACAGGGCTAGTTAACCCAATGGCTGCTACTGAGTGAGGTCTTCAATGCATTAACTCACAATGAATTGGAGAGTTCTGCAGAATCCACTTGGTTAATTCTTTGAGTGCCAGAGAGGTATCCAATGCAACCTCCTTGGCACTCAAAGGGTTAAAGTAGAAGTAGCCTCTTCTAATAATAATCCCTCACTTACCTTACTAATGCCAGAAAATCTTAATGACCCTTTAGATATTTGCCCTTGTAACTTTGTTCAAGAGATAACATGTTCAATCAGACCTGGATATCACATCCATGGAGGCAGACATGACAGTTGCTAACAATTTTTTTCAGACTGAAGCAGGCAAAGTGCATGTTTCTACTTAAAGGGATAGTAATATTTCATAATAAAAGCAGCTCTAATTAATCATCATAGTATTTGGACTTTGGAGAGTGTTATTTCAATTCTGTCAGAGTTGTAGTTCAAGAGTAATTCAATGACAAAGTGTCCCCCTCCCGCTCCTTTTACTGATGTAACACTTTTCAGCCCAGGTAGATTGCAGAGAGGGACAATCTTCAATTAAGATAAGGGAAAAACCTGAAAAGCTTGTCAAGGGGGGGGCAGGGCTTTCATTGTTTTCATTGTAAGAAGATTGGCCCCTGCTGTTATCTGTCTGGTCTTACAACCAGATCCCCATCTGAGAAGAGATGGCTTACACTAGGTAAAAGGGGCGGGAGGGGGAAACTTTGCTTGTGAATATCTCTTAAACCATAAAGGTTTGAGAGATAAGACTTATATAATTCTTCATATTTTTTTAATGCCTACAAAATAAAATAAAGTTAAAACGAAGTATTACTATCCCTTTAAAGGGATAGTAATACTTCCAGTAAAGTGGAGGTCTGAGTCTTCTTCTTTTTTGAGCAAGTAGCGCTATATTTCAATACTTACAGTTTTGTAGTTCAAGGGCTATGGAATCTGAAAGGATCCTTCTGGTTGCCTACCATCAGATTTGGAATCTAGTCATGTGACAGGACGGATCACAGCGAGGGACAACCTTCACTCAGAAAGTATTAGGAAAACCCTTCCCCCTTGATGAAGGAGGTCAGGATTTTCCCAATGCTTACTGAATATTGTCCCTCACTGTATTCCATCTGAAGCAGCATGAGAGGTATGAGTGACACAGGGGAAAGAGGCGGGAGAGGGATCCTGTAGGATTCAATAGCTCTTGAACTACAAAACTGTAAGTATTGAACTATAGCAGTACGTACTCAAAAAATAATAAAGGAGACTCGGACCTCCACTTTATTAGAAGCATTACTATTTTAACTTTTAAGGACCAGTGGGGTGCACAATACAGTGCAATGGTTTTTGTCCAGTGGTCCTCCTAGTAGCTGTCATGTCTACCCATATGGAAATGACATCCAGGAATGATTGAAGAGGATACCTCTTGAACAAAGGTACAAGGGGTAATTCATAGAGGCCATTAGAATTTTCTGACCATTGTAAGGTAAGTGGGGTTATTATCATTATTATTATTATTATGACTTTCTACTTCTCCTTTAAAGAAAATTGAGTCCTTTTTGCATTGCACTTTTGGCACCCTCAGAGGGACTTCTGCTCTTGGCCTGGTCTTAATTGCAGCACTGATATAAACAAGGGCTTTAGTGTGAAACTCTGTAAAGGCAGCTGGAGGTGAGCTGGCAGTGTGAGCCAGGATCAAGTTCAGCACTCAGGCAAGGGGGAAAAAAAGACTGGTTATATATTGGAGAAATTGTTGGAAAGGACAAGAAAAAAAAGGTGTTGCAGCTGTGTTTTTGGGAACGCATATCAACAAAAGTGGCTATGCCATCAAGTGTTCATATACAAAGCTAAGGGTAAAAAAAAAATAATGTTGAACCCACATGTCCCCAAAAACTACCAGTAATTTTAATCCACAGAGAGGCACAAGTTTGCAATATGGGCAGTCTTTTCCAGCTGGGGTGTGTGAATGTGTGAGAATGTGTATGTGAGGGGTGGACGAAAATATCAAAAACTTTAGAACTAGAACATTTTTATAATCATTGTGAGTTTCACTTTCATATCTACTGATTGCATTAAATGGAAATATTTGATTGATTTGTGAACCACAAAAAATGTAAGAACCACTAAAAATCCATTTTTATTTTTTCATCTTCAGCTGTGCTTAAAAACAGTTGACATGGAATTTTGGTGTACTGTGGGCACCAGCTCAGGGTGCCACTTTTCCTATATAGACTTTGAAAAAATGTGAATGTAGAGTTTCATATTTCATATTTCTATAAATGTTTACATACAATATGCTTATTTTTTGCCATTCTGTTTGTTAGACCTAATAATAACTTTATATTAATATATTTGTCCTCTTCCTTTCAACCTTCAACCTTGCCAGATTACCTATAAGATGTCAGACATGCCCTCAAAATGTCAGACTGCATGTATACTCTAAACATACAATGATAGAGAACTCTCTCGCTTCCAAGGCAGTGTTCTGAAATGCTTTGCAAAGCAATGTGTTGGAGACCTTTCAAACGTCCAAGGGCTAGATTCTATTGCAGGTGCTAATTTTATAACTGCTTTGTATCTCCAGGTTTCCCCATAGACTCCAATAGGAAAATGTTTGATAAAACGGGTGTTAACATTTATCACCTGCAATAGAATCCAGCCCCAAGAGGTTAACAGAGTTTCTATATCAGATGTCTGAAGACTAGTTTGTACTGATAATTTAGGACTATACTTTTAGGCTAACGTTTCAGGATACCATTATCATGTATCATTGTCTATCCACTGTAGGATGATCATATATATTTGTACATGTGTGTTTTTTTATTAGTAGGGGCTAGGCAACAGTGTGGAATACTAGAGCAATCTGATTGAAACTATGATTGTACTGTTTGGAGTCACATACATATACATTGTCTGTAGGGTTTCCACCTTTTCTTCAAAAAAAAAAAAAAAATACCGGCCAAGGCATTCCCTCCATAGACTTAACATTGGAAAGAAGTCAATTTTTTACCGTCCTGCCGGTAAAATACCAGCTGGGTAGCAACCCTAATTGTCTGCCACCCCAGTTTTCTTACAAGGGGGCCTTACAAAATTTTGTTCTGTGAATTCCCTTGTACTGCTTCCGCAGAATACGTTTTGGGAACCACTGCTCTAAACAAATCAGTTTTTCAGAAAATATTTTATTAACAAAGTATATGAGAAGTTTTTATCTATGGATTACTATTTTAAACCTTTATTTATAAAAAGCCAATAGGATGACAAAACATAGCACCATCATTTTTGGGAAACAGTGGATACAGGGGAGTATGAAATAAAGATGTTAAAAAAATGAGACAGGAGGAGAAGACCTTTATCTTTTAAGCATACAATCAATTTAGCAGTGCAATTTGCTTCCCTGGAAAATAATAATAATTTTAATAATGTCCAAATCTGGCAGCTGGAACCTGAAAGTTTCATTGGAAACTTAAAATAGCAGAAATAATTGGCTTATCACATTTAAAAAGTGAAAGATATGAAAAGTTAAGATAACACAAAACAAATAAATTATCTCCTTCCTTTTTCATTCTGCTGCAGAACAGAACACCCATCCTTGTATTTTATTTAATTGTAGATAGAAATTTAGTTGTGCACATGCAGTTATCCATAAAATTGTCCTTTCCTTTGCCAGTGTTTGACATGTAAAGTGCTTCAGAGCCAGTCTATGTCAGCAGTGTTGTGTGGCAGACTGACTTCCTGTCTGTGACAGGAAGTCTGTTGAGTGTTGATGTACTGCAGAGACACAGTGAGTGTTGTCAGAATTTTAGTTACAGGTGACTGTGTCACAGGACAGAGAAACAGATATATATTAACCCCTTAAGGACTAGCAGTACTGGGAAGTTACCTTCCCTTAAGGACCGCTTTGGTGTATGCCGATGCACTGACACAAGTGATCTGTTACGTGTACCAGATCACAGAACGGGGTCTAAGAGAGACTGCTCCGGACTTGGAGCTGTCAGTTTCAGACCCTGTTTTTACTTACAGCGCTTCCACAGGAGCTCATTAAGTAAAAAGTACTTGATGTGCCAGGACCATCACCTGTCCTTGAGGAAAAAAATGGTGACAGTCCTGGTACGTCACAGGGTCGTTAAGGAGTTAAAGTAGCTGTAAACTTTTATTATGAAATAATTTTATTGGGAACTTGAGTCACTGACTACGACTACCAATAGTAAGTGTTTGAAACACTACCGACTGGTGAGCAGAATAGAATTTAAGTTTAATTAAAAGAAAATTGAGATGTAAGCACTTTTGAATGTACAATCTCTCAGCAGTGGGGGTACCCTTGTATTACACACCAAGAAAAGCTCTATAACATATTTATCACAAAACATAGTGCTGCTCCTTTAAGAGCCTAACAGACCCCAGGCAAAGAAGTAGTTTCCATCCTACCTCTCATATGGAAGTACTGCTAAAGAAACTCTACGTCAGTGCCAGGCAACTAGATTAATCCTGAGACCTGCACATATGACCCTCACGTCTATCAAAGGCCCTCATATTATGGTTGAAAAAGTAGATTAACCCCTTAGATGCTAGCGAGGTCTCCAACACATTGTTTTGCTGCAAGGTTAAATGGAGCAGTGCTGTAATGACCAAAAAATTTGTTGGTTTTAGTATGTGTGATGTGGCTGACGTGAAGAAGTCCTTTTACCCACCTAGGCTTGCCACCCATCTGGCTTTGACCAGGAGTGCTCTGCTCCGTATCAGCCGCGGCGCGGGCAGTCTGTACTGCGCATGACTGTACAGGGAGCAGCCGTCTCTACTGCACATTGAGGCTTCTGACAAACATCCTTAGTGAATTATAATATAGGATATATATATATATATATATTTTTTTTTTTTTTTTTTTTTTTTTTTTTTTTTCTTTGCAATAAAGTAGTGATCATTTTAAATTTTTCCAGGCAAAGATGCCAAAAATGATGCCTCCCAATCAAAAGGCATGACTGTCTTAACCCTCTTTCTCTCTTAATTTAATGTTTAAATGCTTCCCTGCCCAGGAAATATTCAAAGCATCTCTTTTAAAACATAGGTGCCAGTTTCTCCCGTGATTTAATGCATCATCTAGCGCCAAAGTTAATTTTTCATTTGGTTGTGCATTGCTGCCACTGCTTGTCAGTTATGAACTTTATTGCTCGTCTAACTTTTAGCTAAGAGTTCAGAAATTCAAAATCGGAACCATGCAGATACATTTCACAGATTTTATTAACTTTATTTTAAAGAGCCAGGAGCATTTAATTGTTTTTATTATTAAATTGGAACCAACAATTTATGTCAACGTATGTTCATTTTAACCCTTTGAGTGCCAGAGGGGTATCTAGTGCATTGCAGCACAATGCATTGAAGGCCTTTCCGGCACTCAGAGGGTTAAAGAACTTTAAAAATGCTCCATTTGGTATGTTTGCCATGTAAAATAAGTAATTTAGATGATATTAACTTTATTCGTGTCAGTTTATATGGGTTAGACAGTACTGACTGGCATGCCAGCCAGATAATACCATTCCATACTGCTGTACCTCGCCTATGCCACTCCCACATGTTGTTCTTTCCTATTTATTTTAGTAACTGGAGAAAGGGGGTTCATAACACACTTCTTTACAGTAAAAAAAACAATATCACTAAGCATTTCTTTAACCCTTTGTGTTCCAGAGACTGAGGAAGTGGCAGGGAGGAGGGAGAGCAGTGTGGAATGTTATTTTTTGGTACACAGCTGTACCAGCCAGAACTAACTAATGCAGTGGTTCTCAATGTTTTTTCACTCAAGGCACTCCTATCAGGTAAACAGGAATTTTCGGGGCACATCACACATATTTTATGTAAATTATCAAGGGCATAATAAAAGGTACAATACATAAATATGCAATTAATGTTAGTTTTTACAATCATTTAACAAAATAAACATAATGTGCATAATGGTTTCCATAAATATACATTTAAAAAGGAATATTTTCATTTTTATCCAAGGCTTTGTACAAAATAAGGGGCACCCAAAATGAATATCCATGGCACACCAAAGTGCCACGGCACCCTGGTTGAGTACCACTGATCTAATGCATAAATAGATAAATAAATGTAAATATCTTATAACCCAGGGCTCAAAATTTCCACTTGCCAATGGCGAGTGAAAATTTAGCCCTGGCGAGTAGAAATTCAGCCCTGGTGGGTATGTTTTGGCTTGCAGTGGCGAGTAACTTTTTAGGTCTTGCTAGTAGCAGAGGACTTAAAAATAACATATAGGTAATTTGGAAAGCTCTTTCAAACAAGGCCTAGAAGGTCATATGGTGTTAGGCTTATTTTAACCCTTTAAGTGTGAGAGGTATCCAACGCATTGCTTTTTTTAAAAAAAATGTTAACACTTTTAGATGAGTCTTCACGGTTTCTACCTCTAGATGTCACTAGTTGGGAGGACTCCTGCTCTGACTGTGTTTGGATAGAAAAGCAGGGATTATGGTACAATGTACATTCTCCCATTGTACCATTTTCGCCATTCCCATTGTCTGTATTTTAACCCCTTATTGCAAGAGCTGAACAGGCTAGCTCCACAGGCTCAAAAGGGTAGCAACATCCCATTCACACAACTTACTTTTACCTCGTGTGGTGAAAGGTTCATATTTAGATTGTACTGCTAGCCCTGCTTTGCTGTCTGGAGATGGCCAAAGAAGGGATCCTCCTCTATAGACATCTAAAGGGAGAAGCCCTGAAGACTCGTCTAACAGTATAAAAAAAAAATAGGTGGAGATGGAAAAAAATAAAGATAAAATGCACAGGCAGTCTGAGTTTACATTTTCAGCAGTGAAAATTAAAGTCTAAATAAAGTAGAGCGGTTGTTTAAGTAGCTTATATAGCATATTTTTAATTTGTGATACAAGTCAAAGTGCATCATATTAACCATATGTTGTGGCCCTTATGCAGCAATTATGGAGCAAAGCAGATGCACCATAGGGGGCATCTAAAAATTATTATTGATTTAATTGCAACTTTAACCACCTGAATACTAAAGGTCAATGCAAGGGAATTCTGTGAATATGTATTTCTCCTCTTTGTTGTAGCTGCAGTTGGTTTGCTCTTTGTGCCTGTAGCCCTATAAATGAATTGTAATGCACTAAGTTTCCTATTTAGAACTATTTCCTAGACATTGCCAATTTCCATTATGTTTGGAAGCCTACTGAAAAAAAATGAACACACAAATGTGACACTTATATGAACCAATAGCTCACTTGCATTCCACTGCTAGAGATATCACTTAATAGTTGGGCTCTAATGGCAAATCAGGGGACTGTGTTATGTTAAACTCAGAAGAAAATGCTAATATCACTAGTGTTTTGAAATTCCCCACCATATTTGGACAATGTTGCTAGTTTGGACCCAAAACTCTGCCAAGAATCTCGCTGGCAGGGAAAAAATGCCACTCAAATAAAGACATAATTTTGACTGAAAGCCTACTTTGTAGTCTGTCTATTTTAATATCCATATAATCTTTGGCAAAGTAAAAAGACATCAGAGAAACATTATTATCCACAGTTTCTATTAATGGTCCATTTTTACATAATGTATGTCCTATATTGTTATCCAACAGAACTTTAACAATCAGCATCTCCCTTAACACATTTCGAATGAGATATGCCATTAGTGTCTAATGCACATTTCTAAATTGCAACCAAATAAATGTCGGTTTGTATTAATCAGTATTGCATATTTAATTGAATCCTAAAAAAAACTAGACTTTCTGCTTGAATGATTTTTTTAATTAGTTCAAGCTGAGTTTCAAATTTACACTTACTAGGAAAAATAAATGTGTTCTGATAAGCGTAAAAGTTTTAATAGCATTGTTTTTACTTGATGAGTCAACTGCTGTGATGTATCAGCGATGTAAGAGAAGGGGAAGATTCACTAAGCAATGATAAAGAGGAGATAACTTCTCCAGTGATATCAATTCTCCCATTCTTATGTTATTCTATGGTGCCTATGCACTAAGATCTCCAAAGTTGAAGAAATCTTAGTGCTTTGGCTCCATAGAATAACATAGGAACTGGAGAAGTGATATCACCGGAGAAGTGATGTCACCAGAGAGGTCATCTCCTCTTTATCACCTCTTTATCATACCTTAGGGAATCTCCCCCAAGGAGTGGTTACAAAAATATGATTTGAAGCATCTAGCATTGATATCAGTTTAATATATATGTATAACCAAAAAAGAAGGCAATTGTACTAAAGGGAACAAATAAATCCCTCCAATGTGACCTGAACTGAGTATACAGACAGCGCAAAAAGAAAGAAGAAAATAATTGAAGTGCATCAATTTATTGTACAACCAGAAAATAAAACATTATTCTATTTAACTCACATGTGGCTTTATGCATCTCACATGGTCCCTTCCCTGTTAACTGATGAGTTGTTTCCACCAGAGTCTGTCCACTATTTTTGTGTGTAATGTGTTTGTGTTCGTATAGTCCTTGGATATACTGAATCGGTCCAGCCTCAGTCCAGATGTTGCAATGTATCCAAACTATAAGTGAACAGTGCTTCCAATTAGAAGTTTTAATGAAAACATTAATTCTGCTTAAAATGTTAGTATTAGTAAAATACTTGCACAGGGGAATTGCAAAACGCTCATGGCATGGATGTGAACACTGTTCATGGAGTTAGGCGGGAAACTGTGGGGCAGAACGGAAGAAGGGAAACCCACAGGGGAATCTGGAAGGGACGTGTCCCTAGTGAATGATGGATGGAATCAAAATCCTTAAATTGCCATATAGACTTTTTATGGTACATTTTTTTCGATTGCCTAAATTCTCATTATTGGATTATGTGTTTGCTAATTTTTCGGGTTACTTAGGGGTGTTGATTAAATTGTATTTTTTGCCCTACTTTTGCCATCAATTGAAATATAACTTTTAGCCTTTGAATGCTAGAGATGTCCCAACACAATGTAAACCAATGTTTTGGAGACCTCTTTAGCATTCAGGGGGTTAAAAGCTCCATTTAAATCAATCAGATTTTTTATTTTCCCCCTTTGGCCAGTTGGTTTGTCCCAGGTTTGCTTTACTTTTTCATTGTGCATTTGTCTCTTAGCTACTAATGGAAACAATCTTCGATGCAAGATCAGCTAAGGTTGGTTAAAATATGATTGTACCTATTCACCTCAGTTTTACTTACAACGATGTTGACATTTTGATGGAAACATTTAGATTGTCTTTAAGTGTTTGGATGCTCCAAGTGCAACTGGTGTTGGTGTTTTTTTTCAGGGGGAAGCGCTCTGTTGTAGCCTTGCAAGTATGGATGCTCTTAGATGTCTATATAGTCAATTTGCCAGATTCACTCTTGTGCTTCATGCCACTTTACAGAGGCGAGTTATCACATTTAATGAATAATTCTGAAAACATTAGCACTGATGTGCAGGCGCTGTACTTGCAACACTTCCACTTTAAGATGTTGTCAGCCATATCAGGAAAGTTTCAGAGCACTGCACCTGGGAACATCTGCATGACTGAATTAATGGCCTAATGGGCCTGGAACTCAGCTAAAATTATGTTGGGCCATTTTTACTGGAAGAGTATGCAATATTCTGAAGATAAAGTGTAGAGCATAGCCAAATACAGTACTCACAGGACTTGTTTAAATATTATTTTTTATTCAAAGTTTCAGTCAATATTAAGCATTAAAATTGTGGCTCTGTTTGAGGGCTGAATAGTGGTCCACTGTGGCTCACTTACCACTGATGAGAACAGGCTCTTTGTTTTCACTGGGCCTGAGCCGGAGCTCCATCTGCTTCCTAGTTAATCAGGCCTTGGCTATCTGTGAGCAAAACATCTGTAAGCTACCTTCTAGGGGTCACGATTGGAGAGAAGGAATAAACCCAGATGGGTGTATAACATATACAGTCTAGCATAGAAATACATTTTATTACTAAGTTAATAATATGTGTCACAGGAGCCTTACATGGATCCCTTGCCCAAGACCCTATATCATATTAAACACTGTACCTCTTAAATCGCAATTGAAAGATAAAATGAATGGCCATATGCATTGTAGGATTCTGGAGCATCAAAGGGGTTAAGCAGAATGCATATAAATTATGATTTTATTATTGCTTTAAGTAATTTTACTTTTTGGGGATTTCCTGAACTTCTTTCTTTGTAAACTTTATTTAATATAAGCTTTGAGTATACTGGGCCTCTATCTTTCCCACAAGACATAAACTTCATTGGCAATATGTACAAAGCCAAAGTGGGACAGCTAGTTTTTAAAGGGATAGTAATACTTCGTTTTAACTTTATTTTATTTTGTAGGCATTAAAAAAACATGAAGAATGATATAAGTCTTATCTCTCAAACCTTTATGGTTTATGAGATATTCACAAGCAAAGTTTCTCCCTCCCGCCCCTTTTACCTACTGTAAACAATCTCTTCTCAGATGTGGAATGCAGTCCATAGACTGGACAGATAACAGAAGGGGACACTCTTATTCCTATGAAAACAATGTAATCCCTGCCCCCCTTGACAAGCTTTTCAGGTTTTTCCCTTAATTGAAGATTGTCCCTCTCTGCAGTCTACCTGGGCACCTCCCTTCTTCTCAGGCTGAACATTGTGACATCAGTAAAAGGGGAGGGAGGGGGACACTTTGTCATTGAATTACTCTGGAACTCAACTCTGACAGAATTGAAATAACACTCTCCAAAGTCCAAATACTATGATGATTAATTAGAGCTGTTTTTATTATGAAACATTACTATCCCTTTAAGCTGTTTAGATTGAAGGTGATGCTAGTTAGGGCATACAGTGCAGGTACTTCCTGTCTTAGCCTTACATTACCTTCCCCATTCACTGATACTTGAACTTTCCGTGCTAGGGAAGGTGGGCAATACACTGCTGAGAATTATTGGTGAGTGAAGGAGGTAATAGAGGTGTAAGACATAAAGAGGGAGATGCTCTAAGGTGCGATAAAATGGTGATTATGTGGAGATAACTTCTCTGGTGATATCTCTTCTCCAAATCATATCTAATACTGTGGAGCCTATGCAATAAGATCCCTCCAACTTACAAGATCCTAGTGTATTGTCTCATTAGAATTGGAGAAGTGATATCATGATAAAGTCTTATCCACTTTATCACTTCTTCACACTTTAGTGCATCTCCCCCAAAGTATCTGCCTGAAATAATCTATAAATGGAAATAAACCCCCCCAAAATGGCTGGAGTATATAAGTGATTTTGAAACCTCTTTCAAAATAACCAAAGCTGTGTTTAGGTGATAGGGTCCCTTTAAGAGCCAGAAGAGTGTTTGCACAGGATTAAAAGGCTAAAGACTGATAACTAAAAAGCTGAAACACAGAGAAAACAATATTCCCTTGTATCTATTTATTGCTGTGTAAAGCTATTGAAGAAGGATATTGAACTATTTTTTCCCTCAGTTTGTCTAAAAGGGGACAGCGGTTTTTCACTTCTTTAATGCTTCATTGTTCCAGTTGTATAAACTCTAGCTACTTGCTTACAATAAAGCCCTGTTAGATTTACAGCCAGCAAAATGTTCTTCAGATAAAGTGGCAGCAATTAAAGGCTTGTTTTTTTTCCCTATAATAAATGTATTGTTTGAAGTGTAATTTTTTTTTATTCGATTAAAATGTGGTAATCACTTATGAGATGTATACTGAATACATACACCGGCTAGCTGTCTTTTTGGAATTAACACTGAGGGAGTGTATGTGAGGAACATTGTGTGGTCCTAAATACAATTTGTTGGCAAATGATGCTTCCCATTTTAGTCACTCTATCCTTGTATGAATATTATCTCAACAGCTTATGGCACAAAAGGACAATTTAGAAAGTAGTGTGAGTGACATTTAAGATGCTTGGAGTGTATAGTATGAAAGGACTCAAATCATCGGTGATTTAGTAATTATCCCCTTGCAAGAGATGTACTGCAATTCAATATGATCATTTTCCTTTTGATAAAATTGTGATTCGCTCATTTTGTATCTACGTATATATGTTTTAAAGGGGAACATTCATATGTGAAAAAGTTTTGCCCAACTACATTAGACTTGGTATTTTTTTTTCAATTTTTCCTACCTACTATTTAAAGCAGAAATTTCACCTTATTTAAAGTCTCCCTGCAATAATTAGGCAGATGGCGGCTAGCTTAATAATAGTTCTCTTACCTCTCCGAACTAGACAATTCTAAAGTCATTCTTAATCTTCGGAGAATGACAGCCAGGTTAGTGCGCCTGTGCCATCAGTCCCTTCCGGTTACCTTGTGCCACAGTGCTATGCTTCTTAATGGAGATCGGGCCTGACAGCGCAGACAAGATATCTGCACTGATGCCTGGCTTCTGGTCTTCGAAGATTAAGGATTTCTTTAGAATTGGCTAGTTCTGAGAGGTAAGATAACTATTATTAATGGGATAGTATTACTTCAAAATTACTATCCCTCATATTGTAGCCCTTAATAAACTGAGTTAAATGACACCAGCAGCATCTCTCAAACCTTTATGATTTAAGAGATAGCCGCTTTCAAAGTTTCCTCTCCCCTGCTGTCAGCACACGTAGAAGACTGTTTCAATGAATCATTTTTCCTTCCATAACGAGATATCGGCTCTGCTGAAGAGCCTCAGCTTGATTCAGAGACCGGATTCTCCTGCTGGCAGCAGAACGCTGACAGCAGGGGAGAGGAATCTTTGAAAGCGGCTATCTCTTAAACCATAAAGGTTTGAGAGATGCCGCTGGTGTCATTTAACTCCGTTTATTAAGGGCTACAATATGAGGGATAGTAATTTTAAAGTAATACTATCCCTTTAAGCTAGACGCCATCTGCCTAACTATTGCAGGGCGACTTTAAATAAGGTAAAATGTGCCACTTCCGTGTTGTGCGGCTCACTGGATGTGTGTACAACGAAGCAGAACTTCCCACCTCCCTCCCAGCTGCCCCAGGGAGCGCATTTGTGCTTCCCTTTGTAGTTGTATTTATGTGGGCTAACGTTACAGCAAGCTCCGTTTACCATGCTACTGAGCTTGACAAAAGGGGGGGGGGCAGGATTTCCCTTTGCTTACTGAAGTTTGTCCCTCACTGCAGCCATCCGGATCAGACTGCAGATTCAGCAGTGACATGGAAGAAAGGGGTGGGTGATCTTTATCTTTGCATAACTTTTAAACTATACAAAACTAAAGACTTAAATATAGCACAATCTCTTAGTTTTTATATAAAGAAGACACAACACAATACTTTTAAGGAGGCATTACTATCCCTTTAATGTCAGAAAATACGAAATAATGCCTGAAAAACAGACATAATGATAGATTTCTCTGGTAATACAATGGAGGAGAGGAAGTTGAGACATTATTTCAGAGAATTTAAGCAGGCAAGCAGTGCAGTAATGCATTGGGAAATGCTGCAATACACTAGGTTTTATTTGTATTAATACAATTTTTGGATTTTTTACTGTCCCAGCTTTACTGACCATTCATGGAAAAGTTATCTATAATATGCTGTGTACTGTTCTCTGCATCTTATCGACAGAAACACATCAATACATTAGAGACAATTCAAAGAACTATTAAGCAAGGTCTGCATAAGAAACCATATCAACATTTTAATATATGTTATTTGGAGGGAGAAAGATGATATGATAGAAACTTTCAATTATATTATTATAGCGTTAAAAAGCCGGTACAACATATAGATGGAGCTGGATATATTTTTAGCATGCAAGGGGTGAAATCCTAGCTTGTATACACCCCTTGAGGACAGGCATGGACTCCTATGATTAAGATTAGTGATAGGCAACTGAATTTACCCTCATGGCTGCATTTGTGGCACTCAAATCCACCAAATGGCCACATATTGTGGTTAAAACTCCAAATAGGGTTTGAAAAATGTAGATTAACCCCTTGGGTGTCAGATTAGTATCCAATCCATAGCTTTTGATAAAGTTTTCCCCTCCAGCCCTTTTTACTTAGTGTAAGACACCTCCCGTCAGATGTGGAATCTGATCCACAGACCAGACAGCTCACAGCAAGGGACAATCTTCTTACTGTGAGAACAATGAAAACCCTGCCCCCCTTGACAGGTTTTCCCTTATGCTAATTGAAGATTGTCCCTCTCTGCAAGCCATCTGGAGACCACCTTTCTGTTCTGAGCTGAGCAGTGTTACATCAGTAAAAGGGGTGGGAGTGGGACACTTTATCATTCAATTACTCTTGAACTACAACTTTTACAGTACTGAAATAACACTCTGCACGGCCCAAATACTATGACAATTAATTAGAGCTGCTTTTATTTTGAAACTTTACTATCCCTTTAAATGTTCATCCAGGGATGAATAAGACTGACTTTTTGAAGTCTAAGGATTTTTTTTGATACAGAATTAGAGCTAGGGGTCAGTGGGTGATCTGTAAATGGCTGGAATTGATAAACTTCTGTATTTATTTTTCATCCTTTTTAATTATGTAACAAAATATGACTGGAGTTATGCAGGTAACACTTCTGTCTCATTCAAGAGGCCAGAACAGAAATGTGCAAAACTCATCACTTTGCAAAGAGCTTTTTAAAGTTAAAACAAAGGCACAGATTTAATAATAGTGCAACTTAACCCCTCTGACACTCAAGGGGTTAACCACTGGATTGTCAAAGGAAGGTATAATGCACCCCACTGGTAATCAAATAGTTAAAACAAATATTTTTTTTACTTAATAATTAAAGATTGTCCTTTTCTTGAAAAATGAAATTGCCTATGAAAAATCTGCATTGCTTTACACTTTGAGGACTAGAGAGGAATGCAGCGCATTACAAAGTACCCATCTGGTCCCAAAGGGGTTAAAACTGCATTGCTTCTAAAAACAGTAGTAGCAGTTCTCATAAAAGTAACAAGGCACCTAAAGTTGCATCTGTTTGTATGGTAAGAGCAATCCTGAATCAAACTGAATGTACTATAGGGAACAAGTTACAAATTGAATGCCAGATTGCTCCACAGCGCTAATGTGTTGGAGACCTCTCTGCATTCAAGGGGTTAAAAACAATCCTTCGAGTGCCAGAGGTGCGGATATGTTTATTTGTGCCATGTGGTGCAGTAGGTTTCCTCCGACATTGCACCACTTTACCTACTGGATTGGGCCCTAAGTCTTCTGGACGTCGAGTCGTGAACAGAGCGGTGTTGATTCTGCCATCCTCAGACCAGGATACCTTTAAGCTATAAATCTATCTAGTCCATTCCATTGAGGTAGAATGCAGAACAAAACCCTTTGATGTCCTGCTAGTGTAACAGTGGTATCCTCTATTGGATTATATGATGCTTCTGATTAATGCAATGTATGGTCAGACTGATCATCTGATATGTTGGGGTGACAGCCTGAGAGAAGCAGTAACTTGGCATGGTATTTTTATTAAAACTCTAGAAACGTTATACCCTGGTGTATGTGCTCTCTGTCTTTATTCCATTGCATACTTTCACGGTTGTCCGATAACCATTTTCATTATGAAGAACAAGAAAACTCATTACGGGACAGCTGAATAAACTGCAAGGAGGACAAACCTTTTAAGAAACCAATAACTATAGGCCATATATGCAGGTCAAAGTGGAGCAATTTCTGAGTCAAAACAACGGCTCCATAGTGGACAGATTAACAAAAATTCCAAATTTCCTCTTGATTTTAAAAGGGGTTGACAACCCTTTGAATGCTGGAGAGGTCTCCAGTGCATTGCTTTGCAAAACTTTAGTCCATTATAGCATTCATTGGGTTAAAGGCCCAACGGGTGTTTTTAATTTGTTCATTATAGTACACTAAAAGGTCAGTCCTTCATAGGACCAAAGTGTTGTTCTGTACAGTGCAAGCTCTTTGGTTTCATTTGTGCAGTTTCCTGTAGAATGCATACTATTTGATTTCATTGTGTTATATGTCCCTTCACAGCCCAAGTGGGGGTGACCTTTTTTATTTTTATTTTTTTTTGTTGCGCTCTGCATCCATGTAGAATAGAAATGTGTCTCTCAGGCTAAAATAATTACCCACCCCTGTTTTTACATATTAGAAGAACAATTTATGCATCATATTTAACCACTCAATGACCCATGACGGTCCAGGACCGTCATGGGTTAAATGATAGCAGCGTGCCTCCATGCACGCTGCTATCATTCATGCCAGGCTGAGACTGATCGCTCCAGTACCAGAGAGTTCCGTCTCAGCCCTTCTCAGTTGTGCCAGGTCATGTGATTGCTGAAGCAGCAATCACATGTACCGGCATTTGGAATGAATGAGACAGTGTGATTCACACACTGTCTCTGTGTCTCTCCTCAGCCTGTCTGTCCCTTATGATTAAAGTAAGGGACAGAGAAGCAGAGAGGAGACACCTAGTGTTAAAAGAAAATGCAGCAGCTGGGGGTATTAACCCCATCTCTGCTGTGCTGGAGGCTTGCTAGATGCAGGTCAATTTTTGACCTGCTAAAATCAACTTTTTTTTTTTTGTTAAGACACAACACTTTTTTGTTTTTGTTTTTTTTTGCAAAAAAAAAGTCTACACACCCCTGTTAAAATGCCACGTTCTTGTGATGATAAAGAATGAGACAAAGATAAATCATGTCAGAACTTTTTCCACCTTTAATGTGACCTATAACGTGAACAATTCAATTGCAAAACAAACTGAAATCGTTAAGAGGGAAAAATAAAAAAATAAAAAACTCACAATAACCTGGTTGCACAGGTGTGCACACCATTAAACTAATACTTTGTTGAAGCACCTTTTGATTTTATTACAGCAATCAGTCTTTTTGGGTAGGAGTTTATTAGCATGGCACATCTTGACGTGGCAATATTTGCCCACTCTTCTTTGCAAAAGAGCTCCAAATCTGTCAGATTGCGAGGACATCTCCTGCGCACAGCCCTCTTCAGATCACCCCACAGATGTTCAATTGGATTCAGGTCTGGGCTCTGGCTGGGCCATTCCAAAATGTTAATCTTCTTCTGGTGAAGCCATGCTTTTGTGGATTTGTATGTGTGCTTTGGGTCGTTGTCGTGCTGAAAGGTAAACTTCATCTTCAGCTTTCTAACGGACGCCTGAAGGTTTTGTGCCAAAATTGCATGGTATTTGTAACTGTTCATAATTCCCTCCACCCTGACTAAGGCCCTGTTTCTAGCTGAGGAAAAACAGCCCCAAAGCATGATGCTGCCACCACCATGCTTCACTGTGGGTATGGTGTTCTTTGGGTGATGTGCAGTGTTGTTTTTACGCCAAACATACCTTTTGTAATTAAGGCTTCCGTCTTGCCACCCTACCCCATAGCCCATTCATATGAAGAATACGGGAGATTGTTGTCACATGTAGCACACAGCCAGTACTTGCCAGAAATTCCTGCAGTAGGGTGTTAATGTAGTAGGCTTCTTGGAAACCTCCCTGACTAGTTTTCTTCTCGTCTTCTCATCAATTTTGGAGGGATGACCAGTTCTTGGTAATGTCTCTGTTGTGCCATATTTTCTCCCCTTGATGATGGCTGTCTTCACTGTGTTCCATTGTATATCTAATGCTTTGGAAATTCTTTTGTACCCTTCTCCTGACTGATATCTTTCAACAATGAGATCCCTCTGATGCCTTGGAATCTCTCTGGGGACCATGGCTTTTGCTCTGAGAATGCAACTAAACAAATGTCAGGAAAGTCCTACTAGAATGGCTGAACTTTATTTGTGAGTAACTTTAAATGATGGCAGGTGTGTAATGACTTCTATTTAACATGAGATTGAATGCGATTGGTTAATTTGAACACAGCCACATCCCCAGTTCTAAGAGGGTGTGCACAGCTATGCAACCAGGTTATTGTGAGTTTTTTATTTTTCCCCCTCAATGATTTCAGTTTGTTTTGCAATTGAATTGTTCACGTTATAGGTCACATTAAAGGTGGAAAAAGTTCTGACATGATTTATCTTTGTCTCATTCTTTAACATCACAAGAACCTGGCATTTTAACAGGGGTGTGTAGACTTTTTATATCCACTGTATACATTATTTATTGTCATGGGCACTTATTAGTTAATCCAGTATTGCCTCAGTGCTACATTATTCCTACACCATTTCTTAAATATATTTTTATTTACATCTGCTCTAGAGCTCATCAATTCAGGTATATGCACAGTGCTACCACGGACTTTAACACCAGACCTTCTACACTGTAAATATTATGATACATCTTCTTTGACAGAGTAGAAGATTTAATATAAGCTGTGTTAATGGCCAAAGCCATTCACGGGTATATTTTTCAAAATGTCTTAGATGTGGTAATGCGTCCAAACGGTAACCTTATCTGAGATCACTGGGCAGATGGCTGCTGCCTTTAAGGAGCCCAGTAAACCCGTGTTTAATGCATGGGAACTATGAGAGTTGGTGAGACAGATGATGTGATGTCACAAGGAAAATTTCAAGTGAAACTATGTAAGTGATCTCTGATATGTCCAAGGGACAACTAGACTGAGAATCCTAATCATTCTCCAGGGTGTCTCTCTAAAACACTGTATAACTTAACTGTTGGTTTTGCAGTAATGCAGGTAATAGTGACCCTTTGAAACTAGAGAGGTCTGTAATATCTTTTTACTGATCTTGTTGATGTACAGCTGTGGGGCAAAAACTATCTGAGCTGGGTACCAGCTTCCCATTTATGATAGGGTGACATAGGAAATTGAGAGCTCTAGTCATTAATCAAAGCTCGCCATAGACAGCGGTAACAACGCCACCACAAGGTTGAGTTGTAATAATAGTTTTGTATGAATCAACTCCCAGCAGTGGAAATACAAACACACTCACACTATTTATTACCCCCCCCCAAAAAAAAAAAAAGTGTTTCTTGAACATGAGACACATCTCAAATAGCCTTACTGCTCTAGTTTTAGAATAGAATGGAAGCTTTATACGGGGGGGGGGGCTCTTTATTATTTTTTAACCCTTATATATAGGTTTTCCTGTCATAATTTGTGCTCAGTTGGTTCATTTTAATAGATACTGGATAAAAGGTAAGACCTGTCATTCATACCTCCCAAATGGCCCTTTTTAGGGGGTGAAAATCCCTATGTCCCTCATTCCCTCCCTGGTGTCCCTCTTTTAGGCGATCAGACTGTGTGGTGTATATATAAGTGCTTCATGTTGGTCCACAGTACTGAAACTCGCATTAATGTTTGTAGAAGCTTCAGTATATATAGTTATAAATAATTTTGTATAAATAAAACATTTTGGGCTTGTACTAAATCATTTATTCAGTGACACAAAGAGGTGGCAGTAGGTCATCAAGTAACCAAATCTGTTCTTACCTCTAGTTCTGCTCCTGCACATAACATTTTATGAAAAGTACCCATTTCCCCCTGTGAGGATGTATGTTCTCTGCTTCTCTCTTCCTCGCAAACTATGTGACAGTGCAAAGGCAATGTGTACTGTATATTGCCTTTGTCATTGGCTCATCCGGCGCATGTAATCACTATAGCAGCAATTACATGTACCAAACTACTTCCCCAGCATGATCACAGCGCTCCCTGAGGAGTACTGCATTTGTGAAGTCTTTGACGGGCCACAGCAGTCACCCATCCTTAAACAACAGAAATGTGTGACGGACCTGGTCCATCGCTCATCTTTAACCCCTTAAGGACCGGAGGTTATGGGACATTTCCGTCCCATAACGTCCGCATAGGGGCACTTTGACGAGCCGGTACACGTGACCTGTCACGTGTATCGGCGCGTCACTATGGGGCTTGAAACAGATCACTCCGATCTTGGAGCGGTCTATTTCATGCCCTATTTTTACTTACAGCTCTCCCGGTAGAGCGCTGTAAGTAAAAAGTACGTGACGTACCAGGACCGTCAAGGGTCTTTCGAGCAAATTTACCCTTGACAGTCCTGGTACGTCAAGGGTCCCTAAGGGGTTAAGGGGTTAATGTTTATTGATTGTTGGTACCCTGCTGTTCATTTTCTCCCCTCTCTGCAGTGCTTTTATGTTTTGACTTGAGGACAATCATTGGACCAGTAATGGCAGAATTTACAATTCATGTGTTGTAGGCCAGAGGTAGGCTTTTTAGGGACTACAACTCAAATCATCCCCAACCAGCCAATGTCTGGTTGGGGATGATGGGAGTTATAGTCCCTGACAGCTGGAAAGCTGAAGGTCGCCTACCTCCAGCCTAAGCAATGGACTTTTGGTGCCTGTAGCCACATCCCAATTCCTCACTTGTCCCCACCCATAAATCAGCACAGTGGGCGTGGCCAGTACAGCCGAGGCACCCCTTATAATTTGGTTCCCTAGGCAGCTGCATACTCTAACAAAACACCTATTATTGATCTAGATAGAATAAGTCCTAAATGTGATAACACAAATCTTGCAGTGCAATAAGAAGCAAAGCTTTAGGAATTAGAGATAATGAGGCAATAAATGACTTCTCTTTGAGTTGCTGGAAGGCTGAGAACACTTCCGCCTTCTCTTAGGAGGTACACATTTTCCATCATACTCATATTTGCTCTAAGGTTCAGTCTCACAATAAATATCATTTACATTTCTGTCCCCAGTCACGTTGAAGTCTGAATTGTTTAAAATAAATGAATGCAATTAAAATATTAACTGTTTAATTTATCAGGACACACAGCAATATTATAAAATGGTGATAACAAAAAGCAACAAGTAGAACACAAATGTCTAGGATTAAGTCAAACAAAATATGTTAACCCTTTGAGTGCCAGAGGGGTAAGTAACACATTGCGTACCCCTCCGGCATTCAAAGGGTTAAAACAGTGAGGCTCTTTGAGTACACAATAATATTCTGTGTGTAAATTAAGCCATAGACTTCCATGGAAAGAATATTTATTAGTTCATAATCATTGCGAATAGGGTTAGCCCCATGAAACCAACCTTCCTGGCATTCAAAAGGATAGAAGGCCCATTTTAATTGTTTGGAATTTGGAGGATTTTTATTTTTTCCCCTGTTGTGCAGTTGGTTTGCTCCAGAATTGCTCAGATGATTTGTGGGAAAGGCTCGTTGTCATTTTACTAACTCACATGTTATATATTGTTTCTGTAAAGGCGTGTGGGATCATTCCTAGCCCATAGGTAGCTGTGTTCCTTGAGCTGCCCTTAATTACGGCATTCCTGTAACATATAGGTGGCTGTGTTATGAGAAGCATACAAGACAATCAGTGGATTGTTTAATTTTAATAAAGTGCATGTGTGGTACAAGGTAACTTTAATTAGCTCTGGTTCTTTTCTAGTGACGAAGGGAGAGGCAAAAGGGTGTAGTAACTTAGGGCACCTGCCCACATTCAGAGAAGCCCAGACAGCAAAATAAGGTGTTGTGTTTTCTCCTGGTTTAATCTTGTCTTTTCACATGCACACCTAGTACACATCTAATAACCACTCTGGCAAAGTACATGGCGATGGAGTGACAGTGTGTCCCAGACTGCCCAGGACAGTCCTATATTTTTAAAGGGGATGTTTCACCCCTTTTCAACTTTGCCTAAATTGTTTCGTTTTATATATTATAACTAATGAAAGTGTAAGCATTTTTAAAAAAAAACAAAAAAAAACAGCTTGCTTGGAGAAATTTAAAAAATAAATGCAGCTCTGTACCTGCTTCCGGCCAGACTTTGTTTACCGGATCTGTACCGCAGTCTGACACTTCCATCCAGAAGCCAGACGGAGGCTTCTGTCTCTAAGCTGGAGCTCTCTCATTGGCCAGAAATTGATCTCTGTCAATGAGATCACTCCACCTTACAGACAGACGCCTCTGTCATCGGAGGAAGCTGGATGGAAGTGTCAGACTGCAGTACAGATCGGTTAAACACAGTCTGGCCGAAAGTAGCTACAGAGCTGCATTTAATCTTTAAATTTCTCCAAGCAAGCTGTTTTTTTTTTGTTTTTTTTTTTTAAATGTTTACACTTTTCATTAGTTATAATATATAACGAAACGATTTAGGCAAAGTTGTGAAGGGGTGAAACATCCCCTTTAAAATGCATCTCACGTCTCAGGGCAGCCCCTTTCTAGGACATTGCACAATCCTAGAGTGAAGATTCCAGTCTAAACAGTACAGCCCGGAATGGCAGCCTTTAGCTCTCCAGCTCTTAAAGGGATAGTAATACTTGAAAATAATTGTATTTTATATTGTAGCCCTTAAAAAAACATGAAAAATTATGTAAGTCTTATCTCCCAAACCTTTATGGTTTGGGAGATACTCACATGTAAAATATAGTAAAATTCTCTTTTCCTGGCTGTTTCAGCCAAGTCTGCCATCTAGTGGACAGATTTGGAATTCGGTCCACAGAGCAACCGGCAGCTCTTTAGCAGTGCCGAGATCACGATCTTTGAAAAGAACTACTTAATTGTAACTATCTACAATGTGTGCCTGGCTTGAATGCACACTTTGTAGACCATTCCAATTAAGAAATCATTTTTAAAGATGGTGATCTCAGCACTTCTGGAGAGGCACAGCCGGTCCCGGGACCGGATTCCAAATCTGAAGGGTGGAGCAATGACATCACTCCAGGGGAAACTTTACTTCTGAATATCTCCCAAACCATAAAGGTTTAAAGGGTTACAATATAAAATAAACTTATTTTCAAGTATTACTATCCCTTTAAAGACAGCCAATGGCTGCTTGAGGCTGATGAGAGTTGTAGCCCCCAACAGAGTGAGCCAAAGGTTGCCTACCCCTGCACAAGAGGAGAAAGCTGTCTGTTGACTGCTGTGACAGACAATGGCATCTGCATTGAACTGTAAACACCAAAGGGAATACTGAGCCCTGCTTCCTGGTGCCAAATAGTATCTGCAACACCAGCCTCGTGGCTGTATAAAAATGAGTGTATATTAGTGTCATTCTATAAAATGTTCAAATATTTATCACAACTGGGCAAACTTCAGCTGTCTATTATCTGCTGAGGAACATAGGCATTGTAGTCCACCAACAGAAAGGTAAAGTGATCTGGTCTACCATTTAACCGTCTGAGTGCCAGGGGGTGTGCCCAGTGCATTGCAAAGCAATGTGTTGGACACCCCTCTAGCACTCAAAGGGTTAATGTAAGATGCTTATAGAAAACACATATTGCTCAGTCACAATGATTTTTATTGCAGCTCACAGCAGACCACAAAATGCTCTGCAAAGCTTAATGTCTTTGTCTGAAGTAGAAAGTAATAGCAACAGCAATACGTGGTGATAAAGTTTCATTAATTGTTATTGGATTAAAAAATAAATATGTTTTAGCTGTATTACCTTTTGAAGGACACATTTCCCTGGAGTAGGAGTACCCTTGTGTTACTCAATTGGAAATGCACTACAATATGTTTTTTCCCATAGTAAAACTTTACTGTTCCATTAAAGAGAACAATATGTTGCTGATTGTAATCCTGTTCATTGACAAGCCTGTTTCTGATCAGAACACACAAGCTTGCCAGTGGAGGGTCCTGAAATCTGGAAGCATTTTCGAGAACCGTTATCGTTCATCTCCAATTGACTCGTTTACTGCTTTCGTACATATTCCCAACTCAGATGGGATGAGTACTAACAGCAAACATGTAAACAGCTGTTGAGAGAATAAAAAAAAAAAAAAGAAAAGAAAAAAAGCTTCTCGAAGTGCAATACTCTGCCAAGTCCGCTGCTGCCATGTGTGCTGTGTAATACTTGTCATCTCAAGTGAGTCATTAAAAGGTTTCCCCCCTAATAGCGCTTTGAAGTGCTGTGACAGCTTGAGAGCATCTATAAATTGCCACAAATAGCGTTCACAGCGAGTTAGCTAATTGCTTGCTCTTTGACTTATTAGGAGTCAGTGAGTTAAATAATTTGTCACATGTGTGGCTTATAATAAATAATGTGACTTGCCAGTTCACAAGCTGTTTTTCGTATGATATATTGGGCCCCTTATGAATGTTGTCACACGGATTCTCGGACTTGTTGGATGCCTTAAAGGAGCAGTAAACTTTTTGCCCAGTGAGCAAAATAAGAGTACTCCGACTGCCGAGAGATGCATATTTCCAGAGTTATTACAGTTTAAACCCATATTTTTTACATTAGCAATGCCCTCTAGTGGCCAAATTCCAATTAGTTTTCTGTTACATTCTAATGGAGAGGAAAGTCAGTGACTTAAGAATTCTCCATAGAATGTGATAGAACCTAGTCACATCCTGTCAGAACTATCAGGAAGTAAACGCACAGTAAATTCACTTCATGATTATTTGAACCGTTATAAATTTTGAATAAAACAACTGACAGCAATGAAAGTGCCCTTATTTTACTCAGCAGGAAAAGCTCTTTAACATATAGGTTTTCATAAAAATAAGTTTACTGCTCCTTTAAGCACAAAAGAGGAGCAATTCTGGAGTAAAACAACTTTACCATTCCTGACACATTCAACTTCCAATATGGCTTAACCCTTTGAGTGCCAGAGGCACTCAATGTGTTGTGTACCCCTCTGGCACTCAAAGGGCAAACAATGTGTGTGGATGCCTCTCTAGCATTCAATGGTTAAAAGCTCAATTTGAATACATGGGAATTTTGGTACAGTTCATTCCTACATAATTGCACCTCTTTGTTGATGCGGCCATATCCTCAGATGAAGAGAGAATAAATTAATTATCAAACCAGCTGTACCACAGGGAACAAATAAAAACTGCCAAACTTCCCATTGATTTAAATGGGGCTTTTAACCCATTGAATGCTAGAGATTTCTTCACCATATGGCTTTACAGTGCATTGGAGACCTCTAGCATTTAAAAGGTTAAAAGCCTCATTTAAATTTAAATCAATGTTAATTTTTATTTTTGCTCCTACTGTGGAGATGGTCTGCCATGGCATTTCAGTATTCAGAATCCAATAAAGTAACTGAATTCACAGGAACTTGATAGAGAGTTGAAGGTGAGATTGTTCAGTTGGATAATGCAACAGCTGTAGAATTTGTTCAAGCCTCAAAGTTGCAAGTTCTAGTCCAGGCAAGGCAAGCTCAGCCTTTCACCCTAGAAAAAATGAGTCTAGGACATTCTTGAAGAAGAGACACAGTCTCAATGTATTCTTCCTGGTTTAAAAAAAAAGTGCTCTTTAAAGGTACAATGAGTGCTGCCTTACCCTGTTTTATATATGACAATTGCTGTAAGGAGACTGACCAATGCAGATGTTCATCAGGTCCCTGACGTGCACGGCAACACTGTGCACCATTAGCTTGTGTGTTTGTGTGTGTGTATATATATATATCTCCAAAATATATATATGCACACACACAATGTAATATTGGAGAGCTCCCACTTATCCTATATAATAATTCGCTAAATCGTGTGTAACGCCCGACATGCGCAGTAGACACTGCTGCGCGTGCTACAGTCATGCTCAGTAAAGACTGCCCGCACCGCGGCTGAGACAGAGCTGGGCGCTCCAAAGGAGCATCCAGTTCTGTCTCAGTCGTGGCGCGGGCAGTCTCTACTGCGCATTGACTGCCCCGCAACCGGGTGGCCCGTGTAGCGGGATGTTCAACTAGTTCATTATATTTTATTATTTAGAGGGTGAAAAAACATAAGATTATCTTTACCTGAACACACTATAATCATTCTCCTTTTATAAGTTATAAGCATAAAAAATATTCTAAATAAAGAAATGCCTAGTGAGTATTAACAAGCGAATCTCCTTTAATTGGAACCATCTGCTCTACACTTGGGTTCATAGAGCTGTCTTGTAGCTGATATTTTATTGAAGTGACGCAAACCTTGGAGTGACCTTTCTAGCATAATTCTGGTTTTGGCCTTCCTGATAAAAACTTTATATATACACATTTTTTTTCTTTTACGTTTGGCTCCTCTCTGTGTGTTCATACCATACTGCCCACAGATAAGGCCAGGAACAGCCAGAAAATTGTTATGACAGATTCCTGGTAGCAAATGTAGAATATGAAGTTGTAATGGATCAGATATTGTCAACCAGGTCACAACAGCTGTTGTTGAACTACAACTCCCATCATCCTCAGACTTCCTTTGGCTGAGTGTTGGGGTCCATATATAGCTGGAGGGCCACTATTATTCCTGTAATAGGTAGCCTATAAAATTGTTCTTCATGACACATCAGGCCTTTGTAAATACAAAACTGACAAATTCTGGAGCAAAACCAACTACACCATAAGAGGTAAATGAAAATGCACCTTGATTTACATGGGGCAGGGGCTGAGGACCAGTTTATGAACCATTGCTCCAAACAGGGGACTATAGCATTGCTTGTATAGCTGGGAATGCAATGCCAGTCCTCAAGAACCACCAACAGTACAGAGTTTCTGGATGGGCATAGGTGGATGTTAGTGGATAGGTCGTTCTATTACACCTGTAATAATGACATTCACCAGTATTTATCTGAGGAGATCCTGACAACTTCCACAACTTCTGCAGACTAGAAATGGAGACCCTAATGTTCAGCATATACAATGGGTATCTACAGACAGCAGGTCATATGCACAAAAGCAAAAATGGATAATTTCTGAGGTAAATCAACTGCAGTGTTGACAATCTTTCTAGCACTCAAATGATTAACCCTTTGAGTGCCAGAGGGGTACCCAAAAGGTTAAAAGCCCCATTGAATTTATGTTTTTGTATTTATTATATTTATAATGCAGCTGGTTTGTCCCTGAAATGCAGCACATTTACTGTTGCACAAATGACCCATAATCAGAGGTGAACAAAAAATGTAATAAAATTAGGAGACTGGCAGAATCGTGAAGTGCCAATTGGGGGGGTTATAGAGCCAATAAAAAAAAAATATATATATAGATACAAATAATAAATCTACCACATTTAGGAGCCAGGGGTCACATTTTGAATGCCTAGCATTCTACAGTACTGGGATTTTTCCAACCTTCTTATAATTAACCCCAGGGCCAGAGGGGTACCTAACACATTCCACAAAGCGTTAACTAATGTATTTACTAAAACCTCTGGTTATTCTTACTATACATTTTAGTTTATAATTTTATGAGTAGAATAAAAGTGCTAATCCATAAATATGTATTACGTTTCTAATTGGCTTCTTGAGATTTTAGGGTCCTACTAGGTGATGTTTTTACATTAACCCTCTGAGCGCCAGAGAGGTAGTCAATGGATTGCAATGCAACAGGTCTGGTTTTAATCCTTCGAGTGCCAGAGGGGTACTCAACGCATTGCAGAGCAATGCGTTGCGTGTTCCTCTGGCACTCAAAGAGTTAAAGATATCACAGGTGGACCATTCAGAATGACTGATTTACTGATTGGCCACCTAAGATCAAATAGTAATGTCCTGAAGTCTGACTAGCTAGTATGTCCTTTCACATCCCATATCTGCAGAGATTAATGTTAATATATTTATTGTCCCCCCCTTAAATATAAATTATTATATATGTAACCTATCTGATCTATGAAAGGATGATGTCATTAGCTGTTTATGATCCTGTTGCCCACACTATTGTTTTAGCCATAACCACAAAGTCATTCTATGTGTCAAAAGGTAAATGGCCACAAGGTTTCCTGTGATATATGAGTGCTGGGCAAAAACTTCCAAAGTATCCGGTTACTAAGATAATGTTGCACGTTTACAAAAAAATAAGTAATGGTACTTAAACTTGCTCTTTTTAAGCATTAATCATCTAGTCTTTACCTCTTAAAAATATTACTTTGAAGAAGGAGTGAATCTATAGAGTTAAACATAAATACTAATGGCAGCTGGCATGTTTAACACTTTAGATATAGGTGACTTCAAATGTATTTAAAGGGATAGTAATACTTAAAATGTAAAAAAAAAAAAAAAGTTGTAGGGTTTATCCTTTTTTAGGTGCAATATCACAGTGGCCTGAAAATGTACAGCGGCACTGTTACTACACCATCTTATGGAGATTTATGGTCCCGGGACCACAGCTATCCATAGGATGGTGTAGCAACAGCGCCACTGTACAATTTCAGGCCACTATGATATTGCACCTAAAAAATTGTGAAAAAGAAAGTACACCCTCTTTGAATTCTATGTTTTATATATCAGGACATAATAACAATCATCTGTTCCTCAGCAGGTCTAAAAATTAGGTAAATACAACCTCAGATGAACATCAATCCATTACATATTACACCGTGTCATGATTTATTTAGCAAAAATAAAGCCAAAGTGGAGAAGCCATGTGTGAAAAACTAAGTACACCCTTAATGCTTCCATAAGAATTCAGATGCTAATCTGCAGACAGGCGCTGCTAATCAAATGTCCTTTATTAACTGATCATCAGCAAGTGTGACCACCTTTGTAAAATCCGAAGTATTAGCAGTTTGCTGGTTTGGAGCATTCAGGTGTGTGTTAACACAATGCCAAAATATACAGTCACATGACTGTGTATATGTATGCGTATATATATATATATATATATATATATATATATATATATATATATATATCTTGAGAAAGGCCCCTGTTTGGGGCGAAACGTCACTTTAAATAAATCATCACTTTTGTATTCACCATAAAAGACCTGTGAGTGCAGTTTTTCCACTGGATATATATATATCAAACCAAGTGTGACTGCTTGATAAATCTCCCGATGTCACTACCTACTGGAATGAGTACTGACGTTTCTGAGACACAGACATCGCAATGCTAAAAAATGACTCTTTCAGCATCAAATTGTTGATAAACGTGTCCCACTATATCTGTTAAAAAAAACAGTGGTAACATTTTGGAGCAACAACTTGTAGGACTACATTTCCTATGATGAAAAGTGGACAGCTACCTAGATTGCATTATCATGAGGGTCTTCTCAAGTGCTCACTGCTCCCACCAGCTTACATATTGCTGCAATGTCAGCGTTATATACATTTGTTGTCCTGTTTTGCACCAGTTTCTATACCCCCTGTACAACCCTTATTCAACCCTTTGGAAAGCAAAGCACACAATTATTTGACTAAGTTGTGTAGCTTCCTGGTCATTCTGTCTGTTTGCTCATTTTTATTTCGTCCCTATGGTGCAGTTGGTTTGCACCAGAAATAATCTACTTTTCTTTGCGCACATGACTCTTTGTATTCTGTCTTAGAACATAGTCCAGATAAACAGTCCAATATATCTTTCCTGCCAGGCTTGTAAAATAAGAAATGAGTATAACTAAATGATGTCCATCAACCAGGGCTGCTTTAATTCCACGCAATGTCTACTTGAAACACATATGTTTTTGGAGCAGTTTTCACCTTTTCATTAACGGTGTACAAGCTATTAATGAATTCAGTTTTCATCCTTTTTTTATGTCTCTATATATCTTTTTGCTTGCACGTTATCACTAGGACAACACGCAATAAAAGTGCCAGAAACTCTAACACAGCAAAGCAGACATGTTACAAACAGCTCCCATCTGGAGTGCTTTACCCCGTTCATCTTCCCGTCCTTGTATACTTTCTGACTTACACAGCACGTCTTCTGAACACTGGCTTTGAGAAACTGATCGTAATATTGAAGAGGTTTTTTTTGTTTTCTTTCACTTCATGACTACATCAAAGTTTCTGTTGTGTTTAGGTTTACGATTTGGTTTATGGACCTAAAATATAGTTTCAGACTTAGCTTGTTGGCTTAGAAAAAGAAGAGTACGTATTAATCCACAGCACAGTATTTGCTTTAATATAGCCTGTCAGGACTGTGTTAGTTTAATGTAGCTAGGCTATTCTCATCTTGGTTTCTTGACAAGTGAAGAGAAACTGCCTGCTGTGAAATGTGTCGTGTGGTGTCGGCCTGATTTTCTTAATGCGTTAGACTTAGTGGGCCTTATGTATAACGGCAAAGTCAAGCAGATCAAAAGCAATCCAACCACTCTATAGGGGGAAATATCAAAATTCCCCACATTTCCAATGTGCAAGAGACCTTTCTGGCATTGGAGATGTTGAAAGCCCTGTTTAAAGCAACGAAAATGTTATTTGTCCCCTACAATGTAGTTGGTTTATTCCAAAATTGCCCCACTTTAACTTTATGCATTTTTTTTTTACTAGTTATGCTACAGTCCAGTGCCATTGTAAAGCTATATTTCAAGATGTTTGACCCTTACATAAGTTACATGTACAATACTTTGATGCCTTATGATTACTTTTACTATATGAAGACTTTGAATGTATTACAGTATTCAAACTCTTTGGACAATGAAGGAGAGGTGGTTACCTCCTTTATGCTTGCCTTTCCAGAATATTTTGATGATCTAATCGTGTGATTGCAATAATGCTCCTGGTTTTAGACTCAGGAGAGGAGCATAATTTTAGATCAATGCACTCAGGAAAACCTAGGGGGACAGAACACCCTTGCATTATTTCAAATGTGTCCTTCAGTTTTTCTGCCATGTTTCATCCAGGGTAATGTTACTTACATTTTGAGGTGAGATACTCTTCCGATAAGTCTACTGCTGTGAATCTGTAATTCCAAATCCTTGTAACCCTTTGCTAGATGGAGTCTTTAAAGTTAAATCCATTTTAGGCCTAGCCTATATTTGCCAATTGTACAGGTGGGTTGCAGTCAAACAATAGGCAGAGTTGATGGTTCTAAAATGTATTTAGGAATCATACACAACATGTTATAAACTGAACTCTTGATGAGGTGATCAAGGTCAGGGTGCCTGGAACTTGTTGTGTCTGATCCTGACATTACTTTTCGAGGAATCATCAATTCTTCTAATGGAGTACAGATGACCCACCTATATGATCCACAGACCATATAGTAAGATTGCTCTCTAACACTGTAACCTTGTAGCATATAATACTTCTATAGAAATACACAAATACACTCCTCAGAAGCTATTGAAACTTGACCAGGTTCGGTAAGGCACCTCCACTTCACAGTAAACTACATAAAATAAATAAATAAACCAAGGTTTTACTCCTAAAGAAGTAGCATTCTTATTATTTACTAGCAATGTGGGACGGCGTTGCCCGTCATTGATTGTAGTGCTGTAATGTATTAGTAATGTTTTCATCATGTGGGCATAGTGAAAAGGGTGACATGAGAATCTTGCATGCATAACAGTGCAAGATTCTCATGTACATGAGAATCTTGCATGCATAACAGTGCAAGATTCTCATGTGGCCCCATGAAATGTGGCAGAGGAGATACTATTGATGGAATGGCTCAGCGAAAGAACAAAAGATCTCAGTTGCCATGTGCTGCTGTTCCGTCTGACACGCAACAGGTTAAAGACTGATGTGTATAATGGAATAATAATAAGTTGCAACATACCCTTTAATGAAATAGTATATATGTGGTACCTCTTTACACAAAGAAAGAGGACAGACAGCACACAGAGAAAGCTGGACACCTATATGCAGATCTGGGTCAGGATCATGTATATTAATGTTGATATGAAGGTGCACAGCAAGTATGAGGTTTATGAGCAAAAACAAAATAGAGCAGAAATGTATAGTGTTGTTGGATCTCCTGTCTGTTATGGACAATATCCATCTAATAGTATCAGAGAGACCAGTTCTGTGTCATTTAATGGCAATAACGGTTTTTATGTCCTAAGCTATTAAAGGGATCGTAATACTTAATTTTATCTTTATTTTATTTTGTAGGCATTAAAAAAACATGAAGAACGATATAAGTCTTATCTCTCAAACCTTTATGGTTTGAGAAATGGTCACAAGCAAAATTTCCCCTCCCGCCCCTTTTACCTAGTTTAAGCCATCTCTTCTCAGATGTGGAATGCAGTCCATAGACCAGACAGATAACAGCAGGGGACAGTCTTCTTCCTATGAGAACAATTAAAGCCCTGCCCCCTTGACAAGTTTTTCAGGTTTTTCCCTTATCTTAACTGAAGATTGTCCCTCTCTGCAATCTACCTGGGTATGTCCATTCTGCTCTGGTTGAACAGTGTTACATCAGTAAAAGGGGCGGGAGGGGATACTTTGTCATTGAATTACTCTTGAACTACAACTCTGACAGAATTGAAATAACACTCTCCAAAGTCCGAATACTATGATGATTAATTAGAGCTGCTTTTATTATTAAACATTAATATCCCTTTAAATGGCACAGAAGTGGTGTCTGTAATATTATTAGATGGATATTGGCCATAAGAGATAGGAGATCCAAGAACAGTATACATTTCTGCTCTCTTTTGTTTTTACACATAAACCTGATACTTGCTGTGCACCTTTATATGAACATTAATATACATGATCCTGAGGCAGATCTGCATGTAGGTGTCCAGGCTTCTGTGTGTGCTGTGTGTCCTGTTTGTGTAAAGAGGTCCCAGATATATGGAATTTGATGAAAGGGCACATTGTAACTTATTAGTATTCCATTATACACATCAGTCAACCCGTTGCGTGCCAGGGGAAAGAGCAGCATATGGCAAGTGAATGCTTTTGTTGGTTTGGTGAGGCATTCCATGCGGTCAGTCATTTATAGAAAGTGTAATTCGGCTTGGCAAAGTAGAATGCAAGCAGATTTGCACTTTTTATAAATGAGTGAGGGCACGAAGGCGGCCCGGACCCCGGCTCAGCCTGCCCGTGATGATAATTAAAAAAAAAAAAAAATTGCGGTGTGTAAGTGGCATGCTGCAGGGACAGGGGAGGCCAGCTGTACGGAGGAGGAAATGTGGATCCCCTTCTGGTCCGCACCATGGCCTGCAGCAAGTACCGCAGGCACCAAATGGAAACCCCTGCATTATCATGGCCAGTGGAGAAATTGACCCCAGTGGTTCCCTGCAGAACACAGTGGCGGCCCAGTCCCAGGGCCAGCCTCGCCAGTGATGAGAATTTTAAAAAAGTAGGTTAAAAAAAAAATTGTGGTGTGTGAGCGTCACTCTGCAGGGACAGGGGAGGCCAGCTGTACGGAGGAGGAGAGCATGGATCCCGTGCTGGTCCGCACCCCGGCCTGCAGCAAGTACCGCAGGCACCAGCTGGAAGGCCCTACATTGTCACATCCAGTGGATCAGTTGACCCCAGCGGTCCCCGGCAGAACAGAGCTCTGTGTAAGTGGCGGGTTAAGGCAAATGCGTGAAGTAAAAGACGTGCAATGATGCAGGTGCATCCATCTTGTACCTAAGCTCAAGTTGGCATCAGACGCGGCTTGTGGAGCCGGTTCTCCTACCTCCTCGTAGGCATACATGAGCTGTTTAGGTTGGGCACACCATAGTATGAGCAGACGTAGTGCCACTGTGCAGATCTGTCCCCTCTTCCACAGCAGGCCAACGGCATCCTCATGGTTTGTGTTTGGTCACAAGTCAGTCTGTGAATGAGGGACATGCAGTGTACAGCAGACAGATAGGTGGCTGAAGACAGGTGGGAGCAGGGCTGGTGTGTGTCTCTGTTGTGTTTGTTTGTGTCTTTGTTGTGTTTGTCTGAGGCTTGCTTGTGTGGGTGGGGTGTGAGTGTGTGTGGGGTGTGTGTGTGTGTGTGTGTGTGCATCTGTGGTGTAGGAGCAAATGGCAGTCATTTTTTTTCCCTGACTTGGATACTGGTGGGTGGGCTGGATAGTGGGGGCGGGCCAACCTCCTGCATGATTTTCACACGGCCACTGCAACTGGTGTGAAAATTACACCCCCATTAAATCACCCAATGGGAGCAGTAACTCCTCCTTACTGCGGCCCCTGTTTGCCAGGCACACAGAAGTCTACTTTTATATTTATATATATATATATATATATATATATATATATATATATATATATATAGATAAACCACAAAACTGGCAAAGTACTTATGTTATATTTTCTAGTATTTTGGTTTTAAAATGTTTTCTATATGATGTACAATATTGAGTTTGTTGTATAAGGGATTATTAGTACTCACATCACATTATATATAGTGGTCTGCATTCCTTATATTGTTATAGGAAGGACAGTTTTATTACTAGATGGCAGAAATCCTCGTAGTGAGTGAGGCGAGTTAACTGTCCACCTCTGTAATAGATTCATGAAGGCAGGCCACATGAAGTGAGAAAAGTGCTAGTGGAGGAAGGAGTTTCTCCAGCTTGGGATGTATGTCCAGTATAATGATAGAAGAAGGTGCTCCGAAAGTCACTGTAATTGAGATGGAGAGGACCCAAACAATACAGTCACAAATGTTTAGTATATACTATTGGTATATAATTGTTCCAACATAAAAGAAGAGAGACTATCTGTCACAAATAAATGTTGGTTCTTAGGTCCCACCGCAGCTTGTCCTCAGTCAGCACATAAAAAAACGCTCCAACTTGCAGTCACAGAATGGATATGTTAAACAAAAAAGTAGGGGAAAGGATAGAGCACATTTTGAACAGCAGAATTTTTAAGGGCAATATTTATTAAGATTTTACTGTCATTAATTCTTTATGACACATTTTCAAATGTGACGGATTTACTTCTGAAAATATCTTTCTTTTGCCACCATCTCATGATCTGACAATTTTTTTATTATGATGACTTTTTGAACATCTTGCCCTATATGTTCCAGTGCTTTTCCTGCTCAGTAAACCAAAGCTAATCCGACTACTGAAAGATTTTTCATTCAAAAGTTATAACACTCAAACTGTCTGCAGCATCTCCAGCTGATATCCAGAAGGCATGTTTTCATAGTACACTCTATGGGAGGACTTGAGTCATTGACTGTAGCACTCCATGGTAATAAAATGGATCGGCACCACTTAGTGACCTCAGTAGAAATCGCAGTTAATTTTTTATTTTCATAAAAAGTTCACTGCTCCTTTAATCATTTGAGTATTACAGACATCTCCTAGACACTAATGCATTAGAAACTATTCTACCGTTCAGGAGGTTAAGGATTTTATTCCCTATAATGCTACAGTAGACTCTGGATAATTGTATCACAATGAATTAGAGTCCTTTCTAGCATTCAAGGGGTTAAATGTGTCATTTAAATAAGTTGGAATTTTCATTTGTCCACAATAGTACTCCTTTTTTTTCAAGTATTGCCTATAATGTTTAGTTGGGTCAGACTGTAAATAGAAAAAATATGTATTGAAATGACCATTCTAAAATGTACATCTGATTAGTAATGTTGTCTGCAGGAGAGGTAGGAAACTTCAAGTCATCTACCTGTTGTGGACCATAAATCCCATCATCCCTGACCAGACAACAGCTGGCCAGGGATGATGAAAATTGTAGTCCACAACAGCTGGAGGGTGTCTATTTGCCCAGCACTTGTCTATAGACCATACAGATAAGGGTTTGTTACATAAGCGGATTTCTTACTGCTTTTACCTTTCTCAACCTCACAACATTAAATGCAGTAAGATTTAGAACCAGCTTAGAACAGTGGAAGCTTTGTTCCACGCACTGTGCATATATTTATCTGGTCTGGAACAGGCATTAATCTTTAATTACTGTATAAACATGTAAAACAGGTGTGGAATAACTACACTTCCAAATATGCTGTGTTTATCTACTTACTGGGTGTATGCGTCGGCTTTGCTGTTTGAAGGGTTTCACCTTGCTAAGTCCAATGACTTTGGATGGGAGAGGAATGAAAATGACCAAATCCCACATAAAAAAAGAAATTTCCAGTTATAAATTATGCAGAAAAACAACATCCCTCTGCTAAACTTTGTAACCATCGGTTGGGTGGTTCAGTAGTTTACTGGAGAAAGTAGGTTATTTAGTGCACTGTGCAACCTCGGCCTAGGTTTTCTCATAGGCCTTCCACTGGAAATGTGGTGTTAGGCGATATAAAGCAGCATTTTCTGTCTGCCATGGAAAAACAATGAAGGCTCTGTTAGTGAGAGCCCACATTACTGCAGCCTTGCCTTGTTGGATGGAATGCCTACTGAAACCCAGGTTTAAAGCTCTTGGCCTTCAAGTGAATTAATTTTGCTCTATTTTTGTTTCTTTAACCTCAGATTTTTTTTTTTTTTTTTTTTTTTACTTAACCCATGTAAAGCCCCTTTGTTTTACAGGAGCAGGACATGAATTTATTTTATACCGTAGAGAAATTAGTTGTAATCAAATAAAAAGTGTATTTTGTGCACGGGACTTAATAGAAATTGTTTTTTGCTAGATACCTTAATAACCTCTCCTATAGTCACTGAGGCCATTTGTACTAAGCAGTGCTTTTCAATAAAACAGATTTTCCTTTGCCAAAGTACACACTATTACCAATGTACCTACAAGAGCCATTAGAGGGAGCTTTGGCGCAGGAAGGTGTGTTGTGGCAAAACACCACTTAATAAATGCAAGCAATCTGTGGGGCATATGTATAAAGACAAAAGTGGAGCCATTCTGAGGAAACTAATTGCACTGTAATGAACATATAAAAATCCCAAATTCCTTTCAATGTGTATTAAGATTTGAATCCCTTGATTGCCAGCAAGCCGTCTCATGGTCTTCAATGGCTAAAGCAGCCAAAGCTGCTTTAACTCCTTAAGAATCAGAAAAGTGTGCAGTGCATTGTGATGCAATGCATTGCACATCAGATCCTCAAAATGTTAATTAATCTCTCTGGACATTGATTGAATTTTATTGATAAATTTGGCCCACTCTGTATTGTGGCTCCTATTTCTCTGCAGTTGCATATGGTCAAGTGTAACAATTACTATACTATAAATTACTGTTGTGAGACATCCTGGTTGTGGTCACAGTGGTGTAAAGACTTCTTGTGTATCCCGTGTTCTATATTGTGATGATAGATTGATCCTCACCAAACTCAGATATATGGAATTATACTGAATGACAAACTTAGATGATCGCAACTTAAGATGTAAAAAAATACATGTTATAGGGTTTATCCCCCTGACTAAATCAAGGGTACTCCTACTGCTGAGAGATATTTTATTAAAAAATTATAACTGCTCAAACTTGAATTTTTTAGGTGCAATATCACAGTGGTCTGAAAATTTACAGTGGCGCTGTTGCTATACCATCCTATGGAGATTTGTGGTCTAGAGACCAGAACAGTCCATAGGATGGTATAGCAACAGCACCACTGTAAATTTTCAGGCCACTGTGATATTGTACCTAAAAAATTCAAGTTTGAGCGGTTATAATTTTATAATAAAATCTCTCTCAGCAGTGGGAGTTCCCTTGTTTTACTTGGGGAATAAACCTTACAACATATATTTTTTTTTACATTTTAAGTATTACTATCCCTTTAATATGAAAAATTGTGATAAAAGTATTGCATTGTGTCAAGTAACTTCCATTGATGTATAATGAAAGAGTTTATTAACCAATCACATCAAGTCACATATTTGATCCACTTTCATGTTCCTGAGATGTAGACCGTGTTGTATCTTAGCATGAGTGAAAAACGTACACTGGCGTAAATATAGCAATTCTGACTGGACCCAAAGATTAGACATTGACTTGAGCGATGACAGAATAATGGACGCTGGGCACATAGATTGTAGTTTGGGTCTTACAGTCAAAAGATCATAAAGGATAAATGGAAATTCCACTGATTTAAATGGGACTTTTTAACCCCTTGAATGCTACAAAGCAATGCATTGGAGACCTTTCTAGCATGCAATGGTTTCAAAAGCCCCTTATAAATCAATGAGAATTTTAGTTATTTTTATTTGTTTCATGTGGTATAGGTGGTTTGCCCCAGAATTACTCCAGTTTTTCTCTGTGAATAATTCCCTTAGTGCAGAAAAGATCCTTGTCAGAAGGGAATATAGATTTTGTTCTCAATATCAGCAAGAACCACCAATCCTGCGATGCCTGGCCCAGTTGTCTACTCTCATTGGCTTTGCTTTTATACTTGTTTAGCTATCATATACACGCACACAAAAGAATCAAAGAGTAAAGACAGAAAACCAATGGGGTGGTAAATGCTTCATTACTTTAAGTTATTAGATGCTTGTAGTGTTTTACTTATGGGAAAAAGTAAATTATTGATGGTCCTCACATCTGATAATTAGCCCCATGTATATAAACAGATAGCCAGTAAACTATTTGTCACCTATTAATTACTCACTTTGGGAATAAACCTTCTACATTTTCTGAGATATCCTCAAATATTTAGGTAATGTATGAGTGTGCGACAGACTTGTAGACTAAATGAGCTCCATCCTTAAAACCAGGCCCTAAGTGGCTCCTCTGATGTCCTGAAATATTTAGTTTTACCAGTCACAGTTAAGCATACAAGTCCTACATTTCTTTAGGCAGCGATTCTTGTGAAGGATGGAATAAACAAAAAAAAAATGTAATCTATCATTCAGAGAATGAAAATGGCTAACTCACATCCCTAATCCATTTCCCAGATTCTCAAGTCTAGTGCCATAAGGGAAAACAGAGGTTATCTGGACAGAGAGATAAGAAGCAGAAGCTGTTAATTTAGTAACAAAATCTAAATGTCTTGAATTTTTTTTTTTTTTTTTTTTTTTTTTTATGCGAGTCATAATAAATCCCTCGGAGGATAAAGTTACAGTTCACTTTTCAGTCTGAATAATCACAGCCGTTACTGGGATCTAAACATTTCAGAGCACAGCAAAAATGTTTTTAACAAGCAATTTGTTTTATTGAACTAACTATGAGGCTGGATTCCGGTCAGAAAAGCAAAGATTTAATTGAACTGCCAATGATAACATATTATGTTAATTAGTATTCTCCTGAGCAGTGGCATTTAAGCCTTCATTTTGTGAAAGATGTGTCATTCTTTGCAGTGTCTATTAAAAATAAATAAGTGAAAGTGCCCATGAAAGCAGCATTCCAACAGATTTTTTCCATTCGTTTCCTACGTTAATGTGACCCTGTCACGAAAAAGAAAGTCTGCATAATTTTAATCAACATTAACCCCTTAGATGCTAGAGATCTTTCCAACACTTTGCTTCAGAATACATTGGAGATATCACTAGCATTCAAGAGAGTCTGTCAAATAAAAATAGAGCTTTCAAAATCACCTATGTGTTTATTAGCCATGTTGTGTTTAACCCTCCAAATGCCAGAGGTGTATGAAACGCATTGCAGAGGTACCCCTCTGGTACTCAAAGGGTTGTTAACAAGCTACTTTTTTTGAGTTATTTAGATTTATAGATTCTGCTAATTAAGGAAGGCTTTACAGGTACTTTCCTGTCTTGCTGTACATTACCTGCCTCGTCCAATGACATGAACCCTTTCAGCGCTAGGGGAGGTGGTCATTACATTTCCGAGCATTGCTAATGAGTGGTGTGGTAATACTGTAGGAAGTACCTTTGTGGCATTCCTTATTTAGCATAATCTATAAATATGAATACCTCAAACTATTCTTCTAATTAAAATTGGCTAATACAACAGGAATGTACTTAGGTGATAGGATCCCTTCCTTGCAGGTTAAGCCTTTGAGAGCCAGAGGGGTACGAAACGCATTGCAAAGCAAAGCGTTGCCTTACCCCTATGGCATTCAAAGGGTTACAAAACAATACTATATATCTATATCGTATGCTTCTTGTTCTTCAATTGTCTTTTGCATAAGTCACCTCTACACTGAGTTTGGAAATTTCAGGAAATCCCTAGATTAGTATAGGTCTTTTTTCAAGGGCAAAATAGAGGTGAAATATATAATTAGTTACTCTTGGGTCCACCAATCAGAATAAAAGACCATATTCTGGAAGGTAAAGATGACTGATTCTGGGACCCACTAACTGTACCACAGAGGACAAATGAAAATGTGTATGTATGTCAACAGGGCTTTCATTGAATACTAGAAAGGTCACACAGGCATTGTGATGAATGACTAAGCTATAAGATAAATAGAAAAAATTGAGGGTAAAGAATTTCCAATTATATCCTAGAATTCACTGCTACAATGTTCCATCAAATTCACCAGCTTATGACAAAATTCCTTGATTTTTACACTCGTCTTGACTTTCAGTTTAAGATTTCAGAGTACTGCGACAAAAAAAAATCTACCTCCAGTTACCGGTCAGTCTAAAATGTGCAATAACATAGTCCACGCCAGCACATTCTTTTGGTGTAAAATATATTCACTGAAGGCTACAAAATAACTCTTACGGTAACTGAGCCTCGCCTTGAACAATATTGCTTTGGACAATACTTGTATAATATCAGTGCAATTTATCTAGAATATCCATTCAATGTTTATCTTTCTTTGCTAATTTGCTGTCTAGCCTAAAGCATGAAAAGAGAATAAAACTACTGGCATGTAAAGGAGAAACCATTTTAGACAATATTTTCTAGCTACAGGCATATATGTCTCAGCTTACCCAGTGGAATACTTAACGCTTATGACAAGTGCAGCAAAAGTCTGATAAGATAGCTGATCATTTCACCAAACTACAGACAATGATAGGCCACTGACTTTGGCTTACACCTGCTAGATCTATAGTGTCTCTTTGAAAACATACTTCGTGGATACAAATTGCTTTTTCGAATTTTGGTGCTGGTAAAAAAAAAAAAAAAAAAAAAAAAAAAAAAAATATATATATATATATATATATATATAATATAATTCTGGGATGGCAGCCCAGCTGCACGCCACTCTGCCATCCCATTATGAAACAAAAAAAGCTATGGGGTCCTTAACGCCCACCCAGCTTGTCTCCTCTCATACTTAAACTCTGCTTGCTTCTCTGTCCTATTTCTAGTAACTTGATCTGGGAAGTGCCACTTCTTACTACATTCATTATTGATTTCAAAGTTTGACTCCTCTTTAGAGAGTGGATCTATCACCACAGTACAAATGCGTGTTAAACTTTAGATTAGCTTGCGATGAGGTGGAATTCATGAATATATATATATATATATATATATATATATATTTTTTTTTTTTTTTTTTTTTTTTTTTAATCCTAAATTAGCAAAAATTAAAGCTTCTATACTGTACTTTCAGATAGACTGTGGGTACAGCTCTATACCTGGGGTCTGTAATGCTACCACAGCTCCCCTCCCTCTAGCCAGCCTCCTCCAATGATGGAGGCTTTCTGTCTGTAAACTGGATCGGTCTCATTGGCTAGATATCAATCTCTGCCAATGAGATCAATCCAACCTACAGACAGAAGCCTCCGTCACCGGAGGAAGTTGGATAGAGGGAGGGGAGTGGAGGTAGCTTTACAGACTGCAGGTATAGAGCTGGACCCGCAGTCTATCTGGAAGTGCAGTCTAGAAATGTTAATTTTCGCCAATTTAGAATTAAAAAAAAAAAATTAATACATTCCACCTCATCGCTAGCTAATCTAACGTTTAACACGCATTTGTACTGAGGTGATATATCCCCTTTAATTGCTCTAACTGCAAGCACTGTAACTTACATTCTGACAAATAGAAAATCACTTACCTTCTTGCCTTTTTCTCACCTGTTCTCATCATCTGCCTAAACAGCTCTGCAGCAGAGGACTGATTTCCTTAGACTGATTTAAATTGGAACTGTCACATTATAGTTTAGCTCATTTTAAAGATAATCAAAAACTAAATATATGTTATGCTAGGCATTTGTTTGAAATCATTTTTGAGAAATGAACCTTCACTTGTTGAGAGCAGTGTGGCACTTTATGCTAATTAGATGATTGCCATTTCCTTATTATGACACTGTGCTATGAATGAAGTTAGACTGAGCCCACGCACAAGGGTCATTTCTAATAGTACAAAGAATGAAGCTTTTAGACTCAGAGCTAATCAGCATACATGGCAAGTAATTAGCATAAAATTCTACACTGAGAAATCGAGGTGTAATGGGTAAGGTTTACTTGTCACCTTAATTCAAGTTTGCATTTGAAAATTTCATTAAAAACTGCCTAAATATCATGTTATCCAAAAGACCAGCAAACGTACAGTCACAGAGTATTCATATTTGGTACAGTGTGCTAATGTATGCTAATTGCGGTACTATTGACATTTCAAATGCTAATGAAGCCTTTTTACTACAGTTTCATATGTTAACCCTTTGAGTGCCAGGGCGTTGCATACCCCTCTGGCACTCAAAAGACTAATGAAGGTTTTCAGTGATGTTCTGTGTCCTAATTAAGCACTGTGCTTCTCCAGGAGACTTTCACTTGTCCAGAACTAAATGTTGAATTACTATTTTGTACACTAGGTATCTGCTGGACTTTTGATTCGTCTGACACATAGTTTTGAATGAAGTTTTCAAAAAAGGCAAAACATCATGGGGACTGGTCTACTTTAATTTCTCAAAAACTATTTTACAAAAAATGGCTAGTATAACATATGAGCCGATTGTAATTATGTTACAAACAAAATGTTTCTTATGGTGACAGGCCCACTTTAAGGAGAACTGGAGCAAATCTGACAAAACCAGCTGCAACACAAGGGATAAATACCCACTTATCTAAATGGAGTTTGGAACTTGCTGAATGCTAGTGGTCACCAAAGCATCCCCTTGGATGTCGGACTCCATCACAACTTCACTCCCTGGAGTTAGGCCTCAGAGTTTAGAGCCCCATTTTAATTAGTTGGATTTTTATTTGGTCCCTGTGGTGCATTTGGTTTGAGCCAGAATTTCTTCAGCTTTCCATCTTCTCTGAGTATTGGGAAAACTGTGATCACCAGCCATAACTGGGGCTTTTGGACATATAGGACAATCCTCTAAAATATTTGTTAAAGTGATAGTAATACTTAAAGTGTAAAAAAAAAAATGCTGTAGGGTTAATCCCCCTGAGTAAAACAAGAGTACTCCCACTGTTGAAAGGTGTTTTATTCTAAAGTTGAATTTGAATTTTTTAGGTGCAATATTACAGTGGAATGAAATTGTACAGTGGCACTGTTGATACACCATCCTATGGAGATTTATGGTCTACGGACCAGAACTGTCCATAGGATGGTGTAACAACAGCGCCACTGTATAATTTCAGGCCACTGTGATATTGCACCTAAATATTTAAACTTTGAGCTGTGTTAACTTTTGAATAAAACACCTTTCAGCAGTGACAGTACCATTTTTTTACTCAGGGGGATAAACACTATAATATATATATATATTTACATATTAAATATTACTATCCCTTTAAATGTAAAAAATAGCTAAAAAGAAACAAAACAGTACACTGGTAATGAAATAAGAAGTAACAATGACTTCCAACTAGTGGGCCAGGCCAAAATCCAAGAGAGGTTACAGCTATTAAATGGATTTTAATCTGATGGTGAATTATAAAAATTGGATGAATTTGCCCTAGACCACATGTAGAACACACATATCCTACATGTTTTGTGCTGGCAGCTGGTTTCCTTTTAATTTATTTTAAATGCTGTGTTGTGTGTGATGCCCGATGATTGTCTTGGTATCTATGTAATCTAGGCTGACTATACCTCACCTTTAAAAAGGGACAGACATGAAAAATGCATACTACACGGTTGCTTTGATTTTGGTGCACACTTGAAATATGCCTATTTCCTATGTGTCCCTTTTTAAAGGTGAGGTATGGTCAGCCTAATGTAATCATTTATTCTGTGTGCAGAGCAGATTTAAAGGAGCAGTGAACTTTTTTTTCTGGAAACCTATATCTTGCAGGTTGTTTCCTTTTGAGTAAAATAGCAATATGTCTACTGCTGTCAGCTTTATTCTAAATGTGTAGCATTTGAAACTGTCAAAAAATGAGTAAAAGCATCATTACTTCATGAAAGATCAAGTTGTCAGGAGGTGACTGCAGTTTCTGTTACATTCAGTGGAGATCTTGTGCAATTCGGGGCAAACTAACTTTACTGTTGGGGAGAAATAAGTCACACTGACATGCACATTGGTTTAAATGGGACATTTAACCCCACTGAATGCTAGGTAGGTCTCCAATACATTGTGAAGCAGCTTTAGTTATTTCCTATGGTGCTGTAACTGGAGCTATTCTGGAATAAACCAGCAGCACCATAAGGGACAAAGAAAATCCCTAAATTCCAATGTACTTGAATTGAGCTTTTCACCTCTTGAATTCCAGAAAGGTCTCCTTTGCATTCACTGGAGACCGCTTTAGCATTCAAGGGGGTAAAAGACCAATTTAACAGGATTTTTATTTGTCCCCTATGATGCAGTTGGTTTACTGTACCATAGATATAAATATTGGCCTGTGTTTCAAAAAGCCCTATAGATTTTAGTGGTCATACCATGTTTTTGCATTGTTTGCTCCTCATTTACTAAACATTGGTCTTGATACATAAGTCTCCTAGTGCTCTTCATTCTTTAGGATACTGCTACTGTTATAGGTTCAGTCTGTCTGTCTGACCTGTCTGTGGGTCCTATGCATGATAAAACTGAATTCCTGCTGAGGAAGAGATAGGATGAGAGGCCCGGTAATGAAGGGTTGTATAGGAAACAGAGGAGTTCACTATGCTGTGTGTGTTTGATATTGAGTGTGACTGCTCAGATAGGTGGAAAAAAAGAGAGATATTGAGCAAGAAGTGGGTTGGTATAGAGACTAGTATAGATGGGACAGAGAGATTGGGATGAACAGAGAGACACTGTACTTGTCATTAAACGTCGGGCAGCAGCAAAGCATTTGCAGGCCTCTGCTAGTATATTTTATTTTCCGCTCTGCATTTACCTGATTGTCTGTCTGTGAGTGGTTTCTTCTATGTTGCCTCATTTCTGTTTATTTACAGAGCAAAGTTCAAATGTATTAAACTGAATACAGTCTTTCTCTGCCAGCAAGAGGGTTTCAGAATGCTGTTATTACTGACAAAAATGTCTTAACAGCAGGACCCAGAATAACAAGCCATGGAAAATGCTGTGTATGTAGTGTATCGAGGCAGGCCACCCCATATATTAACCCTTTGAGTGCCAAAGGGGTACCCCTCTGGCACTCAAAGGGTTAAAGGAAAAAACTTATTATAATAATAAAAAAAAGTATGTATGTGTGTGTATATATATATATATATATATATATATATATATATATATATATTCATCCTGCTGAAACGTTGATCTAATATAACATCAATTTGACTTTATTTACAAGCCCTGAGAGAGCCTATTTGTTTACTATTCCTATATCTATATCTATCTATATATATATATATATATATATATATATATATATAAAGTGATGCAGCACCATTCATATAAAGTGTTTTAATTGATTCCTGTGTTTTTCCATTCCTGTGATTCATTTTAGTAAGTTCTGTCACAAAAAAACAACTGGATTATAGGGGACAGATACAGATTACCCATATTCCTATTGATTTATATGGGGATTTTAACCCCTTGAATGCTAGAGAGATCTCCAAAGCATTGTGAAGTGTTTAAACCAAATTTAAAGTGGACCTGTCACTTTATGATAATTTCAGTTTGCTTTACAGGGAATTAATGTCAGACTATATGTTTTACTAATAATTTTTCTGCAAAAATAAATCCTTTTTGAGAAATTAATCTTTATGTGTTGGTGGTAGAGTGTGACAATTTATGCTAATTCACTGCAACATATGATAGTTATATTTATTATGTTATGAGCATAACTGGGATCCTTCATATCCACAGCTCCCAGAGTAACAACTGGAGTTGGTGGTGAGAATGTCCAAGTGATGGGATTAACATCATAATGTGTGTAGGGGTTAACCAGAGTGGGCGGGATTGGACTGAGAAAGGGCAGGGTTTGTCATAAAAAGAGGTGGGATGGGGAAGTGAGGGGGTGGGATTACCAGGAAACTCACTCAGAGAATCATCCCCTGTCCCACAGACCCAGTAATTAAATCAGAAAGCCAGAGTCCACGAATGGCTATTAGACACGTCCCCAGTGTATGGGTTCTGCCTAGATTCATTCATTTTAGAGCATCTGGTAATATTGGCTCAGTACAGAAGTTAAGTAACATGTAGCGCTACACTGTGTGACCAATGCTTTACGTACTCCTCTGGCACTTAAAGGGTTAAAGACTGCAGGAGAGTGCAACACATTGCTTTGCAATGCGTTGTGCACCTCGCTGGTTCTTAAGTGGTTAAAAACCAATGGCTAGTAAAACATAATATATAGTATATGTGTAATGGGGACACTATCAAACATATAGAAAACTCACATACGTATAAATAAATGCAATGAATTTACCAATACGCACCAATACAAACAGTAGTATGAGCCCACCCCTCATTGGGTAACACTTAATCTGGGCAGAAAATCCCAGTAGACACTTATGAAGTAATTCTGTGTGGACTGCTTTCCCAAATATCAGTCTCTGCTTAGTACTGGATGTGTCCATGGAGGGGACATGAGTCTTTGTTGCAATACTCCCATCCTTTCCTGTCTACAACAAATAAGTATTTCTAAATTATCTTTCAAATTAACTAAACGTTTGTTAAGGTGACATGTCTACTTTAAATCCAGGGGAGTTTTCATGCCATCCCACAGGGTGCAGATGATTTGCTTTAGAACTGCTCTGCTTTAGCTTGAGGTATAGGGGCACATTTGCATTTCTTTGCATTTTTTAGGCCATTAATGTTAACACATTAGAGTGTTCGGTGTTTCAAAATATGTCACTTCCTGTTCCATCCAATCTGCACAATGCCATAAAAGAGAGCTCTCCAACTGGTGACCCATAATCCTTGTGCAGTTACAACACTTCTTTCGTAGGCCTAAAATCTGTCTCAGAAATATTTGTACCCTGTCTTTCAACACTAATGCACTAACAGGAGCCTCCCTTGTGTTATCAATATTTTAAACAAGACTGGGGTAACAGACAATCTTAAAATAACACAATTCACTGGTTCAATTTGATGCAGTACGTTGGAGACCTCTCTGATATTCAAGGACTTGTAAGCTGCATTTAAATTAGTGGGACTTTTAATGTCCCTTAGAGTGCAGTTGATCTTCCCCAGAATTGCATAAATCTATGCAACATACATTATCAAATGTAAAAAAAAAAAAAACAAGAGTTGATAAAAAGGCACTTTGGATTTCTAAAAGCAACAGAAGTCCAAAGGTCTCCATTTCCCATTAGTTCTGAGCTTTTTATTTGTATAGCCTAACTGAGGACATGAGGCCACAAAATGTTGGCCTTTCAAAATGTTTAGACTACAAGGAAGTTAACACTGTGCATAGTGCCCTATAACACCAGTGTAGGCCATTTCCTCTAAAGCTGCCATCAATCTTGTTATCATGTAATCATGACATATTTATATGGCATTATCAGTGTACAGTGTAGACTTGTTTGTGTGCAGATGAGATTAAAAGTTACCACAAAACCAAGGCTGAAGCAGAATAGAAGTCTACAGTGATGCACCAACAAGACTGGGCCACAGCACATACCTGCCAATGTTAGTCACTGCCTGGTATAACTGCGGAGAAAACCAACTGTTAGGCAGTATTTCTTGGGGCATGGCTGGTGGTGAATTTTTAGGTTATTTCATGACCTATTGACACCTCTTTGTTTAAGTGAATGATTTGAAGCAAAACCAAAGTATTTTATTTATGCAGACTAATTTATAAACTAATTTATTGAAGTTTAAATAGACAATAATGTGAGTTTTATTGCTGTGGAACAATGTGACACCACACACTCTGATTTTGTAAAAAGAGGGATACCAGGGTGGGAAAGAGGGACAGAGGGATTTGGGTCCCAGAGGGGGATTGCCCACCTAAAGAGGGTCTTATTACTAGCTTGCAGCATGTAATGATAGTAATGATGCACAGCCAAATAACTCAAGTCTCTGGTCTTCTGGGAACCGAGCAACTCTCCTTATCAATGGGGATTTTTATTTTTCCTCTATGGAACAGATTGTTTGCCCCAGAATTACTCCAGTTCGTCTTAGTACATCAGCCTAAAGGTCTACTTAGTACATCAGCCTAAAGGTCTACTAGCACAAATCCAGTCCAATCATTATGACTCAGTGAGGAAGCACAACTGACTGCATGACAAGAAGGGCATTGTTATTGAAAATGAACAAGAATACATTTTATTATTTTATATTCTAGCCTATTTAAGAGGTTTGGTTACTGGTATGAAGCCATGCAGCTGCATATAATATAAAGCAAGTTTAACAGCATATTTGGTGCTTTAAAATGTTCCCTTGGGCATTTTTAGCATTAAAAATCGAGAACTAACCTGGTCCATCAGACATTTAATTTGAATTAATATAGCAAGAAATACATGGTATAGTCTCAACTGCCATTCCTTATCTTTAAACATTCATTTAGTCTTGCTTTTTTGCAGTTTTATTTAGTCTGTTTCATTGGGATTTTGTACCATGGAGTATTTAGTTTAGCAAGTTAAGTGACTACAGGTAGATGTATTGCCCGTTAATGGGGAACTTACCCTTAGAAAAAGCGGCTAATTTTATTTTATTTTATTTTTTTTTGTGGACTAGGTATGTGTCATTCAAACAGCCATTTCATATATATCTGTTTATTTTCTTTTTCTCATTTGAATTCTTCTGTAGAACGCATCTGAACAGAGACATTTTACAGTTTGGATAATGTTTACTCGATTCCTAAGAGCCATCAGTGGGGCTTTATCTCTATGGCTAATCTCAGTCAGACTGATAAAGTTTATTGTTTCCTATGTGGAGGTAAAAGCTAAATACAGCAATATTTCACATGATCAGGTTTTAGAGCCCGGTGAGTCAATTCTGTCTCCTGTATATCTACACTCATCACTCTACTACGTTCTACCACCAATTGGAACACAGGAGAGGTGTGTCTAATGACCTGCCCACATGAGTGCCAGACAATGTCACTGGCTGGTGCCCAAGTGAATCAGCCATTCACTAGAGATTGAGGTGATCATGACAACCTGCAACTTGCTAGTGTGAAAGGTCTGTTGGCACACTAATTGGCCGTGTTGCAAACCTTCCTTACTGCAACTGATGTCGCAGTTTCACTATTAGAAAGTAAAGTAAAGGAAAGCTGGAAGACAGCAGGTGCCACGTCCCTGTGTAATGCAGGACTGTTCCTGCATTTTGTAGGGCCGTTCCTGTGTCTGTGTGTCTAACATAGCAGGGCAACATCAGAATGTCACCCTTTTTATGGTAGAAAAATACAGGGAAGTGTTTCAATAGGATGCCCATTTTTACTATTTGGTGACAAAGTTCTATAATCCTTCAAAATAATAGGTAAAAATGGCCACTGTTTGCAACTTTTTATCAGACCTAATTTAAAAAAACTGATAAATCTATAAACAACAATAATTCTTATCTCTTGTTTAATTAAGTAATGATGCCACCAGCTGAATAGGAAAAACACATTTATAATATATTTTGGGGTTATGTACCTATGAAATCATTTTTACAATTTCTTAACCCTTTCAGTGCCAGAGAGGGATCCAAATGCATGGTGGATACCTTTTTGGCACTCGGTGGGTTAAAAAGGGAAAAAACCCTATTCATTTTTAGGCGATAATGCCATTTTGAGGTGACAAGTCCACTTTACTCTATTTTGAATATTATTATTTGATCTTTGCTTCATACAGCATTGTGTCTCTTTCTTGTCTTATTATGTGTAATTAAAGCCCAGAACAAATGCATGTAAAATTATTTTTCTAGCTTATCAATTGAAGCCAATTATATCTTCTCTGTGCCATTTTCAGGAATATAGTATGTCATGTGGAATCTGATAGTCATTTTTTTTTAATTTTCCAATTGTGTGAATATTACATGAAAGCCAAGAACTAGATAGAGGCTGCTTCTTAGCAAAATGTTACTGTGAAAATGTTGCAAATATAATGTTTTGTAACGGACTTAAAGAAGCAGTACGGTTTTGTTATGAATAAAAATAAATATTGGGGTAATTTACTGTGGAATAAAATAGGGATAGGTGTCAGATACTTCATTCAAATGTTATTGCAGTGGAAATTTGGTTTTATTAGCCTATTTGCTCATTTATTTATTTATTTTGAGAGCTTAAATATTTCATATGACCATTCTGCTTTATGATGATGCTGTTGCTTTCTGTCGGCTATGGCGTGAGGAGAGTCAGTGACTGAAGGACACCATATTCTGCAATCCCAATGGTGCAGAAGAAACATGAAGGTCAAACAAACTGCATCGTAGGGGCAAATAATTAACAAAATGACCACTGATTTAAATGGGGCTTTTAAGTCTTTGATTTGATTACTATAGAGGTCTTCGATGCATTGCTTCACAGTGTGTTGTAAACCTCTCTAGCATTCAAGAGATTAAAAACCTCTTAGTGAATTGAGAATTTTAATTTCCCACATGATGCAGTTGGTATGCTCCAGAATTGCTGGTCCTTTGCTTTCGGCATAAGGACCAGCATCACCAACATAAAATGGGATGACCACTAAGATTATTAAAACAACTATGCATCTAGTACATTGAGAAGCTGTGAGTTGGGGCACCCAAGTGGATATATATATATATATAACCCGCACACTCGCATATGCACTCTCACACACACTCACTCAGTACCGGCACCTTCCTACCCCTCTCCGCTTAATAACAAAATCCTCTCTGGTACATGTATCAGAAAATTATAAATTATAATGAAACAATACATTATGAAGTACCGGCACCTTTTTCTGCAGAAAAATCCTATTCCAACACCTCACATTTTAATAAAGTTGATCACTGTCCTGTTACACTGGGCAGCAGCATTTCTTGTGCAATGTGTTTGGAGGCCTCTCTGGTACAGATGGGTGGACTAAGCTGAGGCAGACATGAGACTAGCAGTGATATTTGGAATTGTTGAGCCTCTTATTTGAGGGTAAAGGATCAACTGATTTACTGTAATTAATCCTGGCTCTCAGTTATTTAATTGTGACAGATGTGGCTCAGCGGGAAACAAAATGAAATGGTTCATTTTTTTTCTCCCTGGCAGTGGCCAGTGAGCGGCTGTTGATGTCACTTAATATTTGGTGACTGATAAAATGTGGACTGTTATTACTCTTAACTGAGCAGACACATTACAAGAAGATGATTGTTCAGACTAAAAAAGTTTCTTATATTTAACACCTTATGAGTTGGACCATCCTCATCCTTTTTGGCATGCATTTTCTAAATCAGACTGGGGAAATGTGAACTTAAACAAATTCCACTTCAGGATTCCCATTTATTTGTGTTGATACGTCAGTGATTAAAATATTATTTGTAGAAAACCCACTTGTACAAAAAAAAAAAGTATATTATCTCCATGTTTTTTTAATAAAGTTTTTGGTTTACAAAAAGAAAATTAAAAAAATACTAAAATAATAATATTTCCCCGGTCTGATTTAGAAAATGCATGCTACGAAGGATGGGGAGGTTGCAACCTCAGTAGCATTGTAAACGGAGTTTGCTGTAACGCTACATCACAGAAATCCAGCTTCGAAGGGGAGTGTGAACGTGCTCCCTGGGGCAGCTGGGAAGTCCAGAGAGTCATGGAGTCCCGCAGATCGTGGAAGTGCCCGGTTTTGCAGGGCAAATATCTCCACTACCAGGCGGCTTGAAGAACACACACACACAGCACTAATGTTGGGTTAAACATTAAAATGCATGGTAAAACTTTGGTTTTAGGTGATGGTTCCGCTTTAAGTGCCATATCACAGTGGCCTGGAATTATGCATAGGATGGTGTAGAGACAGCGCCACTGTACAATTTCAGGTCACTGAGATATTGCACCTAAAAAACTCAAGTTTCAGCAGTAATAACTTTTGAATAAAACAATTCGCTGCAGTGGGAGTTTCCTTGTTTTACTCAGGGGGATAAACCATTCAAAATAATTTTGTTTACATTTTAAGTATTACTATCCCTTTAAATCAGCTAGTTCTTTATTGTACATGTGATATTAACACCCTCTTCCTGCCGTATGTAAAAAGAGTTTGTGAGTCTAAATCTGAAAAGATAATTCGAACACAGGTACATATGTAATAACCCTGTGAGTGCCAGAATGGTACGGAACTCATTGCAAAGCATTGTGTTCTGTACCACTCTGGCACTCGAAGGATTAAAGCAATTCTGGAGCAAAGCAACTGCACTACATTGTACAAATAAATATTCGCCATATTCATATTTATTTAAATGGAGCTTTTTAACCCCATGAATGCTAGAGAGGTCTACATTGCATTCCTTTTCAATGCATTAGTGATGTCACAAGCATTCAATGAGTTAAAAGTATAGTTTAATTCAATGGGAAGTTTTTTTGTCCCCCTTTGTTGCAGTTGGTAGGTCCCAGAAATGTCCCACCTTGCTTTTATAAATATGGCCCTTTGTCTGTGTGTCCTACTCTTTTCTCTGTTAAAGGGATAGTAATGTCAGAAAAAAAGTATTAACTATTTGGTAGATACAATTAAAAGAGGGTACTTGAACTTATTCGTATCTCTCAAACTGTTATGGTTTGAGAGATATAGGAAAATAAAGTTCTCTGGACCCTCCCCTTTCTGCTTGACAAGCTCTAAAGCTATCAGAAGCAGATTCTAGTCACTTGACCAGACGTGGCTCTTCACTAGCACTGACATAGCAATATCTAAAGATAAACACTTCATCAGAATGGTCTACAACACGTGCTTGCAAACTAGGCACACGTAGACCGTTCCAATTAAGTATTTATTTTTAGGTATCGCTATGTTGGCGCTGCTGAAGAGCCGCCGTCTGATCCAGGAACCAGAAACTGCTTCTGACAGCTTTACAGCTCATCAATCAGAAAGGGGAGGGAGCAGAGAACTTTGTTTTCCTATATCTCTCCAAGCATAACGGTTTGAGCGATACGAATAAGTGCAAGTACTCTCTTTTAATTGTATCTACCATATAGTTAATACTTTTTTTCTGACATTACTATCCTTTTAAGTTGGTACATGCAGAAAGAAACACAGAATTATGTTTGCCTGTATGTGTTTCACTTTCACGTGACTATTCTGTGCAAGTTCACAAGACAAATTTAGACAGGCACATAAACAGAATTTGTATGCAGATTTAAAGCTTTCACTGACTCATTTTACAGGAAACAGGTAGGGGGAGCCAGGGATGGCACCACCTATAAGCGAGGTAGGCGCCGGGGGACCAACACCCCCCCCCCCCGCGCTCACCACTTACTGCCCAACTCAGTAGATGGGGGAGGGGATCCCAGAAAATGTTTGCCTGTCCGTCTCAAAAAAAAAAAAAAAGTATGTTTCGGTGCCCTCCCTTGGCTGGCTATTTTTTTTAATGTAGCACAGTGATGCCCGTTTATCTCTCCCCCTCCGCTCCCCTCCTGGACCAGGATTGAGGGAGAGGAGGGGGAGAGAGACACGGACATCACTGTGCTACATTAAAAAAATAGCCAGCCAAGGGAGGGCACCGAAACATACCCACTGGGAGAGAGAGACGTGCAGCTGGAAGTCACTGGTCAATATTTATTCGAGAGAGAGAGGAGACATGCACCGGGAAGAGTAAGTGGAAGGGGGGTCAAGAGGGAATACGAGTCAGACGGCGGAATAAAGTGTCAAAGGTGGGATCAACAGTCAAGAGGGGGATCAAGAGTCAGACGGGGGAGAGAGAGAGTCAAAGGGGGGATCAACAGTCAAGAGGGGGAGAGAGTCAAAGGGGGGAGAGTCACATATAGAGAGCATACACTCCGTCACATTGATACGCATATAGAGAAGCACCCACACATACTTATACACTGATACCCTTACAGAGACTCGCACACACTGACACACTTATATACATATAGGGAACACACACTGACACACTTATATACTTCCCGGGAACACATACTGACACACACATACACATATAGAGAACACACACACAAACTGACACTTATACACATATAGGGAACACACAAACACACTGACACCTAAACACATACAGGGTGGGCATAAAGGGGTAGTACACAAGGGGCGGAGCCAAGGGGCGGCAAAATTAGGTTTTGTCTAGGGTGGCAAAAATCCTTGCACCAGCCCCGGGGGGAGCGCATATGACTGGAAAAAGGAAGACTGGAATAGCTGTTACTAGGCAAGCACACACAATTTAAGATAAAGAAAGCCAGCATATAAGAGTGGTTAATAAATGCTACTGAAAAAAGGTAGGCATATAACACTATTATTCATTTAAAGGGCAACTGTCTTGCATCAGTAAGTCAGTGTCTATGGGAACACACAAGGTAAAAGTCTGGGACTGACCCATGCAGCCTCAAAACTAATTCTAACTGTTTTAAGGCTCAGAAAACAGACCCTTTTTACCACCAGGGGACTGAGCTAAACAAGTTTATAGCTTAACCCGCTGAGTGCCAGAAAGTTATCCAAAGTACCTCTCTGGCACTCAGTGGGTTAAGCCACTGACTTAACTTGCTGCAAAGATATAGGTAGAAAGTGTCTGGAACCTGTCCTGCAACACTTGTCTCCAACAGTTCCATCATAGGATCATCCAGATATCTGGGCCCAGTTTTCTGACTCCCACACTGGTTGTCTTAACTATTTGCCCATTTCATTCCTGGCATTTCTGCTCCCACAGGTGCAAACCTGCTGAAAGGGATCTGTCAGATAACAGTTCCCCTTTAATGTTATTCTTTCCTTTTTGCAAATAAACCAGTTCAGGGATAAACTTATAGTTTTATATAATTAAAACTAGGAGTTGCTGTAAATAATTATACTTGTCCTCCTTTGTTATATTACCTGCTTACTACTACCTCCTGAAATAGCATTTTGCTTGTGATTATACACTGTTTCCCATGATATCTGTTCCTGGCTTACTGCTGAGAATCTTCGATAGATGGATCAACTTGGGTGTTCTGAGGTTAGCACGATTCGTTTAATGCCTAATTCCCACAGTGGGGAGGGAATGTAGGTGGGGGGGGGACAGAGAGAGAGAGCGCAAAAACCTAGTGGATTGCAGCTGAGCAAAGCCCAGCCTGTGAGCAGGTTAGAGTAACTGCAATAATTTCATAAAGGGTAATGACACTTAAGTGAGGTTGGTCTTCGAAAGCAGTTGCTCGTCTGGATCCAATAATGTATCATTTACTGCGTCTGGAAAAGATCATTTGTTAAATTCAGTGAACTATTACCCTGTAGTGTATGTATTTATTTATTTATTTTGCTGCATTGCGTGCTTGTTGGTTATTGGCCTAAGAGCTTTAAGTTTGACCCAAAGGACCGTACGTCTAAACGAAAAGTGGTGGAATTCTAGAGACAATCAAAACAGAGGGGCAGAAATCAAATTACCAAAAAAATCTCCATTGATTTAAATGGGCATCTTAACCCTTTGAGTGCCAGTGGTATATCAAATACATTGCAATGCAATGCATTAGCTATCTCTCTGGCACTCAAAGGGTTAAACTCTTGACCGCTTGAGAGGTCCCCAACGAATTGTGAAGCAATGTGTTGGAGAGCTCTCTCTGGTATTCAAGGAATTAAAGTCCTCTTTTAACCAATTGAGAGTCAGAGAGGTATCCAATCAAAAGGTTAAATCAATGGGAATTATTAGTTCTCTCCTATGGCGCAAATAGTATGAGCCCTCCTTTTGAACATGTTAATTTTCTCAAACTTACACTTCATGGATTCCCTAATTTCATTTTTTTTTATATTTTTTTCTTTTTTTTTTTCCTTTACAACACTGTTTGAGGAAATAGTCTAAAGCTCATCAACAGTTTACCCGAAGGCACAATTAACAGGTGCATCAAAGATTCCTTTTAGCAACATTCATCCAGTACATTGAAAGCCTGGCTCTCTTCCAGCCTCTGTAAACAAAACAGCTTTGTCAAAGAATTGAAAACAGACAGGGATAACAATTGGATATGGTTTCATACAAAAGATCTCTCAAACTGTATATAACTGTGTGCTTGTCCGTTCAGGTGGGAGAATCACACTACATTTACGTGTTCTAGTTGAATTGTCAGAGACAGAAGCCAAAGGCAGTCAGTGACAGACCTCTCTCCTTACTAATACCTAAGTGTGGGAGCCAGTACACAGGAATGATGCCTGCAGCCACTGGCACACATCTAAAATCTGAGAATAATAATGAGTCACTTTTCTGAAGTCATGATGCATCTTAATAAGGTCTCTCAGGGTAACTGGATAAATCCTTCTATATTGGAACTACAACATGTCAAGCTTTTGTATAGAAGCATATCATATTTTTTTTTATTACTTTTTTTTTTTTTTTTTACAAGTGTGATGAGCAAGATGGTTAACTCCTTGGAAGCTAGAGATAACTCCAACGCATTGCAAAACAATGCATTTAAGACCTCGGTAACATGCATCCAACAGTTAAAATCCCCATTTAAATTAATGGGAATTTTTAGTTCTTCCCTTTCGTGCACATTATTTGCCCCAGATCTCCTCCACATTTGAACATATGAACTCATTTGTATCAAATAAAATCCTTTGACTTAAATGGGATTTTATTCTTTGAACATGGTTCTCTGGGTTTCCCTGGATTTATTATTTTTTATTTTATTAATTTTTTATTTTTTTTTTAATCTGGTGACTTGGTACTGCTGTTTGTCACTTACTATGGAGAGCCATAGTCTATGACTCAATATCTCTCATAGAGTGTATTATAAAAATAAATTGCATTTTGAACACCAGGTGGCACTGTTGCGAACAGTTTAATTAAACAAATAAGTGCTATGAGCTTTAGAGAGAGACAGCTGATGATCTATTTTGCCTGCTCTGTCACATCCACCTGAACAGCCAAAGGAATGTGGGTACCACTTGCAACTTCAGCTCTTGCAAGAGGTAAGACAAGAAGCTTGGGGTGAATTGCAGAGTCAGGGATGTAAATAGATAATACAGATACTCTCATAAGTTGGTGCAGTGATAATTGTATGTTAACATACTAAGCTTGTACATATATTTTTCTGTTTTTTTCCATACTGGCTATCTCTTAAAGGGTTAGTAATGCCCTTATTTAAGTTGATGCATTGTTGTAGATGTTAAAGGGATAGTAATACTTAAATATTACTATCCCCCATCTTGTAGCTCTTCAAAAAACTGAGTAAAATGAGCCCAGCAGCATCTCTCAAACCATTATGGTTTGAGAAATATCTGCTTTCAAAGTTCCCTCTTTTTGTTTTTCCCCTGACGTCAGCATTCTAGCCGACAGCAGGGGAATCCTCTACTGGGATCAGCCGGTGGCTTCACAGCAGTGCCGAGATAGCGGTAATAAAAAAGAAATCCTTCACTAAAAAGGTCTTCTACGTGTGCATGGTTTGCAGGCACACATAGAAGACCTTTCAAGTTAAGGGTTCGTTTTTTATTACCGCGATCTCAGCTCTGCTGTAGAGCCTCCGTCGGTCCACGGACCAGATTCCCTTGCTGTCAGCTAGAATGCTGACGTCAACGCAGAGGAAACTTTGAAAGCTGATATCTCTCAAACCATAAGAGAGATGCCGCTGGGCTCATTTTACTCTATTTTTGAAGGGCTACAAGATGGTGGATAGTAATTTTTAAGTATTACTATCCCTTTAAAAAAAATAAAGTATCTTGTTTACGGTTTGAGAAATATTCGCCTCTAAAGTTCCCCCTCCCTCCCTTTCTCCTGACGTGGGCGCTCTACTGACAGCAGGAGATCATGGTCCTGGGACCAGCCGGCTGCTCTTCAGCAGAGCCGAAATAACAATATCTAAAAAGAATTACTTCAGTTTACAAAGTGTGCCTGGTTTGCAAGCACGCTTTGTAGACCTTTCAAATGAAGTAATTATTTTTAAATAGCGCAATTTTGGCTCTGCTGAAGAGCCTCCTCGAGTCAGCTGACAAGGATCTCCTTCTGTCAGCTTTGCAGCTGACATGAGGGAGGGGGGAACTTTAGCGGCAAATATTTCTCAAACCATAAAAATTTGAGAGATTGGACTTTCTCCAGATACTTTATTTTTTTAACATCTACAATACTGCATCATTTTAAATACGGGCATTACTAAACCTTTAACTTGCTTAGCCATTATAATTTTGCTGCATTTGCAGTTTGTTTACCAGTCTGTATAAGTAGGTCACAAATACAAGGTATTGTGAGGGAAGCTGGTTAGAGCCATTACTTGTTCTAGCTGAAATGAGATTTGTATTAGTGTTTACTTCTACATTGTGAAGCAATCATTAGGCAAATACCACTTCAAAGAGGGAAAGAGAAACTGTCTCCCTTATTAGACAATACTGTACAAGAAATTTTATCACGAAAGTGAATGTTATTATTCACACGTGAAAAAGTAATTAAGCAGACTTTTCCAATTCTTGTGATCAGGTTACTTTAAGAAAAAGAAATGGAGCAGAGTAAAAAGAAACCGCTCTGAGTATAGTCTATATATTTAAAGGGATAGTAATGTTTCACAAAAAAGCAGTTCCAATTAATCTTCATAGTATTTGGACCATCAATAGAGTGTTATTTCACTACTGTCAGAGTTGTATTTCAAGAGTAATTGAATGATAAAGTATCCCCCTCCTGCCCCTTTTACCTAGTGTAAGACACCTCCCCTCAGATGTGGAATCTGGTCACTTGACTGGCAAGGCACAATCTTCTTACTGTGAACATAAGGAAAACCCTGGCCCCCTTGACAGGTTTTTCAGGCTTTTCCCTTATGCTAATTGAAGATTTTTCCTCTCTGCAAGCCATCTGGACACCACCTTTCTGTTCTGAGGTGAACAGAGTTACATCAGTAAAAGGGGCGGGGGGATACTTTATCATTCAATCACTCTTGAACTACAACTCTCTCAGTACTGAAATAACACTCTCCATGACCCAATACTATGAAGATTAATTGAAGCTTCTATTATTGTGAAACAGTACTATTACTTTAAAGGGTTACGTTTTCCCTCTAACCCTTTGAATGCCAGAGAGTTATCCAATGCACAGCAAAGCAGTGGACACCTCTTTGGCACTCAGAGGATTTTAAATGAATAATGAGATAACAGAAGCTGGCAAGATACTGTTTTAACCCCTTGGATGCTAATGCGGTCTCCAGTCAATTGCTTCACAAGGCTTTGGATGCCTCTATACCATCAAAAGATTTAAAGGAACAGTAACACTGAAAATGAAGTTAGGTTATTTAATTTTCAGTAGCATGTATTACCAGTTAGCATCTGGAAAATTAAATGTTAGATCCTTAAAATCTAATCCTTAACCTGCATTGTAATGCACGTGTAGACAGTTCTACACTGACACTATTTGGTTAATTTAATTGTACCATCTGAAACGAGAGATAACTGCTAGCCAGTCAATGTACTGAGACTGGTACCCACCACTCTTGAATCCAGAAAGACTGTTACCTCATCTTAGCTCATTTATAGATCATCCTGTGCTATCACTTCCTAGCCACCCTATCAAGATTCTTATTATAATGTGGATAGGATGCTCGGGAAAATGCAGTAATGGTCACCCCAAAAAAGCAAAAGTAAGACTTGAGTTTAGGCATTGAAGATACTAGCATGAGGAACAGGGTGTCTAAAGGGACCCTATAAACTAAAAACAGCATTTAAAATCACCTATATGTTAGACATTTTTTAAATTTTAATTTAAAAAACTACATTTTGAGTTAGATGTATAGATTATGCTAATTATGGCATGTACTTCCTGTCTTAGCCCTACCTTACCTCTTCCAGTCACTGACAGTTAACCCTTTCATTGCTAAGGAGGGTTGGCAGTGTATTGTTTAGCAGTGTTAGTGAGTGGGAAAGGTAATAGAGGGTTAAGACAGGACATGCCTGCAGCATGCCTTAATTAGTATAATCTATAAAACTAAATAACTCAAACATTAGTTTTCTTTAAAAAAAAAAAAAAAAAATTACTGTTACAACATATTGGTGGTTTTGAAAGTTTATACAAATCCCGAAAGTTGTTTTTAGTTGATAGTGTCTCTTTAAATATATATATAACCCCAGATCATTTTAGGTTATAGTGTTCCCTTAAGTAAGAAATATGAACCACATAGTCAGAAAGATGAGACATATTGCTGACAGATAGCATCGATTCAGCTAATGTAAATATGCATTAGAATTGCATTGAATGTACAGTCTAATAAATAGCATAACTCTGCGGAAGATGACTTTGAGATTTACCTTACAGATTTCCAACAGAGTACAGCACTCTGTCTGTAACACCTCAGTAAGCTTATCTGTTTTGTGAACTTGTTTTCACGCTGTGTTGGTTCCATGTCAATCTTTTAATCCCTCTTGGAGAAACCTGAGTTGACCTTTATAGCCCGCGTTACCTGTTTGTTGCATGTAACACGAGTCTGTACTGGAAAGCTTCACATACCTTGATCACATCATAAAAGCACTGATGATCTTAACCCACTGCAGGTATCTGCTGCACAAGGAATTGATACTTTTAACCATTTTGGGAAAGTCACTGTGTTGTGTACCCATTTGGCCATTACAGGGTTAATTTAACACAAAATCAGAAACACATGTTACTCTTACATGAAAAAGCATGTTGTAACATTGACATATCTATAAGAAAATGATTTTAATTTTGATAGAACTTTAAGAAATATTATGTTGCAAGTGCTGTTTTTCAGCAGACTGGGGAAGAGATTTTTCTTTGCACAACTTACTTCCTTAGTAGCACTCTGTAATTTACTGTGTATAGCACAAGGTCTTTGGCACCTTTGTGACACATCAGTTAAACCACATCCCATTCTCGAATAAGCTCCATCCCTTTTGAAGCTACTTGAGTCATTTTGATCCCAGTGACACCACAGTAGTCCCCTCAGAGGATTCCATAAGGCAAAGTTCCCAGATATATCTATAAAGCAATTGGTTTGCCCCAGAAATATTCTTCTTTTCTTTTGAACATATGGCCCTAAGCCTACGGTTACCACACACACATTGTGCTTAGCTTGACCTTTCAACAGTGTTTTCCAGGGATATTTGAACCTATTTGTTCATTAAAAGAAATGGCTTTGGAAGCTGGATGTGTATCCAGATGAGGCAGGGAACTGGACTGTACAGACCACGTTGTGTGTGTTGGCATAAGAGGTGAAATGCTTTTTGGACCCATACAGTGCTGCAGAAATGCAACTTCGTACATTTAGTAACTGGAGTAGAGAGTCTGTGAATGTGTGTTATCATTGACAATGAAACCCTATGACATACATTAGAAGGAACTGAGTGGTAATACTTAGCTAGGATGATGGATCTCTGCTGTACTTGAAGGGATAATTGTGCGCAACCAGTTTAAAAGCTGGTAAATATTTAAGGGTCAGGGGGTTAAATGTCAAAGCCACGGCACTCGGGCTCAACTCCATAAAGTATTGAGAATGACTGGTAATTAAATCCAGGGGATATTTCACCAAAGGGAAATAAATTTGACAGCTTACAACCAATACAGGATTACCACCTCTCAGAGGTTAGGGATCATGCTAGTAATTGTAGGTGGTTTACAGTTGTTAACATAACCGCATGGGCTCAAGTGATTGCTTACTCATACACATCAAAATACAAAGCCAATTTCACACTTGACAGTAAAAATATATGTAATTGCCTCAGGGTATTTACATACTAAAAACATGTTTTTTTTGTTGTTTTTTTCCACTATACAATAATTATCAAGTTGTATACCAATGCTACCTCAAGTTTAGTTAAAATGCAATTAAGTAAAGAATACATTCCATTTAATTTTAATTATTTCTTTAAACAAAATGTAATGATTTTCCGATTGTAGTTTGACTGGTTATTGTGTCTTGTATGGTTTAGCCTTAGTGCAGCAATTTTTTACCTCCAACAGAAGGATACTACAAATCCCATCATCCTCCACCAGAATTTGGCTAGTTGGGATGATGGGACTTGTGGTCTCAGTAGGAAGAAGATCCAGAGATTGGCTATCACTGTCTTTGCTTGACTATGTGTGTGTATGGCAGAGTGCACGAATGATTTACATAAATTAACAAATACAGCAGTACATGTCATGTGGCAATATAGGATATATTCACGTGTCGAATATATAGAAATGCTATCGTAGACATCCAGTCATGGATTAAGGTTGCCTGGGAGCCTGTGCGGCACAAAGGTCACGATCCCTTCTCCTTTTCATTGTACCTGCCAACCATTTTATTGTGGAATCTTTCCAACACATCCCCTGCATCTTCCCAAATACCAATTACACTTCTAATCATGAGCTTCAAGGTGAGCAATCTGTAGTACTCCCATCATCCGCAGCTTGCCATCAGAAGGAAGTACTCTAACAACTAATGGATAGCTACAGACTTTCCACCCTTGCTATGGTCTGTGTCATCCCTTTCTCTCAAGCCTGCAGTGTGTGGACAGATTGTCCACAATGGACAAACCAGTCTTGCATCAATGTGTTGTATATTTTAATGATTACACTTGTTTTTACTTGTTTTGTCATATTGTCGATTCTGTACTGTACCTACATGAAATGCCTTTGTATTAAATTCTCATATTGATGAAAACAGGAGTAGACTAAGGTGAACACTGTCCTATACTGGGTAGTATGCAGTCTAGTCTGGTCTCTGCACAATTGTCATATCATTAATGTAAATAAATAGCACAGAGTAACAAATTATGCAGTTGTTAAAATGCACGAATATCTAATGGGCATATTTATCATTTCAAACGATTAGTAAATCTGGAGCAAAGCAATTACAACATATTCAGAGAGATACCATTCAGATCAATGTTTTTTGTTCCTATAGTGAAATTATATTGACCTAGTTGTATACACATTTTGTCTTGATGCTTATGTTAATGTATCATAGTATGTTTTCTAATGCAAGAGAAAGGGCAGAAAGGTTTTTCACTAGAGTGTATTTGAAATGTCCCAGAAATTCCCCAGTTCTTATTTGTACATCAACCTCTCTATTACCTCTTTGGAGAGGGGGAAAAAAAAACTCTCCATAAGCTCTTGAAGACCAGAGGGGTGTACAATGAATTACTTCAGTTAGCACTTTGTACTTTGATTTACTTAGCACGTTGACTAAAATCTGGCCCCTTATCGTATTATGTATTTATGGTGGTTCAAAAATCTGTGTCCTATTAAAATGGCGCCACCTACATGACGAGCGTCAGTATGGCATGTCCACAGCGTTGTAGGCATCCAAATAGCACCCGCAACATGCCTCCAGCAGGGCCGGATTTACATCTCAGGAGCCTGTAGGCACAGATATCTGAAGCGCCCTTCCCCCGGCCATCTCCACAATGCTCCAAATCTCCATATTGCCCTCACATTGCCCCCCAACACCTTCAAATTGCACCCCATCAGCTCCACATTGACCCCATCAGCTCCACATTGCCCTATCATCTCAATATTGCCCTCACATTGCCCCCTATCAGCTCCACATTGCTCCCCATCAGCTCCACAATGCTCCCCCTTTGGCTCCAACTTGCCCCCACCATCTCCATGTTGCCTCCCTCCCACTGACCGTTTCCTACCTCCCTGGCAGATCTGTCGTCTGTGCCTCCTTTGGCACAGTCCTGTAGTTGCTGAAGCTTCCACGCGGTCTCCTATTCAGGAATGCAGAGCGCTGGGAGATGATGTCATCTCCCAGCGCTCTGCATTCCTACAGAGCCGAAGAGGGAGCTCAGCACTTACAGGACTGTGCCAAAGGAGGCACAGACGACAGATCTGCCAGGGAGATAGGAAATAGACAACAGGGGGGGAGTGCAATGTGAGGGCAACATGGAGTGGGTGTCGGCGCAGCCAGCGAGGTTGCTATTTATTTATTTATTTTTTAAAGAATTAAAAAAAAAAAAAATCCCATTGGCAGGCGCCCCTCGGTGGCGTGCACCTGTAGGCAGGTGCCTACTTTGCCTTATGGCAAATCCAGCCCTGGTCGCCAGTCAGAATGTCACCAGGTGAGTATCAGTTAGGTTAGGGTCAGGTAGGTTAGTATCGGTTAGTTGAGTGTCTGTTAGGTTAGTGTCTGTTAGGTTAAGGCCAGTTAGGTTGGTATTGGTTAGGTTAGTGTCAATTAGGTGAGTATCTGTTAGGTTAGGGCCAGTTAGATTAGTATTGGTTAGGTTAGGGTCAGTGAGGTGAGTATCTGTTAGGTGAGAGCCAGTTAGTTTAGTAGCAGTTAGATTAGGGTCAGTTAGATTAAAGGGATAGTAATACTTCATTTTAACTTTATTTTATTTTGTAGGCATTAAAAAAACATGAAGAATGATATGTCTTATCTCTGAAACCTTTATGGTTTAAGAGATATTCACAAACAAAGTATCCCCCCCCTGTTCAACCAGATAAGAAGGGAGATGCCCAGGTAGACTGCAGAGAGGGACAATCTTCAATTAAGATAATGGAAAAAGCTGAAAAACTTTTCAAGGGGGGGAAGGGCTTTCATTGTTTTCATACAAAGAAAATTGTCCCCTTCTGTTATCTGTACTGTCATACAACCTGATCCACATCTGAGAAGAGATGGCTTACACTAGGAAAAAGGGGCGGGGAGGGGAACTTTGCTTGTGAATATCTCATAAACCATAAAGGTTTGAGAGATAAGACTTATATCATTCTTCATGTTTTTTTAATGCCTACAAAATAAAATAAAGTTAAAACGAAGTGTTACTATCCCTTTAAGAACGGTGTCTACTATCTGTTAGGTTAGGGTCACTGTCTGTTAGGCTGTGTCTCTGTTGGGTTTTGGGGGGTGGATTAGGTTAATTGCTATTTTAGGGTTAATTGTTAGGTTCGGGTACGTTGCAGCACTTTAGAGGCGACATCTTCAATGTACCCTTTTAACACTGGTGACATTTTTAAGTCGATGTTTTGATGCGCGCTTTTACACGCACAATATTTCAATACTAAGTACAAAAAAACAACTGTGGAATAGTGTATTTAAAGTAAGTACCTTTCCCATGTGGATCCATTTTATCATCACAGCAAGTATATCAGCCCAGCTAACAGTTTTATAGCATATTTAAATATGGATTCTCTGTGCAAAACTAAGACTTAGATTACATTGCAGAAGGGAAATGTTATCACTGATTTCTATCTAACAGATTCCCATTCAGTTCAAATTTTCAATAGACCCTTCATAAAGGTATCGACTGCAATGGAATCCAGGCCAAAACAGAAAAATAATAGCTATCCTTGGTATTAAGGATTTCATTTAAAAAAAGATGTATGAACAATGGGCCATATGTACAAACAAGAATAGGAGAAATTCTGGAGCAAACTGACTGCCCCATATGGGGCAAGTAAACATTTCCACTGATTTAAAAGGGGCTTTTTACCCAATGAATCTTAAAGAGTTCTCCAAGCCATTGTTTCGCAATGCAATGGAGACCTCTCTAGCATTCACGGGGTTAAATGTCCTATTGAAATCAGTGGGAGTTTGAACCTTTATTTCTCCCCCATGTTGTAGTTGGCTTGCTCCCAGAATTGCTACTTTCTTTTGTGCATAATGTCCACTATAGCTAATGTACTTGGTTGTAAGTCGGCTTGTGGGTGGACATGTGAAACACCATTATATTTTATGGATCCAGTCCCATGAGAAAACAGACCAACTGCCCATATGGATTCTGCAGCTTGTTGAGAGAGGATGTTACTTCATGCTCCTCTTGATCTCAGACTGGACAGGAAGTTTAACAGGATGTAGGATGTCCCTATATTATTGTCTCCATCTTGTCCTTCACAGCATGTCCAGCAAAGGAAGGGCAGGGAACGACTGAAGTCTTAAACTGACTACAGGGTATCAGGTATACTACTGTGAGAGAAAGATAATGCAATAATGGAGTATGCCATGGCACTATTAAAAATCACATAATTATTATAGGCTGACGGATTACATTGCACGTGATAAATAGTATTACTGGTTTTATCTCAACAATTCCTATTGAAGTATATATTTTGGCAGGGCTGATCAGAGTGGCTACACCAATTCCCCACCTCTGGTCATTCCTGTCAAAATCACTGCTCCATGGCAGTTTGCTAGTTGTGGACGCAGTCCACTCCATGCCACCTCAGGGAGTGTTGGACAGTGACCAGAAAGTAACATTATTTTTATATATGAATGTTATGCATTTATTGGTAGACTAACTTTTTCTGCATTTATCATTGTTAAGACTAATCTTGAAAAAAATATTTTTCCAGCTGTTACTATAATTTGTAAACCTGTTAAGAAAAACCTGTATTGGACCCTTACTGATTTATCACTGCTAATATTTTCTTAAGGTAGATGAAATGGCTCTTTTGGGATAAAATCTACAGTTTTCTTTGAAATTTCTCATGTCTTAAGACTTCCTACTGAACCAGGACGTTCCTTTAGGATTTAGCATAAGGGTTGAAGATTTGCGTTAATAGTGTAAATCTAGACCATTATGCCTTTTCAGGACCACCTCACGGTATTCTGTCTTCTTATTGTGAGAGTTTAAAAGTCACTTTGGGTCATTTATAATTTGTGGCCCGACTCTCAAGGTCTCTGAGGTCGTTCTGTTTCCTCCTTTGGAGCTCCAGGGACCCTAACGTCTGCTGTGGGTTTGGGTCACCCTTTCAACTGAAGCTGATGTAGAGATCCTTTCCAGACCTGTGGGAAAGTACAGCAAAGCTATAGCTATTAATACTGTCCATTTCCCACTGATTCTGAAAGGAACTCCCAACAGGAAGGTTTGAGCTGACTGCAACACATAGTTTTTTTGCATTCAACTCTTTTTTTTTTTTTGTTTCCATACCATTAGTCCTCTGTAGAACAATAACTTATCTGTCGCACATTTTGGTGTCACTGCTATGTTCCCATGCATGCTTTTACCGTGGAGATATTTTTCACACAAGTTTCGCTGCTTTTGTCCTTTTATAGAAATAATTCTATACTGGTATAGTGAACATATTTACTGAATGAGAAAAGTGATCCGGGCATCATGTCTGCATTCATATAATCCTAGCAGCATAAAGTCACGAGGGAAGCCAAGTTAATCTAAGGACACACTAGAAATGTGCCCTCAGTGCTGTTCCTTGACCCTGTGTGCCAGAGGGGTGTGTCATGCGTTGCTTCACAATGCACTGGCACTCAAAGAGTTAAAGGGGAACTATAACTACCGGAATAAGTGTTTCTTAACACTTTGAGTGCCAGAGGGGTACGGAATGCATTGCAAAAGATAAAATCTAATCATAAGTGTGCTACCTGCAATAGAATCCATTCAAGCACAAGGCAAAATATGTAGTCAGTAACTGCACATAATACCAGACAGACAATATCCTGATACTTGTGTTTCTATTGTCATTAGTTAATAATCAACGTCTATAGGCCTGTTTTTACTAAGGCATGTGAATCTCCTCTAACCATGGTAAATGATGTGATGTGATTCTCACTCTTTATCTTCTGAGACCTACTAAACAATTTTCCCCCATTAGTGAACTCATCTAAGTCCTCAAAAGAAAACCTTTATAATCAGTGAGAATGTGGGTGCATTGACCTGGTTTTACACCAAGGCGTTATGCTCAGAAATCTCCTTTCGGCCTGTAAAATCCCATGGAAACCAGCAAGTAGACATTCTTTTGATTTTCAGTGTATGAGAGATAGCTACCATCTTGCAGATAGTCAAGAAGATAACAACATTACAAAATAAGATACCATAAACATTTTATACCTTGATACATTAAATTCATTTCTAATAATACTGAGCTGTTCAGGATATATGTGAAAGAACATAATTGTACATGTAGTTTTGAACCCCTTGGATACTTGAGATGTCTGTAACATGTTTAGCAATGTAGAAAGGTTTAATTTAGACAGAGTGTACATGGATAAAAAAAAACCTGTCAAAATATATAGATGTATATAGATGCACGGGATGGGAATATAATTCTACTATATATAAATCATTGGTAAGGTCTAATCTAAAATATAGAGTACCGTTTTGCGCACCAGTTCTTAAAAAAATACATTATTGAACTGGAAAAAGTGCAGAGACATGCAACAAAACTGATAAAGGTATTGAAGGGTATGAGTAATAAAGAGAGACTAGCCAAACTGGGTGTGTTTACATTATTGAAGAGCCAGCTATGGGCTGATATAATTACCATTTATAAATCAATACGAAGATCTCTCCAAGGAACTGTTCACTTACAGAGTTGAGCATGGAATAAGAGGTCATCCTTTAAGACTAGAAGAAAGGCACTTTTCGACTAAACAAAGGCTGGAATTTTTTTTACAGTAAGGGTAGTACAGTTATGGAATTCTTTGCCTCGGGATGCTGTGTTTGCAGATAATGTAACTGCTCTCAAAAAAGTAATGGATACCTGTCAAGCACAGAACAATATTGAGAATTATGACAGTTGGCTTCAAAGCAGATAGGATTTTGATCCAGGGAAATGTCTGGGTTTTTTTTACCAACTTGGGGCTTAACTGGAAATTGCTTCAATAGAGTTTTTTGTTTGCTTGTTTTTTCCCCTTCCTCTGGACCAACAGGGGTGATATACCATGGGCTGAATTTGATGGGCAATTCTTTTTTTCAGCCTCATCAAATATTTGTTATATTCGCACATATGTCAATAACCATTGTAAGCAAGGTAAAATATATTTACACTTAGGTGCTTTACTTCCTGATAAGCAGATTGTAGTCCTCTCTGGAAAATAAATCAGGAATTGAGGTTGTACAAGTGAAAATTCATCTTCAGACCAGCTAAAAAGCAACAAATGGACAATCCTATATGTAAAGTTCTGTTGAGAAACGGAAACTCTGATCTAAATATCTGTGAATGTTACATCATTAGTCTTAAATTTATTAAATGGCAGCACCTCCTAGATGAAAAAATATACATTTCTTAATAAATGAAACTCTGGGGAGCCTATACCTAACACTGCTATGTGGTTTTGCAAACCTTAACAATGTACTTTTTTTTTTTTTTTTTTTTATGTTCACCATTCTTCCGACACCTCTATAATTAGCTGGTTTCCTCATTTTTCTAACTCAGTCCTTCCTTTTAACCCTTTGAGTGGCAGAGAGGTATCCAATGCATTGCTTTGCAGTGTGCTGGATAGCTCTTTGGCACTCAAGGGATTAATCTTCAAATGAAGGACATTTGAATGAGCAGAATGAACTGAGAGTTGGGATGACATCAGCGTTGTAGAAGAAATTGGGCCAGTGCATTAGCAACACAAGGAACATGGTAACCATTTAACCCTATGAGTGCCAGAGGGGTATGCAACTCATTGCTTAGCAAAGAATTGCATACCCCTCTGGCACTCAAAGGGTTAAGGAACAAAGGATTGCAGAGTAAAGTGTTGTACGCCCATCTGGTCCCATTTTTTTCTACCATATTATTTCTTTTTTCATATGAGATACTGCCCCTTTAAAAGCAAAGAGACACCAAGACCACAGTCAGGTGTGGAATACCCTAGTGATGTCTTTTCATTGTATTTTAGAACTGGCATTCCTTTAATACCTCAGTGCCTCCTAGGAGAAAATAAAGGTAAGGGCATTAGCATGATAAGGGCAGAAAATAAATCATATTGTGTTTTATGTGTCTTCTCATCACTTATTGACATAAAAGTATTTAAAAGCCTGTTTAACCAATTTAGTGCCAGACCCCGCTGGCCCTTAAAGGGTTAACAAGGTTGATGTGTTGTTATGGCAACATGCAGAGTCTCTTCTCTCCTTTTTTATGCATGTTGATGTCATCTGCTCAAGTCCAGTCTTCTAATACTGTTCCTTCACATATCCTTCAGTGGGCTAGCTTTTGAACATCAGGAGGGGTTGTAAAAGGGAAAAGGTCAGAAGGATGAAGAAAGCTGAATTTCGAGGATCCTGAGAAATTCACATAATTGTTAAAATATCAAAAAGGAACTGTACATTTCTTTAATTATGTGACTCCCTTTGGAGTATCAGGGATTAGCTTGCAAATACTGTATTTATTCATAAATGTGTGTGTGTGTGTGTGTGTGTGTGTGTGTGTGTGTGTGTGTGTGTATATTTTTAGTGTATATATATGTGTGTGTGTGTATATATATATATATATATATATATATATATATATTTATATATATATATATATATATATAATACTTTTTTTATAATCTAGATGGCACTGACCCTCTAAAGCTCTAAAGTACTCATAAGATCTCTGAATCCTTTGTTGTAATACTGCTGCCTATTCTACTCGTAGCAGACATGTAATATTTCATTAATGATGCTTACTCTCACTGTGATGTCTCAGGATGTATTTGATGTCCTTTCACTGAAGTCTTAGACTAGACTTCTGACTGAGTACACTGAATTTGTATCTAGAAGTGGCATTGCCTGACCTTAAGATAAGAAAAATCATATGCCTTTATTTCCTCTGTTTCACAGCCAATTCTCCACGCTGCAATATTGTATTTTGTATTTGTGTTGAGGCAAGTTAACCTAAAGAATCTTTCTACTGAAAAATATGTTATGTAAGAAAATCAACGCAAGTTCAGAGGAAGTCTAGCAGATGAAGTAAAAAAAAAGTTGGACTTCCTGGATTTGGATTTTTAACCTTTCCCAAAACTTTCCCTATTGTAAAGTTGAAACACGCTCTTATCAGCAAGTAACATATACCAGCAGCTGGATATCATTAGGAGTTTCTGTCTGAACCATTCCTCTTCATTAGGTTGTTCATGACAGCTTTTACTTCATAAAAAAATGTTACTTTGTGTTCAGATTTATCTAAGTCATGTCCCACACAGCATACAGAAAGCTAGGCCATGACACGTATTAACATCTGAAGAGATCTGAAAATCGCAACTCTGCCATTAGCCAATCTTGGTAGAAAGCTGGCTTTAACCTTATGTAATACATTATTTCCAAAGAGTTTTGAGCATTCTGCATGGCGCACCATCTTCTTACAACATTTCCAGGGCTGGATTTCCCAATAGGCAACTGCCTAGAGCTCGAACTATTGTGCTGCAGAGTATTGCGCAGCAATGTATTTGACACCTATGTAGCATTCAAGGATTTATAAGACCCATTGAATGAAGTGTAGTACTTCTACCTTTCACACGTCCAGTAGAGATACAGGGTTTGAGCAGGGAGGAAGTTTAACTCCATGTTACCTGTAGCTGATCAAGCCGGAAGAAGAGAAAACTCAGCCGAACATGACCTTTAGGACTGCTGTCTTTTGTAGTTTCTTTTGGGGGGGGGGGTAGAAGGGGTACTGTCCCTTAAAATTTAGATTAGTTTCCAAATAACTTTTTTTTTTTTTTTTGTAATTATTATTTTGTGTCAGAGTGGTTGTTCAACGAGTTATCCAACACAATGAGTTGGATACCTCTCTGGCACTCAAAGGGTTAAAAGTTTTTCCCCCCATTTTGAATATATGGGTGTTACCTTCTTTGTGTATGTACTTAATTTAAAGTCGCCATGCATTCATTAAGCATATGGCGACTAGCCAGAAAATACATGTCTTACCTATAAAAAGTGGCAGATTCTAAAGAAATCTTTACTGAGTGGAGACCGGAAGCCAGGTAACACTGCAGACATCTTGTCTACACGCCTGCGCCATCAGTCCCGGTCTTCTGTAAAGCATTGCAGTGCACCACATGGTAACTGGAAGGGACTGACCTGCCTGTTAGTCTCCAAACGGTAAAGCTTTCTTTAGAATCTACCAATTTTTATAGGTAAGACATGTATTTTCAAGCTAGTCTCCATATGCTTAATGAATGCATGGTGAATTATTAATAGCTGAAAGTTCCACTTTAATACTCAATAGAATGATTAGCATCCGAATAATCAGCTACAGAAACCCCATTGCTCTGACTTGTCTGGTACCCTTGAAAGCCCCCTGGCACCAAGTTTAACCCTTTGAGTGTCACGCAGGTATCCAATGCAATGCGTTGGATAACTGCATGGCACTCAAAGGGTTAAAAGTATACTGGTGTTCTGCATATTTGGGGAGAATAGTTCATATTTGTTATTAATGTTAGAAGCTGCAGAAATTCCTGTTTTGAAAGCATTCTGTATAGGTTCAACGGCACAATAGCCTTTCAATATATATATTATTCAGTAATTTGGAGTATGCTGTGTGGTCAGTAGGTGGATAAAAGATGCCTCAATAGCCATGCAGAGTGCTGTTATTCAGCCACAGAGTGCTACTCTGCAGCCACACACGGGGTGCCAGTCATCCATTGTTCATACGGCTGCATGACTTGTGCTCAGCTAAGAGTAAAGAGGTACAATGGGAGATTGATTGGTTGCACAATAATACATTTTGCTCTTTTCATGATTCCTTCCAATTCTGCACCATGCATACTGCAAGGAATGTAAATTAAAAAGGTACAATAAACACATAATAAATACTTAGTTTCTCAGTGTGATATTTGTATTATTCCCCTTAAATTGTAGTGTTCTATAAAACCATATTCACAGGCATTAAATGTTACATCTACAGGATACAATGCACAATGTATATGAATAACACACAGGCAGATTCTTACTATTGCTATCCCTACTGTTTGAACTAGTTCTTGTTCTAGCAGTGAACTGCCTTTAGTCCATCTACAGCTCACTTCATCATCAGGCAGCAGTGTCAAAGCAAAACACTTCATTTGTTAAAAAAAATAAATTAAATATCCTCTCATTTAATAGTAAAGGAGCTATGTTAAAGTGTTTCCTGGAGTTTGGGTTTTACAGCCAAGTCCAAATTCTTTGATAAATAGCCACATCAGTATAGTATTTTGTACTTTATTGTACTTTATTGAAAACAGGATATAGCGTATTTGGCTTCTCAGTGTGCTCTACTACTGCTGACTTTTAGGATGTGAAATCTATCTAAATAGGAGCATTCAATATCTTCAGGGATTGTTACCCATATCTAGAATTGGGAGGTCATTAGCCCTTTAAGAACAAGAGGGTGGTGCAGCACAATATGAAGCAATGTGTTACACACACTTTCAGTCCTTAGAGGGTTAAGTCCTGCATTCTAAAGTAGAAACACTCCACCAGCTCAGGGTTTTTATTCTTTTTAATGCTGGATACCAATCAAAACATCTGATTGAGGTAAGAATTGAAGTAGATGGTAACCCCAAAGCCCTGGGCATGGTATTAGTGTAGATAATTGACTGCCCATCTTTCTTTGTAATCCCCATCCCACAGCACAGGGTTGAGGTGGCCTTCAGAGGCCATAGGGGTTTATTTATGTTGGTAGTTATAGGGGAAAATTATCTGAACAAAGAACATAAAAATCAAATACCTTTCAATGCAGCTTTTTCATTCATAAATATGATGCAATTGTTTTGCCCAAGACTTACTCCCCTATAAACTGTTATCCAAAGGAGTGGGGGAGGGGTTAAAGTGGGCCCAGTAAAGCTACATAGTGTAACTTCCACTCACAAGCCAGACTAAGTCTGCTGACCTCATATACAGTGTTATTAGCCCTCTCCCCAAAATACAGGAGGCGAGGAAGAGGCAGGTCAAAAGACTGATTTTAGAGGATGCATGCTTAAATTCTGTCACTGAAATATTAACTTATACCACTTCTGCTGCTGTGCACTAAGATCTCTTTCGTTGCAGGCATCTTAGTGCATTGGTTCCATAGAATAACATCAGAACTGGAGAGTTTATCACACTGGAGAAGTCATCTCATCTTTATATCACACCTTTGTGCATCTTCTCCCTGGGGATTTAAGCATGAGGCCTGAAGCTTCAACCACCTTAAATGGTATTTAGTGATGACCCTGCTATAACCCCTAGTAAAATATAGCCTGAATTGTTTTAACACAAATTATTGGCTTCTTGTAACATTAATGGTCATCTTTATATGCAAAGCTTTCTTTTTTTCTGAAAAGTCTTAAACATTATAATTCAAGAGTAAAATGACAGGGGGTTTACTCTCATGCATCTATTAGATGAGAGATTCAGCACTAGTGATAATGCATTATTTCTGTTGCTGTTGTGGATAGCGGTAAATCAGGGATGTCTAACCTGCTTCTCTCCAACCAATGTTGAACTACTATCCCCCTGGCTAAGACTGATATAGATTGGAGTTCAAAACCAGTTGCCTTGCCCTGGTCTATGTACAGGAAGGTGTGTTAGAGTTTGGATGCAGAATGACCCTAAACAAATTCAAGGTATTAATATTGTATTTGTTTTTATTTTTTGGAAAACCCTGAATTCGCCCATGTACTGTCCATTAGTAAGGTTATAGTGAGCAAAAAAGTGACAAAAATGCCTCCACTGTACTGAATACAGTACCTTTATTTTATGGACTGGAATCTAAAAATGACTGCACTGTTTGCCTTAATTTGCAAATTTGTTGCAAGGAATTCTGGGAATGGAGTGAAAACATTGTAAGCAATGCTTTGTTTTGCTGGAGAAACTTTTTTTTGTTTCTGTGTTTGATTGCTTTTAATCTGTTTCAAATATGAAAATGCACTTACAAGTCTATTATATAGTTGATAACCCTCTATTGAATACTTTATGACCAAATAAATGTGCTTTTTATTATTTTATTGAGACTACAAGATCAAAAGTCACAGGGTCAAATATGGTATTGAAGTTTCCTTTTTCTTATTAAAAATATGTGGTGTGTGGGGACATTTCAGTTACATATTTGTCATAGGAATTCAATGCAAGTCCCTTCAGTAATGGAGGTGTCAAGGACTTCCTTAAAAAAATAATCAAGTGCAGCAGTGAGCATACATCAGCCTGGAATTCATTGTAACTGCAAGTATTCAGGGTGTTGCTTGAGATTTTATGGCAGCAGCTTCTCCTTGGACAGTGTAACAGTGAATCAGTCTGTGTCTGTGAGTAAAACTGCAGATCTTGTGCTTCATCCTGACACCTCCTTGATGAGATTTCCATACGTAAGGAAAGAGGACATTCAATGCTGCTAAAAGCTATGTGCCTCCCCCTTCTTTTTTGAGTTCGTTTTGGTGCAGCCTTGACCGTGAATCCCAGTGTGAGATTACATTCGACATCTTGCCCCAGTGACTAATGTAACTGAGACTCATACCATCCCTGATCTTCTTCCAACACTTGCTTCCTTATCATGGCATATCGTTTCATATGTTCAGCTGTGGGATGATCTAGGAAGGGGCCCACTGGCGCCATCAATTTATTCTCCTTTGTGTAAGTATCTAGAGACTGGTGCACAGGAACTGCCAGCAGCTTCACTCATTGCTGCTATGTCATCAGGAGGATTTGAACACTTCCTTCCTAGTGTGGCCTTAGCACTCCATAAATGTGTGATTGTGATGCCAGCAGCACAGATATTGAGATAACGTGTGATTTCGCCAGTGTTACTCTTTCCTCTGATACATTTGCTTTATCACTTTGTTAGCTTTAAACAAGCTTAAAGAAAAATTATCTTTTATTATCCTATTTCCCGTCAAACAAATCCTTAAAGGGGAAGTAACACATTTTAACAACAAAGGTGATTTTGACAGTGTTTTCAAAATCACATTTATGTTTGTTAGGCATTTTTTATTGAACACATTAGCCTGTGAGATATTTATCTTTATTTAGCTGTCAGTTTATGTAGATTACACAGTATTGGCTGGCACAACGCTGAGCCACATGCTAACATTACCATTCCGCACTGTTCTCCCTCTCACTTGCCTGAGGAATGGAGCATACTTTTATTATGCAAATCTTTACCAGTTAAATATATATATATATACTGGTGTGTGTGCATATACATATATCCTATATAATAATGAACTAGGGTGTTTGTCAGAAGCCATCATGTGCAGCAGAGAATGTGCGAGCTGCAGTCGTGAGCAGTAGAGACTGCCCGCACTGCAGTCATGTGCAGTACAGTGTGTCCGAACGAGCCTTGACGTGTTCCGGCACTCTGTACTGCGCATGACTGCAGCACGGGCAGAGAGGCTCTGGGCACCAGTGGAGGCTGCTGGGTGGCACTGTAACCAGTGTGTTATTTTTAATTATATTTGAATGCCATAAAGACAGTTCAGATTAGCCAATAAAAACCAAGCAGACAATTGAGACTAAGGTTCTTGTGCATAAAGCAAAAAATGTGCCATTCTTAAGATTACATCTGCACTACAGGGACGAATAAAAGTATTGATTGGTTTGAACTGGGATTTTAACCTCTTGAATGCTAGAGAGGTCTCAAACATATTGTTTCACAATGTCTTGGCAAACTCTCTAGCATTCAAGAGGTTAAAAGTCCCATTTAAATCGGTTGGAATTTTCATTTCCACCATGGTTCAATTGGTTTGCACTAGAATTGTTCACCTTATTCTTTATGTATAAGGACCTAAGTACAATAAACATGTTAACAGATGACAAAAAAATGATTCCCTGCCCTGGACTGTTTATGTTTTTGGCCTTATACTGACGGTAAAGGAAGTAATAACTGCAGTGGATGCCAGTGTTTGGTGTGAGCAGGGAAGTGGCAGTCATTAGTTTATTATCAATGTAATGCTTGGTATTACATAAATGAAATACAATGTCATACATTTCTAGGTGGGTTCAAATAACACTCAACCTCCTTTGACAACATATTCTGCAGTCAATTTGACTGTAACTTCAAATTGCCTATACTTTTTATTAATAATTCTTTTTATCATCATCAACTTGTATACGCGTTTATGCTTTAGATATAGCATAGAAGCACCGGGCTCTCTCTGGGTTCAGTTCTGCAACAAGCTCCCCAGAGTTGGACATGTTTCCTCCTCCCAGAGGTTGGTGACACACCTGCTTGTTGGGTAGGGGAAGGAGGAAGAGAACTTGATTGTGCATGGGGGCTTCATCAATGCTGTGGTTTGGAAGGGTTTAAGACACTTACTTCATGGGTAGAAGTTCACCCTTTAAGGTTACTGCATAAGCAGGATTCATAAATAAGGAAGTTAGTCTGGTGATAGAATTGTGAATTTATGTTTGGTACTATCAAATTTGAGGAATGCCAAGAAGGAAAGATTATAAAAGTTAATCATTTAAATGCCAGAGGCTTGAGGCATTGCTTACCCCTCTGGCACTCAAACGGTTAAAGGAACAGTAACATAAAATAGTATGTTGATTGCATCCTGTACAGTCATCAAATCTGACTTGTTCTTTCAATAAAAAAAAATAACAAAAAAAAGAAATTGTATTGCCTAAAGTAGTCTTAGATAATTACTTTAAGAAGCCTTTTTGAATAGGAGAGGATTGGAGTATGAATCTCAACATGTCAGCTGAGATACCTCTTGTTTTTTATGAGAAACTAGGTAAATAAAATGAGCCGATAGGTGTATATGACAGTCTGCAATTTATCAGAAAAACAAGTTTGTGTTAGATTTTTGACTTCTAATTAGGGGTGCACCGAAATTTCCTGGCCTTTTCGGCAAAAAGCCGAAATGAAAAAAATGGCCGAAAATCCTTGTCAGCCCGCATCATCACGCGCCCCTGCGGGCCGTGATGACATACAGACAGAGAAGAGGGCAGAGGCACCGGAAGAGAAGCGCTTGCTGCCAGCAGACTGATCGTTACTGTCTGGCAGCAAGCGCTTCTCTTCCGGTGCCTCTGCCCTCTTCTCTGTCTGTATGTCATCACGGCCCGCAGGGGCGAGTGATGATGCGGGCGGGCAGGAGGGAGCTCAGAGCCAGCCAGCCGCGGGGGACCGGGAGAAAGAGAGGTACAAAGGGGGAGAAAGTACATAGGGGAGAAAGAGATGCACAAGTGGGAGAAAGAAGTACATGGGGGAGAAAGAGAGGCACAAGGGGTAGAAAGAAGTACAAGGGGGAGAAAGAGAGGCACAAGGGGGAGAAAGAAGTACATGGGGGAGAAAGAGATGCACAAGGGGGGGAAAGAAGTACATGGGGGAGAAAGAGAGGCACAAGGGGGAGAAAGAAGTACATGGGGGAGAAAGAGAGGCACAAGGGGGAGAAAGAAGTACATGGGGGAGAAAGAGAGGCACAAGGGGTAGAAAGAAGTACATAGGGGAGAAAGAGAGGCACAAGGGGTAGAAAGAAGTACATGGGGGAGAAAGAGAGGCACAAGGGGTAGAAAGAAGTACATGGGGGAGAAAGAGAGGCACAAGGGGGAGAAAGAAGTACATGGGGGAGAAAGAGAGGCACAAGGGGTAGAAAGAAGTACATGGGGGGAGAAAGAGAGGCACAAGGGGTAGAAAGAAGTACAAGGGGGGAGAAAGAGAGGCACAAGGGGTAGAAAGAAGTACAAGGGGGGAGAAAGAGAGGCACAAGGGAGGAGAAAGAAGTACATGGGGGGACAAAGAAGTACATGGGGGAGAAAGAGAGGTGCATAGACCCCATAGTAAAATAATAACAATGATGCATGTTAACTGTGTAAAGTTTTTTATTCTACAGTTTGTCAGGGTTACGGTTTTAAAATATGCATTAAAGTCATTTTCGGTTTCGGTTTCGGTTTTCGGCCAAGTGCATCCTGACGTTTCGGTTTCGGTTCAAAATTTTCATTTCGGTGCACCCCTACTTCTAATATAAATTATTTTTAGATTCTGATTTGGCTTTCATTATATTTAAATGCATAGAAACCCATTTCATTTAGTGTTAGTGTTCCTTTAAATGGATCGTAACGCTTAATATGGAAAAAATATATATATTTTGTTGGGTTTATCTTCCTGAGTAAAACAAGGGTACCATGTTCAGCCAACCTGCTTATCCGAATGTCATAAAGTAAAGCAAATAATTGTGTTTCAGAAACACAGCATATCACACTTTGAATTTAAATGTGGCTTTTTATTGTCCGTTCTCTTTAATGGTAACAATAACCAATAAACTAAGATATATTGTAGGGGTTTATAAGTATATCTTAAACTGACACAGTAAATAGTTTTGGCAAGAACTCATTTCAAGAAACACGTTGTGGCCCAGTCCTTAAACAGCACAACGTGTACCTTCCACATATACTAGCGTATGTCTTGTGACAACATCCCTGCTCAGTCTCAGGACAGTAATTAATTATATATAAGATAGCATGATGTAATGCATAAATGACTGAATGTCGCAAAATCTGACTACTTCAGCTGTCCTATAAGACCCTGCCGTCACACCTTGCTTTATCTTTATTTTATAGTCTCTCTTCACCAAGCCCCAGCTCCTCTAACACCTCATTACCCTCGCCTTACTGCTCTCTGCAGTCAAATGTTAAACTATTGTAACTAATTTCAAGGGGCCTACTTCATACTTGTTTCACATTAGCCCTTTGCAGTCAAGTAGACAAACATAAAAACACCAACACCCTATGAGGATTATGCCAAAAAGAAGCTCACACTCTTCAGGCCAAAGAAAATGTTGAACAATTCTGGGGACAAACAATCCTCAAATAAAATCCATCATTGATTTTAATGGGGGTCTTAAGCCCTTGAATGCTAGAGAGGTTTCAAAGGCATTGCTGCATATTTTGTTTTGTATTTGTATCTGACAAACAAAATAGTTGCAAACATTAAAACACATACACTTATGTACAAATACATATATTATATCCACCATGACTTTAGTTGATTTAGCTTTTGACAAACAAGGGATGGTAGGCAAGTAATGGCTGTTGGAGCATGTTATATGTGTTACAACCTATGACCAAGGCATGTCAAACCTGAGACCAGCAGAACACATGCGTCTCTCTCTCTTTCTTCTAAATTGAGGATCCCTGTAGTGTTTCTCTGTTATAATGCACAGCAAGCCTTAGTGTATGTGTTCCTATTGGAACAGATTATTACACTTAGTTTAAGCAAAATAAAACTTTATTACATTAAATCTAAGCCTCCGACCCTCTAGTTTTAGACTATAACCTCTTGTCCTGACATTTCTACTCATTTGAAATGTACTTTTCTCCTATGCCTTGTTGAATCCATTTATGCTTTTACTTTTTTCTATTCTATCCCCTCTTTCTCTTCTCTTCTCAGTGCTATATATGTTCACATCCTTCATGGTCATTTTTATCCAGTAAACCAGTCATCATTTTAGTAGCCCTTCTCTGAACTCTCTCCATAATATCTATAGCTACCCTTCTGGATATGAGCTCTCCAGTACTGTACGCAATAGATGAGTTCTGACCAGAGATCTGTGGATTATGACCACCTCCCTCTTTCTGCTTTTAATGCCTCTGTCTATACAATACCCCTGTGTGCATTCCCTATTGCTAAATTACATTGCCTGCCTACCACTGTCATAAGAAATATGTACTCCTTACTTCTTTTTCTCTGTTGTTATCGACAACACTGCATTTTAATAATGAGTATTCTATGACAGACAGTATGGCATGCCTTAGTGAGATTGAGATAAGCTATATCTAAGGTTTCCCCTTGTCTGTTATTTTAGTTAGTCAAAGAAAGCTATGATGTTCCTGCAGTAAACCCATGTTGTTTAGAATCACGCAAGCCATTTAAATTCAAATACTTAGAAATTCATCTTTACATGGTTTACATTAATTTTCCCACTACTGACGTAATATTCACTGGTCTGTAGTTGCCAGACTCTTCCCTGCTACTTTTTTTTCTGAACGGGAACTACATTTGCTAACTTCCAATCTTCTGTAACTACTCCTGTCAATAGTAACTGCTTGACTAATTCTGTTAACGTTTTTGCCAGCACATTCCTAAGCTCTTTTAATAAATTTGGGTGTATCCCATCTGGTCCCATTGATTTATCTGTTTTTACCTTAGAGCTTTGAAGTAGAGCTTTTTCCTCTATAAATACACATCTTGCTATTTCTTTTTTCTAACGGAGATCACTTCCCTTCACTTTCCTCTGTAAAAACTGAACAGAAATATTAATTGAGGCAGTCAGCTAGACCTTTATCTTCATTTACCAATCTTCCATCATTTGTCTCCAGTCTAATTTTATCTTGTTTCATTCTTCTCTTTTTACTTGTATAAGTAAAAAAAAAAAATGTTGTCCTCCTTTTTTATTGACTGGGCATTCTTCTCCTTTGCATGTGCTTTGGCATACGCAATAATGCATTTAGCCACCAGCCTGCCCTTGTGCAGATACCTATCTTCCTCCTTCTACTCTGCTTATATTTCCTAAATGCTACTTTTTTATCCTTTACTATATTTGCCACTTCTGAAGAGTACCACAGTGGTTTTCTTTTCCTTTTACCCTTATTGACAAGTTTAATACAATGTTTTGTTCCATTCATTAAACACATTTAAGATAATCCCATTTCTCCTGGACTCCATCTAAATATCTTCAGGCTGTCAAAGACGCACCTAAATCAGTCTTTTGAAAATCTACAACCTTTGTTGCAGTGTGGTGCAACTTAGCCTCTGTTCTTATGTTAAATCACACTGATTAATGATCCTTGGAGCCCAAAAACTCCCCTGCGGTTACATCCAAAACCATGTCTCCATTTGTAAATAATAAACCTACTATGGCTTCCTTCCTAGTTGGCTCCTCTTCTAATTGTCTAACCTGTAAAGAGTTTAGGATATCTCTGCTCCTAGCTCAACCTTCTACTTGTTTTTTCCAGTCCACATCAGGCAGTTTAAAGTCCCCATAACAGATAACCTCACTTTTCATTGTTGTCTTAGCTATTTCCTCAAGCAGCAGATGACCAAACTCCTCTTCTTGTGCAGAGGACAAGACAGATCACACCTATACATATTGATTAACACAAAAAGACAGGAATATGCTGTCACTGCAGAGAGGTACACATCAATATATATATATATATATATATATATATATATATATATATATATATATATATATATATATATATAGGCAGCACATACCCTCTCTCTGTGCATACCAACTTATATCTGAACATTTACAAATATTTCATTTTGTAAAATTAAGAAAAAATACTCTAAGGCAGGGCCATGCTAAGCCTTTTGAGTTTGCTTGTGCTGCCAATTGAGCTAACTTAATGTAACTTTGTTTCTGTTAACCAGTTCCAAATGTTTGTTTGGTAACAGGTTCACTGTAGTAATTAAACATTTTATTATAAAATGTCCTACGAAACCTACAGCAGTAGATATCTGAGCTCAGTATTTCAGTGGGTAAGACAGTATTAGGTGAATTGTATTCATAAAAGCAAAGCTGCTTTGCTTCTTGTACATAATCTATCCCATTTACTTGTTTTATGTTGCAGCTCAGACAGAGAATACATTTGGGTTTATAACTTGTCAAAAAACATAGTTGTTATAGACTTTAATTATACAGGCAAAGAGGTTAAATTCTCGGACAAGCCCACCGTACTATAACAAACAAAAACAATGACATGCCAAACTAGTGCATACGCCCTTATGCAAGTAACACAAAGAAAAAAATGCTATGAAAGTCTTTGTGCAATATCACCCTGAAAGATCACTAAGTGTGCATTGGTGAACATGTTAAAGGGAAACTATGTCCTAAGAAGTGTCTCTTTACCTGTTAAAGGGATAGTAATACTTAAAATTTAACGAAGAAATATGTTGTAGGGTTTATCCCCCGGGTAAAACAAGGGTACTCCCATTGCTGAAAGGGGTTTTATTCAAAAGTTATTACAGCTCAAAATTGAATTATTTAGGTGCAATATCACAGTGGCCTGAAATTGTACCATGGTGCTGTTGTTACACCATCCTATGGAGATTTATGGTCCCGGGACCAGAGCTGTTCATAGGATGGTGTAGCAACAGCACCACTGTACAATTTCAGGCCACTTTGATATTGCACCTAAATAATTCAACTTTGAGCTGTAATAACTTTTTAATAAAACACCTTTTAGCAGTGAGAGTACCCTTGTTTTACTCAGGGGGATAAACCCTACAACATATTTTTTTTTTTTTTTTTTTACATTTTAAGTAATGAGAAGGACTTATCTAGGTAAGTGTACTTTTGACAGCTGTCAGTTATATATAGTTACTATTGTTTGCTTTTGTTTTATTCTCTGACAAGTTATTTCAGGTTTAATGTATATAATTGTGATATAAATAGAGATCACTAACTGTATATAAGGAAGTGCAGATATAATAAAAATAATAAATAGATACACCTGCTTTTGTTTGAAAGTCTCCTTCCAAGGTGAGTTAATGTATTGAACAAATTGAGTGACTTATTCCTTGGGTATACTCCCTCTTTAACATGGGTCTCTCGCCCTACAACGAGTTTAGCTTGTTTAACAGAGAACTGAAATCTGCCTATTTGCTGTACTAACCATTTTTCTGTAAAATGCTTTTTAAGAAGTTAACCTTTATATTTTTATGACACAGAATGTCACACTAAGCTAATTCCCTGCACTAATTAGTGACCCACTGCTTATCAGTTCTGTTTGAGTAAGACTTACTGCTTGCAGTACTATTAACCACGCCCCTTAGTGGTGCTGTGATTCACTCGTAGCAGTCAGTTGTAATGTTGACCAAGCACAAAAACAAATTGGCATAAAGTGCCACACTGCGCCACCAAGAAATAAAGGTCAATTTCTCAAAACTATTTAGTTAAAAAAAAAAAATAATAATAATAAAAATTTTGTGTATAACAAAACTTAACCCTTTGAGTGCCAGAGGGGTACGCAACGCATTCCAAAGCAATGCATTGAGTACCCCTCTGGCACTCAAAGGGTTAAGGTGACCAGTCCACTTGATGATTTAGTTCTCCTGAAAGAGCATTCAGGATAGTGGAATTTGGCTGTGATGGTCACTGCCACTGTGCATAGTTTCTTTGTAAGTTCTCTGCTTTTGAAGATGAAATTCTGATTTTGGCCTGCAGGGGAGAGAATTGCATTAAATAACTTGCAGTAGTTTAAATGATCTGAATTTGTATGCTTGAATGTGGGAATTTAAATGGTTAAAAAATAAAAATAGCAGTTTGGTACATTAAGTAAAAGCAAGCTGTTTTTTATTGACATTTAATTTGCATTCTTGAAATACGCTTTACTTGTTTCACTTAGAATATCGTGCAGCATTAAATTTAACATCTTCAGCATCAGAGGGGTGTGCAACACATTGTATTGATCACCCCCTCGGCTGTAACCTTTGAGTGCATATCCAGCTGGTACTCAATGGGTTAAGGGGCTAAACTGATTTAGAAAATAACTGCATTGCACACTTCTGTGGTCCTTAACAGGTTAAATTAATGGGTTAAAGTTGAACTAACACCTGACCATGACCGCTTTGGTTCATTTGAAAGAAAATCCCTTATGTTTTATTAACCCCATAAGAGGCAATGCCTTGCACAACTCTTTGGTCCATAAGGGGTTAAAAATAATAGACAATGAGATATTTGCCATTATGTCTATATCAGTTCTTGCAAATTAGACAGTACTGGCTGGCACAGATGCTAACATTCCACACTGCTCTGGCATCCATGGGCATCCCTCTGGCACTCAAAAGGCTAAAATAAACATAGTTATATTGTTTTTGACTGCAGAGAGGTGTCTTATGAAACCCCTTTCTCCACTTACTAAAATAAGTAGGAGAATGGAAGGAGGAGCATGAGGAAGTGGCAGTTAGGAGGGAGAGAAGTGTGGAATTATTTGGCACACAGCTGTCTTGTATAAACTGACAAACAAAGCGAAATATCTCACAATATCTTTCAAATAATCCTAAACTGTTGTAAGGTGTTAGTTGCACATTAGGCCAAAATTCACATAGGTGCAAATAGGTCAATGTGTAAGGAAATCAGGATTCCTTGCCAATTAGACATTTGCATTTACAGCAACAGCTGGATCATATATGGCTTATTTATCCGTATGAGATATCCAACTAGATATGCCAGTTCTATCGTCCAGCTTCAAGCTTGTGGATCACATTGTAGTAATCGGGGTCAAAAACATGCATAAATATACATTGTATGTATACAGAGCTGTATCGCTGGAAAGGCACCATTTTATGCCACTTTTAGCTCAGGGAAATACAATAGATTATTGATGAATACCTGAAGGTACCCATCTAAGAGTAGTTGATACGCTGCCTTTTCCCCATAGCATGATAGATTTTGGGCTAAATCTTTTGCTCTTGTTTTGTCTGCCCCATTTTTGTTCTCGGACTATAATCGTTATCTAATTAAATGTCTAACTCTCCAAAATAACTTTCATTCCAATGGAACACAATATAGAAAAAATCTTATATAATTTAGCTCTGGTATATGAATAGCTATTAACAAGTGAACAAAAATAACACATATTTTAATATCTTTAGAGCCAGACAACTTTTAGTAGTCAACTATGAGTTTAAAGGGATAGTAATGTTTCACAATAAAAGCAACTCTGAAAAATCTTCATAGTATTTGGGCCATGGGGAGTGTTATTTCAATACTGTAAGAGTTGTACTTCAAGAGTAATTGAATGATAAAGTATCCCCCTTCCTCCCCTTTTACTAATGTGACACTGCTCACCTCAGAGCAGCAAGACCGTCTGGATGGATCTCGGAGTGGGACAATCTTCTGTGAGCATAAGGGTAAACCTGTCAAGGGAGACAGGGTGTTCCTTATGCTCACAGTAAGTAGATTGTCCCTTGCTGTGAGCTGTTTGGTCCCAGGACAAGATTCCACATCTGAGCGGAGGTGGCTTACACTAGGTAAAAGGGGTGGGAGGGGGATACTTTATCATTCAATTACTCTTGAACTACAACTCTGACAATATTGAAATAACACTCTCTATGGCTCAAATACTATGAAGATTAATTGAGCTGCTGTTTTCGTGAAACATTACTATCCCTTTAAAGTGCCAGAGAAAGGGGTGCATATACAGATATTTATATTAAAATTTGCATTAAAAAAAAAATAGGAGCCAGAAGTAAAACTTAAGGAGCCTAGGCTCTTGGGTATAGCAGTATACAGTAGTCATGCATAGTTCTTCCTATAGTTATTTCAAGTTTGGTAAAAAAAAAAAAAAAAAAAAAGTCTAGTCTTGACACTTGATCATCTTTTTCACACTGGCTCACGTATCCCAATTACCTGTTCGATTCATGTCTTGTATGTGCTTTTCACAGTTTAAAATGTTATTCCGAGACTTACCAATTAAATACTGTTCTGTTTGCCTGTTGTGGCAGATTGTTTTGGTCTCTTCAGCTGCCATGTAATGAGGACAGTCAGGGCTGGTGCAAGGATTTTTGCCACCCTAGGCAAAACCTCATTTGGCCGCCCCTTGGCTCCGCCCCTTGAGTCCCGCCCACGTATCCACCACCTCTTGTAATGATTATTACTTTAGCGAATTATCAGATTTTTTTTCCGCAAATTTAGAGGACAGCTTGTCATTGTCACAGTAACCCATATTTTTTGCATGCAACACTTTACCAGCCGCCCTATCATCACCCTGAACCACACTTTTCTAAAATAGTACTGTTATATTTTATTTCCCTTAAATCAACAATGCAAAATAAATCAATATCTATTAACCCTTCAAGGACCAGAGAGCAGTGCAACTCATTGTGAAGCAATGGGCTGCACACCTCTGCTGGTTTTTGGAAGCTTAACCTTTTGCATGCCAGAAGGGTGCCTGTGCAGCGCATTTCTTTTGCTATATGTTGCACAGACACCCCTCTGGTTAATTCTCCTCGGTTGGGCTCTCAATGTACGTAAACCCACTGCTCTTTAAGATGGTGCTGCCACTTGAAGAAGTTATTCAGCTAAGTGAGAATGCTAATCACTGGTCTATAACAATTATTAGAATACCATTGTACCAGTCCTAATGTCTTTCTTAGTATCAGATTAATTTTATTGTTTGTCTTAACTTATTGATTGGGTAGGTAAAATATAATCCAGCCCAATGGTGGGTGTCCCCACAAAGAGGTTGGCGTGGCATGGGTACCAATTTAGGGTGACACTTTTATGTATTGTGAATTTGATAAAAATGTCACTGTAGAATATTAATTGTATATTTATATACATTTTTATTCACAATATGCCCATTTTTATCATTCAGATAGAGAGACCATTACATGTAGTTGTACCCTTCATTATGCTCTTCACTAATAACCTATAAACTGTTAGAGGCTCCCTGAAATGTCTATACTGTGTTTTAGGAGTACTTTGAGCGAAAAGATTGAAAATCACTGACTGAGCAAATGATAAAGCAGTGGAGAAGTGGGATTTTAAATTAACCCCTTAACGTCCAATGCTGTGCCAGGACCGTCATGGCTGTCCGGCACTTTAGGACCAGTGATGGTCCTGGCACATCACTGAATTCAGGGCTCCCAAGCCCTGAATCGGATCTTAAAAAAAAAAAAGAAATGCCCCGTGGTCCTCAAGTGCCAGCTGCGTGTGTGCTGCCCATTAATGGGTTAAAAACATCTGATTTGCTGCTGCCTTCATAATTATACTTGTTAGGCAAGCTTAACCCCCACTGGCACTCAAAAGGGTTAACAAAGTGCCACATTTTTCCAAAACAACAACAGAAAACTGAAGATTAGGGGAATCTACAATCGTGCTGGCTGTATATCGTCTCTACCTCTATGTATCTCCTTGATTTGCGACAGGTCGATGTCCCGACTCCTGGACACACTTTAGCATCTTAGTCCAAGTGAAACAGTTTTTATCTTCCTTCTTCCAATTAACCTGACTTTTCATTCTAACCTTTTTTCTACAATATACAATGTAGAGAATCAGAACAAAAATGCACGGTCAGGATGGTAGAAGAAAGAGCAAAACTGCTTGCACAGGATCAAGAAACGTTTCACCATTTGAGAAATGTGCAGTACAACCCTTTGTCACTTAAAAGGTTAATTCTCATATTAAAAAGAGGGACAATCACAATCAGAAGGGATTAAAAACATGTAGTGCTACCCACAGACTCTAACTAATATAGTTATTTCAATTAACTTGATGGCTGTACCTTTGAATAAGGAGTCCCCATCACTCCATGAGGAGTCCCCATCATCCTCAGTCAAAGTGACTTACCAAGAAGGCACACAGTGAGGTATAGGACAGAGCACAATTCATTCTCCAGAGAGAGACAGCAAGAGGACAACACTGTAATGCACAACACCATTTACACTGCAAATTCTTAGCTGGTGTTTGACATATTTAAGCAACCCTCGCAAACCATGTGAGGGCAGGTAGAGAGATTCGCTGTGTAACAGGATATCACCCCACTTTGGATATTGGGCGTATTCACAACCCTGTAGTTATACCACCTCCTATATATACAATTTGTCACCACTCCGCTCCACCATGACCCTGCACAACAGCACCACCTTCATACACACTTGACAGCCAATGAGAGCGGAGAATCCTGGCAAAACTCTTCTCTCTCATTGGCTGCATTGCTACTGAAACTGCTACTTGGAAAGGTACTGGACGGCACTGCATATATTAGGTAATGTGGCCTGTCCGTACTGCCGCCGGCTTCCAATGCTTCCCATAACTTATGTTTATCAGTCCATGTCCACCAGCTTTCAATCTCACTGCGCCCCAGTAGATGTGCGTCCTAGGCCGGGGCCTACCTCGCCTATAGGTAGCGCCGGCCCTGAGGACAGTGTTTGTACAAGTACATTATAATTCCTTTCTCCTTTATTGTTTTGCTTTCTCCTGGCGCATATGGCGTTTATTCATACATGACACTTGTAACTCTGTTCTCGAAGCAATTAGAAATTAGAAAGGTTCAGTCAACTATCAAATCTGTTTAATATTCTGAGCAAACAAAATATTTACAGGTGATCTCTCACTTAATGGACTCACCCACAATTTAATTTAGTTATTCTTGGAAAATATAAACTTGCAATAAAATGTATTTAATCCAATTCCAAGTTTGTTTACTTTGAAGGGATAGTAATACTTGAAACAAAATACAGCTCCAATTCTTCTTTATACTATACTAGTGTAAAAGCCTTTGTACACAGGCCAAGGTCCGGTGATGTAAAGATGCCGGTCTTGCTCTGTGTACTGCTGCCTCTTCACTGGCAACACGTGATGCAGTCATGCACAGTCTCTACTGCGCATGACTGCATCGGACAAACATTCTGGCACTTTATATTATAGGATGTCCCATATAGCGCTATATTTCAGTACTATCAGTCTTATATTTTAACCGCAATTGAATGAGAAATGATCCCCTCCCACCCCTTTCCCTGTATCACTCTGCCTCTCCTGCTGGTCTGGATGGAGCACAGCGAGGGACAATCATCGGGAAACATAAGGAAAATCCTGCCTTTCTTCATCAAGGAGGGCAGGGTTTTCCTTATGCTTACTGCATGAAGACTGTCCCTCCCTGAAATCCATCTGGTCCTAAGACTCCACAGCTGATGGAAAAAAGCGGTGGGAAGGGGATCCTTTCTCATTCAATTGCTGCTGAACTATAAGACTGATAGTATTGAAAGACATGGGACTAATAGTATGTAGAAGCATCAGAGCTGCATTTTGTTTCAAGTATTAATATCCCTTTAAGCATAGTTTTGTTTTGTTTTTTATTGAAAACTGTAAACAGTTCTATACAAATAGAATTTCTGACCCCTGTACAGTAACTTTTTTAATATCTGGTGCCTAAAGGATAGCACTGAGGTGAACACCATGAGGCTTTCTAACTGTAAAGGATTACAGGTCTCATCATGATGAGTGTTGTAGTCCAAAACAGCTGGTGGGCCTCAGTTTGCCAATCCATGCTTTAGAACTAATGTACATAGTAAGGCAGCTGATAAGGAAAAACAGTATAAGTGATAGTAATGGCATGTTACCACCACCAAAGATGTGAAGGACTCTGTTGAACTGTTTCTTAAATAGTTACATAGAAAAATTAGGTTGAAAAAAGACACAAGTCCCTCAAGTTCAACCTTTACCTCATAACCAGGAGAAATGAGAAATATATAAGCTTTGTTCCTGCCAGATAAGTTAGTCTCTATCACAACTTCCTGTTTGTCACTATGCACAGTTAAACACAGTGTAACCCTGTAGTATGTTACCTCTTGAAATACATGTATCTAATCTTCTCGTAAATGTATCCATTGTAACCACCATTCCTTGAGATCCAATTTGAATCAGTACTGTAAATGCCTCCGCATAACACTCTTCTTCTAAAGATTTCTGGATTTCCTTGTTTTAGACATTGTTGCCTCTTCCCAGAATGCTCTGCATTTTTTACCCATTCAGATGAGGTAATGGGTTAAAATTTATTCATTCACTCTTTTGTTTATGATGGTGTAAAGAAAGATAAGTAAAAATCTTTTTGTCAGTGATGTAGTATTTGACAAAAATTAGGCGTAATATAATCGTTGGTTCTATTTACAATTAGGAGCAGCTGAGTTGCAAGCATACACTAATAAACTTTCATTCCCTGAGATTGGGTAATTTCAAAACATTTTAACTGTAGAACAAACGTAAGACTGGTTTTTGAAGGACACAAAGGAACGTCACATTATTTTTTTTCTTTTAAGGATAACACACAGAAGCTAATTTTAGTTTCTTGATCAGATTGACCCTGTCTTTAACCCTGGCAAACATTACCACAACACACGTCCAATAGACAATAGTCTGCATACCAGCATTACACTGGAAACAGATGTGCTTCTACTTCAGAACATATTTCAGAGAGATGTGGGGACTTTGCTCAAATAAAGAAACAGGAGATTTGCTTCTTGAGGTTGAGGATTCATTACAGGCTTTTGGGCCTGAGACTGAATAACTATATTAAACACATCAACATGTATAAAATACCATCTTACAAAAATAAAGGTGTCATTTGTTTGACAACACTTTCTTAATTGCACCTTGAATAAATAATGCTAACTTGGCTTGTGTCAAAACCTCATTTATGGACCTATACCATTGTAAGCAGTGAGTGCTGTATATACTTTTGTCACAAACAGGTTTCAACCAAGGCTTTTAAATCTCATTACATAGGATGTCACATGACAGCCGAGTCCATTTGTACCTAAAAATAGGAGGGAAAAATTGTTAACAGCTGGGCTATTCATAGGACAGTGATGCATAGTTTTTATATCAAAACATCGGCTATGCGAAACAGTTGTGCCTTTTATTTTTTCATATTCTTATACAATTTTAATCTGAAAAGTTGTTTAAAAAAAAAAAGCGAGGGAAAGCATTTTTTGGCCAGTCATAGCTTCAACTTGGAGATACATAGAAGGTTTGGCCCAGGATAGAACAGTATAACATTGGTGGTCCTTGGCAGTATACATTTCTTTCGGCGAAGCTGACTGCAGATTGAGTTTGAGCAGCCAGAGTTCACAGCAGAAAGGCAGAAGTTTTCTTAGGTTACAAATATTAAATACGGCCTGCGTTCTGGTGCCCTGGGGAGTCTTTCTGGTTTCTGAAACACTAGTGACTGCAAACTTTGCAGGCAGGGAGAGCAGAAATAAATTACGGAGTGCTGTAAATGAGGGAAAAACACATTTCCTGTCTCGCAGTACAGTATGGATTTGTTTTCTCTCCTTTTTCTCTTTTAGGGAAACATAACATCTGACTTTGACGCTGCTAATAACAATATTGAGACACTTAAATAAAACCTTAGACAATTATATGTGTTTGCGTATTTGTATGTGTTTGTAATGTATTGCTGTTGTTTGTTTTGTAATTCACTATTCTCTGTAGAGGTATAATTCAGCAATCATTTTCTTAGGTAGGGCATATTTCTGTACTATAGGGCCACTGTAGCTCTTATTTTTTTTTTCATTAAATAAAACAAAAGTAAAAAGCCTGCAAAAATGGCTGACAGACTATTATGTTGTGTGGAGATGTTTTCCTGGCCCCTTTTCAGACAGAGGCAATGGATTCTGGGACAATAAAGCTGTAGTCATTTTTAACCCTTTAATGACCTGAGGCATATGCAACACATTGCCCAATGTGTTACTTGCTTCTCTGGTCCTTAACCATTTGCATGCTAGAGGTATCCAATGCAATGCTTTGAATGCCTCTCTGGCATTTAAGAGGTTAAAATGCGTGTGAGATTTTGAGTGTTTAGAAAACTAAAACTTTCAAATAGTTTGAGGAGTATATGTTTTGCTGTGAACCTATATACACAAATATTTATACATGCATTATTTGTGTAGATCAGTACTTTTTTTTAACCCCTGATTGTTGAAGACTTCACCAGGCATTATTTCACAGTAGGTGGAGACATCTCTAGCACCCACGTTTTTAACTCTTTGAGTGCCAGAGGGATACACAATGCATTGGTTTGCAGTGCGTTGTGTACCCCTCTGGCACTAAAAGGGTTAGAAGCAAAGGCTGTAATAGAAAATGGTAAATTTTAATACCTCCAATATGTCTGGAGCTGCAAAATAATATTAAAGGTTTTTTGTTTTGTTTTGTTTTTTTTTAACTGCACAACCATCTATAGTAAAATATCACATTTATTTGATTCTTAATTTATTTTAGTTGATGTGCTTTTAATATTTAACCCTTTAAGTACCAGAGGTGTGTGCAGCGTATTTGCTGCACGGCCCTCTGGTCCTGTAAGGGTTACTGGCCAGCTGCTTAGCCTAGAAAAAAAAATCCCTTTTACTTCTCCAGTGCTAGTGTCCTCAGGTAAAATTCCTTTCTAAATTTCATGCATCTTTGTTGATAATGTTTTCAATTATTTATGTCACTGGAGAAGTTACAGTACTTAAAAGGCAAGTTCCTGGTTTTAATGAAACAAAACATATTGCTTATTTTCCATCTTATTGCAAACAGAGTTTGTGATCTTATCAGTTTAATTTATTTTCTTACTGATTACATAACTTGTCTGTTGACATATTTTTCATACAACTATGTAATATATAATCGTCCCTACCTTATATTAAAACAAATCTAATTATTTGAAGTGAACTACAATGTTAATTCACTAGAAGTTGGACTTTTCAAAATGCTATGTTCTCCTTCTCTGCCACAGTCATAAGTCTGTGGTAGATTTATAGTCAAAACTTAGTAATTTAATAATTATTCTTCATGTAATATTCTTTACTTTTTTTTAATATATATCATATATAAAACTGATTTTTTTTTAACATTGTAACACAAACCGCAAGTAAAATAAGCTAAATTATTTACAAAAGAAGCTATACATGTATACATCTTCTCTCACCACAGATTTAGTCTTGTGAAGTATATAACCCTTTGAGCGCCAGAGGGGTACGCAACGGTTGTTTACCCCTCTGGCTCTCAAAGGGTTAATATTCTAGTGTTTGAACTGTGTTTATCTGATTAACAGCGGTTCAAGCAGCACTGTAATATAGCAATGGGAAGAATGTTCCTTTGCTGCTCTTGCTGGAATAAATCTTGATTCGTCCTCAGCTAACCAATGGTCTTGCAGTCCAGCAATAGCTGACGAGCAATAAGTAACTAGCAGATGATGGGAGTTGTAGTCCAAAAGCGATAAGAAAGCCAAAGGTCACTCAGGACTGAACTAGTCTGCCATATTTTGCAGCTACAAATTGTTATTCTCCTCTTTGTGACACTTGCCCTGGACAGCATTCTTGGGTACATCTGCCCTGTTGAATCAAGTCATTGTATTGAGCTGTGAGACCTCTCTAGCATTCAAGGGGTTGAAACCCCTATTTAAATCAGCAGAATGTATATTTTTCCCCTGTATGAATTTGTTTACCCCAGAATTGGTGCACTTTGCCTTTATACACAAGGCCCTGCATATTCAGTTTTCTGTAAGGATTCTAGTAATCTAACCCTGCTCTCACTAGTGTTCCTATTGCAATTGTACATTTTCTTCCAATGTTTCTTATCCTATAACATAAAGTCCTAGAACGTGTCGCTTACTGCGTCCGTAACCGCACATGCACAGTGGGGACTCGCAGAATCGACTGATCCGGAGCGGAGAGCTCCAGAAGGCTGAGAGCCTGTCCGTGCTCCCGGCTCCGGGGCAGCAGCGGAGGCGGCGCCTCCGCTGCTGCCCTGGAGCCGGAAGCACAGACAGGCTGTCAGCCATCCGGAGCTCCCCGCTCCGGATCAGCCCGTGTATATGGGCTTTGTAACTAGTTTTATAATAAAGTATATAAAGCATATTTTTTGAAAAGAGATATTTATGTAGAAAGAAAGCCAAACCCTAAGATTTAGCTTATTAATGGTTTTTGAGACTTGTTGGCTGGTACTTATTAATGAACCTAAAGCCCCTTTGCAAATAAAATAGTTGATAAGTTATAAAATCCTTTTTTTTTTTTTTTTTTTTTTTTTTTTTTTATAACCTTGCTTCACAGGTACTTCAGGCAGCTCTGTTCCTACACATGCTACACTACTTATCTTACCTATAGTCCAATTAAAGCCAGCATTCCCATAATTTTTTATGTAGTTTGTATGTAGAAATCCTATACTGTTCAGTAAATGTGAGATTTATATGACACCAATTCATATCCTCACAGCTAATTTCTCAGTTTAATAAATATAATTTGTGGTTAGGTATAAGACTATTACAATTTATTCTTACTTATGTAACAAATAATACATCTCATTATTATTTTAAGACATGCTTACACCCACTTGTTTATAGTGGGCCTGTGACCTTAAGACAAGCTTAGTTTGTTTTACAGATAATAAAATTCAGCTTCTATGTTGTGCTAGCTTTTTATATAAAATAAATAATTTTTGAGAAATTAGCCTTTACATTTGATGGCACTTTATGGTAATTTATTTCCCGGTATGCTAATTAGTTCTCTTTGAGTCTAAACACATAACTTGCTATGCTATATACCCTTTGAGTGCCAGAGGGGTACACAACGCATTGAAGAACAATGTGTTGCGTACCTCTCTGGCACTGAAAGGGTTAACAATGATTCTAGTTGTGTGTGTGTGTGTATATAAATGTGTGCGTTTATTCATAGCATGTGCAGTAATATGGGCATGGCAGAATCTGATTAGCATAAAGTGCCACACTGTATTTCTACAAAATAAAGATTAATTCCTCAAAAAATCTAATTAGAATAATCACTAATACAACATATAGGTAGTTTTAAACTATCTTAAGTTGACACGCCCACTTTAATAAAACCAGGAAATGGACCATTGCAGATAAGAATAGCGTATGATAGACAAGTTTATAGCTAGTTGACCCTCTGGAAGATAGAAAGGTTTTTAAATACATTGGGGTTGATGTATAAAAAGCCTTCTTAGTGTATTCTTAAGAATTGTCGCTAAAATTCAAAACGCCTGGTCATATTTATAAAGAAATAAAGTCACGTTTATAAATATGTCTATCTGAAAATATTCTGAGAATATTCGCACCTACGAATATATATTCACACACATAGCGGTATTATATACTTCCAATAAGAACAGGTTTTACCTGGCGTTATTATTTCATCCCTAAAACTGGCTTTATTTTTGGCGCAATTAAACTATTTCTTTGTAAATACACTGGGACATAATTCTTATTTGTCCAAGACCATTTCTACTCCACTTTTCAAAAAGTCATCTAACTGGAGTTAGCACTTAGCAAAATGTCGTTAGATGTTTATACATAAAGTTATGTCGCTCTGAGACACTTATACAGACGCTTTCTTTATAACTACAGTTTTATACATTTCCCCAATTGTTTGCAGTGCAATTGAAGCTCTATCTCTAACATCATACAGTATTTTTCTTGTTTTATTCTTTTTCCACTATTAGTCTTAATGCCAACATATAATTGTGGCATCCTATATAAAAAGTATAATTTTTTTTCTTATGAAGTCTTTAAATGATTATACGGGTGGTATAGACATAGGATTTCCTATACCGCTGAAACAGTGTTAAATAGAACTTTATATATTCTATTCCGTCTTAAATATCAAACTAATGTGAGGCCTTATGCATAAAAGAAAAGAGAAGCTATTCTGCACAACGTAACTGCTCTGTAGGGGACAAAATTCAATTGATTTTAACTGGGCTTTTAACCACTTGAGTCCTAGAGAGATAGCCAATGCATTGTGAGGCAATTCATTTGAGATCTCTAGAATCCAAGGGGTTAAAACTCCCATATAAGATTTTATTTGTCCCCTGTGGTTCAGTTGGTTTGCTCCAGAATAGCATAAAGCCCTTGAAATCATAAAACAGGGATAGCATTTCTTTTTTTCCACCTATATTTCAAGATATCTTTAATGTCAAATAGCCAACTAAGAGTGGTATAAATCTGAATGATTTGAATGATTATAGATATGGATAAAAGTTGAATCAAGGATATTTTTGAGACTTATTTTTATTGTTATTTCATTGTACTGCTTGTTCAAAAATATGGATCTAGAATTATTGGAGCTTTTTGTAAAATTATTATTTTGTTTATAATAAAGTAATATTTTGTGTCACATAGCAAATGTAAATTATTAATATTAGACGCTAAGGTAAGGTTTTAGTTAAAAAATACCTTTAACCACAACTCAGAATTTTTTTCTTTTATCCAACAGAAAATAAAAATGGCTATGTATGTACAGTTTATACTGTTTCTCAGCTATTCTATTAAGAATGCAGAATCTCTTTACTTTAAATCTATAGATTGTATCTATGAAAATCCTGGACGAAGAGAATTCTTAACCCTTTGAGTACCAGAGGGGTACACAACACATTGCTTTTGCAATGAGTTTCACATCCCTCTGGCAATCAGAAGGTTAAAGCAATATTTCTAATAATACATTCCCCATTCAGCTTAATCTGGGCATACAATCCCTAATGACCATTAGGAATCTATTCTGACAGGATTGGTTTTAAACTTTAGTATTTAATTATCACTGGACATAATGTTCATGGAGAGACACATGTTTGTTTTTTTTCTGAACTCAAGGACTTCAAACTCCTCCCACTGAAGCGTTTTGAGGACGCTTTCAGTTGGATGCATTTAGGATTGTTGAATCCTGCAAAGTAATAATGCCTGCCTCCATGGACATGGCATCCAATACTAATTAATTATTAATTTGGTTTAGGTGAGTGTTTAGCATTTGAAAGTATTAGTGTCTCTTTTAAACTATGAAGGTGAATTCATTCTAATAGGGAGCAATTGCAAATATATGGCTCTCCTCCTCAGTAACAACTCGCTCCATGTAGAGGATTTAATAGACCTGACTTTGTTTTCAGTGATAGTATAAATTAATTGTAATTTCACTAAATCTGTCTTTTTCTCTTTTCTTATAAATGTACAATATTTCTGCTGTTAATCTGTCCTCACAAGTTTTCTATTCTTTCATCACTTTTGAGTATTTTTCAGTTCATAAGTCTTTTATAAGCACATTTCTTTAATAAAGAAAAGTTTAACTGTGTCCCTCCTGCCCACAAATCTGTCCCATTTCATCTTCTTGTGGCAATTTATGAACTCCATAAAATGTCATGTAGAGGCACTTTTTAATGTTTTTTTAAGTAATGGCTAGAGAGGGCCAATTGGGAATAGAAAGAGAAAAAAAAGCCGTACATTGACTATTTATAGCCAGAGAACAGCCACTGACAATGTTTGGCAATTTTACAACTGTGAGTCCTGGCCATTGTGCTTTTGAATATAATTTATTAAGCAAATAAAACTGTTATTGGTAATGGGTCCTGTTAAAGCAGCCTGGGTCTCGAGCTTGTATAACTGAAAGTTTCATAGTACCTGCATAGTACCTAGAATGTCTGGACACTAATATTTTACACTTACTTCATGGGACTGGCTCTGTTTATTCTGTTGCCTCTGTGCTCTTGATTGGGTTGTATCCAGTCGGAGTTATGACCTCAAGAAGGAGGAGCAGAACAGAAATAAAACGCCTTTACTCTGCGAAGACTTAAATCCTGGTTTTATGAGGCATGGCATTCAGTAAAGCCTGTGAGTGGAGAAAGTGGCAGAGCATTATTGACAAGGGTTGATTTAATAATATCTGAGTAATGTGGAAGAAAGCAAGCACTTATGACTTAGCACTTTTCCCCAGCAGCAGGGTGAAGCTGTTTTCATAAATTCTGCCTTAGCCTCCGTGTTCATTTTCATATTGTCCAAGTAAAATGTTTCAAATATTTTTTGATTAACTTTAACCTGTTTTTATTGAACTCTGACAAAGTTTTATTAACAAAATCCTTTTTTCAGACTGCTAGCATCCCTGATATATATTACAGTGTGAGTGTACAATGCTGTTTTAGCTATGCAAGTTTTTTTTTTCTACGGAGAGCTATTTTAGCTATGTTTCTGGCAGACGTTATGTAACGTCTGATAAAAAAATATGAAGCCGTTTAGCTATGGATGTTTCAGCATTGGTGTTTGGCCTTGGATAGCACACAGTGGGACATTTATATAGCCCTTCTGTGGGCCAGAGGGGTATTGGACACAATGCTTTGCAATGCGTTGGATAGCCGTCTGGCACTCAGAGATAAAGGTAATGGAGAAATGTTGCGTCAAACCAGCTGCCCAGAATGGAACAAATAAAAATCCCCATATTGATACACATGCTCATATGTATTCCCTAAATTCATCTAACCCCCCCCCCCCCCGAAAAAAGAAACGGTTAGAAATAATCAGGGATGTAACTAAATACTATACAGTGTAATAACCAAATGCAGAAAATACAACACCGTCCTCTCTGCGTGCTTATCTCTGTGTGTCCTCTTTATTTATTTGTTATTTATCTGTTAGATATCCAAACACAGTGGGTGCATAATTCTAAGGGCCGTATGTTAAAAAAAGAAAAGTAGAGGAGTTCTTTGGCAAACCATTTGCACTATAGAGGACAACTAAAAATCCCCATTGATTTAAATGGGGATATTAACCCCTTGAATTGTAGAGTAGTCTCCAAAGCAGTGCGACCTTTCTAGCATTCAAGGGGTTAAACCCCCATTTAAATCAATGGGATTATTTGGTTATCCCCATAGTGCAAATGGTTTGCCCCAGAACTCCTCCATTTTTTCTTTTTAACATATGGCCCTTTTAAAGGTGAAGAGCCACATTCAGAGGATTCTAGAGTCCTGGGTCTACACAAGCTCTACACTGATTAGGTGTGTGTGTGTGTGTGTGTGTGTGTGTGTGTGTGTGACTCTTTATGTCTGTCTGTTGTATGTCTATACATAAGTGTTTCTGTGTGAATCATTGTGTGTCAGTCTCTGAGGCTGTTCAGTATATATATCAGTATATATACAGTATACAAGCCAAATTAGTGAGGGTAGCATATGTATGTGGGGGGTTTTTCCCACCATTCTCATTTTGTTACATTTCCCTCATCCAGGTAAAGACCCAGATCACTCTTTGCTATTAATATTAGAGAAATAAGAGCACAAAAATAAAACAGAAGAGACAAGCTCTAAGTGCTGTAATTTATTGGAAACAATAATAAAAATGATACAATATTCACTTACAGGGAACCCATCTTGGGCTTTGCCCGTCTGAGGTCCCTACCCCTTGCAGCCAACTAACTTTGCCCACCAAAGACCAAAACAGTAGTTCCCAGGGTGCAGTATATTTTAAATGTAATCAGTGACAACAAATCTGCTCCAAATGTTCTTGTATCCTGGCTGTTTTGATAATCAAGCTGCAGGAGCTATGTGTTTATCTACAATGCCAAGTTCTGTGTGGGATCTATGATGATCCGGTATGGAATGGCAGGTTCACACAGGCAGAGAGGGAGAGACCAGTACCTGTAAGTGAGTGACAAAAAAATGGCACTCTTTGCTATTAATAATATAGAAAAATCTAATAATAACACACACAGACACACACCAATTTTGCCTTGGTTTAGCTAGAAAACACTAAAAAATGGCACCCTAACACTCATTATTAAGAGCATAATGAACGGTATAATGCATAAATATAACTCAAAAAGACAAGGACACCCAATAGTGTATTAACATACAAATGGCTAGTGAATCAGAGTAAAGAATCAACCAATGTACTCACATTTCAGATGGGTCAGCAAAGGGGATAACCAAAGGGTACATTCAGGCCTGTGGAGAGCTCACACCATCTCTATTTGGTGATACAAATCAGCTGCTGCACTCTGTCCAACCATATAGATAACCACAAAAGTATTTTACTTCAAAAATATGTATATTTATTTTAAAACAAACATATCCACAAACATAAATAAAATGTGTAAATGAAAAATAGATTTAAAAAAAAATATTTAATTGGTCTACACATTTTATTTGTGTTTGTGGATTTTTTTTTTTTATTAAATATACATATTTTTGAAGTACATGACTTTTGTGGATAACTATGAGGTTGGGCAGAGTGCAGCAGTTGATTTTGTATCAATGAGTGGAGATGGTGTGAGTTCTCTGCATGCCTGAATGTTCGCTTTGATCCCCTTTGCTGACCCATCTAAAATGTGAGTACATTGGTTGATTCTTTACTCGGATTCACTAGCCATTTGTACGTTAAAACACTATTTGGCTCTCCCCTTTTGTTGTTCTTGTCTTTTTGAGTTATTCCTTGCCGTTTGGAGAGAACGAGTGGAGGGGGAGCTGCCTACCATATAGAAGATTTGAATTGTTTCCTGTATCTGGGTCAGGAATATTTACCCAGCCTGTCATTCAGCTGTCCTTCATATATGTGATTGACAGCCGATAACATTGTGAGTACCCATGTGTGGGGTGTTTTGTGGTGGTGGTACATGTATTTAAATTTTGACTGCTCTAGGGTGCTTCCCTGTGCTCTTCCAATTTTCTTTTCTGCAATGCATAAATATGCTTATGTTATTTGTTTTCACAACCATAGCAATTTCCATAAATATCCATTTGAAAAGGAACATCCATGTTTGGAGATCTTGGTGCATAGGCCCCATAGAATAACATAGTAATTGGAGAAGTGATATCACTGGATGTCTTCTCCAATTTATCACTTCTTCATCATTCCTGAGTGCATAACCCCCACATGTCCCAGGCTGGCAACAAGACCTGGGTCTTTAACCCCTTAACGACTGGCGGTCCTGGGACATTTACGTCCCATAAGGACCACATAGGACCAGTTGGACGCGCCGGTACACGTGACCTGTCGCGTGTATCGGCGCGTCATTATGAGGCTTGATAGAGATCGCTTCGATCTTGGAGCGGTCAATTTCAGGCCCTATTTTTACTTACAGCGCTCCCGGTAGAGCACTGTAAGTAAAAAGTACGTGACGTACTATGACCGTCATCGGTCCTTGAGTATTTCAAGGACCGTGACGGTCATAGTACGGCACATGTCGTTAAGGGGTTAAGTATGAGATTTTAGCACCCTCAGACAATACCTAGCAATAACCCTGCTAGCAGATATGAATGTACGCTTAGTGGTTTAGTGTTCTGCAAGTGTTCTGTGGAAATTCCTTCGTAGCATCTGCCCAATCCATTATACTGCATCTTAATCAATTAGTCACTGTACTAAGACATAATGGAATAATTCTGGGACAAATCCACTGTAACCGTAGGAGAACGATATTCCCAACATGCTCATTGATTTTAATGGGGGTTTCACCCCTTGAATGCAAAAGAGGTCTCCCACCAAATTGATTTGCTATATGATAGAAGCTTCTCTAGCATTCAAGGGCATACAGGTCCCACTTAACATTTTGAGTGCTAGAGAGGTATCCAACGCATTGCAAAGCAGTTCCTATCCCTCTGGAACTCAAAGGGGTAAATCAATGGGGATTTTTATTTGTACCCTATGGTATAGTTGGTGTGCCCAGAATTTTGCCAGTTCTTAGTGTATCCACATCACTGCTTCTGCTCCAGTAACCATTTGACATCTGAACAAACTATTTATGTTGACATTTAGTTTAACCCTTTCTGTGCCTTAAAGGTATCCAATGCATTGCACTGCAATATACCTCTCTGGTACTCAAAGGGTTATTAATGCAGATTGGTCTATGAGAAATAGTCTCTGTACACTGGAGCTGTTTTAAAGGAAACCTCACCTTTGGGCTTTTGATTTGGGGATAGAGGTTGCAGTTTATTGGAGCACATTAAATGGGGGAGGAGTTACAGTCCAGTGCTTATCCACTCTTTCGTTTTCATCTCCTTCAACTAAGTGTGGGAAGAGTACATGCTGAAGACAAAGGAATATACACTCTTAACCCATTAAGGACCACTGGGGTGTGCAACACATTTGAAAGCAATATGTTGCACCCCACTCTAGTCCTTGAAGTGTTAATTCAAGCCTTTCAGTCAGATTTACTGACACAGCAGAGTTAAAGAATAAGTGAGTGTTGATCAACACCTCTGTAGTGTTTTTCTAATTATCGCAGCTGCTTCTCTTGGGCTCAATAAAAATGTTCACTGTTGGTTTGCAATAAAGTGTCTGAAGTGATTTTTTTGTGTGGATCTTGGCCTTTGCAAGTGGCGTTCTTGCCTAATATGGTATACTGAACTAATGTCAAGTCTTTATACAGTATAGGGATAGTATACGTCTTGCTGAGTGCTTACTGAAATAGATTAAACTGCAATTAAATTACCCTATATAGAGGAAGAAATAATGATGGTGTAGGGTAGATTTGTGACTTCCTTAAAGTTAAATAAAGTCAAAGCCACACGGTCTGAATGTTTAATACCATTGGAGAGAATTCTTGTTTACATAAAAACTACATAGTTCAGCTTATTTTACAGTTGTCATGTCAGCCTCATGGGCTTGTTATCTAAGGCACTAGTGGGAAAAAAATTAAGATAATTATTTAACGCATGTTGCGGTCACTTAAGGACCAAGGACCATTTTTTTTTCTTTCTTTTTTTTTTTTGCCACATCCTATTCCAGACTCCCCGAAAGGCGTGCAGCCGCACGGGGAGCCTGGATTTCCATGACAGTCCAGGACTGTCGTGGGTCCTTAAGGGTATAACAACCCATGACGGAAGGGGTTAAGGGACAGAAAGCACTTTTTATGGCAATATTTATTGTGTGTTGGCCCTTTATGCTGTGTAAAGCGTATTCAAACAGCTGGGAAATACTTCAGTCTAAAGTTATTACAAAGCATTTTTTATATCTATGTATATATATTTTTTTTTATTTGGGTTCAATATTGTTTCCTGCAGCTAGGTGGCACTGCTGCTACTTCTGCCTGTGAGCAGCCATAGATACAATAGCAGCAGCATCATATGGCAGCAAATCATTGTGATCTCAAGCTATAAAAAAATAGCTCTGTTAAAGTAGAACTATCAACCTCATAACATTGCCCCCCAATCCATTACGAATATAGCAATAGGTAAAGCCATACTTCTATTATACTCAATAAGTCCATTGTATTGAAGATAATCAACTTTTTCTGCAGGCGTCCACTGCACAGAGCTTAAAAGAGAAGCTCTGTGCACCTGCGCCATCAGCAACCTTAAGGTAACTGAAGTAAGTCACCACCAATCCTGGCAGTGAACGGGACAGACAGCGCAGACTCAGAGGTACCTTACCTCTAAGATGTTGGTTTACTGTCTGTTGAATGTAATGCTGAAGCAGTGCTCCTTATATTTATGTTTTGAAATTGATACAATATAGCAAAGTAATGTGTTGAAAGTCCTCTGATAACAGAAGCCTAAAATAGGGGTATCAACCCCAGAATGTTTAACTGGAATTACTATGAACTTCTATCTTGCTCCATCCATACTTCAGCTAGTGTAGAAACTGTTATTGACACCTCTGACATGATATGCCTAAAGCATGGTACCGTGTTAGCCATAAAAAAGCAAAAGACTAGTAGTAAGAGTTAAAATGACACCTTTACTGGCTGAATGGCTCTAGAACATAAGCTTTCAAGATGACTTGGGTCCCTTCTTCAGGCATAATAAGAATCTACTTGTGTCTGTAGAAGAGACCTAAGTTGTCTTGAAAGCTTATGTCCTAGAGCCACTCAGCCAGTAAAGGTATCATTTTAACTCTACTATTCTCATAATATAGCTATGTCCAGAATTGATTAAGGAACATTAACAAAAAAATGATAGGGTGGTATAACTAAATATTATATACTTACAGGTAGAATATTTGCTTTTAAACGCATCTAAATTGTCTTGTTCACAGAGTATTTATTTAATGTTGTTTGTGCTGTTTTCATTGAGAGATGAGTGCTAGAATGAATTGTGATTAGCACCATGGGCGGATTGTCCTATTGGGGGATCGGGCATCCACTGGTGGGCCAATATATCGGCTCACTTTTAAGTCGCGAGCCACTTTGTCTTGAGTGCAGACTCTCTCTCTCCCCCTCCAGTACGCACTGAAAGAATTGCAAATAAATTACGAGTGCTGTTCAGCGCTGGCCATCTCTCTCTCCCCCTCCGCTTCACTTTGTCTTGAGTGCAGAATGAAATTTAGTGGGGGAGAGAGGTGGCCAGCACTGTACAGCACTTGTAATGTATTTGCAATTCTTTCAGTGCTCACCGGAGGGGGGGAGAGAGAGATTCTGCACTCAAGATAAAGTGGATCGGAGGGGGAGAGAGACGGGCAGCGTTAGTTGTCTTGCAGTTCTTTCAGTGTGCACCGGAGGGGGGGGGAGCCCGGGCTGGTATTCCCCTACAATCCGCCCCTAATTAGCACCCACTACTTATGTATTCAGACGAGCTTTTATCTGATCTAGGCCCATTCACAAATAATCCTGGACATTCAATGGGAGCTCTGACAAAGGCAGAAATGGCTGCTTCCTCAGAGTGTATGTAAGACTAGATTTTTAGGCCTCAGAAAAGAAATGCAGAGTATTTATATATACTAACTAGCCTCCAGTGCAGGATATCTACGTGCATATAACAACAACTCGTTTTTAGGTACTCGTGTTCCTTTAACCCTTTGGGTGCCAGAGGGGTATGCAATGCATTGCTTTGGCACTCAAAGGGTTAAAAGAGAAAGGGGAAAGTCTGCAGAATCTGTGTTAAAGGGATAGTAATGTTTCACAAAAACAGAAGCTCCAATTAATCTTCATAGTATTTGAGCCATAGAGAATGTTATATCAATACTGTCAGAGTTTTAGTTTGAGTTATTTAATGATAAAATATCCCCCTCCTGTCTCTTTTACCTAGTGTAAGGCACCTCCCCTCAGATGTGGAATCTGGTCCTGAGACCAGACAGCTCACAGCAAGGGACAATCTTCTTACTGTGAACATCAGGAAAACCCTGCCCCCCTTGACAGATTTTTTCCTTATGCTCACGGAAGATTGTCCCTCTCTGCAATCCATCCGGACAGTCTTGCTGCTCTGAGGTGAGCAGTGTTAATCAGTAAAAAGGGCGGGAGAGGGATACTTTATCATTCGGTTACTTTTGAACTACAACTCTGACAGTACTGAAATAACACTCTCCATGGCCCAAATACTATGAATATTAATTGGAGCTGCTTTTATTGTGAAACATTACTATCCCTTTAACCCCTTAGCGTCCGGTGACGTACCCGGACCGTCACGCTGGTCCGGCACTTTAGGACCAGTGACGGTCCTGGTACGTCACGTACTATTACTCACCGCGCTCCTGCAGGAGGGCGGTGAGTAATACCGGGGACTGAATTTGATCACTCCAAGACCGGAGCGATCTCTTTCAGTCCCTCAGTTCGGCGTGCCGCCCCACGTGATCAGTCACGTGGGGCGGCACGCCGAAATTCTCTATAGGGTCCTTAAAGGACCACACACCCCGCGACCGCTGGTCGTTAAGGGGTTAATACAGCTTGAGACACATTCAGTAAGCACTGGAGCAATTCTGGAGCAAACTGACTGCACAGTAAAGAACAAATAAACATTAACAATTCATTCATATGGTGATGTTAACCCATCTAATGCTAGAGAGGTCTCCAAAGCAATGCAAATGGCTTCTGGAAGTTGATGGGAACTTTAGTCCAGCAAAAGCTGGAGGGCATCATGTTGCTGATCTCTGCTTTAAATAATTAACTGTTTGAGTACCAGAGGGGTGTTTAAAGCATTGCAAAGTAAAGAGCCTCATACCCAAGTGGTCCTCAAAAGGTTTAATAACTCCTTCAGTTCTAAAGGCATTTCTCTAGGGATGTCTTCAGCATCTAAGGGGTTAAATAATTGGGCTACTCCTCTCACTTGTGGCGCTTGTGCCAAATAACTCATTCATTGTGAACGAATGTCCAGTATTTAAAAACTGAGAAAAGCTAATGTCCAAATTAGAGATTCATTTTTTTTATTTATTTTCTTTTAAATAGTAAACCTAGACTGAATTTTAAATCTAGCCTTTAACCCTTTGAGTGCCAGAAAGGTTTGCAGTGCATGGCGTTCTAAGTTTACATTTTACACGTACTAATAATTATCTCACCGTGTAAAAGTAATCACAGCAAAATAGATAGATTTTACAGAATCTCTTTGGGGGCTTTTATTTCCGTTTGTAGCACATTCCTTATCAGCTGAGCTATTAAATATTGTGGCTTTTGTCGCTATCGGCCTGCGATCAGCACAGTTAGTTCATTTTACCTTGCAAGGAAGTGCACTGTGAGCCAGCTGGAGCACGCAACGTGTAGGAGCTGGAGAAAGTCATAATTGAAACAGGCGACTGCTCGAGTACAGACAGGAAATAAAAAGAAGACTGGGCCCTTCAATGGATTAAATTAGATGTTTCAAATTCAGACAGTATCAGGAAAAAGAAGACTAATGCTAGAAAAAAAAGGTAACAGTAAGTTCATTCAGCTGTGTGCTGTGTGCCTCCTCCCCATTGCCGTAACACACGGTTTTGCTGGCATTCCACAGTCCACATTTGCATTGCTGACTTCAGAGAGACCTTTGGCGGAGGTAGGAGAGAAAAGTGGGGGTGTCTGTCCTGAATCTCATCTAAAAGCTACCATTGTCAGATATTTGCAATACATATATTTACTTTTTTTTTCTAGTTCTGGGATTACTTTTTTTTAATGCTGAATGATGCAAATCTTAAGTTATGTGGCTAGCGTAACTCCTTCAGCGCTAACAGATGTGGGAATGTAGATATCCCATGTATTACTGAGGTGAGCCTGCCCCAATGAGCATTGTCTGTAAATATAACAGGGTCTAATGTAGGAAACTAAAGAGGAGCCATTCTGGATATTAACGCCTTGAATGCTAGAGAGGTCTTGCAAGCACTGCAAGTTAAGGGATCAAAATCGTAATTTAGGCCTTTGAATGCCAGAGGAGCACACAACATGTTGCAAAGCAATTTGTTGCCCACCCATCTGGCACTCAAAAGGTTAACTTAGTGAAGATTTTCAGAAATTGTATTTGTTGCCTACGGTGCCGTTACTTTTCTCCAAATTTGCACCTCTTTAGCTGCCTGTGTAAGGCCCTGTGTATCTGCTGAGATACGTTATACCGGTATCCTATTGAAATTAACCTGTTTACCCCTCCCTTTGTAATCTTCTATGCTATATTATCTGTCATTCCTATCCAGAGTCAGCCTATGGCAAGGTAAGTCACAAAATAACACGGTATTTGAATTTTTACTGGGCCTCACATCCAAACGATGCCACTGGAATTTCACAGTTCTGATTGGTCACCTTCCTTTGCAATGTTTAAAAACAACTGATACTGCAGATCAGATGTTGGCAACCTGCTTCCCTTCACTAGCTGTTGGGCTGCACATCCAGTCATTCTCAGATGGCTGAAGATGAGGGGAGTTGTAGTTCATCAACAGCTGGGGATGCAGGTTGCTCCATGGATCGTTAAACAGTGTTCTCCGGTCTTCCCAGTTACGCTATAACATAACATAATTTGCTAGAATACAAAGCTCCCTTTATGTGTAACACTCACATGCGCAGCAGAGACTGACCGAAAGCGCCTGCCCCCAGTCCGAGGCACGGCCGATCCGGAGCGGGGCGCCCAGAACGGCCGGGCGCCCCGAACGGCCCACCGCCCACCCCTAGCCCCAGGGCAGCAGCCAAGCTGCCGGGCGGCACCCTGGCCCATGCACACAGGCCTTCATTACTAGTCATTAGAGTTGCCACCCAGCCGGTATTTATCCGGCAGGCCGGTAAAAAATTGGCTTCTGTACAATGTTAAGTCTATGGAGAGAATGCCATTGCCAGTATTTTCTTAAAGAAAAGATGGCAACCCTACTAGTCATAGATATTTTCATAATCTCCTCACATGAATTCAGGTCGGTCATTTTGAAAGATCCACCTGTCCGTATAACAATCCAACCTGTTACCATGTGATGAGACTGTGGAATACTGCACTGCTCGTGAGGTCTGAGGTACGAACATGTCAGCCTGTGGCCTACACTGTGCTAAGTTGTCTTCCTAAGCTCTGTAAGCTTTTAGCATTATAATGTCCAACTCTACTGATGTGTAATGCTTGCACATTGTTTTCTTTTTTTAATATGTATTTCAAAAAATTGAGCTACTTGTACATTGGTATAATTTAATTTTTGTATCTTGAATCCATAAATTCCTATTTAATGGGGATTTTAACCCCTTAAATGCCTGAGTGAAGCAATATATTTTAAACCTCTCTAGTATTCAAGGGGGTTAAAATCCCCATTTAAATCAGTGGGAGATTTGAAGTCTTCCTTATTGTGCATTCAGTCACTCTTCCTTTAAGTATATTGCCCATTGTCTTTTAAGAGAAATTGTAGCTTAATGTTTGTGTTCCTTTAACTGCTTGGATGCTAGAAAGATCTGCAACTCATTATTCTGTACATAGTTGCTGAGGTCACCAGAATTCGAGCTTCCAGTGGGTTTGATCTGTAGAGTCATTACCTGCCTGTACATTTCTGTCCCCTGCATGTCCTACTACTACAGTTCTGTTACTTCCCTGGTGAACTGCAGTTGTGCAGATACTATATCTTTCCAGCTCTAAGCCTTCCTTTAATCACCTGTTCATTCCCTGTTATCACTTCACTTCCAGTTTTCATCATGTCTCAATCACTGTTAATATTTTGCTGAAGGAGACAGTGTGCCATCTCTGAGCACTGTCTGATATCTCAGTCATAGAGCACAACATAGTGATAGTTGAAACTGACTGAGCGGCACTTTGCACCTAATGGCTGGTTGAGGATGGTGAGAGTTGTAGTCCCCAACTGTTGTAGATTCAAAGTTCAAGAGGAGGCTCTCAAGTTCTTGTTATCCTGTGCAGCCTCTTTTGTGAGCAGAATCTTACAAACCTTGTTGGATACACCGTATAGCAGTGGTGGACAGCATGAAGCCCTCCAGCTATTGCTGGACTACAGCTTCTGTCATCCTCCGCTATTAGTGGCTGCTGAGGATTTTAAGAATTGTAGTCCAACAACAGCTAGAGGGCCTTCGGTTTTACCATTCTTGCTCTGTTGTGTAACATAGGAACCGGACATCTTCCTCTCAGTGTAGAGATGTTTATCACCTTAGTTCATCTTCCCATGTGTCTTCCTCCTATGTTATTTCTTGTAAGTTGTGTGGTATCCCTTCACACTGTGTGCAGGGAAGGAACAAACAATGGGCTTCCAGGAACGTTGGGGAGACTCAGACTGTCTGAATCTCTTCCAGCAATTGCACAGACGCTAATTCATGAGAAACAGAAGAGCAATTTTGAGGACTAATGTTACATTATACCTGACTCTTCAGCAAGTGCTATGGTGTTCTCTTTCAGACAATTAGGCATGAAATTAGTCTGGGACATGGATACATGACTTCAAGTGTTTCACAGCTGTCAGACCAACACACAGCAGTTCAGAGCCGAAAGGAGTCATGTACTACACACACTTTTGAGGCTGATACTCTAAGAAGAACTGGAGCAATTTTAGAGCAATCATCACCATACAAAATACACCATACAAAATTCCCTTTGATTTAAATGGAGGTTTTAATCCCTTAAATGCTGTGGGGGTCTCAAAAGCATTTATTTGACTTCTCTAAGATTCAAGTGGATAAAATATAAGAATTCTCCATCTTCCCAATGATTTAAATGTATAGTAGCCTCAGGAGGAGAAATGGGGGTGGGGGCAATCTAATTTAAGGATAGGCAATTAATTATGCAGGTTAGTGAGCCCCCTAACTACTAAACCAAACAACTCTATACCACTACACACAATGAAAAACAGAAAGCATAAGGTAGAGACTGTTTAAATAGATACATTTAATGAGAATAAAAGCTGTTTAGTGAGAGAGAGATTTTACATAATTCTAATAAAATACACAATGCAAAAATAGCCAGTGAGAATCATCCAATCCCCCAGTACACTCAGATACACCAGGCCACTACTGTGCCAACATTCCTATTAGTATGGATCAGGAACCTGAAAGAAGTGCTTCTTAGCAGGTGTATCCTTTTGTTACCTCAAATCTGTTACTCAGTGCTTAGAAAGGGAACTTAGCAGGAAGGAAAGTATGGTGGTCTAAATATTTGATTAAATTAATAGCGTTATGGTTTTTTGTGTGTTTAATTGTAATAACCATGTGAATTTTCCCAATCAGAGATTTATAGTGACACAATAAAAGGTTTAACTAACCCCTATAGCAAGGATGGGCAACTACAACTTCCATCATCCTCTGCTAGCTTTTGGTATCTGAGGCAAATGGAAGATGCAGTCTAATAACAGACTGATAGCCACAATAACCCCACTGTGTCTGTGAAACAGCAAGCCTTATGTATAAAGTTAAATTGAAGCAATTCTCTGGCAAACCACGTGTACCACAGGGAGAAAAACTCCCTAGAATTCTGATGGTTTAAACTGAATCCCCTTGACAGGTTTTTCCCTTATGCTCACTGAACATTATCCCTCTCTGCGATCCATCCGGACAGTCTTGCTTCTCTGAGATGAGCAGTGTTATATCAGTAAAATGGGTGGGAGGAGGATACTTTATCATTCAATTACTCTTGATAATAAATAATGCTCTCCATGGCCCAAATACTATGAAGATTAATGGGAGCTGCTTTTTGTGTGAAATATTACTCTCCCTTTAAACACACGTCAGAAACAGATATTACCCCTTTAAAGATTGTTTTATTCCATCATTGCAGTACAGTGTGATATCTGCTTGCTGCACGTACTTCTTCAGCACATTACGAAACAAGACAAAATGAGCAATTGTGGAGCAAACCAACTTCAATATATATAGGACCATTATAAATAAAGTCCCCATTGGTTTAAAATGAGCTTTTCACCCCTTGAATTCTAGTGAATCTCTATGCATTGCCTGACAATGTGTTGGAGATCTCTCTATCGTAAAAGAGGGTTAAATGTCACATTTAAATCATTGTTCATTAGTCCCCTATGCTTCACTCCGGTTTCTGCACATGGCCTATGGTGCCAGAATGAAAACCATCTCTGAGACCAGTTTCCCAGACGTGTTAGCAGGGCAGGATATTACAAGTCTAGAAGAGCCACTGCTTGCTGTGATAGAGCACATCTTGCACATGTGGGAATCTTGGGGATTGTATAATTGGGATAAGTCTGCCCTAGCTGAGGAGGACTAAAATATGTGAACAATGAAGGTATGTGTAAAAGAACAAACCATAGAAAACAATTATTTCTCCTGAACATATGTATGGCTCTAGGCAGGCAATGTAAAGCGATCTGGATGGCTATACAGCGTGGCAGTGCATTTTTGAGGTTTAGCAGTCATTTCACTGTATAGACAGCATCTTTTTTCATTCACATTTTAATTTGTTGAGGCTAGATTTGCCTGGAACATCTATATAAGTTTAG